>OY728159.1:709928755-711170755 GCA_963277665.1 Viscum album
GCTTGGCATTGTGAAGGGGAGTGGGGGAGGGGGATTTCCAAGGGTGGGGGAGGCTGTCCAGGGGGTACGTGGTGTCCAGGGTGGTGGGAGGGAAGTCTACGGGGCTGGGGGGGCTGTTCAGCATGGTCAGAGAGTCCAGGTGGTTGTACATGCGGGTGAGGGGGCTGTCCACAAGGTTAGGGGTGTCTAGGGAGAGGGTGGGATTTCTAGGGGTGGGAAGGGCTTTCCAGGGGTGGGAGAGCTTCCCACATGGGTGGTGGGGATTTTTATGGGGTCAGGGGTGTCTTGGGGGTACGGTAATTCCAGGGGTGGGGTGTTTGTGTGGATGGGGGTGTCTGGAAGGTGGTGGGTGGCAGCCCATGCGGGTGGGCGGGCGGCCCAAGGGGGTGGAGGGGCTGTCCATGGGGTATGGTGTCTAGAGGGTGGGTGGGTTGTCCAGGGGGGGAAGGGGTTAGGGTGTCTAGGGAGTGGACGGGTTTTCCAGGGGGTGGGGGTGTCCAAGGGGGTGGGTGGTATATCCACAAGTGTAACAAGGATGTCGAGGGGGTACGAGGTGTCCAGTGGGTGGGCGGGCTGCCCACGGGGTTTGGGGTGTCCACGGGGGTTGTCCAAGCTATCCACGGGTGTGGCGAGGTTGCCTAGGGGGTACGGGGTGTCAAGGGGGTGGGTGGGGGCTGTTCAAGGGAGTGGACGGGTTGTCCATAGGGGTGGTGGGGCTGTCCAGGGGGTTCAGGTGTCCAAGGGGTGGGGGG
Source organism: Viscum album (assembly GCA_963277665.1). Classification (NCBI taxonomy): domain Eukaryota; kingdom Viridiplantae; phylum Streptophyta; class Magnoliopsida; order Santalales; family Viscaceae; genus Viscum; species Viscum album. Next base: position 709,929,508 of record OY728159.1, read on the forward strand.
ATTTCTAGGGGCGGGGGTGTCATGAGGGATGGGGGGTGTCCGAGGGTGGTGTGTGGGTGTCCAGGGGGTGGCTTGTCCATGCGGGTGAAATGGTTTTCTAGGGGGGAAGGGCTCTCTAGGGGGTGGGTGGGCTATCCATGGGTGTGGGGGCTATCTTGGGGGTACAGGGTGTCCAGTGGGGTGGGCAGGTTGTCCGTCAGGTGGGGGTTTCCGAGGGGGTGGGTGGGCTGTCCACGAGGGTGGTGGGTCTGTCAAGGGTCTATGAGGTTTCCAAGGGTGTGGTTGGGCTTTCCACTGGGGATGGGGTTTTCCACAGTGGGTGGGGTGTCCACGGGTCTAACGGGGGTGTCCAAGGGGAGGGCTTGTTGTCCACGGGGTTGGCGAGGCTTTTCAGGTGTAGGGGTGTCAAGGGGCTGGGCGGGCAGTTGACGGGGGTGGGGGCTGTCTAGGGGAATGGGGTTTCTAGCGGTGGTTTATGGGCTATCCATGATGGTTGTGGGGCTTTATAGAGGGTAGGGGTGTCTAGGGGGTCGGCCGACTATACCTAGGGTGGGGGGGCTGTCTAGGGGGCACGGGGTGTCCAGGGGTGGGGGGCTATACACGGGGGTGGTGGGGCTGTCGGGCTGTCTACAGGGGTGGGGGATTTCCATGGGGGTATGGGGTTTCCACAGGGGTGGAGGGTTCTCTCTAGGGGGTAGGGGTGTCCATGCGGTGGGCCGGATGTCCACTGGGGTGGGGTATTCTAGGGGGTTGGGCGGGATGTCCACTGGGGCGGCGGGGCTGTCCATGGGGGTATGGGGTCTCCAGGGTGGTTGACAAGTTTTCAACGGACAATTTAACTATCTGTTGTTTTAGGTGTAGTTGAATATATATATAATTAATTCAATAAATCATACAACATGTAATAAATAAATTTAATTTTTTATGGGATGGTTTATTTTCTAAGTGCCATTAATCTTTAAAAATCATAAAACATTGATTTTGTTGTTTTATTTCACTCAACAACCAAGAGATAGTGCATCCTGAATTCTGCCTCTATAAAATTCATCAAGGTATATATGGGCAACAATAGTGAGAGGTCACTCACATTTTAGAGACCCCATGATAGTTAGAGTTACATTTTCAACATGTGACTATTGTTTTTTGTTTATTTTCTGGATATTGGTGCTTGAGGTGTATGTATGATAAGTGAATTAACAATGTGTGGTTAATATATGGGAAACAACAGTGATGCATGACTTGTATGAGCATTTATTTTGATGTAGTATTTTTTGGGCATCATGTATGGTGTGATTATTAAATGAGAATGTGATGGCATATGGTAAATGATGTTTTATGATGATTCTAATGTGGGTGTTATACGATAATGGTTGTTGTGGAACCACCAGGATATTGATACCTTGGGTTAGGAAGTGATGAGTTAGGTAATTCTTATGGGCAGAGTTCCCTTGGATGGGACCGATTAATTATATTGAGTAGTTGGGGTATTCTAGGCATGTGGGAATGATACATGTAAATTCAATATCATATCAAATTTGGGGACAATGAAGATCTGGCACTTGAGATTGAGATGATTTTTGGTTTGTGCATTGTCAAAATAGCATAAGGATGAGCTATTATATGATTGGGATATTTCCTGGAACATGTATTTTTAATGGATTAAAAAAAAATTACGGTTGGGAGTGTACAACTCCCCAATCCCCCTACACACCCCCTACAGCCCCCACCCCCATAGACTCCCCTCCCACTTCACAGCCCCCCACCCACAACCCCCTCCCACGGAACAACCCCCTTACAACCAACCCCCATTTCACCACCTCCACCCTACAGTTTCAACTCCTACACCCCACATCCCCCTTAGCCCCGCCACCCCCCACCCTACATAGCCCCTCTACAGCCCCCCCCCCCCCATGGAACACCCCCTCCCACTAAACAACCCCCCTACAACCTACCCACACCCCCCTCTAGAGCCCCCCTGCAGTCCCCCTCCCCCAACCCACCCCTATAGCCCCACACCAACATTGCAAAACCCCCACACCCATTACAGGCCCCAAACATGCACAACCCCCCCCCCACAGCCACCCACACCCCCATTGCACAACCTATCTACAACCAACCCCCTCCCAATGTACAACCCCCCCCCTGCCCCCCACTCCCACTACACACCACTTATATCCCCCATCACAATGCACAATCACCCTATAGCCCCCCTCCCATTGCATATCCCCCACCCTCCGACTACATATCCCCTTGTCCCCCAGCCACCCATCCAACTGCACAACCCCCTCCCACCCTACAGCCCCATATAGCCCCCTCCCACCCTACATCACCCTCCCCGCACCTCCCACCTACCACACCACCCCCCACACTGCATAGCCCCCCACACCCCTTTCCTCCCCCACCCTACACAGCCACCCCCTACAGCCCCCCCCCCCTACATCCCACCACTTCACATCCCCCAACCTACCCCTACACAACCCCCTCCCATTGCCTCGAAAAATAAATCATGAAATGGATACCCATATTAGGTCTCCCTACAATTTAAGAACACTATACAATGTTAGATAAATAAAATAGGACATCACTAAAATATTACTATAAGACAAGAAATGGGCTGCTAATAAAATGGGTAAAAATAGAACACCTAATAGGAACTCTATGTAGTGGAATGATTCTCAAAGGATATTTATGCAAGGTCATAACAGTCCACAGATACAAATTTAAAAATTGGAGGAATCATAATTTGAATAGGTATTCTTCTAGAGGAATCAGGTGTTATGTTTAGGGAAATAAGATACATAGTTTAATCATCTATTTGAGGTGGAAGAAAAAACACTTACATGAATCAAGGATGCATCCCAGGTTGGGAAGAAGGGTTCACAAAGAACAGGGGATCTTTCATTTAGGGATAATCAAAACAAAAAAAACAACCTTATCTTCAATGAAATCCAAATGAAAAATTGAATAAATGGAGGTAGAATATAATACTCCCTTATTACATACAGATTTGTTTTAGAAGAACAAATAATCAGTTTCTGGGAAGATGGGTTTTCATGTTGGAACAATGGGGCTATCATTTAGGGAGAAATGTGGGCGGAACATGATTGGAACTAGGATCTGCATTTGTGGCATTTTATCCCAAATGTTTTTTAAAACCACTAGTAAATATTATCAAACCTATCCCAACTGTTTCAATGAACTGTTGGAATAAGGGTGGAAATCTATACACTATCCCAAGGGTTTCAAAAAACCCTATGGAAAACTAACATTTACCTAGACTTATCCCAATAGTTCTTCATACCGTTAAGAAAATACACTATAAAACATCATATTCCAATAGTAATCATTAAACTATTGGGAAAAATATCATCTACCCAGGCCTATCCAATGGTTCATCCACCATTTGGGAAAATACACTCTAAAACATCATATTCCAATAGTTTTCAGCAAACCATTGGTATATGAATCATATGCCCACAATTCACAGAAATAGTTGTCATATAGACTTTGTAATAGGAGGAATTTCTTGTAGTGAACATTGATCATATAATAACCTATGAAAAATGATGGGTTTGTTAAATATCAAATCATAACCCATGGAATGAAATGGGTATCATTAAAATTTCATCACATTATAACCTATGTAAAATAGATAGGGTTCATAATAATTTTATCAAATCAAAACTTTTGAAAAGAAGCATGTTTCACATGGATATAACATTAGAAAATGATATGGGTTCCATAAGCTTCTATCCTTCAAAACATAAACCATTAAAGAAATAATATGAACGAAATTATTAGATCATTTACTATAATGTAATAGATAACATCAACTTATCTCATCATAGATGGAAGATAAATCGAAATAATATTTTGAATACATTTTATGAGTAAAATAGCCTTTAAACATTGAAAATTATATTTAAAACATAAACCATTTAGAAAAACATTATCAATAAAAATTAATTGAAAATGTAGAAATAACACATGAAATCATTCTGAAAATACCTTACCTTGAAAAAAAAATAAATGAAGCTTGAAAAAATTTTGAAAATCATTTTCCTTAAAAAAAATATAAAAGAATGTAAAAAACCTTTCAATAAACTATTTCCATGAAAAATACATAGAAAAATTATAATGAATTCTTGAAATAATATTGAAAAAAAATTCATTGAAAATTAATTTTTAAAAAATTTCGTAAAAATTAACCCTTTAAATTGGTAAAGGATGATTCAAATAAATTAAAGTGGTTAACTCCATATATTTCATATGAGGTAAAAAGAACATTCATTTTCAAGGTAAAAAGGATAAAAAATGAAATGGTCTATAAGAGACAAGAAATTTCCCTAGACAAAATTACTAAAAGACAAGAAAGGAAAAAATATTTTTTATTAATTATAATATAATAGTACAATATTCTTGGAAACCTTTTAGAAAATTGGGTTTTGAAGGAACATAGACTTCTAACTGAAGAGAGGGTAAAGTTGAGCATTCTTAAAAACACTTTATTAATTATTTTAGATACCAAAGAGTGGTAAATGGTACAAATAAATGTATATATCATGACTAACCAAATTATATGAAAAAAATGAGTGTTATTAACATATGGATTATATGAAGTCATCAAAGGAATCATAAACATAATCAATCTCAAAAAGAGATGATACTCTTTCAATAAAATATTACAACTTGGTAACTTTATTCCATAATCTGAATGAATGAAAATAAAATTAATTGTTTGATAAAATATTAATAAATTAATTTCATTTATGATATAAAATTTCAAATGGAATTATATACACCCTGAAAGAATAATGTTGGTGTATAATAAAACATATGTCTCATAGAAGGAAAATTGATACAAAATTATCTAATGGATAATGTAAATTATCAAATATAAACCCCATGAAAGAAGAATAATAGAACATGTTTGTAAATAAAAATATATTTCACAATAATAATCCTAGGAAACATTCATTTTCAGTATATACACTATGTAAATGAAAAGATTCATTTACATGTCATGTATCTCACAGATATAAAATTTATGGTGAATTTTTCTTACCTTGTGTCATAACTTTTTGTAATAATTCAATACTCTTGTATAATAAATCTAAGAATGTAATACATATTTTACATAACAATATTCTTATATTTAATACTATATATGGTTTTATGATGACGTTATACTACCATCTTATTTACAATTTCATGTTATGGTTTCACTTCAGGTAAAAATATTAATATTTTTTTCTTGTGTATTAATTTGTTAAATACATTATCCTTATACTTATATAATTATTTCAAGAATGTAAAACATGATATAAATATAATTTATATTCAATATATTTTTATTATTATAATTTATATAATATATAATTATGAAATGGAATACACCTGTAACATCCAATGTAAATAAAAAATATGACATTTTCATATTTATTAATATTTTTGAATTAAATTTAACTTTACCTTAAAGGGGATGCTATGTATGATAGCTTACTTAACATGCAACAATGGGTTTCTATAAAATCTTATGTTGCATAAAATTTTGAGTGATACAGAAAAATAATGATATATTATTATTATTTTAAATGGTAGTTAATTCCTAGCCATTATATTGGAGGGAATGAATAGAACTAACTACAATATGATTAGACATGTTTTTTAATTTTATTTATTATTATACAATAATTTTTATAGGCTTAAAATAAGAATGTATCATATTTTACACATGAAATAAACTAATATTCTTTAAAAGGATGATTTACAACCTTTTGATGTTGAACCATTTTTATATTTATTTTTTGTTACTTTTATATATTCCATTTGAAAAAATAAACTTCTTCTATAGAAGAGGGATATCAAAATTTACCTTGGGAATATTTTTTGTATTCTTTTGATAATGTTTATTTTTTGATGAATAGTGAAAAATACAGCATTTTAATTCAAAGCATCCTTTTAATATAATTTATTTATATGATTATACTATCCTTTTAATTTGTTATAAAGTGTAATTAGATTATATTTTTATCATTTAATCAATTTTTGGTCATTGAAATTAATTTTACATTGTAATTGGACATAAATACATGTTAATCATATGATACTTTTTACTTCCTAAAAACACACTTTCATTTGGACAATAAGAATTAATTTTAAATTAATTTCTTAAACTTATATTGTTGGAATTTTTAAAAATTGATTAAATATTTTTAATTAAGAGTTTTTATTTTTTTAAATAGGAATATTTTATTTTTAGACATTATAAATAGTAACTTCCATAAATATTTTATTTACCAAGGATGAAAGGTAAATCTTGAAAATAAGGGTAAAATATAATATTATAATAATATTAAATTACCCTAACATGTGTACTAACCCTAATTTATGATACATATACGACCATGGGAATCTTTTATATGATTTTGGGACCCCATAGAAGAATTTTTAAGTGAAAATGAAATTTTATAAAAATTAATTTAATGTTAAGGAAAATGTAACATAAACATATCTTTTAATAAAACAATATATGGGTTTCTATAAGTGATATTTTAGACTATAAATATTCATTATAAATATAAAAAGATTTCTTACATCATGGTATTTTATTTATAATTTTTATACATTAAATAAATATTTTTATTTATGACACAATGGTGATACAGAGATTTCTTCATTAATAATGAATTCAAATATATGATATTATAAGTGTTTAAATAAATGTAATTTGGTTATTTTGATATCATACATAAATTTTCAGGATGATAGTTTCATTATTTCATTATATTAATTCTTTTTTTTAATATTTATCATGTTTTCTTGGATTTTTTTAATAAAAGTGTTTATATGAATAGTGTCATCATTGAAATAATTCATATTTTAAAATATAAAATATATTATTAAATATTATAAAATTCCAAAAAAAATCTAGAAATCGAACAAATGGTTATAATAAGTCTAAAATTTTATTAATTACTCTTTAGTTGTATATTTGACATGTTTTTGTATCTATTTTGATTCACAAAGTGTTAAATGCTTGATAAAACAATGAGAGTAAAAAATGGGTAAATAAAAAATATCTGGATTAAAAAATATCCAAAACCTATCCAATTATTATTGTATGACTTTATTTCGATTTATATTAATCTTATATTAGAATTTAATTAGTTGGGGACCTTTAGAAACTAAAAATAATTTTATAATAAAAAAATAATTTCAAACTTTCTTAATGATCTGCTCTCCTTATGAAAGGGAATCCCATCTAACCATTACTCACACCTCTCAAACCCCCATTGCTCATCCATCCTCTACCCAAATAAGCTACAAAAAGCCCCCTCTTCCTCCTAGAAGATTTTCCTTAGGAAGAAGGAAATTTAATAAATCATTTTGGCTCAAATTAAAGATATCTACATGTTTTAAGAGTATGAACATGGAACATACTAGACAAGTTGGACTCGAGGTAAGGGAGTCTTTCACCCTCCTCTTTTAGTGAAAAACATCTTTACATTATACATTTTAATTTCCATTTTATTATGTTCAGATATGTTATTCTATGTCCTTATTGATGTAAATTGTTTTCCATGTGATGACAAACCATTTTCTCTACCATCAACTCATTTTATGAATTTTAATGTGAAACTGATAGACTAGAAAAAATATGTAAGGGAATACGTCCTAATATACATTCATTTAGGAATATCTTGACATTAGGAACCTTTATTATTTTATAAGGTGTATATACTACACTTTGATATATTATATCTTTAATCACTTCATTCTCATGATATTATAGGTTTTGTTAAATGTTTTTTCTTTATTTATTTTTATATATGTATTTTTCAAGTGGTAAGAGACTCTATAACTAAATCATTGTTTTAAATGTTTCAATGATATAATTATCTTAATATTTCTCATTAATTTCCATGTTTTCATAATGTTTTTAAGGATTTATTTATATGGACATTAATGTTTAAAATTTCAATAATTATAAATGTATCAAAGTTGCGTGGGACACTTTGATTCAAAATTATCATTGGTAAATGTTTTAAAACGGTTTTAAAAAGAATAATTTTTCTAAGTAATGTTATACTAAATGTAAAAAAGGAATGTTTCTTTTTAATGTACACAGTGAAAATGGCCTTTTAGAAGATGCAAGTATTATCTGATCTTTGGCTTCATTATCAAGATGTAGTGTTTTTAAAATAAAATTAAGTAGCATATAACCTTTTTACATAATTAGGTATTCAAAAAGGTTTTGAGAAAGTGTTTATTATGCCAATATATTTAATATATATTGCAAATTCAACGTGGAAATGTTATCATTACTTTATACTTTTTCATGTGTTATGATTATGTTATGGTTCATGGAAATTATTTTTATATATGGGTGGTTATATGATTAAACTACAGAAGGTGAGCCGGAGATAGCTCTCAAATGAATTGGGTAACATGATGGAGATAAATGATAATTTTTATCCTAAAAAATTTAGGGAATATTCTATGATTGTTATTCCAAACAGAACCCCTTATGTAAATGTGAAAGCTACAACCTAAGTATGTTATGGATTTCACAATTTACCTTTATGAATTATTATTTCTATGTGTTATTCATAAATCTTATTATTTCATGAGATATGGTAAATATATTATATTATATGAGTTCAAAGAATTATTTCATTTAGTTGTATGAATTGAGGTACTATTGTTTTCCTTCCTTATTTTATAACCCTTACTGAGATTTTTATGCTCATCCCAGGTTTTGAAATGTTTTTCACAATACTTAAGGATGAATAGGGTCAAGTATGGGATCAAGGATAAGCCATTATATTTAAATCATGGATGTAAACATGTCTCGTTTTAAAGAGTTAGTTTTATGAAAATAATGGATAGTGGGTAGAAGTTTCTACTTGTAATATTCAAGTTGTTATGTATGTTATGACGTAATTATTTAAATATCTAAACTTGAAAAGATCCTAAATTTAAATTATTAACATATTCAAGATTATTTAATGTTTAAGGCCGGGTCTTTATAGTTGGTATCAAAGATCTATTTAGATAACTTTAGAGTTTAGGGTGTTATTTAAGCATAAGTGACATAACCATGACAGTTAAAATATTAGAAAAAGTATTAGATATTTTAGATAAATTTAATGCGTTTAATATTACATGAATATGTATATCTTAGTGTTTACCCTCCTTATAAGATATCATATGATAATTTTTTTTGATATACACACACATATATTTTTGTTTTTAGTAAATGGATGGATCTAGTAGGAACCAAAGTAACAATGGATGTGAAGAAAACATTAATGGTTTTATAAATAAGAAATTGAATGAAATGGGGGCTACAATGATAAGTCTTGTGGTCATTATTAACCAACTATCTATATTCATGATTGAACACTAGATCCTAGGTTATTTTTTTAAGGCATCATATATGCAAGAAACAAATCCCTACTAATGTTTAGGTAATAATTATAATGGAAAGTATATTCAAAAACCTATGTGTCATGGATGTGGAAAGAGACATGTACTAAAATTATTTAATTGGAAAAGAATATGTTTCAGATGTGGTAATGAATTTCCTAAAGCAATCACCTACCTTGGAAAAAGGAAGTGTCCAATTAACTCCAGGAAAGGGCAAGATGTTCTTTCCAAGAGATCTATTGAATGTTTTAAATGTGGTGTGTATGGTCATTAAGAAAATATATTTCCTATGAAGAAGGTTAGGGAATGAGATTATTAAGACCAAAAAAATATATGTTTATCAATACCTAATGACATTCCAATTGAGGATGAGGAAACTAACAATGATCTATAAAAGGTATGGATTATTTCTTAGCTGATGTTTTGACATTATTGAATCTTATGATATGATTCATGATTCTGTTTTTATAGATGATGTATTATGGAATAAGTTCTTAAATAAAGGATAATGAATCCTAAAAAACATTTAATGATTATGAAGTCTATATATAAGGGATTCAAGTGTTATGGTAGATTTTAGGATGATTAAATTCATAAAATTATGAAGGCTCTTTTGATGATGAGAATACTTTGGAAGACTATTTCTAGTATGTGTAACCCTAATGTTTGATATTTGAAAATTTTATTCAAGAAAGATTTATCTTTTCTTATGTGGGAATAATGGTTAACCTTATGGGTTTATATGATATTTTCTTTTTGAGATGATAAATGGTTATTACATTTTGGGAAGAAAAATGAAATGTATCAGATAACCTCTGAGGATAAAATTTTTTATGGTTATTTTTTAGAAGATTATCATATTTTTGATAATTTTATAATAATTATATGGTTTTAGAAAAAGTAAACCCCATAGGATGGGTGGAAACATTTCATGTCCCCCGAGGCCATGTGAATCGAACCCACAACCGAAGGGCGACAAGGCGCATCGCCTACCACTGCCCTACTTAAATTCCCTAGTTAGTATTACTTATTATTTTTAGTTAACTGATTTTTTAGATAAATAACATGTTCATTTTGGGAACTTATGATTTATCTAAGTCATATCCTTACTATACGAAAATGATTTGGTGATTAAGTGATTAAGTTTAGTTTAGAAGATGTTCTCCCTTCTGAAAAAATATAATACTATGGGATTTAATTTGTGGATTAATTGATGAAATTTTATTTGGGAAGAATCTATATTTTAAACATTAAATAAATATATTTAATTAAGACACAATGGTGATGGTGTGATTGATTTATTAATGAATAATTTAAATAAATTATATTTTAAATATAGAAATAAATGTAATTTTGTTATTTTCATATCATCGAAGAATTTTTTGGATGATAATTACATTTTTTTTCTTTGTATTCATGATGTATTTTGAATTAAACAATATGTTATGGATTTTCAAAAAAGTCATTATATGAACAGTTTCAAAATTGACTTAATTCATTTTTTAAATTATAAAATATTTTATTATATATTATAAAATCCAAAAAAATATATGATTAAGAAAAATTGTTACAATAAGTCTAAAATTTTATTAATGTCTCTTTAATTGTATATTTCTCATTTTTCAGTAACTATTTGGATTCTCAATGTTTTTAATTCTTGATAAAACATTAAGTGAAAAAAGGTTAAATAAAAAATATAAGGATAAAAAATCCAAAATATGTTCAACTATTATTGGATGATTTTATTTCGACTTGTATTAATACTATCATATAATTTAATGAAATGTGGAACTTTCGAAACCGAAAATAATTTTAAAATAAAAAAATATTTTCAAACATTACAAAACATCCCCTCCTATCTCTTATAAAAGGTCATTTCCTCTAACATGTACTCACACCTCTCAAGCCCACTTGGTTCGTCCAATCTATGTCCAAATAAGCTCCCAACATCCCCCTCTTACACCTATAATATTTATTATAGGTAGAAGGTAATTCTAGAGAGCCTTTTGGCTCAAATAAAAGAGAGTTACATGTTTTAAGAGGAAGAACTAAGAAAATACAAGACATGTTGGACTCGAGGTAATAGACCCTTTCACACTCTTATTTTAGTGAATGAATTATTAATATTATCCCTATTAATTTCAATTTTTTTATGTTTGTATATGTTCTTCAATATCCTTATTGTTGTAAATTTTATGACCATGTGATGAGAGACCCTTTTCTCTCCCATCAATTCATTTACTGAATTTTAATGTGACACCATCAGGCTTCCAAATATTCTTAAGGGAATATGTCTAAATATTATTTTATTAAGGAATATCTTGATATTGTTCACCTTTATTATCCTATAAAGTGTATATACTACCCTTTTACATATTATATGATGAATCTCCTTATTCTCATGATATTTTAAGTTATCTTTAATTTTATTCTTAAATTATTTTTATTCAAGTCTTTTCTCAAGCGGTAATGGACTCTTTAACTAAAAAATTGTTTTAAATGTTTTAATGATATAATTTTATAAATATTTCTCTTTAATGTCCATTTTTTCATAATGTTTTTAAGCATTTGTTTTTATGGACATTGATTTTATAAAATTTTAATTGTTAAAAAAGTATTAAAGTGGTATGGGGCACTTCGATTCAAAAATATCCTTATTAAATATTCTAAAAGGTATTTTAAAAGGAATATTTTTTTTATATATAATTTTACTAAAATACAAAGGGAATATTTATTTTTAACATACGTGGTTACAACGACCTTTCCGATTACTTGATTATTATTTGATCTTTGGCTTCCTTAACAAGATATAATGTCTTTAAAATGAAAATAAATACCATATAACAATTTTACGTATTTTGGTATTGAAAATTATTTTGATAAAGCATTGATTATGTCAATATATTGAATTAATATATTGTGATTATAATGTTAAAATGTTATCTTTCCTTTATACTTGTTCATGTGTTTTGATTATGTTATTATTCATTGGAATTTTTTACATATACAGGGGGTTCCATGATAAACTATAAGGCCCCAGCCTTAAACCTTACTTAATCTTGAGTTATTACAAGATTACACATTGAGGATCTTTTCGGGTTTAGAGTTTTAGAGAATTAGATCATAAAACTTGCATTGCATTCCACATATAAACAAAGTGGTTACATAAATATAGTATTCTTCATTCCCATCAATGGAAACACATTTAAAATAAAACATGGATTATTTCTTGACACATCCTTGACTCTATCATCTTATCATGTACCTTTCCCTTGACCTGTGAAAAACATTTCAAAAACTTGGGATGAGCATAAAAACTCAGTATGGGTTATAAAAAAAAACATGGAAAGGAAACATGAGTTCATATATAAATAAGAATGAAATCATACTTTACCCATAAAACATAGGCACTTTAACATACCTCATAAAATCATGAATAAATCATAGAAATCATAAGACATAAAGGTAACTTGAGGCATTCATAACATTCTTACGTAGGGAGTAACCCTCTTGGTTACGTTTGGAATACCCATCACAGTATATTCCCTAAAATCTCTTCGGAGAAACCTTAACGTTTCACTCCTTCGCGTTACCCAATGCATTGGAGAGCTATAACGGGCTCACCCGCCCTTAGTTTATCACAGAACCACCCGTCTTCATAATAATTCCCAAGAACCATAACATAATCATATCACATAAAACATGCATAAAGGAAACATAACATTTCCACCATTCAATCACAAGATATCAATACCACACATTGATATAAAAAAATTATGAAAACCATTTTCAATACCAAAATAAAAGAAATGTAAAACATGGTATTTATTTTTCTTTTAAAAATAAGGAATGGCTTGTAGAGGAAGCCGAAACTCAAATAACGGTCACGAAGGCGGAGAAGTCGTTGTCGCCGCATACGTACGAAAAAAAACATTCCCTTTTGTCGTTTAGTAAACGCTTCGTAAAAAAGATTCCTTTTGAATAAACGTAAAAGTCAAAGGGGTTTATACACCATATGAAAGAAAGTTGTGTATAAAATAAAATATGCCTCAATGAAAGGAGATTGAGACGAAGTCCCATACAAAGATAATTTTTAAAATAAAATAGATACATTATGTGTATTCACTATAAGTACACATAAATAAAGTACAAATACAAGATACTACATAATAATATAATGACATAATTTGAAAGTAGGAGATTAACCCAAAGAATGGAAATTGGGTTAAGAAGTTCCCATACCTCGTATCCGACTTGACCCGACCGTTCTTTAAACTCCTGAATAATAAACTTTAGTTAATCTCTAATTGATTATGAATCTTTTCCAAGTTCATTATTCCTTTTATACCACGTTATGAACATCATGTAATCATTTAAGTTAATAATGTTCATTTTGTCGGTATTTGGTTCTTAAGTCAAAAATAGACTTCTTACACTTACATGTTGTTAATTTGGTCAATGTTTCATTATATCCAGAATGGTATTCATGATGTAGATATCATATATGTCATATATATCCAGTAAATACATGTATTTAAAATATTACATAATCATTTAGAGGTAAGAAATGAAATGCACCGTTCATGGAGACGGTAAGCCGTACGTACGCATGAACGCTACTTTCATTTCTTTGTCATATTAATGGAATTAAAACTAAATGAGACTTATGTATATTTTAATTCCAGAATTATATTCATCATTTAGATATATCATTAATTATATATATCCATTATATACATGTACTTTTAATAGTACATTACATTTGGGGATAAGAAATGAAATGCACCGTTCATGGAGACGGTAGTCCGTACGTACGCATGAACGCTACTTTCATTTCTATCTCATACTTTAATGGAAATAAATGATAATGATATATATAGGTATATTATAATTCCAGTATAACATCATATATAATAACTTTAAATCCATCCTTTACACGTCCCACATATGGCATTAACGAATCACATCACTTTGAGGGGGCGGTAGTCCGCACTTCCTTAAATGAAGATATCGCGTATACCCATAATGGAAGCCATAAAGGTAAGACACAAATGAAAAATAAAGAAGCATAAGTAAAACATAAACATATTACATATCATATATAAAAATAGTGACATCATAATGGACACCTTTGAAGGTGTTAAATGAGTATTGAACAATCATCGTTTCGGGAGGCAGAATTTCGCCATCCACGGAAACCGTATGTTCTTTAACCATTTTATGTAGTTGTGTGAGAGTGTAGATAAAATAAATCTTATAACAACATCCTAGTATATTTAAGATACTGGTGTTGTTACAAAATAAGTAAATAAAAAGAGTTTAGGGGGTTGGAGAAGCAAAATAAAACAAATGAACTTGAGAGAATGAATTACCTTTAAAAAGTGTAACTCCTTTTGAGTTGAGCCTAAAGGCTTCCTTTGAAAGGATTCTGCCCAAAGGGAATCCTCTAGGATGAGGAGAGAGATGTGGAGAGAGCAAATGGGCAGGGGTTGGCCGAGCCAATGGCTTGAAGAGTGTGTGAAATGAGGTAGAGGTGGGGGCCTTTTATAAGAGGAGAGGAGGGGCACTTTTGGAAAGTAAAGAAACATTACTTTATTTGAAAATGTGTTTCGGTTTTAAAAGGTCCCACATTGATAGAATTCGTGGATAAGTTGATAAGGCATCGAAATCCATTCATCCAATTGGTTTTGGACATGTGTAGTTCATAGATTTTATATTATCTTTCCATTTTATTTAAATCGTCAAATAATGATGTCATCGCTGCATCATTATTATGTCCTAAATAATTAAATTTATTTAATGTCTAAAAATTATAAAAAAATTACTATGATGTAGGAAATCTTTTTATCTTTCCATTGAATATTTATAATCAAAATTTGGACTTGTATAACCACACTTAAAAATTGTTTTCGTAAAACATATTATGTTTGTGTCATTTTCACTTTAACATTAAATAAAAAGTAATTTATGTCATTTCCCAACAAAAGTGGATCCATGGGGTCCCCAAGTTGACCCATGGCTTGTCTTGGTCGGCCATGACACAACCAATAAGGTTGGGACATGTGTCTAGGTCATTTTATATTATTAAAGCATTATTTATTCCTTAAACTACACTAATTACCACTAATCGCGATTAAAAACTTAATAAGTTACTATTCACCAAAAAATTATTTTAATCTCATTGAACCACATTTTACTTCTTAATGACAACCATGTATGTCGGATTTTCAAAATTCAGTACACATTAGTGGTAAACTTTCATTTAACTGAAAAATCAGTTTGCTTGATTACCACTTAGTGGTTTCACTATTCATCAAAAATTGAAGTTTTTCAGAAAATTACCAAAAATTCACTCTAAGCTATATGTGATATTCAGAATTCAAAAATGAAGTCTATTTTAAAAAATTCAAATCATATAAGTCACATTAATTAATTCAATAATTAATTCCCGCTGCCAGAGCAAATAGCGTGTTTTTACAAAACAATAAGTATCAAAAGATTGACACCAGTTTAAGTCTAATTTCAAAGTGAAATTGATTCCAATGACCACCATTAGATAAAATGGTAAAAATATATTCTAATTTCACTTCAAAACCAATTCAAAAGATAATATAATCATATAAATAAATTATATCAAAAAGAGGTTTTGAATTAAAATGCAACATTTTACACTATTCATAAAAAAAATGAACTTTATCAGAAAGGTACCAAAAATTACACAAAGTAAAATTTGATGTCCCGATTCTTAATAAAAGTTTTATTTGGTCCAAAAGAATGTATAAGAGTGATCAAAACTATATTTAATGACGGTTCGCCATCAAAAGGTGATAAGTGAACCCTTAATGAAAATTAGAGTATAAAAGCCTAAAATTGAACTCTTTCCGTATTTTAAGCCTTTATCTTTTATTGGGTAAATGTAAAAACATCTAAAAACATATCTATTCATATTTTAGTTATTTCTATTCATTCCCGCCAGTACAACGGCTACTTGTTAACTAACATAATATTATTATATTACTAGTGTGCTACGTAAGTTTCAAAGAAACTCATCGTTGCGTATCGGGTACGCTATCGAACATAGCAACCCCTTTTAATTAAAATTCATATTTAATTCTCTAATATTAATAAATATGAAAATTATTTATTCTTTAATTACCTGGGATGTTACATCCTTCCCCCCTTTTGGGAATTGCGTCCTCGCAATTTTATTCACTTATCAAAATAAGTGGGGGTATTTATCCCTCATAGCATTTTCAGATTCCCACGTTGCCTCTTCAATCACATGGTTTTTCCAAAAAACCTTTACCTGATGAATCACCTTATTCCGTAACACTTGATCCCTATGGTCAAGAATCTGGACCGGTTGTTCCTCATATGATAGGTTCTCTTCCAGCTGAACTACCTCTGGACTCAAAACATGAGATGGATCTGGCATATACTTCCTCAACATCGAAACGTGAAAAACATTGTGTACCTGAGATAAACTCGGAGGTAAAGCCACTCGGTATGCAACTGATCCAACTCTTTCCAGAATTTCGTATGGTCCAATGAACCTTGGACTCAACTTTCCTTTCTTACCAAATCTCATCACACTTTTCCAAGGAGAAACCTTGAGAAAAACATGATCACCTACCTCGAAAGATAGATCCTTCCTCCGGTTATCCGCATAACTCTTCTGCCTGCTCTGAGCTGTTCTCATGTGTTTCTGAATCAGCTGAACTTTTTCTGCCATCTCTTCTACCAATTCTGGTCCCATCAACTTTCTTTCACCCACTTCATCCCAGAAAGCTGGAGTTCGACACCGCTTCCCATATAATGCCTGAAATGGTGCCATCTGTATACTGGAATGAAAACTGTTATTATATGAAAACTCAACCAAAGAAAGATGTTGGTCCCAACTTCCCTGATAATCCATAGAACAAGCTCGTAGCATATCCTCCAATGTCTGAATTGTTCGTTCTGACTGCCCATCTGATTGAGGATGAAAAGCTGTACTAAAATTTAACTCAGTACCCAACGACTTCTGAAGGCCTTTCCAAAAGTTAGAAGTAAACCTGGGATCACGATCCGATACAATGGAGAGAGGAACTCCATGTAACCTGACTATCTCTTTAAGATACAAACGGGAAAGTTGATCAAGAGAGAAAGTATCTCGTATAGCAAGGAAATGAGCAGATTTGGTCAAGCGATCAACAATAACCCAGATTGCATTATTACCTCGAGATGTCTTCGGTAATCCAACAACAAAGTCCATGGATATATTCTCCCATTTCCACTCTGGCACTGGTAAAGGCTGAAGCATCCCTTTCGGTAACTACCGCTCAGCTTTAACCTGTTGACATGTCAAACACTTCACAGTAAAATCAGCAATATCTCTTTTCATTCCATCCCACCAGTAATACTTCCGCAGATCTCTATACATCTTAGTACTGCCAGGATGAACTGAAAATGGAGAACTATGAGCTTCACATAACAACTCTCTCTTCAACTGTGAATCACAAGGCACACATAACCTCTTCACAAACCTCAAAACACAAACACAAACTTATCCAAGAACTCATGGAAAATTTTATTCATAAGGTCCATGAATACAACAGGTGCATTGGTTAACCCCAAAGGCATAACTACAAATTCATAATGGCCATATCTAGTACGGAACGTAGTCTTCGGAACGTCTGCTTCTTTTACATTCAACTGATGGTACCCCGACCTCAAGTCAATCTTCGAAAAATACTGAGCTCCCTAGAGCTGACACCACTTCATTCGATGGCCCAACATCTGCTGAAGTAGTTGCAAAGGATTTCACCACCCCTTTCTGCTTGTAGTCTAACTGCTTCCCATCACTCAAGCTCTTTGCCGGACACTCGTTTGCATAGTGACCCATCTCATTGCACTTATAACATTTCACTAACTGTAAATCAAATTTGTTCTTACCTTCACCTTGATCCTTTTCAGTGCAATCACGAGCCTTATGTCCCATCTTACCACATCGGTAGCACTTTCCAGAATTCAGAAGACATTCCCCAGCATGCCTTTTTCCACATTTATCACAAACTGGAAACTTAGTTTTCTTACCATCAGACTTTTTTGAAGAATTCTTACCTTTCTCCTGCCACCTCGGTCTCTTCTTCTGCTGGTTGTTATAGAAAACTTGGTCATCGGCAAACTCCATTTACACCTTCTCAGCACATCGAACAAGCTTTTCATAAATTTTAAACTCACGAGAAGCTAATGCCCTTCGATACTTTGGCTTTAATCCTGAGTAAAAACGATTGATTTTACTATCAAGGTCCCGGATAAAATTTGGAGCATACCTTGCCAATCGAGTGAACTTTTCTTCATAGGCAGCCACTGAGTCTTCCTCTTGCCTCAATTCCAAGAATTTCTTTTCCATCCTAAGTCGAACAGCCTTATGAAAATACTTCTCAAGAAACATACCTTTGAATTCATCCCAGTCAAGAGCATCAATCTCATCGGCGTCCCTGATATTTTTAACCATAGACCACCACTGATCTGCTTCACCCTCCAAACGGTAAATAGCAAGACTAACCTTTTGATTGTCTGAACACCCCATGACATCAAAAATCTTCTCCAGTGCTTTAATCCACCCTTCAGCTAGCACATGGTCAGATGATCCTCTGAATGATGGGGGATGTTGCCTCATGAAATGTTCCACCACTGACATGTTCCTCTGCGGTTGATCTGGCTGATCTCGTGCATGGATACCACCACCATTTATAGTCTGAGTCAACTGTGCCATCACTGCAACAAACTGTTCAGTTCCGATTCCGACCATCTCAGGTTGCTGATTTGGAAGGCTGTCTTCCTCCTGATGTCGTCCCAACATAGCTGCTTTGTTTCCCCTACGGAAAACCATTCTGAACATGGAAATATCTTAGGCGAAGCAACATGGTAATCCGTAAATGCTATATCATTTCAAAAAAAAAATATTTTTAGATAATCATTTAATAGAATTCTAACTCCTAAAGTTATCTAAACCGACCTTTGATACCAACTATAAGGCCCCAGCCTTAAACCTTACTTAATCTTGAGTTATTACAAGATTACACATTGAGGATCTTTTCGGGTTTAGAGTTTTAGAGAATTAGATCATAAAACTTGCATTGCATTCCACATATAAACAAAGTGGTTACATAAATATAGTATTCTTCATTCCCATCAATGGAAACACATTTAAAATAAAACATGGATTATTTCTTGACACATCCTTGACTCTATCATCTTATCATGTACCTTTCCCTTGACCTGTGAAAAACATTTCAAAAACTTGGGATGAGCATAAAAACTCAGTATGGGTTATAAAAAAAAACATGGAAAGGAAACATGAGTTCATATATAAATAAGAATGAAATCATACTTTACCCATAAAACATAGGCACTTTAACATACCTCATAAAATCATGAATAAATCATAGAAATCATAAGACATAAAGGTAACTTGAGGAATTCATAACATTCTTACGTAGGGAGTAACCCTCTTGGTTACGTTTGGAATACCCATCACAGTATATTCCCTAAAATCTCTTCGGAGAAACCTTAACGTTTCACTCCTTCGCGTTACCCAATGCATTGGAGAGCTATAACGGGCTCACCCGCCCTTAGTTTATCACGGAACCACCCGTCTTCATAATAATGCCCAAGAACCATAACATAATCATATCACATAAAACATGCATAAAGGAAACATAACATTTCCACCATTCAATCACAAGATATCAATACCACACATTGATATAAAAAAATTATGAAAACCATTTTCAATACCAAAATAAAAGAAATGTAAAACATGGTATTTATTTTTCTTTTAAAAATAAGGAATGGCTTGTAGAGGAAGCCGAAACTCAAATAACGGTCACGACGGCGGAGAAGTCGTTGTCGCCGCATACGTACGAAAAAAAACATTCCCTTTTGTCGTTTAGTAAACGCTTCGTAAAAAAGATTCCTTTTGAATAAACGTAAAAGTCAAAGGGGTTTATACACCATATGAAAGAAAGTTGTGTATAAAATAAAATATGCCTCAATGAAAGGAGATTGAGACGAAGTCCCATACAAAGATAATTTTTAAAATAAAATAGATACATTATGTGTATTCACTATAAGTACACATAAATAAAGTACAAATACAAGATACGACATAATAATATAATGACATAATTTGAAAGTAGGAGATTAACCCAAAGAATGGAAATTGGGTTAAGAAGTTCCCATACCTCGTATCCGACTTGACCCGACCGTTCTTTAAACTCCTGAATAATAAACTTTAGTTAATCTCTACTTGATTATGAATCTTTTCCAAGTTCATTATTCCTTTTATACCATGTTATGAACATCATGTAATCATTTAAGTTAATAATGTTCATTTTGTCGGTATTTGGTTCTTAAGTCAAAAATAGACTTCTTACACTTACATGTTGTTAATTTGGTCAATGTTTCATTATATCCAGAATGGTATTCATGATGTAGATATCATATATGTCATATATATCCAGTAAATACATGTATTTAAAATATTACATAATCATTTAGAGGTAAGAAATGAAATGCACCGTTCATGGAGACGGTAAGCCGTACGTACGCATGAACGCTACTTTCATTTCTTTGTCATATTAATGGAATTAAAACTAAATGAGACTTATGTATATTTTAATTCCAGAATTATATTCATCATTTAGATATATCATTAATTATATATATCCATTATATACATGTACTTTTAATAGTACATTACATTTGGGGATAAGAAATGAAATGCACCGTTCATGGAGACGGTAGTCCGTACGTACGCATGAACGCTACTTTCATTTCTATCTCATACTTTAATGGAAATAAATGATAATGATATATATAGGTATATTATAATTCCAGTATAACATCATATATAATAACTTTAAATCCATCCTTTACACGTCCCACATATGGCATTAACGAATCACATCACTTTGAGGGGGCGGTAGTCCGCACTTCCTTAAATGAAGATATCGCGTATACCCATAATGGAAGCCATAAAGGTAAGACACAAATGAAAAATAAAGAAGCATAAGTAAAACATAAACATATTACATATCATATATAAAAATAGTGACATCATAATGGACACCTTTGAAGGTGTTAAATGAGTATTGAACAATCATCGTTTCGGGAGGCAGAATTTCGCCATCCACGGAAACCGTATGTTCTTTAACCATTTTATGTAGTTGTGTGAGAGTGTAGATAAAATAAATCTTATAACAACATCCTAGTATATTTAAGATACTGGTGTTGTTACAAAATAAGTAAATAAAAAGAGTTTAGGGGGTTGGAGAAGCAAAATAAAACAAATGAACTTGAGAGAATGAATTACCTTTAAAAAGTGTAACTCCTTTTGAGTTGAGCCTAAAGGCTTCCTTTGAAAGTATTATGCCCAAAGGGAATCCTCTAGGATGAGGAGAGAGATGTGGAGAGAGCAAATGGGCAGGGGTTGGCCGAGCCAATGGCTTGAAGAGTGTGTGAAATGAGGTAGAGGTGGGGGCCTTTTATAAGAGGAGAGGAGGGGCACTTTTGGAAAGTAAAGAAACATTACTTTATTTGAAAATGTGTTTCGGTTTTAAAAGGTCCCACATTGATAGAATTCGTGGATAAGGTGATAAGGCATCGAAATCCATTCATCCAATTGGTTTTGGACATGTGTAGTTCATAGATTTTATATTATCTTTCCATTTTATTTAAATCGTCAAATAATGATGTCATCGCTGCATCATTATTATGTCCTAAATAATTAAATTTATTTAATGTCTAAAAATTATAAAAAAATTACTATGATGTAGGAAATCTTTTTATCTTTCCATTGAATATTTATAATCAAAATTTGGACTTGTATAACCCCACTTAAAAATTGTTTTCGCAAAACATATTATGTTTGTGTCATTTTCACTTTAACATTAAATAAAAAGTAATTTATGTCATTTCCCAACAAAAGTGGATCCATGGGGTCCCCAAGTTGACTCATGGCTTGTCTTGGTCGGCCATGACACAACCAATAAGGTTGGGACATGTGTCTAGGTCATTTTATATTATTAAAGCATTATTTATTCCTTAAACTACACTAATTACCACTAATCGCGATTAAAAACTTAATAAGTTACTATTCACCAAAAAATTATTTTAATCTCATTGAACCACATTTTACTTCTTAATGACAACCATGTATGTCGGATTTTCAAAATTCAGTACACATTAGTGGTAAACTTTCATTTAACTGAAAAATCAGTTTGCTTGATTACCACTTAGTGGTTTCACTATTCATCAAAAATTGAAGTTTTTCAGAAAATTACCAAAAATTCACTCTAAGCTATATGTGATATTCAGAATTCAAAAATGAAGTCTATTTTAAAAAATTCAAATCATATAAGTCACATTAATTAATTCAATAATTAATTCCCGCTGCCAGAGCAAATAGCGTGTTTTTACAAAACAATAAGTATCAAAAGATTGACACCAGTTTAAGTCTAATTTCAAAGTGAAATTGATTCCAATGACCACCATTAGATAAAATGGTAAAAATATATTCTAATTTCACTTCAAAACCAATTCAAAAGATAATATAATCATATAAATAAATTATATCAAAAAGAGGTTTTGAATTAAAATGCAACATTTTACACTATTCATAAAAAAATGAACTTTATCAGAAAGGTACCAAAAATTACACAAAGTAAAATTTGATGTCCCGATTCTTAATAAAAGTTTTATTTGGTCCAAAAGAATGTATAAGAGTGATCAAAACTATATTTAATGACGGTTCGCCATCAAAAGGTGATAAGTGAACCCTTAATGAAAATTAGAGTATAAAAGCCTAAAATTGAACTCTTTCCGTATTTTAAGCCATTATCTTTTATTGGGTAAATGTAAAAACATCTAAAAACATATCTATTCATATTTTAGTTATTTCTAATCATTCCCGCCAGTTCAACGGCTACTTGTTAACTAACATAATATTATTATATTACTAGTGTGCTACGTAAGTTTCAAAGAAACTCATCGTTGCGTATCGGGTACGCTATCGAACATAGCAACCCCTTTTAATTAAAATTCATATTTAATTCTCTAATATTAATAAATATGAAAATTATTTATTCTTTAATTACCTGGGATGTTACATAAACCATGGGTGAGGGTGTTTGAGATAGCTCTCCAATGCATTGGGTAACATGGCAGAGGAAAATGATAATGTGTGTCCTTATAGATTTAGGGAAGATACTATGATGGATATTCTAAACGTAACTCCCTATGTAGCTGTGAATGAAACAATGTAAGTATGTTATTAATGTGAAAATTTACCATTATGATTTATGATTTTTGTCTGTTATTAATTAATATTATGATTTAATAAGGTATGTTAATGATCTTATATTATATGAGTTAAAAGCATGATTTTGTTGATTTGTAGGAATTGATGGATTACTGTTTTCTTTGTTTAATTTATAAACATTTCTGAGCTTGTTGTGCTCATCCAATGTTTTGAAATGTTTTTCATAGGACAAAAAGATGAATTAGGTCAAGAAATAGATCAAGAGAAATTTTTTATGTTTAAATCATGGAATTAAACATGACTCTTTTTATAGAGTTTTTCTTTTATGAAAAAAATGTATAGTGAGTAGAAGGCTCTACATATAATATTCAAGTTGTTATTTATAAGTTATGACCTAATTCTCTAAAGCTCATAACCTGAAAAGATCTTCAATGTGACTAATTAACTTAATTAATTATTATGTAATATTTAAGGTTGTGTCCTTTTAGTTGGTATCATTGGTCAGTTTAGATAACTTTATAGGTTAGGATGTTATTTAAGTATAAGTGACTTAACCATAATAGTTAGCATATTAGAAATATAAATAGTTATTTTAGATAAATTGAATTTATTTAAAATAATAGTAATATTTATATCTTAGCGTTTACCTTCCTTATAACATATTATATGATGATTTTTTGGATACACTCACACAAAGATTTTTTGTATTAGTAAATGGATGGATATAACTTGAAATAAAGTAATAATGTATGTGATGAAAACTATGACAATTTTCTGAATAAGAAACCGAATAAAAACAGAGCTGCAATGAGAACTCTTGTGGTTATTCTTAACCAAATATCTAGAGTCATGATTGAGCACATTATGCTTGGTGATTTTTTAAAGCATCATATATGTGAGAAACAAATTCCAATAGAAGTTCAATAAATAATAATAAAGGTATGTATATCCATAAAACCATTTTTCAACAATATGGAAGGAATCACATATGAAAATGATTCAATGGTATGAGTAGTTGTTTTAGATATGGTAATTATGGTTATATATGAATAACCATCCATGGAAATATAAAGCGTCCAATTGACTATAAAAAAGGGAATGAAGTCTTTTTGAGAGATAAATTTAATGTTTTAAATGTGGTGTGCATGGTCATTACACAAATAGATTTCCTATGAAGAAGGTTTAGGAATGGGATCACCAAGACCATACAAATATATTTTTACAAAAACATAATACCATGCCAATTGTGGATGAGGAAATAGACAATTATCAATGAAAGGTTTGTTATATTTCTGATATGATGTTTTGATATGATTGAATATTAAGATATGATTCATGATTTAGTTTGTAGGAATGAAGTATTATGAAATATGATTGAAAATAATGGTTAATGGATCATGAAGAACATTAAATGAGTATGAAGTATATATATAAGGGATTCAAGAGTTATAATATATTTTAGCATGATTAAATTTATAAAAGTATTAAGTATCATTTGATAATGAGATTACTTTGGAATACTTTTTCTAATATGTTTAACCATGAATATTGATATGTGAATATTTTATTCAAGAAATAATTATCTTTTCTTGTGTGGGTATAATGAATAATCTTATAGGTTCATATGATCTTTTGTTTTTGAGGTGATAAATGGTTATTATTTTTTGGGATGCAAAATGAAAGTTATTAGATATGTTTTGAGGATAAAATAGGTTATGGTTATTTTTGAGGAAATTATCTTATTTTTGATAGTTTTATAATAATTATATGGTTTTAGAAAAATGACAACCCACAGGATGGGTGGTAACCCCTTGCATCTGGAAAAGCCATGGGAACCAAACCAACAACTGAAGAGAGACAAGGACGCATTGCGTACCACTAGCCTACATGAACTCCCTATTTAGTATTACTAACTCTTTTTACTCAAATTATTTGTTAGATCAAGAGTAAATTTATTTTGGGAACATATGATTTATCTAATGGATACCCTTAGTATATAAAAATGATATGTTAATTAAATGATAAAAGTTATTTTGGAAGACGTTCTCCCTTTTGGAAAAAACTATATAGCTAAGGAATATAAAATAATAACATATTTAATTTGTGTAGTAATGGTTGAAATTTTAATATGTAAGTCTCTATGTTTTTATTATGGACTTATAGAAATTTGGGTTATTTATTTAAATGATTATCTTATCATAAAAAAATATGTGATTATATTAATTAATTTTAAGTATGTGAAATTAATATTAGTCGATATTATTTAGAGATAAATGTTAATATTTATCGTGGAAGACTATGTGTTCAAATCCTTATAAATTTTGGGTTTCAAACTTAGTTTGGACTATTTTGAAGAATTTTATGGTCATTTTTGTATTGAATGATCTTTGTAGAACATTGGGTTTTGTTGTCGAGTTTTTGAGATTAAGAGTAATATTTCTTTTTATAAATGATTATACCATTGGTGATTATATAATCTTGTAGTAACTATTTTGGTTTTGGTTATTGTCTAATGATAGGGGAAATACATGGTTAACCTTTTGTGGATTATGTGATTCTCTAGAAGTTGATTCTAGCATTTCATGTGTCATAAAATCATCTTGAATGCTTGTAATTTAGAGGAAAGGTGATTCTTTAGTAGATATTTATTAATGGATGAAATAATACATTTCAAGTAAGTATATTTCCATTTGATCATAGTATAGGTTGTAATAAATTTCATCAACTCTATAAAATGGATCTTGAAGAATTAATATTTTCATAAACTCTCATTTATCAATAGACCTTTACCCAACAAAAAAATTTATTTTATTATAGAAGTTAACTTTCTGTGATCAAGATCTTTATCACTGTCTATTAGTCTATGAGATTTAGTTTCTCTTCCATATCTATGTTTTCCTACTTGAAATCCTAGTATGAGTTATCTCGGGTGACCTTTATAATTTTATTTATTACTTTTAAAGTGATAGTTTTATTGACTCTTTTTCAAATGTGATACTTTTAATGAACTTTCTGAGCCCAATTTTAAAATTGCGAGGACGCAATTCTCAAAAATGGGGAAGGATGTAACATCCCTACTAAATAAAGAATATTACATTTTCATATTTATTAATATTTGTGAATTAAATATTAATTTTAATTTAAAGGGGATGATATGTCAGATATTGTACTCAACACACAACAAAATGTTTCTTTGAAATCTTATGTTGCACACAACATTGAGTTATACCGAAAAATAATATATTATTTTTATTATTTTAAATTGTAGTTAACACCTATAAATTTTATTGGAGGGAATGAATAGATCTAACTACATTATTATTACACATGTTTGTTTATTTTTTCTACTATTATCCAATAAATTTTAGAGGTTTAAAATAATAATGAATCTGATTTTAAGCATGAAATACTCTAATATTTTTTAAAAGCCCGGTTTACCACCTTTTGATGGAAAACCTTTTATAAATATAATTTTTTTCACTTATATATAATCCATTTGAAAAAATAAACTTCTTTATTTAGATGTGGGACACAAAAATTTACTTTGGATAAAATTTTGGTATTTTTTGGATAAATTTTATTTTTTTATGAATAGTAAAAATACTGAATTTTAAATCAAAAATTCCTTTTAATATAACTTATTTATATAATTAGACTATACATTTAATTGTTTTTAATTTATAGTTAGTTTTTATTCTTATAATTTAATCCAATTTTTTCTCATTTAAAGAAATTTATCTTCAAAATTGGACATAAACACATGACAATCTTTTGGTAGTTTTTACTTCTTAAAAACACGCTTTTTGGTTTTGAAAATGAGAATTAATTTTAAATTAATGTTTGAAACAACTGTGTTTTGAATTTGGAAATTTGGATTCAATATTTGGAATCAGGAGTTCCAATTTGTATAAATAGATAACTTTTATTTTTAGACATTAGGAATAGTAACTTTAGTGAATATTCTATTTACCTTTGTTAAAAAGTAAATCTAGTAAATAAGGGTAAAATAATAATTTTACAACAATATTAAATTACACAAACATGTGTCCTAACCCTATATTCTGATACATTTATGACCGTGGTCATCCCTGGGTGAATTTTGGGACCCCATGGAGCCACTTGTAATTGAAAATGGCATTTTATAAAAACTTATTTAAAGTTAAGAAAAATATAACACAAACATATATCGTTTAATAAAACAATTTTTATTTGGGGTTATATATGTTATATTTTCTATTATAAATAGTAATTAGAGAACTAAAAATATTTTCTACATCATGACATTTTATTTATAAATTTTAAACATTAAATAAATAATTTTAATTGTGACAAAATGGTGGCGTAGTGATTGCTTCATTAATAAAGGATTCAAATAAAAGATATTATAATGTTAAAATAAATGTAATTTGGTTAATTTGATATCATCAAAGAATTTTTTGGATGTTATTGACATGTTATATTTATAAAAATGACAGTTTCTTGAAATTAATCAATTTGTTTTGGATTTTTAAAAAATCCATTTTATGAATAGTGTCAACATTGACATAATTCATATTTTAAAATATAAAATATTTTAATAAATATTATAAAATATAAAATCACTATGATTCGTCCATATGGTTATAATAATTCCATAATTTAATTAATGACTATTTAATTGTATATTTGTCATGTTTTGGTAACTATTTTCATACTTAAATTGTTAAATGCTTGAGAAAACCGTAAGAGTAAAAAGGGTTAAATAAAAAATATAAGGATTAAAAATATCGATAACCTATCTAATTCTTATCTAATGATTTTATTTCAACTTATATGAATATTATATTAAAATGTGATGTTTTTTGGAACCTTTGAAACCGAAAATACTTTTATAATAAAATAATAATTTCAAACTTTCCTAATGATACCCTCCTCCCTCTTATAAATGGGAATCACCTCAAACTCTTACTCACACCTCTCAAACCCCCTTGGATCATCCATCCTCTTCCCAAATAAGCTCTGAAATTCCCCCTCTTCTTCCTAGAATATTTACCCTAGGTATAAATCAATTCAATAATGCCTTTTGGTTCAAATCAAAGAGATTTACATGTTTTTAGAGGAAGAACAAGGAACATAAAATACAATTCGAACTCGAGGTAAGGGAGTCTTTCACCCACCTCTTTTAGTGAAATACTTCTTTGTGTTATGCCTTTTAATCTACATTCTTATATGTTTGGATATGTTCTTATATATCCTTATTTCTCTATATTTTATGTCCAGGTGATGAGAGACCCTTTCTCTCCCATCGACTCATTTTATGAATTTTAATGTGACACCATTAGAATGCCAAATTTTCATAAAGGAATATACCTCAATATCCCTTCATTGAGAAATATCTTGATATTTTTCACATTTATTATCCTATAAGTTTATTTACTACCCCTTGAAATATTATATCATTAACATATTTATTCTAATGATATTATAAGTTTTGTTTAATGTAATTCTTCAATTATTTTTATTCAAGTATTTTTTTCACGTGGTAACAGACTCGTTAAGTAAAACATTTTTTTAAATGTTTTAAAGATATATTAGATAAATATTTATCATTAACGTCAATGTCTTCGTAACAATTTTAAGGATAATTTATATGGAAATTAATCTTTTATAATGTTATTTCTTATTAAAGTCTCAAATTGGTATGGGACTCTTTGATTAAAAAATAACATTTTTAAATGTTTTAAAAGGGTTTTCAAAATGAATCTATTCTCAACACAGTGTCTTACTAAATGATAAAGGGAATGTTTCTTTTTAACATATGTGGTGACAATGACCTTTCCACCTCCACGAGTATAATTTGATATTTTTCTTCTTTAGCTAGACGTAGTGTTTTCAAAAGGAAAATAAATACTATATACCCTTTTTACATATTTTAGTATTGAAAATAGATTTGAGAAAGCATTTATTATATCAATATATTGAATTGACATATTGTTATTGCAATGTCAAAATTTTATATTTTCTTTATTCTTATTCTTTTCTTATGATTATGTTATGGTTCTTTGGGATCGTTTATGTATAAAAGTGGTTCTGTGATAAACCCAGGGAGGGTGAGCCTGAGATAGCTCTCCAATGTATTGGGTAACATGACAGAGGAAAACAATAATTTTTCTCTTAATAGATTTAGTCAATGTATTGTGATGGGTATTCCAAACGTAACTCCTTATATAGCTATGAATGATACAACGTAAGTTTGTTATGGATTCCACATGTTATCTTTATGATTTATGATTTTTGTGTGTTATTCATAAATCTTATGATTTAATGAGGTATGATAAAGAGATAATATTTTATAACTGAATAGTACAATTTCATTTATTTGTATTAATTGATTGACTAATGTTTTTAGTACTTATTTTATAAAACTTATTTAACTTTTCATGCTAATCAAAAGTTTTGAAATATTTTTCAAAGGACATAAAGATGAATAGGGTCAAGGATGGGATCAATGAAAATTCATGTTGTTTAAATCATGGAATTAAAAATTCCTATTTTTAAAATATTTTTTTTTTGAAAAAATGGATAGTGAGTAGAAGTGTCTACATTTAATATTCAACTTGTTATGTGTATGTTATGACATAATTCTCTAAATATATAAACCTGAAAAAATACTCAATGTTAATTAATAACTTAATTAAATATTATGTAATTTTATGGTCGGGTCCTCCAATTTGGTATCACAGGCCTGTTTAGATAACTTTAGAGGTTAGGATATTATTTAATCATAAGTTACAGAACCATATTTATTAGCATATTATAAAGATTCAGAGTTATTTTAGATAAATTGAATAAGTTTAAGATAACATGAATAAGTATATCTTAGTGTTTAACCTCCTGATAATATATTATATGATAATTTTTTTGATATACTCAAAATTATCTTTTTGGTTTTAGTAAATGGATGGATCTAACCGGAACTAAAGTAACAATTGTTGTGAAGAAAATTATGATGGTTTTCTAAATAAGAAACATAATGAAATGGGAGCTGTAATGATAACTCTTGTAGTTATTCCTAACAAACGTTGTTGAGTCGTTATGGACCACTTGAGCCTTGGTGATTTCTCAAAGGCATAATATATGCGAGAACCAAATCTCTACAGAAGTTTAATTAATTATCATAAAGGTAAGTATATTAAAAATCCTATGTGTCAAGGATGTGGAAAGAAACACATAGGAAAATGTTTCAAAGGGGTGGAATGATGTTTTATATATGGTAATTATGGTCATAAATCTATAACCTTCCATGGGAAAAGGAGGAATCCATTTGACTCCAGGAAAGGGAAAGAAGATCTTTTCGAGAGATCAAGTGAATAATTTAAATATTGTGTGCATGGTCATTACACAAATATATTTGCTAATAATAATGTATGGGAATGGGATCAACAAGATCGTAAAAATATATGTTTACCAATACCTAATGATATTCCAATTGAGGGTGAGAAAACTAACAACGATGAAATGAAAGGTATGTATTTTTTCTTAGCTGATGTTTTGACATTATTGAATCTTAGGATATGAATTATTATTTTCTTTGTAGGAAAGAATTATTATGGAATAAGTTGTTAAATAATGGTTAATGGATCATGAAGAATGTTTAATTTGTAAGAAGTATACATATAAGGGATTCAAGAGTTATGGTAGATTTTAGGATAATCAAATGATTAAAATTATTAAGGATCTTTTGATTATGGGATTAATTTTGAAGACTTTCTCTACTATGTGTAACCCTGATGTTTGATCGGTGAAAATGTTATTCAATAAAGAATTGTCTTTTATTGTGTGGGAATAATTGATAATATTAGGGGTTCATATAATCTTTTTTTGAGGTGAGAGATGGTTATTTCATTTTGCGATGGAAAATGAAAGGTATTAGATAACCATGGTGGTTATAATAAGTTATGGTTATTTTTGAGGAAGTTGTCATATTTTTTCAAAAGCTATATGAATGATATTGTTTTAGAAAAAAGATATCATGTGGGATGGGTGACAACTCATCACATCTATCAAGGCCATGGGAATTGAACCGACAACTGAAGGGTTACAAGGGCACATCACCTACCACTATCCTATGTGAATTCCCTGGTCAGTATTTCTAATTATTTTTTTGTAAATGATTTTTTGGATCAAGAATAAGTTGATTTTGGGAACTTATGATTTATCAAATAGATATCCATTGCATATGAAAATGATTTGGTTATTATGTGATAAAGGCTATTTTGGAAGACTTTCTCTCTTTTGGAAAAACAATATATGCCTATGGAAAATAGAATACTATGGGATTTAATTTGTGGGGTAATGGTGGAAATTGTATTTTAGAAGAATCACTGTTTTTATTGTAGACTTATATAGAATTGGGTTATTTATGGAAATGAATAAACTATCATAGAGAATATCTTATTAAATTAATTACATATAAGTAAGTGACATTAATAGTATTTTATGTTATTTTGAGATAAATGATAACAGTTATCGTGGTAGACTATGTGATCAAATTCTTCTGAATTTTGGGTTTCATACATAGTATAGAATATTTTTATTATTTTTAAAGACATTTGTGTATTGAATGGTCTTTGATGAAATTTGTGTTTTGTCTGTTGAATTATTGAGATTAAGATTGGTATTTATTTTTAAAAAGGATTATACTTTTTGGGGATTATCTGATCTTTTAGTAACCATTTTGGTTTTGATTAATGTCTAAAATAGGGGAAATATATGGTTCAACTTTTGTAGATTATGTGATTCTCTATATTTTTATTATAGCGATTCAGGTGTGAAAAATTCATCTTGAATACTCATCAGTTAGAGAAAATATTTTTTTTATGATATTTTGTACCGACTGGAACTTTGAAATAATATTTGTTTCCTAAATTTGTGTGTTATTTCATTTTATACTCCACAAAAATATATCCTTTAATTACCGAAGTTATACTATTGAGTTTAGATTTTTATATGACCATTGGTCACTAGGAATGATGGAAAATAAACTATTAATGTTACAATTATTGATTATAAATACTAGTGATCTTGGTTAATTAATACAGAAAGAAGAGTCGATGGCCTCATCTAGTAGACTCGGGCTGTACGAATCCCATCTATCAGATCTTGGGAAGAAGGTGGCATCTCTAGGCTTCTCCCAGGACCAAGCCCAAGCTGAGCTTCAACATGTGAATCTTGAATGGAATCGCATAAGGGATAATTTCATGATGATAGAAATCACCACTCATGCAATATTACCCGAACCTCCCAAGACTCTATCGCCATAGCACACCTTCCACTTGGGTCCTATGCAGGTGTTATCTGGGGCTATGTAATGAGGACATAGATACTTTTTTGGTAAACCCTTGGTATTAATAAACATTTTATTTTTTATTTTGGTAAAATTTGAGATTTTAAAATGTCCAGATAAATATAGGATCAATATTATTGATGATTTCAGAAAAAGGGTATTTTAAAATATTTTTTGAATACATTAAATAATTAATAATGTGAAATGATTTTCCAAAAATGGTATTCTACAGTTATGACCAGTAAGAAATTTCGAGCCCAAAATGATCAACATGATTTTTAGTGAATAGTTAAGTATGAATAGTAACATACACTTATGAATAGAAATGAATAGTAGTGAATATTAAATTGACCAAAAAATAGAAACTTATCCCATGAATGTATAAATACAATGTAGATATATTAAAAGTGTAAAAATGATCATAGAATAAGTTTTGATATTTTTTTATTTCATAAATATTTTATTTATAATTTTATAATTAATTTAATAATTTAAAATGGAAATTTATTTTCATAAAATATAATCACAAATCATTAATTTATAGTCTTATGGTGATACAATAATTTTGTTGGACGATGCTTACTTTTTCAAGGTAATAAAAAACAAGTTATAGTTTTAGAGTGGTTTTTTTATTATATAATGACTTTAATTAAACATTAAATTAAAAATATTTATAAAATAATTTTCATATGATGGGGTTCATTTTTAAATTCTGATCATCAATATTAGGCAAGGTGAATTTACAAGATTTTTATAAAATGTTTTTTATATTGGTGAATAGTGAAAATACAGTTTTGTGTTTCAGGTGTTTAATGATATCATTAATGATGTAATAAATATGTAAGAAAGATGTAATCATTCTGGTTGACTTTTGAATAGTAATATATGATTTTAGGTGTCCCAAGTGGCCAATACAATGGGAAAATACCATAAGAAATCCCATGGTTTTGCAAATACTGCCGATGAGGTGTCCCTTGGAAATTAATTAAATATTCCATCAATTTTCATATGAATACCATGCCATCACCTCATTCATTTAACTCCAAAATCCTCCTCAACGAAGTTATATAAATTTTACCACCCAAAGAGTCCTCCCAAGGTTCCCTCAAGCCACAGATGGTCCCAACCTTCATGCTTTCGATGTTTCTTTTCTAGGTAAGGGAACCTTTCACCCTCCTCTTTTAGTCATGATTTTTTAAGTTATGTCTTCTAGTTTCCATATTCTAATGTGGGGGTATGTTCTTATATATTATTATTAATGTACATTTCATTTCTGAAAGGTGAGAGACCCTTTCTTCTAAAATCAATATATTTTTTTTTGAATTTTTAAGTGACGTTGTTAGGCTGCTAAATGTTTGTTAAAGAAATCGAATGTTCTCTTTCCATTCAAGTTTCCTTTTCATGTGGTACGTCATACAATTATCCAAAAAATGATCTTATTTTTTTTATTTTGTACCTCTAATATAAAATTATTCATTTATTTATGTGATACCCTTTCCTCGTCTCTTTTTATTAGTTCCTAAAACCATGTTATATATCCATTATGTAGCAAACCTTTCGTCTCAAAATTTCTCTCTCTTTCTCTCAATAAATTTTCTTATTTTATTTATGTGAATACCTATAACTATTTCATTTTTATGGGTGTTAATAAATAAAAAATATATATATTTGTTTCTGTAATGGACATACATAAAACCCTCACTCCCTTTACATGGGTTATAAATGACATAATGATCTAATTTTTTAGAACTTTTAAAACGTCACAATTTTCAAATGAAAACCATTTCTTTTATTCTATATAGGTTATTTATGATATTTTTTATTATGGTCTATGTGGATCACATGAAAATAATTTTATATTTAGGGTACTTCCTGATATCACTCTAATGCAAGGGGTAATGAATTATTATCTAGAGATGACAAGTTTCATGATACCTTGGTGAATAAACATTGAAATTTTGTTATGACTCCTTGGGGATGAACCTTGGTGATATTTTCATGAATGTATAAATGAAATGTTTTATACACATATTAAATTTTTGATTCATGTAATTTTTATTATTATATGCCTCTTTATTTATTTCTCATGCCTTTATGTTTTTCTTCATGTTCTTATTGATATCACAAGTAAACTGATTCCCTTGCTTTCATTATTGGGCCTTCAACTCACCATTTCCTTTGTTGAATGGCCCTAGTATATGAGGTGTAGTAATTTTACAAAGGATGAACCTATGATGAATCCTTATAATTGGTTTAAAAGAATTTTTTATTTTTTTTCATGTATTATGTTCCTGATTTCCAAGACACTAGACTTTAAATATCCTCTACTTGTAAAATGTAATGAAAAGTTATGTAATAAAAAGGTGGGATGATATTGTTGGTATCAAAGTATAGTTTTGTTATTTATGGAAATTATTCTATGAATAATTTAGGAATAACCCTATAGAAAATTTTAAACATAGAAAAAAAATCCTAGTATTTTGGGGATTATTGAGTAACTGTTTTTCCAAAAAAAATACATCAATATTTGGATACGAGCTGGTAGATGCATCTCTGAAAAAGAAGTAACTAGGTGTGAAAAGCCTAACAAGGAGATTCAAGCTTGACCCAGGGTATCCTGGAAGACGACAATGGGACTTGATTCACTCTTGGTTATGACACTCTTGTGGGATATGTTTTTTTAATCATAATCCTTTTATGAATCATTATAAAGGATTTATAGTGAAATGTAATTGTTTAAGCATGATATTTTAATACATAAAATCCTTTATAGCTAAAAGATTCATAATTTAAATAAGTTTCGCTTTAAGATTTATTCTTTTAAAAAATGGTTGGAAATTGGAAGAACTGTGAAAATGGTGACCGCAATGGACCATGCACTGACGGCCCTCCGATGGAAGCCAGAAGAGAAATATTTATGAGAATGATGAACCAGTTGACTCAAGGTATGGGAAATAACTTGAATCATGTTGAGAGACCAATCTCATTTCAAAGGTAATAACTTCCTCTTGAATCCTTTATGCTTCAGTGACCACCAACCTTCATTGGATCTAATGACCATTGATTTCTAATCAGTTGATCAGCTCTAGCAAGGAGATCTTTTCTGTGCTTTGATGTTCTGAACAAGAGAATGTTTCCATTTTTATTTGTCACTTAAATGTAGTAGCCGATCAGTGGTAGGAATTGATTAAAAACACAAGGGCAAGAGTGGAAGTTGAATCTATCGAGTGGGAAGAGTTCAAAGGGATATTCTGTAACAAGTATTTCCGGAAATCGATAAGAACAAGAATTGAGGTATTTCTCAAGCTAAAGTAGAAGGAGAATTAATTTGTTTGAATATATGAGGTGAACATCACAAGGATTTCAAGTTACACCTCTAGCTTTGTCATGAATACTAATATTAAGGTTGATAGATTCTTCGGTGGACTGAGACCTCATCTGGAGAAGAATCCAGCCAACCAAAATTTTTATAGCTATGATGAGATCATGCGAAGTGTGATGAAAGTCAAACTGGAGTATGGTGAGAAACAATGGTCTCATAAATCCAATGAAATGAAATGATAAATGGAGCCAAGCATAGAAAGGAGCTTCAATACAGGAAGATGATGAAAGAAAGTACAACATCCAACTTGTAAAAAATGTGTGACGAAGCATTCAGTTAATTTCTTCCTCGAGATTGGGAACTGATACTAGTGTGGTAGAGATGTCAACATTGCACGGAAGTTCCATAGTGAGGTGAAGCCACAAATTCCCAACACTAATGAAAATGGGAACATGGTATAGGCCATGCTTGTTGTTCAATGCAATAAGTGTGTACAACTTGGGCACTTTTCCAATCATTGTCCTAATATGAGGGCAGTGGAGGGGAATCACCATCAGCCTCAGAAATTGCTAAGGGAACAAGGTCGTACACTTACGGTCGCTATGGCTAAAGTTGAAGTTCCAAATGATGTGGTGGTAGGTACTCTTATTGTTATATCAATGTTAGAAAGTAATTTTTTTATTCTATTTCTATGAATTCCTTTATTTCTTCAATGTTTTCAATGAATTTATAATCATCCCCATATTTTATAAAAGTAGAGTTATCAGTTAAGACGCGTGGTGGGATTATCCAATCATCGTTGGTGTTTAGAAACACTATTATTTACATTATTGAGAACAATATTATCACAAATCTAGTAATCATTCCAATGCTAAAATTCATCATTATACTAGGGATGGACGATCTCTCAAAGTATAATGCTAATATCAAATTCATAATTAAGGAAATATTAGTAGTCTTGAATGGAAGACCTACAATTATCTTCCAAGGAGAGATATCTCAACCTGATATTTTTCTTGAAGAACCTCCTATATATTTCTTTATGGAGTTGATTGGTGATGAAAAATAAGGAAAAGAGAGTTTACAGACAGAAAATGTCCCCATAGTCCATGAATACATTGACATATTTCATGTGGAGTTACTTAGACCTACCCCAGAAAGAGTGGTTGAGTTCTCCATTAAATTCATACATGGATCTCATCCGATATCAAAGACCCCCTATATAATGGAAAATTTGGAGATAGATGAATTAATGAAATAAATCAAATATCTTTTGGAGAAGTGTCATAACAGACCGAGTGTGTCTCCTTGGGGAGAAACAGTTCTCTTTGTAAAGAAGAAGGATGGATCGATGCAGCTATGCATTGATTATAGAAAACGGAATGGGATTATAATGAAGAAGAAATACCCTCTTCCAATAATTGATGACTTATTTAACCAAATTTGTGGGGATGAATTCTTCTCTAATGATGATTTTGATCTGGTTATCATCTATTCATGCTGAAGAATGAAGATATTCAAAAAACTGTCTTCCTAACATGATATGGGCATTATGAGTTTGTTGTTATTCCCTTCGGACTGACTAATGCACCTATTATTTTTATAGATTTGTTGAATAGAGTCTTTAAGGACTACTATGGTAACTTTGTGGTAGTTTTTATTGTTAATATTCTGATATATTCCATAAGTCGTGAGGATCATGAAGATTATGTAAGGGTTATTTTCAAAACTCTATGGATGGAGAGAATTTTTGGAAAGTTCAACAAATGTGAATTCTGGTTACAAAATGTTTCATTCTTGCGGCACATTTTTACTAATGAAAAATCACAGTTCAACTTGTAAAGACAAAAGTTGTAGAGGGGTGGCCTCAACCTACAACAATAGTTGATATTCATAGTTTCTTTGGATTAACGGGATATTATAGGAGGTTTTTGAAAGAATTTTCACATCTTTATAATCAGTTAACCAAGTCAGCTCTAAAAGGGGTCAACTTCATCTGGATAAATTATTGTAAGGAAGGTTTCTAAGAGATGAAGAATAGATTTTTTACTGCACCCGTGTTATCCTTTCCCTCACATGGAGAAGGATTTGTTATGTTTAGTGATGCATCTCTTAAAGGTATTGGGTGTGTCCTCATGGAAAATGATAAAGTCATTGCTTATGCATCTCTACAATTGAAGAATCATGAGAAGAACTATCTTATGCATGATCTAGAGTGGACTGTCGTCATTTTTTCTCTAAAGATATGGAGGCACTATCTTTATGGGGATAAATTTAAATTATACATAGAACATCATTGATTGAAGTATATTTTCACACAAGAGAAATTGAACATGAGACAAAGGAGATGGTCAGAACTTCTTCAAGACTATGATAGTTCAATTAATTATCATCATGGAAGATCAAACAAAGTCGTTTATGCATTATGTAGGAAAGACCCAATTGTTCTTTCCATGATGAGGATTCATAGACATCTTATGATCAATGGACTAGTAATGTTTTACATTGTAATTATATGGGAAGGGACATCATCAACCTTAACCAAAATGATTTATCAATCGTCATTACTAAAGAAGATCAAGAAATATTAGAAAGAAGATCCTTTGTTGTAGAAGAAGTTTGAGACTATAAAGAATGGTAAGTTTCATGAGTTCATTATTGACCAAGAAGGTTTACAAAAATTTCATACAATACTATGTGTTCCATCTATTCTGGAAATAATGGCGATGATGGATGAAGCTCATAGCTCTACTTTATCTATATATCCTTGAATCACAAAAATGTATATGGTCCCTTGTGATCCTTATTGGTGGCATAATATGAAAAGGGAGACAGCTGAATATACTTCAATGTTCCTCGTATGTCTTAAAGTGAAAGCAAAGAGACAAATTTCTAAAGGGGTATTGCAACTACTACATATTCCATCATGGAAGTGAGACAATATCACTATGGACTTCGTCACTAGTCTCCCGAAAAATTCCAAAGGAAACAATGTGATATGGGTTATTGTGGACCGTCTAACCAAGACTTCCAATTAAATCTCCAATCAAGAGGATTTATATCATGATAAACAAGCCAAGATTTACATGAAGGAAGTTTTAAGGATAGATAGAGATCCACATTCTATCATATCTGATCGTTATCCAAGGTTCACATAAAAATTACAAAGAAGTATTAAACATGCTCTGAGCACTGAATTGAATTTCATTGCAGCCTATCACCCCCAAAATTATTGTCAATCTGAAAGGAATACTCAAACACTCGAAGATATGATGAGAACATGATCAATGGAATTTAAAGGTGTATAGGATCAACATCTCCCTTTATTAACAGCTTCCACTCGAGCATTTAAATGGAACCCTAATATGCTCTATATGATAAGCGTTGTAAAACTCATACTTATTAGCCTGAAACTGGTTAGAGAAAGTTTCCAGGGCCTAATCTTGTGCAAGATATGAGAGAAAAAATCCATTCCGTACAGTGATACCTTAAGTCTACTGAGAGTTGGAAAAGGATTTATGCCTATAACCATCGAATGGACTAGGAGTTTGATGTTGGTGACAAATTCTTTCCTAGAATTACACCTTTAAAGAGAGTCATGAGTTTGGGGAAGAAAGGGAATCTCGTCCCTAGGTACATTTTCCCTAATGAAATCCTTGATCGCGTAAGAGCAGTACCCTATTGGCTTGCACGTCTTTCAAATATAGCACAAGTTTATGATGTCATCCACATATCCCTCTTGATGAATTACATACCAAACCTTTCACATGTACTAAATCCAAAGGTGGTACAATTGGAACCTGATCTCTCCTGTGAGATTAATCAGGTGGAGATCCTAGATCATTGAGACAAGCTTCTATGCAACAAGACTACTCACCATTTTAAGGTGTTATAGAGGAACCACAAATGTGAAAAATCCACATGGTAACCAGAGGAGTATAGGAGGCATAAGTACCTACACTATTCATATTTTTAGGGTACGAGTTAAAATTTCAGGGGAAAAATTTCATAAGGGGGGATAATGTAATGACCTGAACATTTGAATAATATTTATTTCCTAAATTTGTTTCTTATTCCATTTTATACTCCACAAAACAATATCCTTTAATTAATGAAGTGATACCATTGGGTTTCAATTTTTATATGACCATTGGTTAATATATCTGTTGGAAACTAAACTCTTAACGTTACAATTTTTGTTTATAAATACTAGTGATCTTTGTTAATTAATATAGAAATAAGAGTTGATGGCCTCATCTAGTATACTTGATCCATACGAAGCCCATCTTTCAGATCTTGGGAAGGAGCTAGCATCTATGGGCATTGCTCTGGACCAAGACCAAGATGAGCATCAACATGTGAAGCATGAATGGAATCGAATAAAGGATAAGTTCAAGCTCATTGAAATCACCACTTAGGCAATGTTGTCCGATCCGTCCCAAGAATCCTTCACCATATCTCACCTTACACTTAGGTCATATTAAGGTGCAATGAGAGGATATGTAACGAGGCCTTAAATTATTTTTTAAATCCTTTGGTATAAATAATATATTTATATCTTATTATGGTTAAATTATTTATTTTAAAATGTTCAGATAAATATAGGATGAATATTATTGATGATTTTGGAAAAAAGTTATTTTAAAATATTTTTTTTATACATTAAATAATTAATAATGTGAAATTATTTTCAAAAAATGGACATGTACAGTTATTATCCGAAAGAAATATAGAGTCTAATATGATCGACGTGCATTTTACTGAATAGTATAGTATGAATAGTTACATACCGTTATGAATATTGATGTTTAGTAAGTTGGAAAAAAATAGAAAATTCACCCCTGAATGTATAAATAAAATGTAGACATCTTTAAAGTGTAAAAATGATCATAGTATATGTTTGGGTATTTTTGTAAGTCATAAATATTTTATTTAAAAGTTTCTAATTAATATCATAATTTAAAATATAAATGTATTTTCATAAAATGTAATCATAAAATTTTACATAATTTTCTTATGGTTATACAATGATTTTTTATAAACTTGATTACTTTTTCATGGTGTTACAAAACAAGATTTAGTTTTAAGGTTTTTTTGGAAAAAAAATGATTTAATTTGAAAATTATATTAAAAATTATTTGAAAATTATTTTTATAAAATGGAGTTTATTTTTTACTTCAGATCATCGATATTATGTTGGGTCAAATTTTTGAGATATTTATAAAATATTTGTTTTCGTTGAATAGTGAAAATACATTTTTGAGTTTCGAGTGTTTAATGAAATTATTAATGATGTAATAATGATGTGACCATTCTAGTCAAAATGTTAACAGTAAGATATTCTATGTGGTGTCTCAAGAGTCCAATATCATGGTAAAATACCATGGTCAATCCCATGGGTTTTCAAATACCAACGATGAGGTGTCCCTTGGAAGTTAAGTAATTATTCCCTCACTTTTCCTATAAATACCATGCCATTACATCATTCATTTCATTTCAAAATCCTCCTCAACAAAGTTATTGTCTTTTACCACCCAAATAGGCCTCCCAAGGTTCCCTCAAGACCCCTAAGGTCACAACCTTCATGATTTGAAAGTTACTCTTCATGATAAGGGAACCTTCCACCCTCGTCTTTTAGTCATGATTTTAATTATGTAATTTTTTCTAGTTTCCATATTATTATGTTGGGGTATTTAATTATATATTCTAATTAATGTACATTTCATGTCCAAATGGTTGGAGACCCTTTCTTCTATCATCAATTTATTTTCTGGAATTTTTAAGTGGCCTCGTTAGGCTGCAAAATTTTCGTAAAAGAAATCACATTTTCTCTTTCCTTTCATGTTTTCTTTTCATGTGGTATGTCATTTAATTACCCACACCATGATATTATTTATTTTTATTCTGTAAATTATGTTTAAAATGATTCATTTATTGGTGGGTGACCTGTGTCCTCTCTCTTTTTATTATTTTCTAAAACCATGTTATATAACTGTAATGTTGTAGAAATTTCATCTCAAAATTTATCTCTTTTTATCTGAAGAAATTTTTTGATATGATTATTTGAATACACAAAACTATTTCGTTTCTATGGGTGTTCATTAAAAAAATGGTATATTTTATTCTATAATGGACACACATATAACCCTCACCCACTATCCGTGGGTTATAAATGTCATAATGATAAATTTTAAGCACTTTTAAAAAACCACGATTTTGAAATGAGATCCCATTCTTTTATTCTCTATGGTTTCTTTATGAAATGATTTATAATTATGTATTAGGATCTCATGAAAATAAATAAATATTAAGGTTTATACCTAATAGATCTCCAATGAATTGGTTAAATAATTAATTTCTAGAGATAACAAGTTTTATGAAACCCTGGTGAATAACGTTGGTAAATTATTATGACACCTTGGGGATTCTCCTTGGTGATATGTTCATGAATTTTTAAATGAAATTTTTTATACAAATATTCATGTTTTGATTCATTTTGTTTTTATTATTATATTCTTCTTTTTCCATTACTCGTGCCTTTATGTTTTTCATCATGTTCTTATTGATATCACAAGTAAACTAATTCACTTGCTTTCCAAACATGGCCTTCAACTCACCCTTCCCTTAGTTGTGTGTCTATAAGATATGAGTTGTGTTAGTTTTACATAAGATTAACCTATTATGAAGTCTTAAAAGTGTCATAGAATAATGTTTTATGTTTTTTTTTTCAAGTATTATGTTCCTGATCTCCAAGACAGTATACTTTAAATATCCTCTGTTGGTAAAACATAATGAAAAGTTATGTAACAAAAATGTGAGATGCTATATATATTTTAATGGATGAAACACTAATTTTCAAGTATGTATATTTCCTTATGATCTTATTCTAGGTTGTAATTAAATTCTTAAACTCTATAAAAAGTATCTGATAGAAAAAAATGTTATAAAGATTCATCTATCAACATTCTTTTACCCAACCACAAATTTATTGTATTATGGTTGTTAACATTCCATGAGCAATTTCTCTGTCACTCTATATTAGTAAATGAAAGATTTTTTCTCCTCCATAGCAATGTTTTACTACATGGAATCCTATTATGGATTATCTCGAGTGACCATTATACTTCTATTTATGTTTTATAAAGTTATTGTTTTATTAACACTTTTTTAGATGTGGGACTTTTAATGAAGCTTCTGAGCCTAATTTTAAAATTGTGAGGAAAAAATTCTTAAAAGGGGGGAAACATATTATATCCCACTTAAATAAAAAATTTGAGATTGTCATATTTGTTAATATTTTTGAATTAAATATCAATTTTAGTTCTATGGGATGATATGGATGATAGCGTACTCAACACGGAATAACATGTTTCTTTATAATCTTACGTTGCACACAACTTTGAGTTATACCGAAAAATAATATATTATTATTATTATTTTAAATTGTAGTTAATGCTTAGCCATTGTATTGGAATTAATGAATATAACTAACTAAAATTTTATTCCACATTTTTGTTAAAAGTTTTAACTTTTATCTAAAAAATTTTTGAGGATAAAAATAAGAATAAATCTGATTTTAAGAATGAAATACTCTAATAATCTTTAAATGGTTGATTAAACACATTTTAATGGAGAAAACTTTTCAAATCTAGTTTTTTACATTTTTATATATTTTATTTGAAAAAAGTAAACATCTTCTATAGAGGCGGTACACCGAAATTTACTTTGGTGAAAATATTTGATATTTTTCTGATAAAGTTCAATTTTTGATGAATAGTGAAAGATGCTACATTTTAATTCAAAACTGCCTTTTTATGTAATTTATTTCTATTATTAAACTATAAATTTAATTGGGTTTTAAGTTTAATTAGATTTCATTTTTATCAATTAAACACTATTTTGGTCATGGAATGTAATTTAACATTGGAATTGGACATAAACCCATGC
The DNA here is from genome assembly GCA_963277665.1 of Viscum album. Taxonomy (NCBI): domain Eukaryota; kingdom Viridiplantae; phylum Streptophyta; class Magnoliopsida; order Santalales; family Viscaceae; genus Viscum; species Viscum album. The sequence goes on from OY728159.1 coordinate 709,973,842, forward strand.
CAATATTTTGGTAGTTTTTACTTCATAAAATACAGTTTTTGTTTTTGACAACGAGAATTAATTTTAAATTAATTTTTTCAACAATTATGTTATGAATTTGTAAAAATGGATTCCATATTTTGAATTAAGAGTTCCAAATTGTTTAAATGGGTATCTTTTATTTTCATACATTATTAATTTTAACTTCAGTAAATATATTTTTTACCATTGTTAAAAGGTAAATCTGGTAAATATGGGTAAAAATTAAATTATAATAACAATATATTCCCATAAAATGTGTTCTAACCATATTGGCTGATATATGTCCGACCATGTACATCCTTGGGTCGATTTTGGGACCCCATAGAGCCATTTGAAAGTTAAAATGACATTTTATAAAAATTAATTTAATGTTAAGGAAAATTTAACATAAACATATATATTTTAAACAAAATATATGGGGTTATATAAGTAATATTTTCGACTATAAATATTCATTATAAATATGAAAATATTTTCTACATCATTGTATATTATTTATAATATTTAGACATTAAATAAATAAATTTAATTATGACACAATGGTGATTTAGATATTGCATCATTAACAATGGATTCAGAATAATGATATTATAAATGTTAAAATAAATGTAATTTTGTTAATTTGATATCATACATGAATTTTTAGGATGATAGTTACATGTTATAATTTTTTTAATTATGTTTTTATCAATGAAATCAAGTTTTATTGGATATTAAAAAAAATTCATGATATATATTGTGTCAAAATTGACATAATTCATTTATAAAAATATAAAATATTTTATTGTATATTATAAAATTCCAAAAAAATATATGATTCAGCCAAATAATTATAATAAGTCTATAATTTTATTAATTACTATTTGACTATATATTTTTCTTGTTTTTTGTAACTATTTTTAATCTCAAAGTGTTAAATGTTGGATAAAATAGTAATAGTAAAAAATCGATCAATAAAAAAGATAAGGATTAAAAAATATCCAAACATATCCAATTCTTTTTGGATGATTTTATTTCGACTTATATTCATATAACCTTAAAATTTAATGAGTTTTGGAAATTTTTAAACTGAAAATAATTTTATACTAAAATAATAATTTAAATATTCTTAAAGAGCTCCTCCTCCCTCTTGTAAAAGGTAATAACCTCTAACCCTTACTCACACCTCTGAAAAACCTATGGCCCATCCAAAATCTATCCAAATAAGTTCCCAACATCCTCATCTTCGTCCTAGATGATTTCTCCTAGTAAGAAGGCAATTCAAGAAAGTCGTTTGGCTCAAATCAATGAGAGTCACATGTTATAAAAGGAAGAAAATGGAACATATGAGAAAAGTCGAACTTGAGTTAAGGGAACCTTTCACCATCCACTTTTTGTCAAAGACTTCATTATGTAATGTATTTTAATTTCTATTTTCTTATGTTTGGATATGTTATTCTATATCCTTATTCATTTATTTTATGTCCAAGTGATGAGACACCGTTTTCACTCCCATTAACTCATTTTCTAAATTTTAATGTCACGTCGTTAGGATTCCAAATTTTCGTAAGGGAATACATCTCAATCTCATTTCATTGAGGCACATCTTGATATAGTTCACCTTCATTATTCTGTAAGGTGTATATACTTCCATTTGACAAATTATATCAAGAATCATTTTATTCTCATGATATTATATTTTGTGTTTAATGTTTTTCTTTAATTATATTTTAAAGTATTTTATCATGTGGTAAGAGACTCTTTAACTAAAACATTGTTTTAAATGTTTTAAAGATATAATTTTCCAAATATTTCTCATTAATTTACATGTTTTTAGAATGTTCTTAAGGAAATATTTATATGGACATTAATGTTTTAAAATGTTAATTCCTATAAAATATTCAATGTGGTATGGGAACCATTGATTCTAAAATATCTTTATTAAATGTTGTAAATAGGTTTTCAAAAGGAATATTTTTTCTTCATTGAGTTTTAATAAAAGAAAAAGGGAATTATTTTTTAAAAAATAAGTGGGGATGAGGAACTTTCCACCACTGTGAGTATTATATGATCTCTGGCTTCTGTAAAAATCCATTGTGTTTTTAATAGGAAAATACATACCATATACCCTTTTTATGTATTTTGGTATTGAAAATGGTTATGAAAAAGCATTGATTATGTCAATATATTTAATTGATATGTTGTGAGTGCAATACAGAAATGTTATCTTTCCTTTATGTTTTTTCATGTGTTATGATTATGTTATGGTTCTTGGATATTGTTTATATGTATGGGTTTTTCCATGATAAAACTAAGGAAGGTGAGACTGAGATAGCTATCCAATGCATTGGGTTATGTAATAGAGGAAAATGATAATGTTTCCCCTATGAGTTTTGGGGAATATACAGTGATGGGTATTCCAAACACAGTTCCCTATATAGCTATAAAAGATAAAATGTAAGTATGTTATGGATTCCACAAGTTACCATTATGATTTATGATTTTTTTGTGTTATTCATAAATCCTATGATTTCATGAGGTATGTGAAAGATATTATATTATATGAGTGAAAATCATGATTTCATTTATTTCTGTGAATTGATGGACTAATGTTTTCCATACTTATTTTATAAACCTTAATGAGATTTTTATGCTCATCCTATGTTTTTAAATGTTTTTTAAAAGAAATAAAAATGAATAGGGTCAAGGATGGGACCAAGGAAAAGTAATGCTATTTAAATCATGGAACAGAAATTTTCTTTTTTTAATGAGTTTTTGTTTTATGAAACAAATTGATATTGAGTTGAAGTGTCTACTTGTAATATTCAAGTTGTTAAGAATAACTTTTGAACTAATTATATAAATCTATAAACCTGAAAAAAATTTCAATGATAATTAATAACTTAATTTATGATTATGTAATGTTTATGGGTGGGTCCTTACCACACCGTTAATGGAGATGGTAGGTCATACGTACACATGAATATTGCTTCTATTTTGTTGACATATAGAAAAAAATAAACAACCATAAATATATGTATGTGTTTATATGTATATTATATCAATATAGTAGAGTTATTGTTTTATATATATCATTTATTTTCACTAAACTTATCATTAATACTTTCCATGCTGTGTGTGAAAGAATCACATAGCTTTGAGGGGGTGGTAGTCCACACTTCCTCAAACCATAATTAGTGTATTTAAACAAGATGGAAAGTCTAAGATAATTTTATAAATCAGAATTATAGAAGAATAATGAAATTATAAATATCATATATATCATATATATATATATATATAATTTCAATCATAATGACCACCATGATATGTGGTAAATTAAAAATGAACAACAATCATGTCATGAGGAAAAAGTTCATCATACATGTAAACAGTATGTTCGTTACACATTATATGGTAGTGTGTAATGTTTGGTTAGAACCCATAGAATAAAAAATTCATATTATATTGAGGATAATTTTTTTTATACAAGAAATTAATTAGAATATTTTAGGGAGTGGGTAATGGAAATAAAACAAAGGATCTTGAGGGAGGGTGTTACCTCTAAATCAGGTAGTTCCTTTTGGTTTGAAAAAATGGGTTTAAATATAATTATTTCCACCAATGGAAGGAATAAATGAAAAAGGTATTGTTTTTGGTAATTTTATTGGTTAGATATTTTCTGAACCAGATTTGTTTGATAGGTGTGAGGAAGGTAAAGAGTTCTTTCCTTTTTATTGTTGAGGGGTGTGGTACTCTTGTAAATACCAAAAGGTATTCATTAATGGGATGTATTACATATCTAATGTTCCTCCAAAATGGAAAAAGAATAGATTAGATGGGAATAATAGTAAAAAAACCGCACTTACACAAAAATATGTTCATTTTAATAATTTGGTCCCTTAACTTCTAATATTCCCCAAATGTATCATTTTGGATTTAATTAAAGAATCTAGTTTTATAACCAATGTTTTTGGACAATTAGGAAAAAGTTAATGTGTTATTTATTAAAAAATATAGAGATACTGAATTATGAATTTTATATCTAATTTAAAAAAATATAATGTTTTTTGTAAATTTGCTTTAAAAAAAGAACTTGTGATGTTCAAAAACACCCCTTAAACATGGACCATGCAAAAAATTCTTTTACAATCTATGAGTCAAATTGTTAATTATAAAAGATAAATTAGAACATAATAAACCATATTTAATATTTATTTAGAAGTAAATTTCATTTTTTATAATTTATTATTTTTTAATTATAAATCATTTAATAAAATATCATTTATTTTAAAATTACATTAATGTTGTTGTTGACCCTCATTATTTCATTTTAATTTTAAAATATCAAAAATATATTGGAATAAAAGTATAATATGTTTATAGCTTTGAAACATGATATATTAATCTAAAAAAATAATTACAGACAATAATTCAATCAATTTACACCACTTTGAATATTTATTTTATCATTTATTTTAGTTATTTATTTACAAAATAATCCCTACAGTATCATTTCTTTAGCATGCCTATAAGCCAGTACCATAGTGGTAATGATTCCTTCTTAGAATCCAAGAGACCCAGGTTCAAAACATGGTGGAGTAGAATTTACAAGTCATTGTAGAAGTCATTGTAGTTGGACTATAGTAGTAACTGTAGTAGCCGGAACTATTCACCTGATTTTAGCCTTCAGTCCACTGTTTTGGGCCTACAGGTCTCAGTGGCCTTCGAGTCATCAAAAGCCATCAGGACATTGGGACTTCGGGCCATGTAGACCATGGAGTAGCCCAGTTCACATAGAACAGACTCTAGAAGAGGATCAGAGCATTAAGAGTAGCAGCCACCAGAAGAAAAGCTAACCGGATTGGATGAATGAGAGGGTATGGAAGCCGCCATCGGGACCAGGCACTGTACAGCTTTGTATCGGGCAATGATAGCCGATCAGCAATGCAAGGTGGGAATCTTGGTGATCCATGAAGAAGAATTTGGGGAGGGGCAGTTCAAGTGGATTGGGCCTATGGGTCATGTATTGGGCATGGTATGCCTCTGGGCATTCGGGTCATGTATTGTAGGTCATTTGGGACTTTTGCCTTGGGCATACAGCTCATGTACGGGTTCCCCTTTAACCCTTAAAAAGGGGATTATCCATAATAAAAAAAACATGACCTTCGGTCCATTCAGGTGTTTCTTTATAATTATAAGTAACTAAGTAATATTTAAAAATAAATGAAAAATTATTATGAAGAAAAATCATTTATCTTTCAATAGACTATATATAATAGAAATATTATTTTTCTAAATACCTCAACATTTTAAAAAAATTTAAAGGAACGGAAAGTTCCCTTTTTGTCTTTTTCCATACTTAACATTTTTTATAGGGAACCTACATTTAATAATATCACAATAACCATTATAATTTAAAAATATAGGGGATATGGTCGAATTATTGGTATATAATGTCTTTTGGACAAGTTTACTGAACATTTTGGCCTGTAGACAAGTTTACTGAACATTTTGGTCTGTATGATTTTGTTTTAGTCCAATATTAAGATTAATTTTCTTTTAATCATTGTAATTAATTTTAATATGTTACACTAATATTTTTGGTAAAAATTATGTTGATCTTATTAGAACAAAATTATAATAGTTTATACAACCATGTATGTTTGTTATTCATAATTCAAACTATAGAAGTGGTAAAATAAATTTTCAAACTAATCCTGTAGATGTGGTGAGAAAAGGTGTTTTTAAAGAAAAATGATCAAAAGTTCAATAATTGTTTATATTTAATTTAAATATAAAAATTATTATAATTCCATAAATTAGATTAATATATATAATTAACCAATTTTACTTTATTTACCAATGTATATTATAATTTCACATTAATATTTATTTAAATGGAATGGTATTTTTTAACTCAAATACAGGTCTTTCACTATTCATAAAAAATGATGTTTCTTAGAAAAATCCCAAAATAGAGGCCCAAAAACTTTTGAATAATCATTAGACCATGAAGAGTAGCCAACGGCAAAGTTTATAGGTATCCCCACACTTCTTGCACCCTTGCACCTTCAGCACCTCCAAATGCAGTCCATGTCGAATCCTCATCTACCTCCAAGGACTCATCCAACAATATGAACCTACACCACCATATAATTCTTTATTCTATAATATAAAGCATCATATCAACCTTGATCATATACATAAAATCCCTTGCAGGAAAACAGGACCTTAGAGATTCCTATTCTTTCTTTTCTAAACATTACTGATGACATCTACAACGTCCTATAGACACTACATTTAGACTGCATTCTGTATATATGAGAGGATATGTAAAGAGGGATATTTCTAGAGTCCATGTCTAATTTTTAAGTGTCCATTGATAGGCTATGATTCCATAGGGGTAGAGGACCACATGAGCTTTCATTTTTCATATTTGGTATTAAGGGAGGCATTTATACTTCGGAGTTCACTGCATCTGAGGTCTTTCAGACACATCAGCTTGAGCATCCATGGACTGACTCAAAGTGCCTATAGTAGATGACAACACAGGATCCTTAGATACCACATGACTCCAGTATCACCAAATTTACCCAGTTGTGCATCCCTTCTTTGTAGATACTTCCTAATTTTATGACACCCACATGTTTTTCAAGGGTAGAGTCACATGGTTGAGTGATCCAGGTTAATGTGCTCATCTTGGAAGGAGCCATAGGTAACCTAACCATCAATATGGCTACCATGTTCACCTATTACTACATGTCTCATATACAGTGGAATAGAGTTACCTTCATGAGGGATTCATTTATTACCCTCCAATCAAGACACCTCATAGTTTTTAACGCATCTCTTAAACTCGCCTCTCATGTCCCTACAGAGATCACTTATTTCATTATGCTGCACTTGTTGTAGCCTTTTGTGAAGGATGTTGACATTTCCAACTGGGCACCAGGTGTTCATGAGATAGCAGCAACTGCAAACCCACCACGAGTAGGAGACTTTATAATTGATCCACCCACCACATCCCTTCCTACACTAGCCACACATCCAACCCATTCATATTTCTCGGCTATACAGGTATGCATCCTAGAGAAGTTGCACCAGATCTTTACCCATCTATAAATTCCCTTTAAACAGATTTCTGATTTCACCACCCCCACCACCACAATATTATTCCATTGACCATCTTCTACCACCATAACATGTTTTTCCCTCGAATTCTACTACTACTACACCACCCACAACCCACCTCGTGCTACCCTCAGACACCACTGACCCTGAAACCTAGCAGGAGTACCCAGTTGAGTTGGCCCAATAGGGCAAGATACCAGCAACTTCCACTACCACTGATGTACCCATCCTCAATCTAGATACTATACTTATAGCCCCACTCTTAATTTGAACCTCCCCACCACGTAAATCATCCCATATATCCATTTTAGTTACTCCACCTTCTGTCGATGGTCCCCCCCCCCACTATATCCTCTAAAACTACTGATCCAGTCTAACAACTAGAACCATCACCTGATGGAAGGTGGACATTGGGGGAGATTATAGGTTCTAAAGACTGATCTTAGTCAACCATTTTTCTCATTTTTTGTTGTGGAATTTTAGTGATAGGGATGTATGTTTTCTAAGTTTCATCTTTGTTTTCCCACATTTTATATAGATTCACTCATTTATGAATATGGGGACAAATTATGAATCACTTGTTATAGGCTTTATTTTTTTATATTTCAATTTTAATTGGCCATTCTTAGATTCTCTGTGTCATCTATAGTTGTGGATGGAAAAAAACCACCAAATTAAATGTTTCAAAGAGTGACTCAACACTTGGCCAAAACTGAATGACAACTTTAGGAAAATTCACTTGAAATTCATGCATAGTAGTAGACACAATGGGCACAGATACCATTACATACTCATATGATTCACACTCATGCTTCCCCTGATTTCATCAATCCAGTCATATGACCCCATTAGTTATATGATACTGCAAATAGTATCTATAGACACTACAGAAGCCAATGAGCAAATGAACCAGACCACTCAATGTTTTGGTCCAGTAATTAATCAGATGGTGTTCAATTAGATCTTTGATGGAGTAATCCCATAGTTCGTCACATTTTTATAATGATTTATTACTCTAGAGTCTTTTTCTATTCATTGTATGTACCGTTTTATGATTCAATGTAAAAATCTACATCATTTAAATAAAACCAATTACCCATTCTCATCATTATGTGCACCTACAAATATTTATACTTACCCATATTTTTAACCTATGGACTAATGTTTTATATAGTGTAGGTTTTGTTTTCTAACCCATTTTTCATATGACCCAACTTTATCATCATAACAGCACAAGTTCTCTCTTGACATGCCTATTATATAGGGATATATCGATTACCTCTCACTATAATTTATCAATTTCAATTTCTTTTTTATGAGATTTAATTTCTATAACCCTCCCAAAATAATTCCATGGACAAGGCGAACACTCTCTCATACTAAGTGTGGGGGAGTTTTTCATGATTTTCATTTTTTATACACTTGAATTACAACCTGTTCTCTACTATCAAGGATATTTTTCATAAATTAAAAGAATTCATTAAACCTAAAAACCATTATTTCTATTTAAATAAATGAAAATATTGAGTTGGTAATTATTATCATCCATGTTTTGTCTCTTTTTAGAATTTAAAAATAACTATTGATCTTAGTGATTTAATTCAAATTAAGAATTTTCAAAATTATGGTTAAATGAATTGTTACTTGTATTTACAAACTTTATATTTTATAGTTTATAGTTTTATTCAAATTCCCAACAGGATTCTAAGACTACAGTTTTATATTCTTTCTAAGAATATTTTTTGAGTGATACTGGGGAATTGTAAACTATCAGAACTTTTGTTGAGATCTTATTGAGGCTTTGACTAATCAAGTATATTTTTAAATTTATTGAGGAAATATTTTTTAGCCACATTTTCTTAAGAACCACCTTGAATTTTTCTTTAATTAAAACCATAGTTTACATGAATGACCTTTTTAGGATGAATCTATTCCAATATGATTTTCCCTTTCTAAATTTCTCCTTATAAAATGCTTGATTTTACCATTGAATAGGTGGGGGGGGGGGGGGGGTTTAGATAACACAAGATGATTCTATTGAAGATATGTATTGTCTTTATCATTGGACTATTTGGTAGAGAACAATTTATACATTATAGCACTTAAGATTTATTTTTTACCTTTTAAAAATGAAAAATAAAAAAAAATTAATATGGGTTGTGTATTAGGAAGGTCAAAATACACCATTTCCAATCAGATGAATCCCCTGAAAGATCATATGTGGTTAGGGGGAGGATGTGAGATCTATCCTGGACATGATTTTCAAAAAATAATAATAATAAAGGAATAGTATATCCCATTTTTCCATTACTTGAAATTTAAATTGATCAACCTTATGATTCTAAGAGTGTGGCCATAGAGGAGTAATTTTATTACACTTTTTATGACATCCTTGCATTATACTTTTTAGTATACCCTCCTTTTTTAGATTTATTTTCTCTATTTACCCACCTACACACAGCCTCAGAGTTATTAGAACCTAATTACTAAAACCCTCATGACTAATTTTATAATGGTATTTACAAAGAAGAGATGATTTAACAAATTTAATCCTATGGTTATGATTATTTTCTTAGTCAGTGAGATTAACTCCAATTTCATTTTACTCTGGTTGATGAGAGAAAATTAATTTCATGTAAAATTGAAAATTTCTAAAGAAATTCAAGGAACAATTAAGATATTATAATTAAAATATTATAATTTGTTTAAATAACTAAGATATGAGTCATAAATAATTTTCTATGAAATGGTGATTCTATAGACTACACTTTTGTTTCTTACACATAGTTTTATTTTTTAGACATACTGAATATTTCATACTTTAAAAATTTCTTAACTCTTTGAAATCCTGGTTGAAATATTTTTACATGAGGATAAATTTTTTTTCAAGTGTTGGGTAATTTCATAAGCTAAAATCATATATTATTTTTGATGCTATTCCATAAAGGATTTCAATTGATTTGAATAATAACACAGTTGGTTAATGTTGATTTTTTCTTAAAATCGGATTCTATTTTATAAAATATTAAAATAAATAAAATGATAACAATTCCCCAATCACACATCATGAAACCTCAATACAAAACATGTATTAGGGTATCACAACATACTACAAGTCGTGAAGACATTTGAGGAAAAACACATGTGAAGAATCCATTACATGATGTGAGTTTCCAATAACCATCATGAAATATATCAAATATGTTCTTAAACAAATGATAATTCTTGAAGGCAGTTACATATCATGGGTCGCTAATACATGATGTTAAATGACTTAAATATTCAACTCTCAGATTATATAAGCATGAGATACATATAGATTCAAAATCCATGAAGGAATACAAAGATTTACATTACATGATATGAATCATTATTATATATCATGTATATTTTCTCCTATAAATAAAGCTGCAGGGCATCAGATTTGAAAGATCTCAATAGTAAAAATTTTGGTTTTTTATTCCTCACTCGTTCCCTTCTATTCCCTCGACCCTAAAGTCAAATTTCATTGTTCCCTTTTCATTAATTTGATTCAATACAAGCATTTGTTCTATATTTTATCATCACCGTTCCTCACCATTGTTTTGAATAGTGACCATCGACAAACTCTTGTTACATTGATTTCTTTTTCAAGTAAGCGATTAATTTAAATTTACAGATCTTAATCTCGATTGCATTATCATACACATAAGTAACTTAACTCACTACCTGTTTGTCAATTTTTTATACCTTATTATTTTTAGCATATTTTCCACCATTTCAATTATTTATTCAATCACATTCAATCCTACCTTGAGTGGATAAAACCACACAGGGTAGGCATCGAGAGTAGGGGATTTTGAACATAATAAGATCTTTAATTCTCAACATGGTAACACTAATGTTTAGTGATTAGGATAAAAGTAAATTTCATTTTTAATTCATTGAAACATCCCTGACCATGGGATATTAGAGTGATAGACCCTATCCAAGTTAGATTATATTAGGTTATGAACAATAACATGAAATACATTATTTCATTGAAGCTAAGTCTAATGCATTTAGGTTGTCACTATTTCCCAATCAAGGAATAGTTACATATTAAGTAGAACTAGTTTATTTGACCATAGTGAACTATATATATCCTCTCTTTTCACAGCCTAAACCTTAAGATCCTTCAAATTTTCAATTAAGATTGCCTTATCTTTAGATAACCAAAATGGATGCTGATCTCTACCTTATTCTTGAAGAAAACCATCAACTCTCTAGAAATAAAATTCTCAAACTGATCAAATTAGAAATTATTCCAACACCAAAAGTCAAAATCATTATAATGGAAGTTCCATGTTAATCTCCCCATGGGATTGACACTATACTTTCACTATTATATACCCTTTTAACAATTGATGTTTTGGAAACAATGTAATTTTAATTTGACTGCATCCCATACAAATTTAAATGATCTGTTCAAGGTCATCAATGGGATTTGATTCTTTTGTAAAGATACATATTATTCACCCTTTATAGGCTCATTGCTAATACCATAATCACGTATTTACTTTCTAGATATTAATAAAATATAATATACCTAGTTTTACCTCTTTAAAACACAAAAAAAAACCCAATACTATAACTGATAGGTAATAATGGGTAACATGTTTGTGAATTTCTGATATATAAAAGTGACAACATAAATGACATCCTCTTGAAATTTATGGATACTCACATCCGTGGTAAAAAAAATAGTGATAAAACGTCAATGTAATTAGTCATGTATCAGGGTTTAGGAGAGATTCATAGTCATGACCTATATTAATAATTGTTTGTTGGAGTACGAAATAATTCCCTTAAGTAGGGTTTGATGATAATAACAACCCATCCTCTCAACCGATCTGAGTTCCAAATGTTCAATATCATGGATCCCCAATGACCACCTAAATTTTGAAATGGGGATTGTATCTCATTATGGATCTGGGAACCATTGGGTTTTTCTGGTTTGTTAAATAAACCCCATCAGAATCCATAGGAGATAAAATATTATTCCCAAGTTGAAATAAAAAGGTGTCAATTTTTTGAATCATGTCATTCATTTTGTTCCAAGTGAATCCAACTCAAAGTTCAAAATAAAAAATTTCAAACAGATATGAATCATTCAATGTAGAAAAACAACTAGTTAAATGAAAATCAGATCATTTTTTCTTCTATGTCATATAAAAAACAAAAATGGTGCCCCTATGTAAATATTTCAGTAAAGAAAAAAAATTTGACCACATGATCTACCATTTTTATTATCTTATCTAATGTGGAAAAATTGTAATCTTAAGTTGAATATTTATATGATTAAAAAAATACTAAAACGAGTTTTATACATGTTAATATATTTTTTTGGAAGAACCTATGGAAAATAAATTAGTTAATCCAACATGAATTATTATTAAACAATGATATAAAAATTGTGTTTTATGTTCTTAGATAATTAATCACATTTAAAACATGTGATGTATAAATAATTGGTGTCTTTTCTTATTTTGGACCTTAAGACTTCAAGTACCTTTCATTAAAAACTCTAACACCTTGATATTTTTTGTTTTATTTAAAAATAATTTAATCTATTTGATATTTTTTATTTCACACAACCCTGAATATTGATTTGTAATGAAAAATGATTGGATTAAATTATAATATATACCATGTTATGCCTGATATATGATAAACACGTAGATTAAATTTTGGAAAATGCAACACTTTTATAGGACATCTTGTGCTATAGGCAATACCATTTTTATTGAAACTACTATATACTAATAATATCATTTTTAATATATGTTTATAGTTATAACCTATCCATTGGAATGGAATATATGAATAAGACAAAATTAATTATTAAAATATTTTATACACATCTAAATAAAATTTATCATTTGGTTATCAATTAGTTATAAATTAATGTAAAAACTATACAAAATATCAAAATTTCTTTTATAAAAAAACAATTTTTTCTATAAATAAACACAATTTTATCTAAAAAAAATTAAAAATAACTTTTAAATTTTTGTAATGAAATTTATATATAATATATTCAATAATTTCTTTTTTAAATCGTTAAATGATTTTGATATGTATATGATAAGAATAAATACAATTTTATTAATAAAAAGATGCATTTTTTCTAAAAGGAAAACTTACAACCATTTAATGGCTCACGAATTTTAAATATAATTATTGAAATTTTATAATTTTATTTGAAATAATAAAATAAATTTTTGAAAGAGGAATATTAAAATTTACTTTGAATGAATTTTTGGCATTTTCCTAAGAATATTAATTTATGATAAATAGTGAAAAACACTAAATTTTTATTAAAATTCAAATTTTCATCTAAATTACTAATATAGATTGAAAATATTTTAAATTGTTTTTAAATTATTATTAGTTTTTTTATGTAATATTTGATCCAATTTAGTTTATATTAATCAATTTCACATTGAAATTACATATAAAATAATATCAATATTTTGAACAATTTTTCCTTAAAAACCCTCTCTCCCATCAGGTATATGGGATTATTTTTAAATTAATTTGTTTCTGTTAGGTGGCTTGAATTTAGGAAAACATATAAAATATTTGGAACCTGAATACATTATAATTTTAATTAAGGAAAATTTTATTTTTTCCCAACAATTATTATTGAAAGTAACTAATATCAATTACTGTGGTTAAGGTAAAAATGAGTTGACTTACTATTGTAACATTAACATAAAGGGTCAAATAAACTAGAACATGTACTATATAACACCATGAGCCCATGCTTCCAAACATTGTGCTTAAACATGTTGTCTAATTGTTTTTATATAAAAATAAACTAATTAATTACACAACATATTACACAAAGGAGGATCGTTTACCAGTCTAGGTTCTGAAGGATTAGTCAAAACCTTTCATTTATCAAAGTTTAATAAATCAATTGCCTACTATTATTCTATGCGTGCTAATACCAAAATCATCGAACCTCGATTTAGAACTACTATAATTCTTATGAAAAATTTTAAAAAATAAGGGGTGAGAATTCAATTTCCCAATAAGGGGTTTGAAAATCATTTCCATACATTTTTAAAATTTATTTATCAAGAGTAACTTTCAAAATATTCTTAGATAATAACATAAAATACTTATCCAAATACCCATTAAATTAAAACTTGAAATTACTTACATTGAAATAAATATACCACTTTTAAATTTAGGTACATATAAAAATTTCATTAAATGTAATCCAGTTATTTTTCTAAAAAAACTACTCATGCTCATGAAAATTAAACTTTGTGGCTTGTGGAAACAAGAAACTTTGAAATCAATCTTTCTCCTACCCACTTTTTGAGGGATTTGGTTCACTCCAAAATTCCCTATCATATTCAAAACGTTAATGTATCGGCTTATATAAAAATCATTTTTATGATTTCATTACATATAATACATTTTCATTAGAGGATTTGTTTTAAATACATATAATCATACATGAAATAAACATGTTCACATTTATTTATATATAATTTTATAAATTATATTCTTTGTTGAAAATTACATGTCCAAATTGGTACGACCAAATATTCTGATTAATAAACTTTTCTTAACTACATGGAAGATTTATTATCATTCATGTTCTTAAAATTTCATTGAAATATTTTTTAAATTTATTTTATGCATGAGAAAATGACATGAAGGTATAAACTAAAAGAAATATAGAACATAAAATTTTTTCTTCATAAAATTAATCATAAGAAATAGATAATTATATTTCGTGAACAAAATTATGAAAGTAGAATTTATTTACAAAATAAAATCATTCTTTCATGTATGTATATATATGTACATATGTTTTAAATAACATTTAATGAAGAAGTACATATATATATACATAATCATAGAAATAGATTTAGAAACCCATGATCTTGAACATTAAATAAATTATTTTAATATATATGTCTGATTAGAATATACACATGTATCGCAAAAACCCATAATTAGATACATGGTTGGTTTAATTGAAGTTTGAGAAATAACACTTCATTATATACACACACACACACACACACACACACACATATATCATGTATAAACATGAAAATTTATATATGTATATATATATAATTCACGAACAAAATACACACATATTCAAATTTTGAGTTCAAAGTATAGATTTGGACTTCATAAAAGTATAAAACGTGGATTCAAAATACATAAATAATTAGAAAATGAAAAAAATAGGGATTATAATTCGAATGGAAAAAAATACCATTACAGAAACATAAAATTATATCATTAAAATAATTAAAATATGAATACAAGAATATAAAATCTAATTTTAATATCATAAGGCACATGTTATTTTAATAAACTGATCCCTTACTATAATTTATCATAGTTTCAAAAGTTCATAACATGTTGATTTCGATTTGAAGAACCTATGGAATAAATAATTTTCTCTTGCACAATCATAATTTGGCAAGAAAATAATTAAGAAAAAAATAAGAAATACCTTTCAAAATTCATCAAGAACTAAATTCTAAAGACAATTTTAATAAAATTAATAAATAAAATTACTAATATCATATATCAACTCATGAATAACTTTTGAAGTATTTTTAAAATTAAACCCACTTGGAAAAGAAATTTTAACACAATGAAATTAATAACAGAATATAAATTACAAAATAGAATTGATTATAAAAAAATATTCATTATAAAACTAAACCCTTACCTGGTTATCACCAACTTCTAATTATTTCTTACTCCTCTGAATATGAAGAATGAAATAAAAGGCATCTACTAGGCTCTCTTAACCTCTATGAAAACTGGGTGTCTCCTCACCGAGAATACACTAAATAAAACAGAGAGGGCCACCTCACCCATGTATCTCTACACACTTACATATATCCACAATAAAAATTAGAGTTAATTTTATTGGGCTGATGTAACAACAGTTGACACTATTAGCTAAAAGGAAAATATTGTATGATTCAAGAGTCTTCATTGTTTAGAAAGAAAATATACTGACAAAAAAATATAGCGGATCTAGTTTAGATTTTTTATTGATGATAAAATTGAATGAAAATGATATATATGTATTTATTTTTGATGTTGTAGATGGTGACCATCAGTAAAAAAATCTTATATATGTGAAGAATCATAGAGGTTCTGGTTTCCATGAATGAAAATATTGATAAATAGATATAACATAAACACAAAGTAGTCCATTGATTAAAATGATTAAATCTGATTAAATTAAAGAAGATTCTTAAAAAATATTAAATCGGACAAGACAATATATTTAATGAAAAAAACATATTGAAATCTTCAAACAGTTTCTAGAAAATCATTTGAAACTTAATTGGAAAAAATTTGAGTATGAAAATATTAATGTAATTATGTGTAATATCTTAGATCTAGGTGCCACTAAATTGTTTCCCATACCAAGTTGGCGACATGGACTCATGTGAATTTACCCAAATGCCAGATGCTACTGACGAGAAGTGAGAGCCTTGGGTGTGGTTGTGGGGAAACTATACCCTAATTGGTAGAGTGTAACATATCAGAATAAATATTAACTAATAGTGGAAACATTAAACAACATGAAACTGAAATAAAATAGTAGAAGTATGATATATTAATATCCAAGTCTCAAACCATACAAATGGTAATGAAGCATGTTATATGTTCTAGGAAAATAGCCAAAAAATGATACAATATAATCATGTACAAATACAATAGAAGTGAAGAAACTGAAATAAAACATAGATGTATCACATGCCTCAGCTTGGTCCCATGATCTCCTACTCCAAAATAGCAATCAAGTACCTGTATAAGGGAACTTTCCCTTGTCTACAAATGCAACCATATAATCTATTTGGTCCCAAAATCATGACCCAATAGGGTGTGAGACTAATCCCAGCAGTCAACCATAAAATATTTGTGCCTAAAATTCAATGAATATATGAAATAGAATTAAAAGAAAAAAGTAACTAGGAAGTACTCAAAAAAAACTTTCCATTTATTCTTTTTATGTTCTTTAGTAGATCAATTTCATTTAACTACAACTATATCGAGATTCGTCCTTAGCCTTCCAATCCCCCATATAGAAGTAAACAAAAAAGATGTATCATAATATCACCTAGATAAATAAGTGAAGACCGAATCCAAGATTTTTCATTGGCATAGAAGACATTTCATAAGTCATTCTATTTCTTTTAACAAGTTTTGTGAAATTTTCAAAGGTCTATAAGTCGATCCTAAAATCTTATACCCCCATGACAAAGTAATTCTCAACTCGTGACATATCCAATTTTCATTTAAGAATGTCATCATTTCAGCATTTAATAATTTTTTCAGGTTTTAATAGAGACCATCCTAGGTATCCCTCAATGGAATAAGGATTTTCTTGGAATTTACAAATAAGGCTTAGTATCCCCGACCACATTAACTTTGGATCACCCACGGCCATTAAGTAGTTGACTTCATGAGCACGTCTAGTTCCATTTAACCGAGACAATGGTTCACCCATGGTAAGAAAGGACTAATTAGTCACATGATCTTGACCATGTCCTTAAACTAAGACTATGGCTCACCCATGGACAATTACCTCTTTTAATCATTTATTATTTCATTTCAAAAACCAACACATGTGAATTAAACTATCACATAGCTTTAAACATAACAACCCATGTGTGAAATTCCCATAGCAACCACCACTTGAAAATTAAACTATTTCATGGTTTTAATCATAAAAACTCACATGGTCATTTCATATAATAGTATATATACATATATATAATGCTAATCAACATAAGAGGGAAAACATTAACATGAATCAATGCGTTATTTAAAAACGACTGACCATGGGAAACAATGCCATGGGGTGTCACTAAATCAAACAATCCGCAATCATGTGCATCAATTTCAATTAATCAAAAACCTAAACTTATTTAGGTATCAAAAAGATTCAATTATAGAGAAAAATAATAACATAAAATGATATCATAACATTTATTACATATAATCAACATGAAATATAACATAAGGCACAGTACCACCTACCTCAATGTCATATAACTGATATAATTTCACGTTGGCCCATGAATCAGCCTAGAATAGCATAGATATAATAAAAGAGGTAAATTATTTAAACTTTAATAACATAATATAGAACATAAATCATTAATAACTGAGTAAGGAGATTAAATATCTTACTTGGTGGAATCCAACACAACTAACGACACTTGAATTGGGTTCCAGATGATGAAATGGGAGAAGAATCAACTCTCGCAGCTCCTTGTTCATCACCCATCGGTTGTTCAATCTAGGAGAAGAGAAAATGAGGGTACTTCCCATTTTAATCTAAAATTTATTAGTACACAACATGTAAATTAATATACATGGCGTTTATATAATTTTACTATCAATAAATTCGATGACCTACATTACACGGCCTGCACCATCCTTTCCAAGATGACCACATGGTGTGTACTACGAAGTACATGGTGTGTAATGGTTTTCTATTCCCTTATAGTCCAACAGAAGCATACAATGTGTATCCACATCCGACATCGACAAACTACATGGTGTGAACATATAATTACATTGAATGTTATATAAAAAACATAACATTTTCTCATTTTTTTTTCTCAAAACAGCTCAAAAGAAAAGAAAATGAAGAAACTCATACATCTTAAGAAGAAACAGGTTCTTACATACTTCCCCCTTAAAGCAATTTGACGTCAAATTTCCCGTTGAATAAAAATGAAGTAATATATGAGAATAACTCCAACCATTGACCATGTCTATCAGCCTCCCTCTCCTATGTCTCATCCTACACTCCGCCGTGTTGCCATAGTGCACGTATGAGAGGAACTGACTGACCTCAGAGAACCTTCGTGGTCCTGTCTACTAGTCGAATCAGATGCTCCTCAAAGGATGCATAAACTTGAAGCTCAAACTCCACTGGATGAAAAATTTTAGATGTGTATGAGTGATAGTGGCGTAGTTGAGATACATAGAAGATGTTTTGAATGGCTCAGTACCTCTGAGGTAACTGTAACTGATAGGCCACTAAACCAAATTTTTCTAGAATATCAAATAGTCCGACAAATCATGATGAAAGTTTTCTATATCTCATGATCCTCTTGTGCCGCGATATCAGCATGACACATAGGAAAACTTGATCCCTGACCTCAAACTCCAAAGGTTGTCTACGATGATTGACATAAGAATTATAATAAGATTGTGTGGTATCCATCCTCTTATGAATCATGTGTACCTACTTAGTAGTCTCCTAGAGAAGATGAGTTCCCAACATAGCTGCATCTCATACCTCCAGCCATCATAGGGTTGATCGACATGACCTACTGTACAAAGCCTCGTATGGCGTCATCAGAATAGTATCCTGAAAGCTATCATTATAGGTGAACTCAACCAGGGGCACTTGATTCTCCCAAGATCCCCAAATTCTAGGAATCATGCATGAAACATGTCCTCTAGAACATGTATCATATGCTCTGGCTGGCCATCAGTATGAAGGTGGTATGTTGTGCTTAGAAGCACCTGTGTACCCAACACTCTCTGAAATCTCTACCAGAAATGAGATGTAAAGCGGACATCCCTATCTAAAACAATAGAACGGGGGACCCCAGGAAGTCATAAAACCTCTCATATATACAACTTTCTGAGATCATCAACACAAAAGGTATCCTTTATTGGTAATAATTCATAAACCTTCATAAGAATGTCATCTATGACCCACATAGCAATATTTCCCCTAGGTGTACATGGAAACCCCATCATGGAATTCATCGCGACATCTTCCCATTTACACTCGGTAATGGGTAACTACTGTAAACGTCCTACTAACAATTGATGTTACACCTTCCCCTATTGACAGTTGGAACACCATGTCACAATAAAAGCTACTTCTCTCTTCATACCTAGCCACCAGTACTGATGGCGCAAGTCGTGGTACCTTTTGGTGACTCCGAGATGCACTGCTCAATATGAATCTTGAAACTCTCACATCATCTTGAAGCGTATATTCCCTGGAGCCCACACACATCCATAGACATTAATAACATCATCTGCACCTATCATATATCCAGGTGGAGGGTGCTCATTGGCCTTACTCTCTCGTATAACTTGGCCTTTATAATCTGATAACTTATTTATCCTCACTCTGTCCAGTAGGGTAAAGGTAACAACCAAATATGAAAGATATGTTTTTTCCTGACTGTTTTGCATGTCTAAATGCATCTCAGAGAACAAATCCATAAGCTTCCACTCACCAATGTACTCATGAACTTCCGATATCTTAATCTTTCTGCAAAGTGTGTCAGCCACTACATTGTCATTTCTAGGCATATAGGCAAGTTTGAAGTCAAACGACTGAAGGTATTCCACCCACCTTCACTTTCTCACATTCAATTAAAATTGTATCTAGATGTATTTGAGGCTTTTTTGGTATGTTGACACAAAAAATACTCCCCAAATAAATAGTGTCTATAGCCACACAAAGCATGAACAACTGCAGCCAACTCAAGATCATGAGTAGGGTAATTTCTCTCATGTGGCCTCAACTACCAAGACACATACGAAACCACTTGATCTCCCTGTATATGAACTGATTGTAACACCCTGAGATTTTATGAAAAATATTCTTTTAATTTAATTAATGTCTTGTGTTTTATGCTACACCAAGATTACCTTGCGCTATACGCAACACCGTATTATCTTGCAGTATACGCAACACTATTCTTGGATCGTGTTACACACAATTGTGATAATAGTTATTCTACGCAACATTGAGTATATATATATATATATATATTCAATGTATAAATGAAATATGGTTGGATTATGTTATATGAAACAATGAAGGATTCTTTCACAACACACAACCCTGGCTTGGCTTGCATTACACGCAATCGCGACCTTCCTCGATAGCGTGTGTTGTACACAATACCGGGTTTTACTAAACAACGATATATCATAATAATATTATAATGAACTAGCCATTCTAAATAGTATTAACTAAATTTTGAATATTATAACATCATTATTTATCTTACACATTTTCTATAACATGGTATAAGAAAAAAATAAAATTTTCGGGTAAACTAAGTATTTTTAAAAAAATGCAGTTTTGCTGCCTTTTGATGGCGCACCTACTTTAAATCTTTTTTTTGACATGATTATAAGTTCAATTCTATAATATAAAATTCTTCATTTGAATCCGCATATAAAAATTTACATTGGATAATGTTTTTATATTTTTCTGATAACTTTCATATTTTAATGAATAGTAAAAACACGATATATTTTAATTAAAAACAACTTTTTTCATCGTAATAATTTATACAGATAAATTATAATATTGAATGGTTTAAAAGTATATTTAGAATATATTTTTACAATTTAATACAATGTTGGTCATTAGATGTAATTTCACATTTAAAGCAGACATAAACAAGTGTCAATCTTTTGATAGTTATTATCTCTTAAGAACACGCTATATGTTTTGACGACAGAAATTATTTTTTAAATTTATTAACGCAACTGATATGTTTTTAATTTGGTAAAATAGACATCATTTTTTAGTTCATAATATCAAATATAGCTTAGGCCTAATGTTTGGTATTTTTCTGAAAACTTTCAATTTTTGATGAATAGTGAAACCACTAAGTGGTAGTTAAAAAACTTAATTTTTCATAAAACTTAATTTTACCGCTTCTATGGGTAGAATTTCAAAAATCCGAGAGACACGGTTGTGTCAGTAAGTAAAATGTTGTTCAATGAGATGAAAATAATTTTTGCTGAATCGTAAATTTTTACTTTTTTTTACCACGGTTAAAAGTAAATTGGGTAATTAAGGGTAAAAATGATATTATTATTACCCTAACACATGTAATAATTATATTGGATAAGTTTAATTAGACCAAAAACAACCTTGTGAATAAAATATGACCATTTAGGCCCACTTGGATTAGATTAGGACATTTATTATTAATTTATTTAAAGAAGGGTTAAAATAGTTAAAATCAAAGTTTAATAACTAAAGCATTTTTAATATAGGGTTATACAGAAGATAAATTCTACTATAAATATTCATTAGAAAGATAAAATGATTTCTTACATAATGATATTTTATGTATAATTTTTAGACATTAAATAATTTAATTTATTTATGACACAATGATGTTGCAGTAATTACCATAATAGTGAAAAATTAGGATAATTGATGTTATAAATACCTAAATAAGAATAGTTTGAGACTTTCTATGAATTACACTAATTTCCTAGGTTAATATGGCATGTTAGTATTGATTTAAGTAACTTTGGTAGAATTAATCATTCTGTTATGAGTTTCAAAAAAATCATCTATTGAATAGTGTCAAAATTGACATAAAATAGTTTTTAAAACAAATATTATTTTATTAATTGTTATTTTATTCCTGAAAATCTATGTTTCGGCCAAATGACTTAGATAAGGTTATATATATAAATAAAACACAACTTGGGGGTCTCTTGGATGTATGTGGTACATTTATTAACTATATAATATAAAAATACACAGTGACATGGTAAATATCAATCTAATTAACTAAGATTTAAAACTAAATGATAAGGTTATTATAATGACCTAAACTTGTCTAAATTATATTGCATGAGAGGATTTCGACCCATCCCCACCTTAGATTTTAAATAAATCAATTTGGAGCTATTTAAAACCGAATTTGCCTTTATAATAAAATAATATTTTTAGTTATTCCAAAGGTGCCCCTCTCCTCCCTTATAAAAGGGAACCTCCTCCCTCTCTTCCTCACACCACATTGAGCCTTCATGCTCGGCCAACCCCTGCCAATTTCTCCCCTCCACTTCTCTATAAACATCAAAGAGGTTCTGGTCTTCTTCAAATACCAATCATAGTGCCCTAAAAGGAGGTTTCAAAAGGCATGTCGAAAGAAGAGGTAATATCCGTTACTGATTCTTTCATCTTTATTTCTTCTTCCACATCTTCTTCTTTAGTTGATTCATTATGAAGTAATAACATAAGTATCACTAATATACTGATATGTTATTATAAGTATGAAACAACCCTATTTCACCATCTATCCATCTTACGGAAAACGAAATCACCGTGCGTGTGTACGTACGGAATACCGTCTCCACGCTGTGGTGTAATCTGTTTTTCCAATACCACCTTACTTGGATGGGTAAAATGGTGTAAATAATAACTATACATAGTTATTATAACATCATACTGATTATTATATATTTTATCATCCACTCCAATTCAATTCAATAATTATTGAAATGATATCATTGCTCGTGCGTACGTACGGACTACCGTCTCCACGACGCGATGAGATTCATTTTCCATTTTAACCATTAAAGAATGATTATAAAGTATATATAAGCTATAATAATGAAATATATGACATTATAAAGCTACTGGATTTATGTATATATATATATATATGTATTTCATCTACTTAATTCGATTATACTAAATAAGGAAACGAAAACAACGTTCATGCGTACGTACGGACTACCGTCTCCATGAACGGTGTATTTCGTTCCATTTATTGATCTATTATATTCTGAATATATATTTTATATTCTGTAATTATGTAATCATGACATAAGTAATCATATGAATAATTACAAGTCAAATCACGGACCATAAATGAAACGATTTTACCCAAAACGCTCTTTAACATGGAATTTACAAAAGAACGGGTAATATAAAGTCATAAGTGAACCATATATGATATCATAACAATAAGTATGATTCTGGAATAAGTCAATGACATTATTTAAATCATTATACAGGAGTTTTGGTCACTTAAGAAGAAAATCGGAGCTAAGGTAAGGGAAAATATCACAATCTCATTTTTATCCGAGATTGTTTATACTTTGGTATTTACTAGGGTGTATTTTATCATCCACATCCATGTTTCCTCAATATGTAATATTATTTACATCCACCTACAATTGTTTAAAACCAATTTTACCCTTCGTTGAGTTTTTAGTAAAAGATATGAAAGGAATATTTTGTTGTCTTTCGAATGAGGTACTTTTTGACTTTTCAGACGAAAGTACGAGAAGAATGTTTTTTTAACGTATACAGCATGAAACGATTTTTACGGTTTTATAAAGCCTTATTTTCATGAATCTTCCTACAAAATCTTTTGTGACTATTTTCAACAAAATCCTATTCTTTTAAAATTTCATGACATTTTGTGAAAAGAAAATGATTTTGAAGAAGAAAGGATATTTTCCTCAAGAATTCATTACAAGTGTTTTATCAAAACCATTTTCCATTTAAGATGAAATTATATCATATGTGTATGTTTCATGTATAATGACTCTATGATTTAAATGGTTTCACTTTCCTTATTATGAAGTGATATCAATTTCTTTTATATGGATTATGTAATGATGGGATGATGTTTATGAAAACCATTTTATTTATTGGGTTATTATGAATTATGTATGATTATTTTGTGGCACAAGTAAGAATGATTTCATTATGAGAAGGGTAGGACCTATATATCCCTCCAATGCATTGGGTAAAGATTTTATATCTCATGAGATAGACATGGATGGAACGGTAAGTTAATCTGGTTCAGTGTTACAGGACTGAAACGAAGAGTGAACTCGATTCAGAAAGGGACTTTGTCCACTAAGACGGTCTTGGCAGCAATGCCTTGGATACTATGGAAATCATGACATGTGTCGAATGGTTATCACAACTACAAGTTTTATTCCGATGCAATTCTATCATTTTTAATGTTTCTTTATGATATATGCCTTACTTACTTCAAAGATTCATGTCTTTGCTCAAGATTTTGATGTTTAGATTTTATGTTCAAGTTTTTGCATTCAAATTTTTATGGATTGTTTTATGTTCTATATGCTTACCCTTACTGGGCATTTGAGATCACCCCTTTTATGTTTTCTTTTCCCCAGGATGTAAATAATGGTTTTAGGTAAGAAACAAAAGGGGAAGATCATTATTGGGAGATGTTGAAGATCTTTCACCACGATTAGAAGATTTTATTCTGAGTTTCCAAAGACACTAAACTATTATGGTTCTTTTGTGTGTGTTTTTGTTATGTACTAAGTATTCCCAAAAAGTAATGTAATGTCCATGTACGTTAAGCTTTGGGTCTCTACAGTTCGTATCAAAGCAAAGGTTTAGTCAACCTTTGGATACTAGGATGCGAAAACGTTAGTGAGATCCCTAGAGATATTTCTAAGGTTTGTCTAGGGATATACCTAAGGATAAGAATACGTATAGGATATAGTCCTAGAGCTACAGTAATGATCTTAGAATTTAATCTAAGAAGTTAGATATTGAGGGTGATTCCCCTTTACTATGTTTTTTCCCTAGCATGATTTTTGACTCTCACACTCTTCTTTTTGGGTTTTAGAAAATGGCTGGAAACAAGAAGATTCATGATAATGGAGGATATGATGGACAATGGAATGATTTTATTCATGAGAAACCAAATGAAACGGGATCTAAAAATCCAAACATTATTATTATGCCTAATCAGCAACCTCATAATATGATCAATAATCTCAACTTTGGTATGTTTCCCAACTCAGATAATAAGAGAAAGATGGAGTTTCATGATGATCATAGAGGAAAGAAAGTTCAATTTCTCTCATGTAAATCATGTGGGAAGAGGAATCATAGAGATTGTATCAAAGGAACTGGAAGATTCTTTGGGTGTGGAAAAGAAGGGCACAAAGCCAGTAAGTGCAAAGGAGAAGGTTCAGTTAACACCATGGACAAGGATAATGGTATTGCTACGAAATCAACAATGATTAGATGTTTTAAATGTGGAATGTACGAGCATTATGCAAACCAATGCCCTAATGGAAAATCTCATGAAGAGAATCAACATGGTCATATGGGTAGTATTTATGTGGATGATGATGAGGAGACTACAAATGATATATGAGCTGAAATAAGTGTTGAAGCTCAGTCGGTTGTTTTAGAAGGGAGTGGAATGATTGTATGTTTATCAAGAGTTATGTTGTATATTTAATGGTACTATGGAATAAAGAATCATCTAAGGATTGTTACACTATTGTTTTTCCTAAAAGTATTTGAAAGTATATGTTGAATGGTACCAATAACCATGGAATGTTATTCAGATATTTTTGTAAAGTAGATGATATGAGCATAATGAAGGAATAAGAAGATAATGAGATGTTTGATTGTATTCATGAGCTCATGATTGATATAAGGACTAAGTGATATCATGGTTTGAGTATATAGAATTTTGAGGATTTTTCTATGTGGAAAGTGTTAACTTTTAACTGCATTCATGTTTTGACTAAGGTTCAATGGGTATTAATTTTTCAAAAGTTTACATTATTAAGGCCTTCGAACGTTTGTAATGTGACCAACAAGACATATCTTATGATATATGGGGATCAACGATGGTATTAAAATGCTTCTTATATGAAATCTCTGGTAACCGGTTTCACTATAATATGACAATGGACTGCAATATTATGGATAATCCTAAAGATTGGAATGGATTATATTTGATATAAGTTATAATTTTTTAAGGATAGAACTTTTTTCAATATTATTGATGGGATGATATAGTAATGTAGTTTTAGAAAAAGGACAACCTACAGGATGGGCGACAGCCCATCGCGTTGGAAAAGGCTGTGGGAATCGAAAACACAACTGAAGTGCGACTGGCCTTTATCGCCTACCACTGGCCTATAGGAAGTCCTTGGTTAGTAGAAACTAGTTTCATTTTATTAAGAGATATGATATATGAAGTATAAGTTCATTTTTGGAACCATATATGATTAATCTAACCATAAGATGGACTTATAACGTTTTCTAACCTTTTGTTTGAAAGAGAGGGAATGACCCATCATTCTATCACATGATCTGCTAACACATCACGAATAACAAATTCAACTTCATTTCATTAAGTGATGAAGTGGAAATTGTTCAATTCATGAACAACAGTGAGATTGTAATAAAATCATGCAAGTATTTCTTTTAATTCATCAACTTTATGGAAATGATCTTGAAAATCAAAATTTGTTTCCTAGTTCCCTTATATCCGATGAATCAGATGGTACCTTAGATCATCACAAATCAATAGCTTTGTGATTGTCGGCTTTTTCATAGCCATGTTCTCTACCACTCTCGATCAGAACTTGATGGTTAGATTTTTCTTCCATATCCATATTTTCACCTATATTCTCCTACGTGGAAACCCAATGATGGGTTAATTTGGGTAACCGTTACATTTCATAATTTTGTTTTTAAAGCCATGTTTTGGTATTCCTTTTTAGAATTTGGGTTTCTATTAAACAAACTTTCGAGTAGTAAACCATTTATCACCCCGACGAATTTCGAGGGTGAAATTCATTTTAAGGGGGGAGAATGTAACACCCCAAGATTTTATGAAAAATATTCTTTTAATTTCATTAATGTATTGTGTTGTATGCTACACCAAGATTACCTTGCGCTATACGCAACACCGTATTAGCTTTCAGTATATGAAACACTATTCTTTGATCGTGTTACACACAATTTTGATAATAGTTATTCTACGCAACATTGAGTATATATATATATATATATATATATTCATTGTATAAATTAAATATGGTTGGATTCGGTTATATGAAACAATGAAGGATTCTTTCACAACACGCAACCCTGACTTGGCTTGCATTACACGCAATCGCGACCTTCCTCGATAGCGTGTGTTGTATGCAATACCGGGTTTTACTAAACAATGATATATTATCATAATATTATAATGAACTAGTCATTATGAATAGTATAAACTAAATTTTGAATATTATAACGTTATTATTCATCTTACACATTTTTTAGAACATGGTATAAGAAAAAAATAAATTTTTCGGGTAAGATAAGTATTTTTAAAAAATATGCAGTTTTGCCGCTTTTTGATGGTGCACCTACTTTAAATCTATTTTTTAACATGTTTATAAGTTCAATTTTATAAAATAAAACTCTTTATTTGAATCAGGATATAAAAATTTAAATTGGATAATGTTTTGATATTATTCTGATAACTTTCATATTTTAATGAATAGTAAAAACACGCTATATTTTAATTAAAAACAACTTTTTTCATCGTAATAATTTATATGGATAAATTATAATATTGAATGGTTTTAAAGTATATTTAGAATATATTTTTACAATTTAATACAATGTTGGTCATTGGATGTAATTTCACATTTAAACCATTTATAAACAAGTGTCAATCTTTTGATAGTTATTATCTCTTAAGAACACTCTATATGTTTTGGCGACGGGAATTATTTTTTAAATTAATTAATGCAACTGATATGTTTTTAATTTGGTAAAATAGACATCATTTTTGAGTTCATAATATAAAATATAGGTTAGGCCTAATTTTTGGTATTTTTCTGAAAACTTTCAATTTTTGATGAATAGTGAAACCACTAAGTGGTAGTTAAAAAACTGAATTTTTCATAAAACATAATTTTATTGCTTCTGTGAGTAGAATTTCAAAAAATCTGAGAGACACTGTTGATGTCAGTAAGAAAAATGTAGTTCAATGAGATGAAAATAATTTTTGGTGAATAGTAACTTTTTACTTTTTTTAACCGCGGTTAAAAGTAAATAGGGTAATTAAGGGTAAAAATGATATTATTATTACCCTAACACATGTCCTAATTATATTGGATAAGTTTAATTAGACCAAAAACAACCTTGGGAATAAAATATGACCATTTAGGCCCACATGGATTAGATTAGGACATTTATTATTAATTTATTTAAAGAAGGGTTAAAATAGTTAAAATCAAAGTTTAATAACTAATGAATTTTTAATATAGGGTTATACATAAGATAAATTCGACTATAAATATTTATTAGAATTATAAAAAGATTTCCTACATAATGATATTTTATTTATAATTTTTAGACATTAAATTATTTAATTTATTTATGACACAATGATGATGCAGTAATTACCATAAAATTGAAAAATTAGAATAATTAATGTCATAAATACATAAATAAGTATAATTTTAGACTTTTTATGAATTACACTAATTTTCTAGGTTACTATGACATGTTAGGATTGATTTAATTAACATTGGTCGAAGTAATCATTCGGTTATGAGTTTAAAAAAATCAACTATTGAATAGTGTCAAAATTGACATAAAATAGTTTTTAAAACAAATATTATATTATTAATTGTTATTTTATTCCTAAAAATATATGCTCTTGCCAAATGACTTATATAAAGTTATATATATTAATAAAACACAACTTTGGGGGTCACTTGGATGTATATGGTAAGTTTACTAACTATATAATATAAAAATACAAAGTGACATGGTAAATGTCAATCTAATTAACTAAGAGTTAAAACGAAAAGATAAGGTAAGTATAATGACATAAACTTGTCTAAATTCTATTGGATGAGATTATTTAGACCCATACTCACCTTAGCTTCTAAATAAATCAATTTTTAGCTATTTAAAACCGAATTTGGCTTTATAAAAAAATAATATTTTTAGTTATTCCAAAGGTGCCCCTCTCCTCCCTTATAAAAGGGAACCTCCTCCCTCTCTTCCTCACACCAGTTTGAGCCATCAAGCTCAGCCAAACCCTGCCTATTTCTCCTCTAAACTTCCCTAGAAACATATTAGAGGTTCTGGTATTCTTCAAAGACCAATCTTAGTGCCCTAAAAGAAGGTTTCAAAAGGCGTGTCGAAAGAAGAGGTAATATCCGTTATCGATTCTTTCATCTTTATTTCTTCTTTCACTTGTTCTTCTTTAGTTGTATCATTATGAAGTAATAAAATCAGTATCACTCATATAATGATATGTTATTATAAGTATGAAACAAAACTATTTCACCATCTATCCGTCCTACGTAAAACGAAATCACCACGTGTGCGTATGTACGGAATACCGTCTCCACGCCGTGGTGTAATCTGTTTTTCCAATACCACCTTACTTGGATGGGTAAAATGGTGTAAATAATAACTATACATAGTTATTATAACATCATACTGATTATTATATATTATATCATGCACTCCAATTCAATTCAATAATTATGGAAATGATATAATCGTTCGTATGTACGTACGGACTACCGTCTCCACGACGCGATGAGATTCATTTTCCATGTTAACCATTAAAGAATGATTATAAAGTATATGTAAGCTATAATAATGAAATATATGACATTATAAAGATAATGGATTTATGTATATATATATATATGTCATCTACTAAATTCGATTATACTCAATAAGGAAACGAAAACAACGTTCATGCGTACGTACGGCCAACTGTCTCCATGAATGGTGTATTTATTTCCATTTATTGATCTATTCTATTATGAATATATATTTTATATTCTGTAATTATGTAATCATGATCTAAGTAATCATATGAATAATTACAAGTCAAATCACGGACCATAAATGAAACGATTTTACCCAAAACGCTCTTTAACATGGAATTTACAAATGAACGGGTAATATAAAGTCATAAGTGAACCATAAATGATATCATAACAATGAGTATGATTCTGGAATAAGTCAATGACATTATTTAAATCATTATAGAGGAGGTTTGGACACTTACGAAGCAAATTGGACCTATGGTAAGGGAAAATATCACAATCTCATTTTTATCCGAGACTGTTTATACTTTGGTATTTACTATGGTGTATTTTATCATCCACATCCATGCTTCCTCAATATGTTATATTATTTAGATCCACCTACAATTGTTTAAAACCAATTTTACCGTTCGGTGAGTTTTTAGTAAAAGATAAGAAAGGAATCATTTGTCATTTTTCGTACGAGGTACTTTTTGACTTTTCCGACAAAAGTACGAGAAGAATGTTTTTTAACGTATACGGCATGAAGGGATTTTTACAGTTTTATAAAGCCTTATTTTCATGAAGCTTCCTACAAAATATTTCATTAATATTTTCAAAAAAATCCTTTTCTTTTAAAATTTCATGACATTTTGTGAAAAGAAAATGATTTTGAAGAAGAAAGGATGTTTTCCTCAAGAATTCATTACAAGTGTTTTATCAAAACCATTTTTCATCTAAGATGAAATTATTTCATATGTGTTTGTTTCAAGTATAATGACTCTATGATTTAAATGGTTTCACTTTCCTTATTATGAACTGATATCCATTTCTTTTATATGGATTATGTAATTATGGGATGATGTTTATGAAACCCATTTTATTTATTGGGTTATTGTGAATGATGTATGTTTATTTTGTGGCACAAGTAAGAATGATTTCATTATGAGAAGGGTGGTACCTATATCTCCCTCCAATGCATTGGGTAAAGATTTTATATCTCATGATATAGACATGGCTGGAACGGTAAGTTAATCCAGTTCAGTGTTACATGACTGGAATGAGGAGTGAACTCGATTCAGAAAGGGACTTTGTCCACTAAGATGGTCTTGGCAGCAATGCCTTGGCTACTATGGAAATCATGACATGTGCCGAATGGTTATCACAATTACATGTTTTATTCCCATGCTATTTTATCATTCTTAATGTTTCTTTATGATATATGCCTTACTTAATTCCAAGATTCATGTCTTTTCTCAAGATTTTGATGTTTAGATTTTATGTTCAAGTTTCTGAATTCAAATATTTATGGATTGTTTTATGTTCTCTATGCTTACGCTTAATGGGAATTTGAGCTCACCCCTTTTATGTTTTCTTTTCCCCAGGATGTAGATAAATGTTTTAGATAAGAAAAAAAGGGGATGATCTTTATTGGGAGATGTCGAAGATCTTTCACCACGATTAGAAGATTTTATTCTGAGTTTCCAAAGACACTAAACTATTACGGTCCTTGTGTGTGTTTTTTTGTTATGTACTAAGTATTCCGCAAATGTAATGTAATGTCCATGTACATTATGCTTCGGGTCTCTACACTGATTTTATCCCAATACCTAATGCATAATAGTACAGATTATAACTCTTACATAGCTCTAGAAATATTAGTATCAGTGCTGAATTCAAACGTCCCATCAACTCCGGAAATGTTGTGTCCCATGATTCGGACCTTTCAAACTTCACACCTTTCTTAATCATGAACATCATCAGCTCTTCTAAGAATAAGAAGTCCTGTATAAAACGCATATATTATCCAACTAGCCCCATGAAACTCCACCCCTCAAAAACATTCTCGGGATTATCCTATGTAACTAATTCTCTCGTCTTTTCTGGGTCCACTGATACTCTAGTATATGAGATGACGTAACACAGGAAGTGATTCTTATCCATCTAGAAGTGTAATTTTGCAATATTAGCATATAAATGATGCTCTCTCAGTGTATTAAAAATGATATTATGGATTTTGTAATGGTTATGTAGATTGTGAGAATACACAAAGATATCATCCACCTAAACCACAAAATGAGAATCTACGTAAGGATGTGACACTCGGTTCATCATTTCCATGAAAACTGTTGGTGCATTCATGAGACCAAACAGCATAACCAAGTACTCACAAAGACCAAACCTACAATGAAAGGTTGTACGAGGTATGTCATTTGGTAAAAAATGTACCTGGTGATATCAGGACCTTAAATCAATATATGAGAACACCTAATCTACTCAAAGTTGATCAAATAGTTCATCTATCCATTGTATGGGATATCGGTTTCTAACCGACAACTGGTTCAATTTCTGATATTCCACACATAGCCAAAGGGTACCATCCTCCTTTTTCACAAAAGGACTGGTGAACCCCATGGAGAAGTACTGGGTAAGATAAAACCCTCAGCTTCTAGATATTCCAGCTACCCCTTGAGCTCTTGCAACTCCATCGTAGGCATCCTGTAAGGAGGAATGGATACTGGAAAATCTCCTAGAACTAGCTCAATAATGAACTCCACCCCTATAATCAGAGGTAATCCTATAATGTTATCTTAGAAAATACTTCCGAAATGTGGAACCACTAGTGGAAAATCCACCAAACATGGTCCCTGATCATTCAGATATAAACTCACAATCTGGGATGTCATTCGGCCAAACCCATGATACTCGGGTCCAAGTCAGCTCACCTATACATCCCATTCTCCATTATATAGAAATGTCCCACCCTCTCGTGACGTAAAACTCACCCTACGGTGATAATAGTTGAAAAAGTCCTAATAGGATACCATCTAATCCATTTCAAGGATAAAATCAATCCCCATCATCTCTAATACTTATCGATCCCAAAAGAAGTGGAATCTACCAATATCAAGGGGGAACTCCATGAAAATATGCACACCTTCTGTTCTAATCCCTTATGGAGTGTCTAGCATAATAACATTCTAAAATGTATAAAACAAAGCCCATGGATCTCCAAAACAGGCACAGATATAAAACTATGATAAGATCTATTATTAAAAAGTGCAGAAGATAATATAGAGGTGATTAGAATAGTACCTATGATAATAGAAGGTCCAAGATCTTGATACTGTTGGTTCTGTTTCACTGCATATGTCTGACCTGAACTGCAGCCCTATTACATAGCCTGGCTACCCTAAGATAACCTGCCCTTCTATCTCTGAGATTATAGGGTCTAGATACCATGACCATTCCCACTAAATTGTTTTTCACTCCCCTTATGTATTGCGGTTTCCAGACTAGTGGGAAGCAAATGATCTTAATCCTACACATGGAGTCTGTACAGATCCTCTCTAACTAGGAACTGGTGGAAACATCAAACCTAAGAGCTATATATGGCCCAACATTCTGCAATCTCGGCACTCAATTGGGTCCTTCGGGCACTAGGGCCTCATATTTTCAACACTGCCACACTAATAGTAGATCACTTGGCTATCGAAAGATACATCCTGATTGCTCGTATTCCCGTGAGAAAACTCTATACGATGCTTCTTGGTTCGGGTTGAGAGAGTACCAAATTTCGATGCCGAACAACCTTGTCTCACACCCCTATATTCTCAATGGATGCACTCAGTAATCAGAACCAAATTCACAATAGAAAGTATAAAAGGAAACTTGAAAACAGTCACCTGATCTCAGTTGTCATTTTGAAGACCATCCTCGAAGCGTCTAGCTCTCAATGCCTCATCACCCATCAAAACAGGTACGAATCACTAAAGCTCTGTAAAGCAGGTAGAATAGTTCATCACTGACATAGTACCCTATTATAGATTCATGAACTCCTGGGCATGATCGACTCTAAGGGTATCAGGAAAAAAGTAGTCCTAGAAGACTGTCTGAAAGTCTCCCTGTTCCATGTCCCGATGGCGCTCTATCTCTGTGATAACATCCTACCACATCTTGGTGGAATCTCATAGCATATAAGTGGAAAGAATAACCCTCCTCTTAGGAGGTGTCTCATGATCCTCAAAGATAGCCATCACTAATTCCATCCATGAATCTGTAGCCTATGGTTTACCATCCACTGAAAATCTTGGTGGATGATGCTGCCATAATATACATGTCAACTTTTCTATAGATGTGGAAGTTTTCTGTGCTCCCTAGAGGGTCTATGAGAACCTTAGAAAACCTTCTTGGAACTGTGATTCTTCACCCACGTCTATTATAATGTCTAGTGTCGCCACTGGCACAACTGGATGGTCCATCGCTAGCCCATGGCCTACCAACTCGTGTATATACTAACTGCCACTTTCCTCACACACTACTCGAGGTGGTCATGGAGGTATTTCTCTGTAATGTCTTGTGCACACACCTCAACACAAGTTTTAACAAATATAATACTTCTACTCTTAAGTGAAAATGGGACAGAGAAGAAAAAACACTAATAGTTTTCAAAATAGGCCTTCATGGTGTTTATTACCCATTACACATCGTGTCTTCATAGGCCTTTACATGAGCGTGAACTTCTTACCAACATGGTCATGTAACACCCCATGTACATGGTGTATTACCTAAGAGACACAGTGTGTACTTGATTTTACTTCCTTCCTTGGTACTTCTACACGGCCAGAACTACACGGTACTGCCTGTGTAAGACTAAACGACATGTTCATCTTTGACACAACATGTACATTAAAATTTTCATCCACCCATATCATTAGTCACATGACCAGATACACGGTCAACATCTACACAACACGTACTCAAAGTACATGCTGTGTCATACTCAAAGCTTGAAAACCTGTGTTCCCACCTCACAAGATAAGTTAAATGGTCAAAGATTAAGTGGAGTTTACATGAATTAAATGGTGTGTTCTTCTTAAATATTGGAACAAATTATTCCCCAAATTGGAAGAACACAAAATGTGTTTGGCTAGACTACAGGGTGTGTATAATAGGTTTTTTCAGGATAAAAAATCCATATTTCTTAGTAAACATTGTTCTACAGAAAAACCAACCAACGGGATGCCAAATTATGATCTTTGAGGTCCCATACTCCCCAAAGATCAAATTTTGGATCCCAAGAAGAACTTCTAATAATGCATTTATAAGAAACAATTCGGGGCATGATCCTACAAAATATAGTTGAAGAGGGACCATACACCTCAGGAACAAAATTCTGGCATCCATTCAATCCAAAACATAGCATGTACCAATAAATATATCACAACATCAGGCATAACTATCACATCATCTACCAAAACAACATGTGATAACTAATGCATTCTAGATGGCATGGCATAATGCATGGAATTTGATTCCAACAAGTTTCTATATGATGAATGATATACAATACCCTCATCTCACTGGGTTGCAACTAAAGCAGAACCCACAATTTCATTATTATTAATAGTATAAATAAAGTGTGTCAACCAATGGTGAAATAGAATCAACTGTAATTGATCAAAAAATATATATCACATGTCAATTCGATGAAATTTGTATTCTACCTATATGCGGGGTAGCTACTCTCTATCACAACTAATTACCAAATACCCATTCCATCCCATCCCTATCCATAGGCTCCAAATAGTAAGACGAAGTAGAATGAAATCCTCTGATACCACTTTTTAATGTCCCAGATCCGGGTGCCACTAAATGGTGCCCCTACCCGGTTGGCCACATGGCCTCAAGAACATTTCCTGAAATTCCAGAGGCATCCAACTAGATATAGGGGCCTTGGGTGTGATATTGGGGATACTATTACCACATTGGCCTTGTGTAACACATCGAAATAAATATTAACAAATTTGTGGAAGAAGTAAACAATATGAAACTAAAACAAAACAACAAAATTCTGATAGATAAATATCCAAGTCTCAAACCATACAAATGGTAATTTATCATGTTATATGTTCTAAGAAAAAAATGCATAATAGGATACACTGCAATCTGATACAAAAAAATACTAGTGAATAAACAAAAATAAAACTCAGAAGCATCACAAGCCTCTTCTTGGTCCCATGTTCTACTACTCCTAAACAACAATCATGTACTTGTATATGGTATCATTACTTTGTCCACACCTACAATGATATAATATTTTTTGGCACAAAAGAATGACCCAAACAGGGTGTGAGACTAATCTCAATAGGAAACCACTAGATATTGTGCCTAACAATCAGAAAATATATGTAATACATTAAAATAAAAAGTAACTAGTAAGTCATGAAGTAAACTTTAAAATTGTTCTATTTAATTTCTTTATCATTTCAATTTAATTTAGGTACAACTATCTCGAGATTCATCCTTAGCCTAAAAATCCCCCACACAAAAGTAAACACAACATATGTCTTAGAAGATCATCAAGATAAATAAGTGAAGACAAAATCCAAGCTTGTTCTTTAGCCTGGAATACAGGTCATAAGTCATTTAGCTTCATTTAACATGTTCTGGGAACTATAAAAAGGTCTTGAATTCTAGCCAAATCCCATTGACGCCCCATACCATGGAAACCATCTACTCGTGACATAACCATTTCTCATTTAATCATGTCACCATTTTAGAATTTAATCATTAGTTCAGTTTCCAATAGTGCTTGTCCTAGGTATCCCTCAATAGTCCTAGGATTCACTCAGCATTTACAAAGAAGTCTCTGTATTCCCGACTACCGAAAATATAGCTCACTCATGTCATTTATGTAGTTAGCCTCTTGATTCCATCCATTTCCTTTCAATCGAGACAATGGTTCACCCTATGTAAGCTCGGTGTAATTAGTCACATGAGCTTGATCTTGTCATTTTATGAGAATAAGTTTCTCCCATGGCCAATTACCACTTTTAATCTTTTATCATTTCATTTCAAAAATAACACATGTGAATTAAACTATCACATGGTTTTAAACATAACAATTCATGTGGGAAATTCACATAGCCGCAACCACATAAAAATTAAACTATAGTATGGTTTAAATCATAACTAATCACATAGGAATTTCATATAAAAATATATATATCATTCTAATCAACCCCAAGTGGTAAAAAATTCACATTCCTCAAGGCATTCTTTCCGAATGTCTTACCATGGGAAACTCACCCATGGGGAGTCCATAAATCAAACAATTAGCAATCACATGATTGAATTTCATATAATGAAAAACCTAATTATCATTAGGTATCAACAGGTTTCAATTCTAGAGAAAAATAATAACCACAATAGTCTTATACCATTTTGGTACATATAATCAACTCGAATTTTAACATTAGTCACAAGACCACCTACCTCGTTGCTGTATAACTGATATAATTTGATGTCAGCCCTTGAATCGGCCTAGAACAATTTAGATCAAAGAAAAGAGGTAAATCATTAATCCTTGAATAACTTTATCAAGAAGATAAATGATAAATAACTACATAAAGAGATGAAATATCTTACCAAGATGTATCCAATGAGACTGATGACACTTGAATCGGTTCCAGAAGATGAAATGGGAGAATAATCAACTTTCACGGCTCCTTGTTCATCATCCAATGGTTCTTCTATATAGGGGAAGAGAAAAGGAGGATACTTTCCATTTGAAGCCAGAATTTAGTAGTACAAAACATTTAAATTAATATAGATGGCATGTATATCATTTTACTATTCATAAATCTACCGACCTACTATATGCAGCCCACACCGACCTAGCAGACATGACTATATGGTATGTATTGTAATGTACATTATGTGTAGTGGATTTCACTTCTATTCCTAGACAATAGAGTTACACACCTTGTATCCACATCCTACATAGCCAAACAACATGGCATGTACATAATATTACATAGTGTTTTCTTCTAAATTCATAACATTTTTCTAGTTTTTCTTATTTTATCAAAACAAGTAAAAGGAAAAGAAAAAGAATAAACACATTCCTCTTATTAACAACTGGGTTCTTACATCATTATTGAATGAAATTATTGACATAAGCTTCAGTTCAATAATTTTTTCACAATAATGACGGATGAAATAGACATCTGAGAGGGACAGATTAAAATATACGATAAGAAATGAAATCCAAAAACCAATATCAGATAATATTTGGATATCAAAATTAAATAAACTAATCCTACCTATGAAACTAGATGACATGAGGATAAACATTAAAACTTATTTTTTAAAATTAAATTTTGAATCACCTTTTTTGGTCATGATTTGATCGGCGATGCTCAAAAACCTAATTTCATTATACCAACTTACTCAGCCTTCCTTCTTATAACTCTGATCTGAATCGTGATGTCCTTCAGAATTGAAACCAGATATAGATCTGGATTTGACAATTCCAGCACCGCTGCGCTTAGATTCAACACCTTCTAGAGATGAACCCAATTCCTCATGACTCCCACCCTCTTCCTTGATTCTTGATGAAAAATGGTGTTCAATTTATCTAGACTTTTCTTTAAACCCAATGTTTCCAAATGTTTCAGCTGCCCAAATCCTAAAACACGGTTCATCATTTTTCTTTTTTAATTATTCTTTTTATATTCTGTTTCACCATATATATATATATATAACTAAAATAAGTTTTTAATATTCTTATTATTATTTTTATTTAGTAGCTTTAATATTCATCAAAAGAATTTAATTATAATCCTATATATATATATATTGTATAAATTTTATAATTAAAAATTATACATAACCATATAATTCATAATTTTGAATGAAAATAAATTTATGTAATTTATAAATGATATCTTTTATGTTTATGAAGTTTTATTATCATTTCATTGTCATAGCTACCCAAATATTTTTTTACAAAACGGTTTATATTCTATAATTTTACATTTATTAAACAAAAATTCATAATATTAATAATTTTATAAGTCATTAATCGAAATTTATAATTTGCAACTCATAATTTTAATTTCATATAAATATATATATGTATATAAATATCATGTTTTTCAAAATAAAACCATGTAAATATTATAATAACATAATTATTCAAATGTAAAATTATATAAATATTAGCAT
The DNA here is from genome assembly GCA_963277665.1 of Viscum album. Taxonomy (NCBI): domain Eukaryota; kingdom Viridiplantae; phylum Streptophyta; class Magnoliopsida; order Santalales; family Viscaceae; genus Viscum; species Viscum album. Next base: position 710,013,397 of record OY728159.1, read on the forward strand.
ATAATAAAAGGAGAAAATTAATAGTGAAAATATATTCATAACATAATTCAAAAATTGTAATGGTCAATGTATTTAAAATATTTATTTAAATATCTTCTTGATTGTAAATATCATCTTTCAAATGAATATAGATATAATAGTTATAATTAAATTAACTAAGATACATAATTTTCGGTTATAATTTTCCAATAAAATTATAATAATTACATTATTAGTCTATTTTAACTATAAACTAGTCCATTTATTATAATATTTATATAGTGTATGAGATTTTTTGGGCTGTTAAATTATTCCCCCTCAAAATAATTGCATCTTCATAATTCAATTCCTCTGACTAATAAGAATTGTGAATTTCCATCTTTAGAATAAAGAAACACTTTGACTGATAAACTCCAAGACTCGACAACATATTATCTCCATTGTTCTCCAGGCTCTTGCTCTGATTCCAATTATAATGCCTTGATCCCACGCTTCTAGACTCAGTGCTTAAAAATTATTTGTGATTTTTTATATAAAAAAGATAGTAAATAATTACACAACAAATTACACAAATTAGGACCTTTTTCCAATATAGTTTCTGGAATATTAGAAAAAACATTTCATTTATCAGAGTTGAATAAAATAATTTATTCCTACGCTTCTGCGTGCACTAACACCAAAAGCATCGAACCCCAATTTTGAACTTCTATGATTCCCTTGAAAAAAAATTAAAAATAATGGGGTGAGAATTCAATTGTTTAGTAAGGGGTTTGAAAATCATTGACATACTTTATAGAAATTCATTTCTTGTAAATAACTTTCCAAAAGATCATTGGATAATAATCTAAAATACATTTTTAAATACCCTTTGAAATCATATTTGAAATTAGTTGCATTGAAAATAATATAACACTTTTTAATTTACTTACATATAAAAACTTCTTTAAAATTAATGCAGGGATATTTCTGAAATGACCATGCAAGCTCTCAAAAACAAAAAAAAATCATTGTGGAAACATCAAACATTGAAGACAATATTGGGTCTACCCACTTGTTAAGGGATTGGGTTCACTCCTTAATTCCCCACAATATTCACAATGTTCAAGTACTGTCTTTTTAGAAATCATTTAAAATATTTCTTTAAAAATATATACATTTTCATGGGAGTTTTAGTTTTAAATATATATAATCATATAGGAAATAAACATGTTCACTTTTATTTATATATATTTTTATAAATTCTTATCTTTATTAAAAATTACATGTTCGACTTGGTAAAACCAAATATTATGATACATAAAATTTTCTTAACCATGTGGAAGATTAATTATCATTCATCTACTTAAAATTTCATACACATATTTGATTAATTTCATTTATTCATGAAATAATGAGATGGATGTATAAACTAATAGTTGTGGTGAACATAAAAATTTACTTCTTATAATTAATCATAAGAAATAGATAATTATGTGTCGCGCACAAAAATATCAATGTATCTTTTATTTAAAAGATACATTCGTTCTTTTAGGGATATATATATGTGTACTTATGTTGTATGTAACATAACATTAAGAATTGAATATATATATATATACATAATAATAGAACTAGAATTAGAAACCAATGATCTTGAATGTCAAATAAATTATTTTTACATATATTATTGATTAGAATATTCACATGTATCTCAAACCCATAATTAGATACTTGGGTGGTTTGATCTAAGTGACAAATAACACTTCAATACAAACATTTATATATATCATGCATAAACATGAAAATTATTTTTGTTCATATATGTATATCATGAAAGAACAAAACACACACATATTCAAATTGTGAGTTGAATGTATAGATTTGGACATCATATAAGTATAAAACATGGAATAAAAATAAATAAATTATTAAAAAACCACAAAAAATAGGGATTATATTTGGAAAGGAAAAAACATCCCTTAAAAAACATAATATTATATCTTGAAAATAATTAAAATCTGAACACTAAAATATATAATCGGGTTATCATATCATAAGACCCAAATCATTATAAAAAATTGGTACCTTACTATAATTTATTAGAGTTTAAAAAGTAAAAAACATGTTCATTTTTATTTGAAGAACCAATGGAAGAAATAAATTTCCCATTAAAAAGTATAATTTGGGATGATAATAATTTACATAACAAATATAATAAATCCCTTACAGAATTCATTAAGAACAAGATTCTGAAAACAATTTTAATAAAATCTATAAGTGAAATTACTAATCTCCCATATCAACTCATAATGGAAATATGTAGTATTTTTTAAATTAAACTCACTTGGAAGCAAAATTTTAACACAATTACAATTATAACGAAATATAAATTCCAAAATTGAATTATTTTTAATAAATAATTTACTTTATAAAACTAAAACCTTACCTGGTTTTCAACGTATCCTAATCCTTTATTACTCCTTTGAATAAAAATAACAAAAGAAAAGGCTTCTACCAGACTCACATAACCTATATGTCAACATAAAAACTATTTTCCAAGCATACCATCGACAAAATAGTGAGGAATAACTCACCCCAGTCTCTCCACGCACATACAATTAGATAAACTTAGAGTTAGAGTTCAATTTAATGGTATAATGTAACAGTAGTTGACTAAATTAGACAAATGGAAAATGTTGTGTGATTTGGGAGTCTTCATTGTAGATCAAGCAGATATACTAACAAATACAACAGATATAGAGGATCTAGTTTGGATTTGATATTGATGAAAAAAATTAATGAAACTAATAGAGATGTATTAATTATTGATGTTATAAATAGATGCCATAACAAAAAAATCTTGTATATGAGATTAATCATAGAGGGACAAGTTTCCATGAATATATAGATTGATATATATATATATAATAGGAAAAAAATATTCTATTGATTACAATGATGAAATATTATTACACTAAACAAGATTCATTAAAAATATTCAATGAAACGAGACAAAATATTTAATGAATTAAACTTATTGAAATATTCAAATAGTTTTTAGAAAATAACTTGAAACTGAATTGGATAACCAATTGAGTATGCGAATATTAAAATAATAATGTTTGAATGAAATTGTTAACAAAATGTTTGGTTCATTAATTAATCCATAATAAAAAAGGAGGATATTGACATCTGAGAGAGACAGAATGAAATAGACGTCATGAAATGAAATCAAAAAACCAATATCAGATAATATTCAAATTTTAAAATGAAATAATATAATCCTTCTTGCAAAACTAGATGATATGTGGAAGAATAGAAAAGATCCTTTTCCCAATATCAATTTATAATAACCTTTTCTGGTCAAGATCTATTTGGAGGTGCTCAAAGCCATATGTTTATGGTTTAACCACACTTGGCCTTCCTCCTTGCAACTCTGATCCGAAGCGCGATGACCGTTGGACACAAAAGTAGATCTAGATCAAGATGCTACAATTCTATCACTACCATGCATGGATTATACACCTTCCAAAGATGTCCCCACACCTTAAAAATTGAAACCCTGGCCTTGATTCATGAGGAAGAACGATGCTCAACTCAATCTGGACATCACTTGAAACCTTCTGTCACCCTGTGCTTCGGCCTCCCAAAACCAAAAACACAGTTCTTCATATCTTTTTTTAATTTATTTTTTTATATTTTGTTTCAATGTATATATATATATATTGTAAAATAATTCTAAAATCATTTTTCAATACTTATTTTATTTATTTAATTTAGTAACATTAATATTCATTAAAAGAAGTTAATTCTAATCATATATATATTGTATAAATTTTATAATATAAAATAATACATTACCATATAATTCATAATTTTTAATGAAAATAAAATTTTATAATTTATCAATGATATCTTTTATGTTGAATAAGTTTTATTATAATTTCATTATTATTACTACTCATATTTTATTTTTCAAAATAGTTTATATTATATTATTTTACTTTTATCAAAAAAACCCTAATATAAATAATTTTATAAAACAGTAATCAATATTTATAATTTAAACACAAAATTATAATTATATATATATATATATATCATTTTTTTCAAAAATAAAAAAACTAAATTTTATAATAAACTAATTATTCAAATGTCAAATTACATAATTAGTAGCATATATTAAAAGGTGAACATTAATAGTGAAAATATATTTGTAACATAATTCAATAATATTAATAGTCAATTAATTTAAAATATTTTTTAAAATATCATTTTTAAAATTCAAATAGATATAATAGTTTGATTTAATTTAAATAAAATACATAATTTTCAGTTATTATATTAAATGAAAAATATAATAATTACTTTTATAGTTTGTTTGAACTATAAATTACTCAATTTATTCTAATATTTATACTATATATGAGATTCTCTAGGCTATTACATAAAAAATCCATTTTCTATACATATTTATACCGCATTCCCACTTTTCTAGAAAATGGATCATTATTGGAGGAACATGATGTAAGGGTGGCATCTAAATAGTGTTTAAATTTTTATATTTAAAAGTAGTACACTCCGCTTCCACTATAAAAAGGAAACTCACCCACCTCACTTATTCACACTTTTCAATCCATTTGGATCACGCAATACTTAATAATATAATCATTAAACTTCTCTCATGTCATCATATAGGCATAAATTTTTATATAAATTCTTCCAAGGAAAACCTTTTGTGAGAACCTAGATCTTATTTTATGTATGTTTTTCATTTTTCTAGAGTTTTTGAGAAATTAGGACTTTCGATAAATTTTTTAAGTACACATAGTGTACTTTATTATTACACATCATGTACTCGGTTACCACGGGTAGCCGTTTGATGGTTGTGTAGTAGCCTTACACACGGCCGTGTACAGTGACATGGAAACCACCTAAATTAGAGTATAGAAAATTAAAGTACATGTCGTGTACTTCTACAATACACTTCATGTATTTTCTTTTTTTTTTCATTTAAACGGACATCGGTTGAATCTAATTGGACGAAAGGGCTTCTTCTCTGTCAAGATCCACTAAGAGTGTCCTACGGCCAAAAATCTACACTCAACCCCTGACCAAGAATCTGATCTCCAATTTCACCACCATTGATTGCGTTGGGATTTCCACAATAGGCTCTTCCTTCTATTAGATCTTTATTTCATGATTTATCATCTTTCTCAAGTAATCCTCTGTTGAACGTATTATACATTTTTAGCTCTACCACATTCTAGGTCCATCCAAGGGTAGATGCCAGAGTATAATTATCCTACAATGCAGAGGTAGGTGGTTTGTGCCTTTTTGTTGAAAGTCTTTTAGTTATGTGGAATTTTTCCCAATACCCTTCAACGGGGTATTGCATGTTTACTATTTTAACCGTGTTAATTTTCTGCCATTCTTGTATTCTTGAGTAGAGGTTAATTGATTGATAATAGGGTTGATTTCTATGTTTGGAAGTGTTTTCCATGCATGTTCTGTTTATGAACGTTTGGTCTTGTTTAGTCCGTTAGGATTCCTTGTCGTTTTACCATGACCATTACTGTGGGTTGGATAGTTTATTTTATCTGACATACGTGATATGTTGTAGAATGTTTAGTCATGTATTTCATGAGGTTTACTTTTTCCATATTTCATTTCTATGCTCGTTTGACTTACACAGGGCTGAGATAACCTAGTGTAGTGGAATATAAAAGAAAATTGACCATGTGAGATACCTCATAGAGTCATTAACCATATATACTATAAGGATAATTGACCATTTTAGATTCCTCAGAAAGACTTTAAACTACATTTTACTATAAGGGGAATTGTCCATGTGAGCTTCCCCAGAGAGTCTTTATCACTTTATCTATAAGGGTAATTGGCTGAGAGTGTTTCCTTAGAGTGTCTTTGTTATGTCCCTGTTATTTGAACTAGAGGGGTAGACTGTGTTTGATTCCTAGAGGGTTGCTTGTGTGGAAAGGTAGGACTAGAGAGGATAGGTTGTGAGAACTTCCCAGAGGTTTACCTGTTTGTGTTTTCATTATTGATAGCTATTTATTGATATATTAAATTGAATACTTCAAACTATACTATTGGTAATACATGAGTACTTCCATGTTTACTGCCTTATTTTGTTTATAAAAATCCATATATTCACTGAATATTGGGCATAGATCTCGTGGTGGTTTACTACTGGGATTTAGTATCACACACTATTTGGGCCATGCTTTTGGACCCAAACCGATTATATTGCTTTAGGTATAGATAAGGGAAAGCTCCATTCTACTTCAAGTACTTGAGTGTTGTGGTGCTGGAGAGCTTGGGACCAAGCAGAGGAATGTGATACTGAGGAGCCATCATCTGTCTTTCTTTTGTACTTGGGTGTAGTACTGTTTTTATTTCAGCATTGTGATTTGTTTTGATGATTTTTTAGACATATGTATCATGTATCATACATATTATATATGTGTGATCCAGCTTATTATATCTAGTCTGTTGATGTTTCCTTTTGTTTGGATGGTTACCGCTTCCTCTATTGTATATTTTTTTACTTCTGCTGTGTACTCTACCAAAGAGGGCATAGTTTCCTCACTATCACACCCAAGGCCCTCGCTACTAGCCAGTTGCCTTTGGCATGCTGGGTAATGCGCTTGAGGCCATGTGACCAACCAGGTATGGGGCACCCATAGGGGGCTTCTAGAACCGGGAAGTTACAAAGTGGTATCCGCGGAATTATTCTCTTCTTGACTTACATTTTGGATCCTATAGCCAAGTATAGGAAGGAATAGGTTCTTGGTAATAAGCTGTTCCTAGTAGTAGCTAACCAATGTATAGGGAAATGCCAATATACCTCGTTTAATGCAACATTTCAGGTTTTCAATTTTATGGTTGATTTTATTTCACCTTGAGTGATTCACATGTTTTGTGTTGTTATCATTGATGTTATTGAGGTTCTATTTCTGTTACAACCTGATGAGATGAGGTATTCCATCTCACGCATCATATAGTCACTTCCTAGAAATCACATTTCATGCATTCTTGCCTTGTCATTTAGGGTGCATTAGTGATTTCATGGTGTTGTGATAGATGTTGTGCTAGATATGCATGATGTTTTGATACATGACTTAGTATATTACCGGCATTTGATAGGGTATTGTTCACATAAGTTTTGTTTGAATGAATGCCAAACATTGCTTCATGATGTGTTATGGGCCCTCTTGGAACGAAAATCGGTGGATCCTTTTGAGTTATGTTTTTTATAACTTGTTTAAGATGCCAAAAAATTTGGTTCATGTGGAGTATGGGCCCTCACGGATTGGAATTTCGAAGTTAAATGACTGTTTTACTGTTTTTCTGGGATCCATAGTAGTTTCCAAGGCTTACACTCCAGAAAAATATAGAATAAATGACATGTAGTTTTGAATACATTCCATGTCTTATTTTTTTCTGGAAGAAACTATTTATCTTATGTACAATCCTTGTACTGTATATACATGTCGTGTAATCTCTAACCACGTCACTGGTTGTGTAAGCAGAGACACAGGGTTATGAAATCCATGTGGGAACATGTTGTTTACTGGTTGTACATGTTGTGTTGTGTAGGCCATGTGTCCACCCCTGTGACTAACGACATGGATGGGTAAAAACATAAGAAATACACATCTTTTCAGTATTGAACATACCATATATTGTAATCCCTTGAATATATCCATGTAACTAACAACATGGGTCGGTGGAGATATTCATTATATACGATGTGCCCATATGGAATATGTCATGTAGTGTGAGCCGTGTGTCCAGCCATTTCACTAACAACACGGGTTGGTGAAGCTCATCTAGTACACGTCGTTCCTGGATATAACGCACCGTGTAGTCTTCTTCTTAAAGAACTGTGTGATTTAGCTATGTAAGAGAACCTGGGCATGGGAAGTGATGTCAAGTAAAGGTCGTGTGTTAGGACAACACACCGTGTGTATGTGGTGTTACATGCCCAGTTGTGGAAAGAGTACACACCCATGTGAAAGGCTTAAGGGAACACGCCGTGTGGACTTTATACGCGATATGTATTATTCTTTTAGAAACATAAATGGCTTACTTATCGTGTTCACTTCTTATCCTTCTATGTTTCAGTCCCTATTAATCTTGATCTAAGGTGTGCGCTTGACCTTGAAGAGTCATGCCACCCAGATGTCCTCCAGTTGTATGCTAGTTACAGGGTAGTGATAAAACACCAGATATGGATGATCAGGGACTGCTGGAAGATCCTCTAGTTGTGCTAGTTATGGCACTAGTAGTTATACCTGACACAGGTGTCGATGCATAGTTTATAGAGGGATTTTTTAGGATGATGTAGACTTTCCAGGGAGCGCCGCCTCATACCCCGTCTATGGTAGAACTGATGTGGGTATTTCAGCAGTAGCATCCTCCCACTTTCTCATGGGATGGGGGACCCCATGATGAAAAGTCATGGCTAGAAGCCACGCTAACAATCTTCGAGCATCTGGATATTTTGTATAGAGGACGGTGAAACTCACAACGTACATGCTTTGGGACTCTGCCAAGAGGTGATGGGATGTGATCTTATATGCGGGATGCCATCAAAATATGGATTGGGATGAGCTTCAGTGCACCTTCTAAGATTACTTATATATAGTGAACTTGAGGGCTGATCGAGCCTGAGAGTTCATGAGTTTGGAGTAGGGTACTCTTTCTGTTTTAAATCATTCCTCTCACTTCACCGAGCTATAAAACATTACACCCTTTCTAGGGGGAGATGAGTTGTTCCTTACATGGAATATTGAGGATGGTCTTAGGCAGGATATTCGATCTCAGGTGAACATCTTCAGGTTGACTTCGATATCTTCTATAGTCAACATGGCACTTATCACGGAGTGCAATCATAGGGATTTGGGAGTTGTGAGCCAGGGTGGCTCAACATCAAGAGTTAGTGTCCCTCCTATGGATAGTAGGAAGCACTATAGGTAACCTACGCATGGAGATCCTAGGAGGCGAGATATATCTTTAGGTAGTCATGTGGTGTTGTACCAGTTTGGGAAGAGCAGGCATACAAGGCCACATTTCCCGAGAGACTCAGTGGAGTGCTGATCTTGTGGCAAGATGGGTCATGTTTAGCGCTTCTTCCAGATCTTCTAACCAGCAATTGGTGACAAGGGTTCTTCTATGACTCTTCATTTAAAAGAATCACAACTAGTTTCTCACCAGAAGGGAACTAGAGTTCTTCTAGCCATTCAGGCTGAGGTGAAGGTCACGACCATGGTAGTCAATCACCAGGCATTCTGCAACAGTAGGGTGGATCATATCATAGTGGTCAGGCATGGTAACAGGGCTGCAGTGTAGGTAAGACTTTTGCAGTGGAGTAGACCCAATAGAACCGGGATCCCGAACCTTCTACAGTTCGAGGCACGATCTTAGTTGCCTCAGTTTTAGCTTCTTCTCTTTTCAATAGAGGGGCTTCCCATAGATTTGTATTTGTTGCGGTTGTGGAGAGATATGGTCTCTTTGTCTTTTCTCCTACTGATTTAATGACCCTAGACACTCTATTTGGGACTAGAATGTCTAGTGTGCGTCAATGTAAGGAGTTCCCTCTAAAGGTTAGTGGGTGTCACTTCTTATAGGACCTATATGTCCTAGAGATGATAGGCTATGACGTCATTCAGGGGATGAACTGTATAGTTCCTCTCTAGACTATTAATGAATTCTACCTCCGTAGGGTTAGTTTCACATCACCAAGGGCTCATCTTTTCTTTATAAGGGAGAATTCGATGTTCGGGCGAGTAGAGCGGGACCCAAGAATCATAGGTTGGGAGGAGTTACCACCCAAATTGCAATTCAAAATCTAGATGACCAGGGTACTTCATTGTTAGAATTTCCTCTAGTGGTGGATCATTTCTGAAATGTCTTTCCAAAATACTTCTTAGGTTTGCCTCTGGAGTGTGAGGTATAATTTTTTATTGAGCATGTTTCAGGAGCTGCATAGGTGTCCATTCCTCGTTATATGATCGCTACACCAGAGTTACAGGAGCTCAAGAAGCAGTTGGTGGAGTTATAGGAATAAAACATCTTCCGACCCAGTACTTATCTATGGGGTTTGTCTGTTCTGTTTGCGAAGAAGGCAAAAGATACCCTCATGCTTTGTGTGGATTGTTTCGAAGTTGAACCAGATGACGGTCAAGAACCGATATCCCTTTCCAAGGATTGATGACCTCTTTGATCAGCTTCAAGGATCTTGGGTGTTCTCGAAGATTTACTTGATATCTGGTTATCATCAGTAGGGCGTTAGACCATCTTACACACCTCTTGCAGCTTTTCGGAGTAGGTATGGTCAATACGAGTACATGGTTATAGCTTTCAGTCTCACAAACACACTTGTAGTTTTCGTAGAACTTATGAAACGACTGTTCCAACCATACTTATATTCTTTCGTGGTGGTCTTCATGGACAATATCCTGGTTTACTCTCACACTCGACACGACCATGCCACCCATCCTAAGATCATTTTGAGTACACTGAGAGAGCATTAGTTATATGCTAATCTCTCAAAATACCACATTTTGTGGTTTTCACTAACCACAAAAGTCTCAAGTACATATTCACTCAGCATGGTCTAAATTTGAGACAGGGAATGAGGGTTGAGTACCTTCCGTCCTTTAACATTGATCTAGCCTATACGTGTGGGAAAATCAAAGAAATGGTTGATGCGCTGAGAAGGAGGACTCCGATACAGACAGTTCATATAAGGCCCCAGCCTTAAACCTTACTTAATCTTGAGTTATTACAAGATTACACATTGAGGATCTTTTCGGGTTTAGAGTTTTAGAGAATTAGATCATAAAACTTGCATTGCATTCCACATATAAACAAAGTGGTTACATAAATATAGTATTCTTCATTCCCATCAATGGAAACACATTTAAAATAAAACATGGATTATTTCTTGACACATCCTTGACTCTATCATCTTATCATGTACCTTTCCCTTGACCTGTGAAAAACATTTCAAAAACTTGGGATGAGCATAAAAACTCAGTATGGGTTATAAAAAAAACATGGAAAGGAAACATGAGTTCATATATAAATAAGAATGAAATCATACTTTACCCATAAAACATAGGCACTTTAACATACCTCATAAAATCATGAATAAATCATAGAAATCATAAGACATAAAGGTAACTTGAGGCATTCATAACATTCTTACGTAGGGAGTAACCCTCTTGGTTACGTTTGGAATACCCATCACAGTATATTCCCTAAAATCTCTTCGGAGAAACCTTAACGTTTCACTCCTTCGCGTTACCCAATGCATTGGAGAGCTATAACGGGCTCACCCGCCCTTAGTTTATCACGGAACCACCCGTCTTCATAATAATGCCCAAGAACCATAACATAATCATATCACATAAAACATGCATAAAGGAAACATAACATTTCCACATTTCAATCACGAGATATCAATACAACACATTGATATAATAAAAACATTATGAAAACCATTTTCAATACCAATGTAAAACATGGTATTTATTTTTCTTTTTTAAAAAAAGGTATGGCTTGTAGAGGAAGCCAAAACTCAAATAACGGTTACGACGGCGGAGAAGTCGTTGTCGCCGCATACGTACGACAAAAACATTCCCTTTTGTCGTTTAGTAAACGCTTCGTATAAAAAAGATTCCTTTTGAGTAAACGTAAAAGTCAAAGGGGTTTATACACCGTATAAAAGAAAGTTGTGTATAAAATAAAATATGCCTCAACGAAAGGAGATTGAGACGAAGTCCCATACCTCGTATCCGACTTGACCCGACCGTTCTTTAAACTCCTGAATAATAAACTTGAGTTAATCTCTACTTGCTTATGAATCTTTTTCAAGTTCATTATTCCTTTTATACCATGTTATGAACATCATGTAATCATTTAAGTTAATAATGTTCATTTTGTCGGTATTTGGTTCTTAAGTCAAAAATTGACTTCTTATACTTACAAGTTGTTAATTTAGTCAAAGGTTCATTATATCCAGAATGGTATTCATTATGTAGATATCATATATGTCATATATATCCAGTACATACATTCATTTATAATATTACATCACATTTAGAGGTAAGAAATGAAATGCATCGTTCATGGAGACGGTAAGCCGTACGTACGCATGAACGCTACTTCCATTTCTATTTCATATTTTCTGGAATGGAATCATAATGATATAAAAGTATATTATAATTCCAGTATAACAACATATATAATATCATTAACTTTATCCTTTACACATCCCACATATGGTATTAACGAATCAAATCACTTTTAGGGGGCGGTAGTCCGCACTTCCTAAAATGAAGATATCGTGTTTTACCCATAATGGAAACCATAAAGGTAAGACACAAATGAAAAATAAAGAAGCATAAGTAAAACATAAACATATTACATATCATATATAAAAATAGTGACATCATAATGGACACCTTTGAAGGTGTTAAATGAGTATTGAACAATCATCGTTTCGGGAGGCAGAATTTCGCCATCCACGGAAACCGTATGTTCTTTAACCATTTTATGTAGTTGTGTGAGAGTGTAGATAAAATAAATCTTATAACAACATCCTAGTATATTTAAGATACTGGTGTTGTTACAAAATAAGTAAATAAAAAGAGTTTAGGGGGTTGGAGAAGCAAAATAAAACAAATGAACTTGAGAGAATGAATTACCTTTAAAAAGTGTAACTCCTTTTGAGTTGAGCCTAAAGGCTTCCTTTGAAAGGATTCTGCCCAAAGGGAATCCTCTAGGATGAGGAGAGAGATGTGGAGAGAGCAAATGGGCAGGGGTTGGCCGAGCCAATGGCTTGAAGAGTGTGTGAAATGAGGTAGAGGTGGGGGCCTTTTATAAGGGGAGAGGAGGGGCACTTTTGGAAAGTAAAGAAACATTACATTATTTGAAAATGTGTTTCGGTTTTAAAAGGTCCCACATTGATGGAATTCGTGGATAAGGTGATAAGGCATCGAAATCCATTCATCCAATTGGTTTTTGACATGTGTAGTTCATAGATTTTATTTTATCTTTCCATTTTATTTAAATCGTCAAATAATGATGTCATCGCTGCATCATTATTATGTCATAAATAATTAAATTTATTTAATGTCTAAAAATTATAAACAAATTACTATGATGTAGGAAATCTTTTTAGCTTTCCATTGAATATTTATAATCAAAATTTGGACTTGTATAACCCCACTTAAAAATTGTTTTCGCAAAACATATTATGTTTGTGTCATTTTCACTTTAACATTTAATAAAAAGTAATTTATGTTATTTCCCAACAAAAGTGGATACATGGGGTCCCCAAGTTAGGCCATGACTTGTCTTGGTCGGCCATGACACAACCAATGAGGTTGGGACATGTGTCTAGGTCATTTTATATTATTAAAGCATTATTTATACATTAAACTACCCTAATTACCACTAATCGCGATTAAGAACTTAATAAGTTACTATTCACCAAAAAATTATTTTAATCTCATTGAACCACATTTTACTTCTTAATGACAACCATGTATGTCGGATTTTCAAAATTCAATACACATTAGTGGTAAACTTTAATTTAACTGAAAAAAACAGTTTGCTTGATTACCACTTAGTGGTTTCACTATTCATCAAAATTGAAGTTTTTCAGAAAATTACCAAAAATTCACTCTAAGCTATATTTGATATTACGAATTCAAAAATGAAGTCTATTTTACAAAATTCAAATCATATAAGTCACATTAATTAATTTAATAATTAATTCCCGCTGCCAGAGCAAATAGCGTGTTTTTACAAAACAATAAGTATCAAAAGATTGACACCAGTTTAAGTCTAATTTCAAATCGAAATTGATTCCAATGACCACCATTGGATAAAATGGTAAAAATATATTCTAATTTCACTTCAAAACCAATTCAAAACATAATCTAATCATATAAATAAATTAGATTAAAAAGTAGTTTTGATGTAAAATGCAGTATTTTTCACTATTCATTTAAAAATGAACATTGTCGGAAAATTACCAAAAATTCACACAAGGTAAATTTTGATGTCCCAATCATAAAGGATAATTTTATTTTGACAAACATAGTTTCTAAAATTGTCAAAATATAGATTCAAAAATGGTTTTCCATCAAAAGGCACTAAAACAATCCTTTAAGAATATTAGTGTATTCCATGCATAAGATTGTATTTATTTTCATTTTAAGCCTCTAAAACACTATCTTTATCATTAATAGACATAGATAAAAATATCTATTATTCATTACTTACTTGGGATGTTACATCCTTCCCCCCTTTAGAAAATTGCGTCCCCGCAATTTATTTACTTATCAAATAAATTGGGGTACTTATCCCTCATTGCATTTTCGGATTCCCATGTTTCCTCTTCAATCATGTGGTTTTTCCACAAAACCTTTACCTGCTTAATCACCTTATTCCGTAACACTTGCTCCCTGTGGTCAAGAATCTGGACCGGTTGTTCCTCATAAGATAGGTTTTCTTCCAGCTGAACTACCTCTGGACTCAAAACATGAGATGGATCTGGCATATACTTTCTCAACATCGAAACGTGAAAAACATTGTGTACCTGAGATAAACTCGGAGGTAAAGCCACTCGGTATGCAACTGATCCAACTCTCTCTAGAACTTCGTATGGTCCAATGAACCTTGGACTCAACTTTCCTTTCTTACCAAATCTCATCACACTTTTCCAAGGAGAAACCTTGAGAAAAACATGATCACCTACCTCGAAAGATAGATCCTTCCTCCGGTTATCCGCATAACTCTTCTGCCTGCTCTGAGCTGTTCTCATGTGTTTCTGAATCAGCTGAACTTTTTCTAGCATCTCTTCTACCAATTCTGGTCCCATCAACTTTCTTTCACCCACTTCATCCCAGAAAGCTGGAGTTCGACACCGCTTCCCATATAATGCCTGAAATGGTGCCATCTGTATACTGGAATGAAAACTGTTATTATATGAAAACTCAACCAAAGAAAGATGCTGGTCCCAACTCCCCTGATAATCCATAGAACAAGCTCGTAGCATATCCTCCAATGTCTAAATTGTTCGTTCTGACTGCCCATCTGATTGAGGATGAAAAGCTGTACTAAAATTTAATTCAGTACCCAACGACTTCTGAAGGCCTTTCCAAAAGTTAGAGGTAAACCTGGGATCACGATCTGATACAATGGAGAGGGGAACTCCATGTAACCTGACTATCTCTTTAAGATACAAACGGGAAAGTTGATCAAGAGAGAAAGTATCTCGTATAGCAAGGAAATGAGCAGATTTGGTCAAGCGATCAACAATAACCCAGATTGCATTATTACCTCGAGATGTCTTCGGTAATCCAACAACAAAGTCCATGGATATATTCTCCCATTTCCACTCTGGCACTGGTAAAGGCTGAAGCATCCCTTTCGGTAACTGCCGCTCAGCTTTAACCTGCTGACAAGTCAAACACTTCACAGTAAAATCAGCAATATCTCTTTTCATTCCATCCCACCAGTAATACTTCCGCAGATCTCTATACATCTTAGTACTGCCAGGATGAACTGAAAATGGAGAACTATGAGCTTCACATAACAACTCTCTCTTCAACTGTGAATCACAAGGCACACATAACCTCTTCACAAACCTCAAAACACAAACACAAACTTATCCAAGAACTCATGGAAAATTTTATTCATAAGGTCCATGAATACAACAGGTGCATTGGTTAACCCCAAAGGCATAACTACAAATTCACAATGGCCATATCTCGTACGGAAAGCGGTCTTAGGAATATCTGCCTCCTTTACCTTCAGCTGATGGTACCCCGATCTCAAGTCAATCTTTGAAAAAAACTGAGCTCCCTGGAGCTGATCAAACAAATCATCGATATGAGGCAAAGGATATTTGTTCTTAACAGTGATATTATTCAAGGCTCTATAATCAATGCAAAGTCTCATAGAACCATCTTTCTTTTTAACAAATAAAACAGGAGCACCCCATGGTGATGTGCTAGGTCTAATGAAACCTTTCTCTAATAAATCTTGCAATTGCTCCTTCAACTCTAAAAGTTCAATTTGTGCCATTCGATAAGGGGGTTTTGAAATTGGCTTAGCATCAGGAACTAAGTCAACAGTAAACTCAACTTCCCGATCTGGTATTATTCCAGGCAACTCATCAGGAAAAACATCAGGATACTCATTTACCACTGGCACATCATTAATCTGAACAGTTCCTTTATTTTCAACGACGTGTGCAAGGTAACATTCATTTCCATCTTTTACAAGTTTCTCGGCCTCTTCATATGTTATCAAAAGTAAGGGTTCATTCTTGTAAACAAACTGAAAGTCTTTCTGAAAAGAAACTTCTTTAGCTCTACAGTCAATCATAGCATGGTAAATAGAGAGCCAATCCATACCCAGGATAACATCAAACTCTACTAGAGGTAGAACAATAAGGTTTGCAAGTAGGTTCTTTCCACAGATAAGGATATGAAGATTCTTATAAATTCTTTTTGCCTCGACACTTCCCCCAGGTGTTTTTACCAAAAGTTCAGGAGTCATTTCTTGAGATGGTATTCCCATTTTACTAGAAAAGGTCTCAGAGATGAAAGAATGTGTAGACCCCGAATCAAACAACACACTGGCATAGTCTGAAAAAACAAACAAAGTACCTGATACGACTTCATTTGATGGCCCGACATCCGCTGTAGTAGTTGAAAAGGATTTCACCACCCCTTTCTGCTTGTAGTCTAACTGCTTCCCATCACTCAAGCTCCTTATCGGACACTCGTTTGCATAGTGACCCATCTCATTGCACTTAAAACATTTCACTAACTGTAAATCAAATTTGTTTTTACCTTCACCTTGATCCTTTTCAGTGCAATCACGAGCCTTATGTCCCATCTTACCACATCGGTAGCACTTCCCAGAATTCAGAAGACATTCCCCAGCATGCCTTTTGCCACATTTATCACAAAATGGAAACTTAGTTCTCTTACCATCAGACTTCTTTGAAGAATTCTTACCTTTCTCCTGCCACCTCGGTCTCTTCTTCTGCTGGTTGTTATAGAACACTTGGTCATCGGCAAACTCCATTTCCACCTTCTCAGCACATCGAACAAGCTTTTCATAACTTTTAAACTCTCGAGAAGCTAATGCCCTTCGATACTTTGGCTTTAATCCTGAGTAAAAACGATTGATTTTACTATCAAGGTCCCGGATAAAATTGGGAGCATACCTTGCCAATCGAGTGAACCTTTCTTCATAGGCAGCCACTGAGTCTTCCTCTTGCCTCAATTCCAAGAATTGCTTTTCCATCCTAAGTCGAACAGCCTTAGGAAAATACTTCTCAAGAAACATACCTTTGAAATCATCCCAGTCAAGAGCATCAATCTCATCGGCTTCCCTGATATTTTTAACCATAGACCACCACTGATCTGCTTCACCCTCCAAACGGTAAATAGCAAGACTAACCTTTTGATTGTCTGAACACCCCATGACATCAAAAATCTTCTCCAGTGCTTTAATCCACCCTTCAGCTTGCACAGGGTCAGATGATCCTCTGAATGATGGTGGATGTTGCCTCATGAAATGTTCCACCACTGACATGTTCCTCTGCGGCTGATCTGGCTGATCTCGTGCATGGATACCACCACCATTTATCGCCTGAGTCAACTGCGCCATTACTGCAACAAACTGTTCAGTTCCAATTCCGACCATTTCTGGATGCTGATTCGGAAGGTTATTTCCTTCTGTATGCCTTCCTAGCACTGCTTCCCTGTTTCCTCTGCGGAAAACCATTCTGAACAAACATGTCTTAGATGAAGCAACATGGTAATCTTTAAATGCTATATCATTTCGAAAAAGAAAAAAAAATATTTTTGGATAATCATTTAATAGAATTCTAACTCCTAAAGTTATCTAAACCGACCTTTGATACCAACTATAAGGCCCCAGCCTTAAACCTTACTTAATCTTGAGTTATTACAAGATTACACATTGAGGATCTTTTCGGGTTTAGAGTTTTAGAGAATTAGATCATAAAACTTGCATTGCATTCCACATATAAACAAAGTGGTTACATAAATATAGTATTCTTCATTCCCATCAATGGAAACACATTTAAAATAAAACATGGATTATTTCTTGACACATCCTTGACTCTATCATCTTATCATGTACCTTTCCCTTGACCTGTGAAAAACATTTCAAAAACTTGGGATGAGCATAAAAACTCAGTATGGGTTATAAAAAAAAACATGGAAAGGAAACATGAGTTCATATATAAATAAGAATGAAATCATACTTTACCCATAAAACATAGGCACTTTAACATACCTCATAAAATCATGAATAAATCATAGAAATCATAAGACATAAAGGTAACTTGAGGCATTCATAACATTCTTACGTAGGGAGTAACCCTCTTGGTTACGTTTGGAATACCCATCACAGTATATTCCCTAAAATCTCTTCGGAGAAACCTTAACGTTTCACTCCTTCGCGTTACCCAATGCATTGGAGAGCTATAACGGGCTCACCCGCCCTTAGTTTATCACGGAACCACCCGTCTTCATAATAATGCCCAAGAACCATAACATAATCATATCACATAAAACATGCATAAAGGAAACATAACATTTCCACATTTCAATCACGAGATATCAATACAACACATTGATATAATAAAAACATTATGAAAACCATTTTCAATACCAAAGTAAAACATGGTATTTATTTTTCTTTTTAAAAAAAAGGTATGGCTTGTAGAGGAAGCCAAAACTCAAATAACGGTTACGACGGCGGAGAAGTCGTTGTCGCCGCATACGTACGACAAAAACATTCCCTTTTGTCGTTTAGTAAACGCTTCGTATAAAAAAGATTCCTTTTGAGTAAACGTAAAAGTCAAAGGGGTTTATACACCGTATAAAAGAAAGTTGTGTATAAAATAAAATATGCCTCAACGAAAGGAGATTGAGACGAAGTCCCATACCTCGTATCCGACATGACCCGACCGTTCTTTAAACTCCTGAATAATAAACTTGAGTTAATCTCTACTTTCTTATGAATCTTTTTCAAGTTCATTATTCCTTTTATACCATGTTATGAACATCATGTAATCATTTAAGTTAATAATGTTCATTTTGTCGGTATTTGGTTCTTAAGTCAAAAATTGACTTCTTATACTTACAAGTTGTTAATTTAGTCAAAGGTTCATTATATCCAGAATGGTATTCATTATGTAGATATCATATATGTCATATATATCCAGTACATACATTCATTTATAATATTACATCACATTTAGAGGTAAGAAATGAAATGCATCGTTCATGGAGACGGTAAGCCGTACGTACGCATGAACGCTACTTCCATTTCTATTTCATATTTTCTGGAATGGAATCATAATGATATAAAAGTATATTATAATTCCAGTATAACAACATATATAATATCATTAACTTTATCCTTTACACATCCCACATATGGTATTAACGAATCAAATCACTTTTAGGGGGCGGTAGTCCGCACTTCCTAAAATGAAGATATCGTGTTTTACCCATAATGGAAACCATAAAGGTAAGACACAAATGAAAAATAAAGAAGCATAAGTAAAACATAAACATATTACATATCATATATAAAAATAGTGACATCATAATGGACACCTTTGAAGGTGTTAAATGAGTATTGAACAATCATCGTTTCGGGAGGCAGAATTTCGCCATCCACGGAAACCGTATGTTCTTTAACCATTTTATGTAGTTGTGTGAGAGTGTAGATAAAATAAATCTTATAACAACATCCTAGTATATTTAAGATACTGGTGTTGTTACAAAATAAGTAAATAAAAAGAGTTTAGGGGGTTGGAGAAGAAAAATAAAACAAATGAACTTGAGAGAATGAATTACCTTTAAAAAGTGTAACTCCTTTTGAGTTGAGCCTAAAGGCTTCCTTTGAAAGGATTCTGCCCAAAGGGAATCCTCTAGGATGAGGAGAGAGATGTGGAGAGAGCAAATGGGCAGGGGTTGGCCGAGCCAATGGCTTGAAGAGTGTGTGAAATGAGGTAGAGGTGGGGGCCTTTTATAAGGGGAGAGGAGGGGCACTTTTGGAAAGTAAAGAAACATTACATTATTTGAAAATGTGTTTCGGTTTTAAAAGGTCCCACATTGATGGAATTCGTGGATAAGGTGATAAGGCATCGAAATCCATTCATCCAATTGGTTTTGGACATGTGTAGTTCATAGATTTTATTTTATCTTTCCATTTTATTTAAATCGTCAAATAATGATGTCATCGCTGCATCATTATTATGTCATAAATAATTAAATTTATTTAATGTCTAAAAATTATAAACAAATTACTATGATGTAGGAAATCTTTTTAGCTTTCCATTGAATATTTATAATCAAAATTTGGACTTGTATAACCCCACTTAAAAATTGTTTTCGCAAAACATATTATGTTTGTGTCATTTTCACTTTAACATTTAATAAAAAGTAATTTATGTTATTTCCCAACAAAAGTGGATACATGGGGTCCCCAAGTTAGGCCATGACTTGTCTTGGTCGGCCATGACACAACCAATGAGGTTGGGACATGTGTCTAGGTCATTTTATATTATTAAAGCATTATTTATACATTAAACTACCCTAATTACCACTAATCGCGATTAAGAACTTAATAAGTTACTATTCACCAAAAAATTATTTTAATCTCATTGAACCACATTTTACTTCTTAATGACAACCATGTATGTCGGATTTTCAAAATTCAATACACATTAGTGGTAAACTTTAATTTAACTGAAAAAAACAGTTTGCTTGATTACCACTTAGTGGTTTCACTATTCATCAAAATTGAAGTTTTTCAGAAAATTACCAAAAATTCACTCTAAGCTATATTTGATATTACGAATTCAAAAATGAAGTCTATTTTACAAAATTCAAATCATATAAGTCACATTAATTAATTTAATAATTAATTCCCGCTGCCAGAGCAAATAGCGTGTTTTTACAAAACAATAAGTATCAAAAGATTGACACCAGTTTAAGTCTAATTTCAAATCGAAATTGATTCCAATGACCACCATTGGATAAAATGGTAAAAATATATTCTAATTTCACTTCAAAACCAATTCAAAACATAATCTAATCATATAAATAAATTAGATTAAAAAGTAGTTTTGATGTAAAATGCAGTATTTTTCACTATTCATTTAAAAATGAACATTGTCGGAAAATTACCAAAAATTCACACAAGGTAAATTTTGATGTCCCAATCATAAAGGATAATTTTATTTTGACAAACATAGTTTCTAAAATTGTCAAAATATAGATTCAAAAATGGTTTTCCATCAAAAGGCACTAAAACAATCCTTTAAGAATATTAGTGTATTCCATGCATAAGATTGTATTTATTTTCATTTTAAGCCTCTAAAACACTATCTTTATCATTAATAGACATAGATAAAAATATCTATTATTCATTACTTACTTGGGATGTTACAGTTCAGGAGGCCATAAATGAGTAGTACCTAATGGATCTATTCTCTGAGATTAATTTGGTGTTTCATGATAGATAGGGGTAGACGTTTCTTTCATCTGTAGCTGTTTCCTTTACTCTTCTTGATCGAGTGTGAATGAGGTAGCAATTAGATTCTTTAGGCCTAGTCCTACGGGAGAGTGTGGGAGGGGCGGAACCTATTCCTAAATGGACTATAGACGAGGATGAGATCTTACGTTTCTAGTGGCGCGTATGGGTATCGGCAGGCATACACAAGGAGATGATGTGGGACTTTTATTCCTCAGTTTGGGCAGTTCATCCTTGTGTAAAAAAGATGTATCGTGATCTACACCATTAGTATTGGTGGCCAGGTATGAAGAGAGATGTTATTGGGTTCATCATGAAGTTTTCCACCTGCCAGTAGGTGAAGGTGGAGCATCAGTGAACAATAGGGATTTTATAGCAGTTACCCATTCCCTAGTGGAAGTGAAATGATGTCATGATGGATTTCGTGAAACTGTTACCAAGGCCGCCTCGAGGGAATGATGCAGTATGGGTTTTCATTGACAGAATCATGAAGGTTTCTCTCTTCTTTTCGAATTTGGAGACCTTCAGTGTTGATGATATGGGAAGGTCGTACATCTGAGAGATTGTATGTTTACATGGAGTTCCATACAACATTGTTTTAGAGGGGGATGCATGTTTTACTTTTTAGGTCTGGATGGGGCTTAAGAAGGCTTTGCGTACACAGGTTCTTTTGAGTAAAACATACCATCCCTAGACAGATTGCCAGTCTGAGTGTACGATTCATGTGCTTGAGGACATGCTTCAAGCATGCATCCTAGATTTTGGAGGTTCTTGGAATAAGCACATACCTCTTGTGGAGTTTGACTACAATAATAGTTTTCAAGTAACTATTCAGATGGGAACTTATAAAAATTTGTACGGTAGGCCATGATGATCACCCTTATGTTGGATAGAGGCCAGAGAGTCAGCTTTGCTGGGACCTCATCTTGTCCAGTAGACCACAGAGCAGATATTGTTTATTCAGAAGAGGATGGATTCTACACACTCATGGCAGAAGTCATATGTTGATCGACAGAGACAACCTATAGAGTTTGAGGTCAGGGATCAGTTTTTCGTGTGTGTCCCACTGAGGTTGGGACACAAGCGGATTAGGAGACATGGAAAACTTGCATTGAGGTACGTCAGGTCATTTGACGTTTTGGAGAGAGTTGGTCTGGTTGCCTATCGGTTGCAGTTACCTCATAGGTACTGATCTATACATGATGTTTTCCACGTTTCTTAGCTTTGACGTTACTTCCTTGACATGTCTCATGCTTTCCAACCCGAGGAAGTCAATTTGGAATTGGCTACATCATTTGAGGAGAATCGTATCTAGATTATTCATCGAAGAACGAAGGTACTCTATGGCCAGTCTGTTCCTCTAGTATGGGTGCTATGGAAGAATGGGCGAGTACATGATAAGAATTGGGAGATGGAGGAAGATGTACAATCGTAGTGGCCTGATCTGTGTGGGGATTCATCTTCTATGTTGCATTGTTAGGTAAATTTGGGGATGAATTTCTTTAATGGGGATATTTTTAAGAACCTGAAACTTCTTTTAAGGTAAGATTTTCTTTTTTTTCTAGAGTCCTTTAAAAAGATGATTTTTTAGAAATTTCAGAAGTATGTGTTGTGTACTTTATAAATACACACCATGTACTTGGTTACCGCGGGTAGTCGTGTGCTAGTCGGGTAGCGGTCTTACACATGACCATGTGGGGTGACATGGAATCCGCCTAAAGTAGAGTACGGAAAATGAAAGTGCACACTGTGTACTTCTAAATTATACATCTTGTATTTTTTTCATTAAACGGACTAAAGTTTCATCTAATTGGAAGAATGGGATCCTTCTCTACTAGACATAACAGAGAGAATATTTATAGCCATGAATCATCACTGAGTCCACGCGCATGCATCTGATCCCCGATTCAATCATCATCGATTGTGTTGGGATCACCTCGGTAAGCTCTTCCTTCTGCTAGAGCTTCGTTTCATGATTTCTCCTCTTTCTCAAGTTATCCTACGTTGAATGTTTTAGATATTTTTGTAGATATACCATGTTCAGGGTTGATCTAAGGGTCGATTCTAGAGTATAACGATTCTAAAATGATAAGGTTGGTGGTTTGTGCCTTTCTGTTGAAATTCTTTGAGTTATGTTCAATTTTACCCAATACACTTGAACATGGTATTGCGTGTTTAATGTTTTAACCCTCTTAATTTTCTATCATGATTATATGTTTGAGTCGAGGTTAATTGATTGGGAATAGGGTGGATTTCTATACTTTGGTTGTGTTTCCCATGCATGTTCTGTTTACAACCATTTTGTCCTGTTTTTCCTGTTAGGCTTCCTCGACGTTTTCTCATGCCTAGTATTGTGGGATGGAGTGTTTATTTTATCTGACATGATTTATATGCTGTATATTATTTATACAAGTTGTTCTTGATGTTTACATTGTCCATTTTTCATTGAAATGCTTGTTTGACTTACACAGGGCCAAGAGAACCTGGGGTAGTAGACTATATGGGGTATTGACCATGTGGTATTTCTTAGAGAATTTTTAACCACATAGACTATAAGGGGAACTGACAGTGTGAGCTTCCTTAGAGATTTATTATACTGTGTTTGACTATAATAGGAATTTATCGTTTGAGATTCCTCATAGATTCTTTATCACATTGACTATAAGGGGAATTGACAGAGAGGGCTTACTCAGAGAGCCTTTGTTAAATCCTTGTAATCTGAACTAGAGTGGTAGAATATGTGTGCTTCCCAGAGGGTTGCTTGTGTTTCTAGGTAGGAACAGAGTGGATAACCATTGAGAACATCAAAAATGGTTACCTTTTTTTTTGATTACCTTCTTGATAGTTGTTTACTTGATATATGAATGTGAATTATTGGAACTGTAGGATTGGTTACTCATGAGTAATTCTTTGTTTACTGCCTTCTTTTGTTTATTACCTGCCATATATTCACTAACTATTAGGAACATATCTCATTGTCATTGTCTACAAGGATTTAGTCTCACACACTATTTTTAGATATACTTTTGGGCCCAAACAGATTATATTGTTGCAGGTATAAAAAAGGGCCAGATCCCTTCTACTTCATGTACTTGAGTGATGTGGATCTGGAGAGCATGGGACCAAGATGAGGCTTGTGATGCTGAGGAGCTATCATCTATCTTTCTTTTGCATATAGGTTTATTACTGTTTGTATACCAACATTGGAATTTTTCTGGATACTTTCATAGACATATGTATCATGCATCATTATTATTATATGTGTGTGATCTAGTGTATTATTTCTAGTATTCCAATGTTTCCTTTGGTATGGATTGTTACTACTTCTGCTATTGTATATCTGTTTTACTTTTGCTATGTACTCTTCAAAT
This sequence comes from Viscum album, assembly GCA_963277665.1. Lineage (NCBI taxonomy): Eukaryota > Viridiplantae > Streptophyta > Magnoliopsida > Santalales > Viscaceae > Viscum > Viscum album. Next base: position 710,038,362 of record OY728159.1, read on the forward strand.
GAGGGCATAGTTTCCCCACTATGACACCCAGGGCCCTCAATGCTAGTTGGCATCCCCTAGAATTTGGGGAAATCTACATGAGGCCATGTGACCACCTGAGTACAGGGCACCCCTAGGCGGCTTCCAGAACTGAGAAGTTACAGGCAAAACAGAACCAAATGGTCATAAATAAACATTCTTGGGAAACACTTCCAAATCATAACAATCAACCCTATTCCCAATCAACTAACCACTACTCAAGCACACAAGTGTGGCAGGAAATTAATAGGATTAAAATGGTAAACATGAAATACCACGTTCAAGGGTATTGGTAAAAATTGCACATAACACAAAGACATTCAATGAAAAGACACAAACCACCTACTTCTACATTTTATGATCATTAGTCTCTGGCGTTGACCCTTAGATCGACCGAGAACATAGTAGATCTACAAAAACGTCTAAAACATTCAACAGAAGACAACTTGAGAAAGAGGAGAAATCATTAAATGAATTTCCAGAATAAGTAAGATCTTACTGATTGTATCCCAATGCAATCGAAAGCTGTCGAATCATGGATCAGATGCCCGGTCGGGGGCTCGGTGAAGATTCACGGTCGTACGGACGCTCTTGGTTGAGTCCGGCAGAGAAAATGCCCTTTTATCCAATTAGACACGACCCATGTCAGTTTAATTAAAAAAATAAAAAATAAATAGAGTGTACTTTATAAGTACACAAGGTGTACTTTCCTTTTCCGTACTATTCTTTAGGTGGTTTCTAATTCACCCTACACAGCCGTGTGCAAGGCCTCTACACGGCCAACACACGGCTACCCACGGTAACCGAGTACACAACGTGTACTCATAAAGTACACGGCGTGTACTTAAAAAATTTATAAAAACTCCTCTTTTCACTAAAACTCCAGAAAAAAGAAAAATATACCTAAAAATAAGATCCGGGTTCTTACACCATTGGTGCAAACCAAAATGAGGCCCCCAAAGAAAAGGTAACATCCTTCAACAAGATCTTTTGTTTTACTTCTTTAGCCTCCCATTAAATTCTTATTATTCTACAATTATATAATAATATAAGTATCAGGAAAATACAAATATGTTGTTATATTATATATATGACCTATACTAACACACACCTCTATCAAATGCGATAAGAAATCATCATTTGTGTGTATGGTAGAGTGATGCCTATCGAACTGATGTCGTTCATTTTTTCATTTACCGCTTTAATGGTTTGTAATCATGATTGACATAGTATTTTCAATATGATATATATATATATATAATATTTATGATTTGTTTATGCCTCTATAATTTTTATATAACAAATATATTCAATATTTACATTTTTTGGGAATATTATAACTTCATTTTTGTATGTGTAGACTACCACCTCCTCATAGCGATGGGATTCGTTCAAACATTCCATTAAATGCATTAAGAATGAATTTACTAAAATTATTTTATTTATATGATATAATAATTATAAAATAATTTTATTATATACATATGTCATTTACTTTCATTCATTCAATTTAATAAGAATACAAAAATAGTGTTCATACATACGTACAACTTACCATCCCCATGAACGATGTATTCCACTTCCTATTTATATATTCTATAGTATATTATAAATATTAATTTAATAATTATATATTATAATGAATACATGTTTTACAATATGGAAATAAGTAAATCATGATCTACGTATTAGGATCAAGAACAACAAATGAAAACAATTACAAAAAACAAAGTAGTTATTTTGTGAAATGTTTTATTAACATTGAATTATAATTAAAATATTAATTTAAAGTCATAATAAAATAATTTATGAAATGATATATAATAAAATATTTATGTAGTTTATTTATAATAAAATTATTCTTATTTTATAGGAGGTTTGAATGTGTATGAAAAAAATCAAGACTCATGCTAGGGGTTTTCTTTTATTTATGGGAGACTATGCCATATTCACCATTCCTTTCATTTATATGGTTAATATAATTCCCATTAATGTATTATATGAATATTATAACAAAATTTATGTTTATTTACATATTTTATTTATTATCATTCTTTCATGGGGTGTATGGTTTGAAAGATTCCAAATCATTAAGGTAATTTATCTCAATTTTCCTTCATAGAGACACATCTTATGTTAGGAATCTATATTCTTATTTAAGGTGTATATACTGAAACATTTAATGTTTTATCATGAATATAATTATTTTAAATATATTTTATGCTTCATGTAATTTTATTTTCTCATGGGGATTATGATTGAATGTTACCAATGTGGTAACAATATATTTCTATAATCTCATCGTTTATCAAGATATTTTACAATAATGTTTACATTGTTGAAATATTATGGTCCATGTATCATATCTCCCATGAATTTTCTTATAATATATTTATTAATTATCCCTTCATGTATTGGTAAAATTTTCCACTATTTGTTACTCATGAAAATTGGGATAATATTTCAAAGATAATTTGATTATATTTCTCTCCTCGGATGGAAATATTTTATCCTTCAAAAGCTTTTTTCTTCGAAAAACGTTTCTAAAAAATGTTATAATGTTATACTATTATTTTAAAAATAAATTTTGACCCATGTTTGATCATTATAAAAATGGATTTAAGTGGATTATTTATACAATTCCTCTATTAATGAACTTTTTTAAACATTTTTCGTAATAAACGGAATGTTTGAAATGTACGGATTTACATACTTTCATGACCATAATTTCCATGAAGAATTTTTTCATGTTTAAAATGTTATTATTAAACAAAAAGTTTTAATTAATATTATGTAAATTCATTATTTTTAATTTTTTTCACATAAAAATATTTTTTAAAAAAAATTCTGGATTTATTTTTATGTTTTGAAAGTATTTTCAATGATAATGTTTTCTAAAATGTTTTCAAGATTTCATTATATGTTTTAAAATATATTTTCAGAAAAAATTCCCAAAAAATTAATGATTCATTATAATTTTTCAAATAAATTTTACAAGGAAATTGTTTTGAAAAAACTTGAGCTTCTATTATAAGTTTCCACAGTTATTTTCAATTAAAATGTTTTCAAAAATGTCTTTTAAAGCATTCCTAAAAGTGGAAAGAATATTTTCCTCAATAACGTTGTAAATAATTTTCATTTCTTACATTATATGTTTTGAAAGGGGTTTCGAAGAAAAGTATTTTCAAATTATTTTTTGTTTAAAAAAGTGTTTTGTAAATAAATATTTTTTTAACAAATGATACATTTGATCTTTAAAAATCATTCTCCATCCTAGATGACATAATTTTATATAGTTTATGTTTTTATAAGGATATGAACTATGTAAACCATTCTTATACTTAATTTTATAGGATTAGGTTTAAATTGAAATTTTTTTATAAGACATTTTTTCTTTCACAGTTTATACCTTGATAAATCACAAATAAAACCCTCTTTCTTAAAATAATTATGAAACCTTATCTTCTATATAGGTTATTATAGGATAAAATATTTATGTTACCCATTTCATTTCATGGATATTGATATGATCTTTACGAAACCGATCACTTTTTATGGGTCATGGTATGATGAATTTTTTATTATATTATGGAACACATATGTATGATTTAATTATCTAACATGTGGTACCTATATACCTCTAAAATGAATTAGTTAATTATTTATGTCTCATGAGATTAAAATTTCTAGTATGGGGGGTTAACTCAGTTTAATAATGGACTTTTTCTACAATGATGGTCTTCATTGAGAACCTTGACTACTAAGATGGTCTTGGTAGTGATCCTCGACTACTAAAAAGGTCTTGAGAGTCAACCATAACTACTTAGATTGTTTTCAGAGTGAAATCATTCCACTATAATGAATGGGATACAGCTGGGGTACGTGGTGTGTCATGCCATGTAGGTGTATCCCTGATGAAGTTCCCTGGTAGGTCTTGGTAATGAGCAGTGACTTCTAGAAAATAATTTTTTATACTTACATGAATGCCAAATAAACTCTATGTATCTTTACTAGGTTATGTTTTCATGGATTATTATCGTGATTTTTTATGATTCTTATCTTATGAACTTATAATATTTTTTCTAGGAATCATTTTTTACATTCTAGGATATGTTGGGTACAATTTATTATTGTTATGAGAATGTTATCATGACAATATTATTTTTTTATTCTTACGTATCTCCTTTATTTTCCCTTACTAAGAATTTATCTCACCATTTCATATGTCTCCTTTCTCTATGTTATGAATTATGGTTTTAAGTAATATAACTAAATGTAAAGATAATTCTGTGAAACATTATATATCTTTCACCAAGTAACAATATTATACTCTATGTTTCCAATGACACTAAACTATAACAGTCCTATGGCATGAAATTTTTTAATGTGATGAATATTCATCTAAAATGATGTAATATCCTTGTATGTCAACACTATGTAGCTATAGATTCCATCAAAGGAATGGTTTATTCAACCATTATAAAATAGGATGAGAAAACATTTATGATATCCCTAGGGAAATTTATAATGATATGTCTCGGGAAGCCTCAATCTATAATCTTATGGTTTTCAGGTTTATAATAAGGTGACATAATATAGACATCCTATAAGTGATTTTTAATGATTATGTGGATATCATCTGTGATAAGTGTTACTCACTCTATGATTTCTAGTTTTATTTTATTTTGGAATCCATAAGGAACATGGTTAATTTTGAAAGTGATTGACAATTTTCTAATGAGAATTCAAATGATATTATCACTAGAGTTAAGGATGTTGTGATCATATATAATATGTCTTCATGGATATCAATTAAAAACATGTACCTTAACCAACTCTAATTATCACCAAATAATAGAAGGAAGTGTTTCACTGAGATTTTAGGTAATGGACACCATGGGTTAGAGAAGACTTTGTTTCCTTTTTTTGAGAATGTTAAAAAAATATCCCAAGTGAATGTATTAATGGAATTGTAAGATAATTTTAATGTATAAAATAAGGACACTGAGAAAGTATATACAGTGGGAAAAAATTTTAGTTAACAAAATTAATGAGAATAATTTCCTCCCTTAGACATCATTGATTGTTGAATGCTTTGAATTTTGAATTAATGGTCATTATGAAAATTGATGTCATAATTGAAAAGATCCTAAATTGAATTAGTGAGGTTTTATGATTAATGGTTATATTTATAATGATTATGAGACTACATGTGAAATTTGAAAAGAATTATGGATTAAGTAAGAAGCTGATGAAGAATTTTTAAGGCAGTAAGGGTGATGTGGAATAATCTATGTTTTAATATTTTTAGATTCAAGAATTATGAATTGGAAATTATGAATTTATTAGAATTTTATAGTTTAAATTTTTCACTAAAATTTTAAAATAATAAGTTCAATGCTTATGATTGACTTGAAAATAGATTTAATGGAGAGGTAATATTCATGGGAAACACAAGATTAAGGGAAATATGAATCTTAATATCTTCGTAATGTTGAGATAATGATGTTTCGATAATGATATGTTGAATATTAATAATTAAATTATATGGTGTGGATTAATTTGGATATGATGAAGGATTTTTTGAGAAAATGTTTAATCCTATCAAAGATGTATTTTACATCATCTTCTATAATGCCACAAGATTATATGATATGCTTCTTTTTAAATAATTATATAGTTTGTGCTACACACAACACCGAGTTCAGGAAAACCACGACCTATCAAACCAGCCATTTAAATAGAGGTTATAAATATTATTAACCCTTTTTTAAATTTTATATAATATATATAATTTTAAGATTCATCTTATATGTTTCTTTGACATAATATAAGAACAAATTCAATATTTCATATAATAAAAGTTTTTTTTCAAAAATACTATTTTACTACTTTTTTAATAGAGATCCCTTTTTAAATCCAATATTTGACACTTTTATATATTCAATTAGATAAATTAAACTTCTTATTTAAAATACAGACATAAAAATTTACATTGGATAAATATTTGCTGTTTTTTTTGATAACTTTCATATTTTAATTAATAGTGAAAAATACTGCATTTTAATTCAAAAATACCTTTTCATATAAATTATATATATAGTGAGATTATATTATTAATTGGTTCTAAAGTGTAGTTGTATTATTTTTTATCATTTATCCAATTTTGATCATTTTACATAAATTCACATTTAAATTCGATATAAACACATGTTAATCTTTTGATAGTTTTAACTTCATAAAACCCCACTTTCTGGTTTTGACAACGAGAATTAATTTTAAATTAATAAATTAAACTTTTGTGTTTTTAATTTATAAAAATAATTTCCATATTTCTAATCAGATATTCAAAATTATGTAAGTAGGTATCTTTTATTTTTGTGCATTGTGAATAGTAACTTCAGTAGTTATTTTTATTTATCAAAGTTAAAAGGTAAATTAGGTAAATAAGTGTAATAATAATATTATAATAACATAAAACTACCCTAAAACATGTCCTAATCGTATTATATGAGTTATGGGAAACCCAAAAATCCATTGTCCATAATTTTGGCACCTGGGGGCCATTTGGGTGTGATAATGACATGTTATAATAATTAATTAAAAGTAAAAAGAAATATAACATAAACATTATATTTTTTCTAAAATAATTTTAAAATGGAGTTATATAATTGATATCTAGGACTATAAATCGTAATTAGGGACATAATATGATATCCTATATCATGGTATTTTATTTATAATATTTAGACATTAAATAAGTAAATTTATTTAGGACACAATGATGATGCATTGATTACCTTATTAATAAAAGATTCAAATAAATGATATTATAAATATTAAAATAAAGATTATTTGAAATATTTGATGCTTTACATGAATTTCAAAGATGACTATGACATTTTATTATTGATATAACTTTTTGTTTTCTAAAATAATCACGTTTTTATGACTTTATCAAAAATCAAGTCATAAATAGTGTCAAAATTCACTGAAATGTGATTTTAAAATAAATTATACTCTTTTGAAGGATATAATTTTCATAAAAATATAATATTCGTTAAAATAATTGGGATATTTATAAATATTTTATAAATTATCCACTTTAGGTTCTCTTGGTATTTTATAGTAAATATATTATCCATGTGGTGTAAAAATACAACAAGACATGGTTAAACATAAACTATTTAACAAAGGGTTAAATTTAAAAGATAAGGTTAAATTTATTCTCTAAACAAGTATAAAACATATTTGTTGACAAGATTGAGTCCCAAACTCATCTTATACTCCAAATAAATCACATTGTATTCATTATAAACTGAAAATCAATTTATAATAAATTAATATTTCAAGAAACTCCTAATGTGCCCCTCAGCTCTCCTGTAAAAGGGAACATATCCTTTCCTTTTATTCACACCTCTAAATACCTTTGGCTCAGTCAAAACTTATCAAAAACTCTACAGAACATCCCTTGCTTCATCCTAGAGGCCACACTTGGAGAAGGAAACTAGCTTAAGGATTCTTTTTCTACAAACAAAAAGGAGACACCCGAATAATAGATAATTGTTTTATAACCTATTTCAAAGTTCATTTTTACTCTACTTCTTATTTAAATGTTGTTTATATAATTATGTAAAAAAATACAGTATCATGCATATACTGAGATGTTATTATAATCATGGGACAATCGTATTCATTATTTTAACCGTCCTAAAAATAATAACATCATCATGCGTGTGTGCATACGGCTTACTGTCTCCACATTGTGGGGTAAATTTGTTATTCAAAATTACTTTATTTGGATGGGTATAATAATCTGTATAATATATATAAATAATAAATATTAAAATATTATTATTCTATATAATTAATATACTATCTATTTTCATACCATTTAACCATCGATGAAATGACATCATCACTCGTACATACGTACCGCAAATCATCCCCACGATGTGATGAGATTCATTCTCTACATTAACTATACAAGAATCATTGTAAAATTAAATTTTATGTAAAAAAAATATTTATGAACTTAATATCATTCTGGATATTAATTAAATATATCCTATGCATAAGAAACATGACTTTCACGACAAAACATGCATAGGAAAACGAAATCGGGAGTTCTTTGTTCAAACGGATTTTTTTCGGTGTATGTTTTCATTGAAGTAATATATGTTTCTAGTTTTTGGTTTTGTTCATTCTGTTATGGAGGCTGTCGTCGGTGGTATTCCCAACGGTGTCGTCTCTGCTCGACTGTCGGCAATGGCAATGAAGATGATGGTAGGAGGATTTCAGTGGTGGACACCGGTGGTGTGGTCGCCGGTGATAAGTCGATAGCATTGGCGATGTGATGATGGCGATGACGTGTGGACATGACGAGACTCACCTCGATGCACGGATCCTCGGGCCGATCACGGGATTCGCGGGGATCTCATTGATTTGATATTCCTACGGCTTTCATTTTGAATTTTTGGTTAGGATTTTGAATTTTTATTTCTCCCGCTGAATGATGTTGAATTCTGTGTGATGATGTGCGGGTGCCCACTACCCTAAAAGTGGGTTTATGGAAAATTTAAAAAAAATGATTTGTTGGAACACCTGAAACAATGACAATACTAAAATATTATTCACAAAACGATATAAAAGGATCATATATGACTACATAAATATAGTTATGGTTATTTTATAAGTTAATAACAAAATATAATCACTATAAAGGAGGATAACTCACCCTCTAATAAAGGAAAGTATAATGTAATAGTTATTTTCTCAATATCATTTTTTATCTGAGACTTTTTATATGTAAGTATATATAGGGGAATATTTATCATCCACATCAATGTTTTGTAAAAATAAATTATAAAATATTTTTAATATTTCTTTACAATGGTTTAAATTCATTTTTTCACATTTTTTATTTTTTAGAAAACTTTTTTAAAGAATTATTTCCATCACATTCTAAACAAATTACTTTATGCCCTTTTCAAAAAATTAATGAAATAAGTTTTTTTAAATTATATGGAATAAGAGGATATTTTTCACCAATATAAATCTTTAACATTTTAAATAATTTATTAATATATTAAAATGTAATTTTTGGTGGAAATTTTTTCATTTATAATTACAGAGGCTTTTAAATGATTACAAAGAAAAAAAGGATACTTCTCTACACAATTTTTAATGATTTTATTAGACTACTTTCATCTATGTCAACATCCTCTGTAATATTTTTTTCTTAATTGAGGATGATTTATTATGATACAATATCCCATATTGTATTGAAGGTTTTATGATTTGTGGATAGTAGATGTGATATTTTTTAACCCCATTCATGGTTTTTCATTAAAGTATTAACATTTAGTATCCTAATTTTAATACTAATGTTTATGTAATGTTTCACCCTTTCTATATGAGGAATTAATTGGACTTAGTAAGTGGTGGGAGAGGATTGATATAGCCCATTGATGCATTGGTAGGTCTCATTAAAAAAACTAGTGTCTTATCCCAAGGCCTTGACAGAATATTTTTGTATGGTCTTGGCATGACGCCTTGACCTAGTGGTTATGATGTCCAACATTATGCATTACCTTGTTATGAGATTAGTTATGGATTTTACATGTGATTATTGGAGAATTAGAATATAAACATGAATGATTAAATGGAATATTTTGATTTATTCTTTATATATTATTTGGAAGATAGCGTTTTAAAAGGATTATATTTTATTTCTGTACCTTGCCTTAATAGTTTATGCTTCTTTGTGATAGATTCCATTGTATTTTTTAGCATTACTGATCATCTAAGCTCACCCATTTATTATGTTTTATTTTACTAGGATACCAGTATGTTTTTTATTATTAAAACTTAGGGTTAATATAGGGGAATAATGGTATTCTCATAATAGTATCTATGGTAATTTTTATGTTTGAAATTTTAATGTAAAGTTCATGTATGTAATCTATTTTCCAAGACTGCTAACTGATTTGTCCTTCAATATTTTATTCCTTGTAATCATGATAATGTATTAATATAATTCATTGACTCTGTGATTCTAGTGTTAGGCTATAACATTTTCAAACATAAGGAATTTTTCCAATAGTTGTTGGAATGAGAATTAATGGGTGTTCTCAATACTAATTTCATGTAATTAACATTCTTCAAGATAATACATTATTAAGGTATTAATGTATTGGTATTTGAAAACCATGTTCTACTTTATGATATAAAGGGGATCAATACCAAACAATTTTTGAGAAATTTAGAAACCATATTTCATATGTTCTAGAGTTGAGTCTTTTGAAAGTGTTATAAGGTAAACCATATATGTGATGATTTATGTTAATAAACAGATGAATTTATAGATATTAAAGTATTATATCTCCATGTGAGGTTTTATTCAAATGGAAAGACATGTCATAACCCATTTTTTTGATAAAGACATATGGAATGACCATTCATTCTCTTTATTGATATCATGATCTGATAGTGCTTTAGGAATGAAAAAATTCATCTTCAATTCTTAGAATAAGAGATGATATTGAAATTTATCAGGGTACAACCCAATGTTGATATTTTTATAATGAAAATTAAATAAACCAAGTAAGTACATTTTCTTAGGAAAATTATTCAACTTTAGGAAAATGGTCTTGGAATGAAATTTTGTCCCATTATCATCATTTTTATGATATCAGTGACCTTTTCAAAACACATTAGTTTTTAGTTTGGTTATTGTTTTCTTTATTAGGATCTATAAATATCTTCTGATTAATGACCTTTCTCAATCTCTATAATTTATTATGATTTTTTCCTAGTCCAAATATATACATATTTTGTCCTACATTGAAAACTAGTTATGAGTTACGTGGGGAAGCCATTTTAGTTCCAACATTTCCATTTTGAAGGTAGATTTTGTATTATTTTTTTATGATGCGGTTTCTACGAAAGGAACTTTAATGTATTTATACTTGGTCAACCCATATGAATTTTGAGGGAAAATTCATTTCAAGGTGGTAAAATGTAGCACCCTAATATTTTGTGATTTTTTTTGAATTAATTTAATATTTTTGATATTTTTTATTTCACAGAACATTGAATACAACTTTTGGATGCCCTATGTTTTGATTGAATTATATTAAACAAAAAGTTAATATTGTGCTACAGGGAACACTTTTATTAACTTTGGGAACATACAACACTATGTTTTTTGTGCAACACATTATTCCAACATTCATTGAAATCTTGTTTTACCCACAAGAGTAACTTTTACCTGACTACAATATACTATTAATATTAAAATTATTATATTAGGTTATTGGGGTAAAATTACATCAAACACACACACACACACACACACCACACACACAGTCCTGAAAGGTAGGTCATATCCCCCTAGGAATAACCCACCCAACTACCTTCTTTATTACATTATATATATTAAGCCGAAAGGCCCAGTGTGAATGTAGCCCATTACAAGGCCCATGAGCCCAAAGTTGTTTCCCAATGCCCATTTTGTGAATAGTAATTCTACAGTACCCACCGGCTATTGTAGTCACTGCTTCTACTCTAGTTCCACGGCCGCTATAGCGTCATCGTTACTATAGTGCCGCCACTACTACAGTAAAAATACTATACTTCTAAAATGACCAACTCCCAATAGGGTTTGAACCCCTACTTGTCATGTAGGAATTGATGGTATAAATAATACTAACTAAATTTTGAAACTGGGGTTTACATATATATATAATATGAATCATTTTATTATCAATTACATTGAAATAAATGTAATAACTATTTTGAAATAATGAAATTCATTTTCTAGGAATTATATTTTTCAATGTACAAACACAATTTTTTCTAAATAAATAGAAAATACATTTTTGATAAAATTTAAATGTTATTTATTCAGTAAATTTTTTTTACACTCATCCAATATATTTGGTAGGTATAAGATAAGAATAAATCCAATTTTATGTGTAAAAATCATTATTTTTCTAGAAATAAATTTTACCGTCATTTAATTTTCCACCTATTTTAAATTTAATTTTTGAAAATTTTATAATATTTATTTGAAAAAATAAACATTATTTTTTAAACAGGAACACCAAAATTTTCTTTGTATTATTTCCTTTTATTTTTTGAGGAGTGTTATTTTTTTATGAATCTTGAAAAAAATGAATTTTAATTCAAATTGATTCTTATATATTTTAATTATATAGTAAAATTGTATTTTAGATTTCTTTTAATGTTTTATTAGTTCATATATAAAATAATATATCAAAGTTAGGTTATTGTAATCAATTTAACATTGAACTTGGATATACAAATTTCTAAAAATTTCAATTTTTTACTTTAAATACCGGTTTCCCACCATATACATGGGGTTGGATTTAAATTTATTTTTTACACATCTATTATTGAAATTCATAAATATTTAAAAAATATTTGGAATCATAATAATGTATAATTTCTATTAAGGTCAACTTATTTTTTTAAACTATAGGTGAATGCAATTATATTTAATTACAATGATTAAGGTAAAAAGAGTTTACTTAAGGTTGAATCTTTGATTTAAGGTGGTAAATAACCTAGACACATGTAAAAAATCTATTTTTTGGACATATCTACACAGTATATTCCCATAGATAAAAAATATACCATTATTAGTGTAACATTATGTAAGACATACCATGTGATAGTGTTGCTATTTTATATTTACAATAATGCCACTCCTCTAGTATAGAAAGGGAACCAACAACCTTCAACTTTTCAATCCTATAATTAATTTGAGATCATCCATAACATGAAAAAATAAGCTCAAAAATTCCCTTCTCTAATCCTATAAGAATATGTTTTTTCAAAAATCTTACCAGGGATGACCTTTGGTGCGAACCAAAAGAAGTTTCCCAAATAAGAGGTAGCACCTGTCAATAAGCACATTAGTTTTATTTATTTATCCACCCTATAAATTATTATTATTAAATTTTTATATAATATCATATGTGCCATAAATATCTTGATATGATTTTTTTAGGTTATGACCTAAACGCGCATGCATCTTTTTCAAATGGGATACAAAATCATAATTTCTGTGAATGATGGTCTACTATATCGCAAACCTATGTCGTTCGTTCTTAAATTTCCACCATAAAATATTATCAGTCATGATATACTTACTATTTTTAAGTTTTATATATTATATTTATGATTTATTTTTTATTATGTAATTTATTTTATAGCAAACCCCTTAACTCATCCTATTTATTGGACATATGATAACTTCGTTTTTGGATGGGTCGACTACTGTCTCCTCAAAGCGATGTGATTCATTCACACTTTGCATGAAATTTATTAATGAATAGTTTAGTTAAATTATACGATATATATGACATAATATTTATAATTTAGTTATAATATATATATACATATATTTCATTTACTTTTTTTCAGTCAATACAATAAAAAAAATGGAAACAGTGTTCATGTGTACGTGTGTCCTATCGTATCCATGATTGGTGTATTCAATTTCATATTTATATCTTTTAAATATTAATATAAATAATTATATAATGAACATATATGATATTTAAATCAATATTTACATTCATTAAAAATGTAAATCGTGATATATGTAAGATGATTAAGAATAAAAAGTAAAAACTTATACAAAAAACAAGGTTGTTATTACCCAAAACCAAACTTCTATAGAAATTTAATAATAAATGGGCAATATAATTCCATAATAAAATCTTATATGGTATAATATATAGTAATATGATTATTTTATATATGTATAATTACCATGTAATTATTTAATATTATGTTTGAACTTGTATAAATAAGGTCAAGAATAAAGTTAAGGGTTTTCTCATATCACTTTTATTTATAAAAGAAGTATACAATATTCACTTATAGTTTACTTTTATTTTTCTATATAATTCAAATTAATGTATTATATTATTATTATCCTTATATTTATGGGTATTTACATTTCCCTTTGATGATCTATCTTTCATTGAGTTTATGGTTCGAATGTTACAAAATTGGTAAGTAAATTTTGTCTCAATTCTCTTTCTTTGAGACAGATATTATGTTATGAAGCTATATTATTTTATAATATTTATATCCTACCCATTCACATGTTTTATAATGAATATCCCTCTCTTCATGATATTTAATTTTTCTAATTATTTTATTCTCTCATGTATATTAGTGTTCAATGTTACCAAAGTGGTAACAATTTATTTCTATAATCTTATATTTATAAATATTTTTTATGATTATGATTAAATTTATTAAATCTTATAATACATCTCTCATAATGTCACATGAATTTTATTTTACAATAGTTATTAATTATATCCTCATCTAATGGTAAAATTTCTCATCTTTTTGGTACTTAAAATAATTAATTAATATTTTTTAGAAAATCTATTTTTATTTCTATTATAGATCATGAATATGTTTAGCTTAAAAATATTATTCGAAAAGTTTTTTTCAAAAATGATATAGTATTATCTTGTTTTTTTTAAAATACATTTTTACCCATGTTTTAGCTTTTGAAAAACCTTATTCAAATTAAAATTCTTGTTGTTTTCTGATCATTTCATCTTTCTAAACATTATATGGTACAAAAGGAAAGTTTGTAATGTATATATTTACCTTCCATCATGAACATAATTTTTTAAAAGATTTATTTTCATGTTTTAAATATTATTTTAAAAAAAAATTCTTTCTTAGTATACTAAAAACTCATTGTTATTAATGTGGATTTCAAAGAAAAATGTTTTCAAAATGTTTTCATGATTTCATTATGTGACATAAAATATATATTTTCGATGAAAGGGTTTTAAAAAAAATTAAGGCTTAATTTATAAGTTTTCAACAATATTTTGAAAGAAAATTGATTTCAAAATTTTATCAAACTTTCTACAAATTATTTCAACTTTATTTTCAAAATATTTTTCTTCAAAATGATTTACATTTTGAAATTATTTTTCAAAGAGGAAATGATATTTTCCCAATGAAATTTTTTAAAATTATTTTTATATATTACTTCATATTTTTCCAAAGTGTATTTCAATGAAATGGTTATTAAAAATTATTTTCCATGAAATTTAATTTTCCATAACAAATTCTCCATGTTATCTATTAAATTCCTTATCCATACAAGATTACATCCTTTGATATAACTTATTATTTACTAGGGATATGGTTCAAGGACACCAATATTATTATGTCTTTGAATGGATTATATCTAAAATAACATGTTGTTTCTGAAGCCCACTTCCCTTGAATAAGTTATACCATGATAAAAATCTTGTTAAACTTGTATCCATGAAATGATTTCCAAACATATCTATTATTCACATCTTATGATAGGAAAAACATTAGTATCTAATTCATTTCAAGGTCCATGATATGAGGTTTATAGAAACCATAATTTTTTATAGATCATGATATGATGAATGTTTTATTATCTTGTGGAAGATGTATGCATGATTTCATTATTTGATGGTTGGTAACTTTATATCACTCTAATTCATTGCATAAGGATTTATATATCATGATATAGACATGGTTGAAATTTGGAGTGAACTTGGTTCAATAAAGAAATTTATCCTCTATGAGGGTATTGTGAGTGAACATTGATTGTTAATATAGTTTGGGCAGAAACCCCAATCTACTATAAGGAAAGAGTTAAAACTGAGGATGGTGGTGTGTCACGTCCAGTAGTTTCATTCCCCATGATTTTCCCTAATAGGTTTTGGAAATTATCCTTAACTTAGAGAAAATAAACTTATATTATTGTGTTTACATAATAAATTCTTTTTCATATTCCTATGTATTTAACTAATGGATATTGATCTTGATTCTCTTATGATTCATTTTTTATGGACTACTAATAATAATTCCATGATTCTGTGTTATGTTATTTGATATTCAAGGTATGAACTGAAAATGTTATGCTCAATAACTCTTACCTTTATACATAGTTTATTCTCACATATCTATATTATTTACACATACTAAGCATCTGAACTCACCATTTCTTATGATTCACTTTGGCTTACTATGAAAAAAAAGTTATATGTATGAGTACTAAATTGAAGGATATTTTTGAGAAACATTTAATATCTTTCACCTAGTTAGAATACTGTGTTCTTAGTTTCAAAGGATGCTAAACTATTGTGGTCCTTAGGCATTTACTTTCATAATGTGATGAATATTTTTTAAAAATTATGTAATATTCATTTATGTTAATAATGGGATTCTATATATACCTCCTTTTATTCTATTCCAATTAAATAATTCTCAATAAAATGATGTGATACCGTTGTTCACTGATATTTTCATCCTCTATTAATGGATAGAATAAAACACCTACTAAATACCATCAGGGGTGATTGTGATGGTCATGTAATATCATGAGAATGAAACCATTCCAACAATTTATTATGCATGTAATATTCTCCATTTCCTAAGATATATTGGTTATCCCCACATGAGGTGAATTACGACTAAGTCAGTGGTGTTTGTCACTCCCACCAAAAAATTGCAGAGTCTATCCCTACAGTACATCATGAAAAACAATCCTTATCATAGGAAAGTGGATTAGAGAGTCAACTAAAGCTCTATATTGGGTTAGGAGTCACCACGTTGGGATCTTATCTACCACTACTACCAATAACATATGGAATATATACCAATATTCCTACACCTACTGATGAATTACATCATCAATATTTATAAAATGGAATATTAGAGGTGACCCGTATTCTTTCTCCCATTTTATAGGTCCATCAGTATATTCTTACAGAGAATTCATATCCTCAAAAGGCTCATATTTCTGCTTTAACAAACACATATTTGCATACTATTGCATATACAAAAAGGTGGGATTATATTACATATGAAAATATAGTAACTAACTATAATACTTTATTAGCTTATAAGGAGTATGATCATATTTTAATTGTATATGAAAGTCATAAATATACTCCGATAACCACCATGCAGTAGGCTCAAAAGATTACTCGACCCTATATGGGGGTTTTACCTATTCTGACCATAACATAGGATGAGGCACATGTTCCTACCTTGATTAATTTCAGTATCCTTCAGGACATACATCAAATATCTAAATCATCTCAAAGATACTCCAACCATGAAATTCTTCATCATTTTTATATAGAGAAGAATTATGTGGTTCATAACCCAGTCATATGTCACAAAAAAACCTCCAGAAAATGATTTATCACCCAGGGAAGGACATCATCCCCTACTTTCATAACCTTTTAATAGAAAGGTTCTCAAAACATCAGGTTATATTGAATAAGGATCCATGTCTACTACTAGAAATAACTCCCCTTGGTTAGTAAGAAACCTAGAGAAATAACCACCATTTATTACTTCTAAAGGACACAATTAATTGTTCGTAGAAAATAAATATTTTTTGTCTGATTAGTTAGATAGGTATTCCTCCTAATAATATTAATATGAAATGAAAATATAGAATGAAAAATCTAGAAAAAATATTGGGTTTATTTTTTGGTCCAGCAATACTCTTAGCTATAATATCAAAGATAATATAGAGGTTGTGTTTGTATATTTAGTGCACCAAAAGATATGGGAGACCTTTCACTGGATAAAGATTAAGAGCCTCCCATATAAATGGTATGAATATTATATATAGGTTATGAACATAATTTGATACTAGATAGTCCTCTCAGATCTCTCTAGCACTTAAGACTCAAGGCTAGAAAATCATTTTATTAACCTGAGATATACTTGCCTCCCCAACATATCATCCCTTCGATAAGTAATTGCTGAAGCATCATTAGATATAATCATCCAAGAGTAGTGTGAGTATAGATTAATAAACTTCTATCCATCCCCAGGTATTCAAATCTATATTTATACGACATATTTAAATTTCATTTACATATGATAGGCCACATTAATGATTAATGTGTGAGTGAGTTGGTCAATATAGTAAAATTACCCCTTTAAATTACATGGGAACATCATGAACAAAAAGAGTAGTCTGTTGAGAAGCTCCTATATTATTAATCATCATAGAATGAGAACAATTTTTAGATAATTATTTATACATATCATGCTTTTTGGTATGTATCTATAGAGATCGTTTCTTATTCTAAGAGTGCACTACACTTAGTCCATGTGTGAGTAAAAGTACACCTAATAAAGAAGATTTCATTGGTATCTTAAATTACATAAATTCAATTGAAGCCCCATCCCAAAAGTCTAGGATAATTTTTTCTAATACCTCCACTCACGGGGTATTAAAATATTAGGGTGATCTATATGATGTAAGTGTCGACTAAAATATAACCCTATAGTATGGGACTGGGTGAATTTTCACTATGTATTCCACCTTAAAACCCATAAAATTATTGATATGTTCATAAAGTACCAGTGACCCACATCAACCCCATATCATATGTATTCATGAACTATTACCATATAAACTAAAAATATTCTTCATCACTTGATTGGTTTGTGGTTACCATCAACCAATGTTGCAAACCATCTTACATTAATGCAACAAACCCATCTAATTTGGTTCCAACCTGTTGAGGATATTAAAAGATTACTACAAGGTATTTACCTACAAAACTGAACAAGGGTAACAACTAACAAAGAATATAAAATAATTTAGGGGTTTTAGAAGAAATTAAACAAAAAAATAGATGTGCAGGGTGAGGGCCTTAAGGAAACATGGGGTGTTGAGTTACTCTATTTCTTTTGGAATAAAAAATGAACTTTGTTTCCAGATATTACACTGTGAATGTACTCAACATCAATTCATATGATACATTCTATGATTCAATTATCAAGGAATGAAATTTGAAAATAGTACCCTGAGATTAAAGTTACACTAAAACACGGACTGAGGTCGCGCGTACCTAGAATCATAGGAGTCTCTAAAACCTTCCACCTCCGTGTGATGAATTTACATCCCAAGAATCCATTAAACTATAAGTTGAGGGAGGTTGAATACACATCAAAATTAAAACCATGAGAGGATAAAATCTCCATTATATAATATAGTATGGCCTAACATGTGGTTGGGATATACAATTTTAGATAACTTAATGAGGAGTTACTTAGGGGAAATATTCTTACCGACTATCACCTCTAAGAATAATAAAATACCCCTCCTCCCACCCGTTATGTGGGAGTTAATATACTTATAAATATATATTCTAAATATTATGATAGGTCATGATCTAGATATATGGTTTATCTATAAATGGATATTTAGGAAGAGCATGATTTTCCTCCATTAGGACGATAACCCCCCCATCCCGTATATCAGGATAATCATTTGTTCCCAGCACATACTAAAAACTAGTAGCTAATTCATGTAGGAATACCATGAAAATATTTTCTCACATACCACAATAATGGGGAGTTTTAGAAAGTGGTTCCCCAATAAATCTTCAACACCATCGATTCTCTTACTTCTCAAACATAAGTTATGAAGGGGTGGAATACACCCATGAATCTTGAAAGAAAACCATATCTCAAATAGGCAGCTACCATTACATATTATCCACATTTTATAAAAAACATTTCCACATACACTGATGGAATATGAGATATAAATAAATAAATATCACATAAAATATCTCAATCTGACCCCATAATAATCCCAAGAGACAAAAAGGATGCACAAAAATGACGTGTTTTGGGAAGACCCTTCTGGGGAAATCTTTCATCATGTATATTTTCCTTCCATAAGGGTCTATGATTGCATGTGACTACCTAAATCATAAATTCAAATAAAATTTTATATATATTGTTACAATTATGATGATAATTAACATAAAAAGATTCCAAAACATGAGAGGTTCACCAAAATTAGTTCAAAATGATAAATCCTAACATACTCACACATCATTCCACTCGTAGAGGGGATGTTACAAAACTTTGTATAGAATATCTCCATGAAAAACTATAGACACATATAATCCCACTAAAATAATATTGTAGGTTCTGTGAGTTTGTAATCATGACCTAAAAATTTAAGGAATTCATTTATATAACCATTATATATATTGGAACATTCCTCTAATGTATGGTAAAAGGTACAAAAAGGAAGACACTATTGTTGTGTCCCTGAAACCAATGTTCATTCTCTCTAGAGAACCTATGCAGGCATTCTATCACCTGATTCTTCTAACTATGCATAAAATGTAGAAAAACCATAATGAGATCTCATCCACACATAATTTTAGGTAGTAAACTATAGAGTACACACCTTCCAAAATAAACTGCTTCTTAGTAATTTTATCACATATATTGGAATCAATTGTATGAAGCAACCTATTCTTAGGAAAATCAGTGAATTAGGTACCAATAAATATTTCAACTATTAACCTTTACATTAAATGATGAAAAAAACTAACTAGACATTTTTTCTTTTAAATACATCCTCCTAAGAATTGTTTATTCAAGATAAGTGATACTAGGAAATTTCCCAGTGAAAGTGGCCCATGTAACTACCACCCAATCAAAAGATGAAGGTGACTAGTAAGAAGTTTTGACTTGCTGTGAGAGAAAATTGATAAATAGATAACCTAAAAGAATGTAAATTAGGTTCATAATGGAATCATAGAAAAACGTTTTCCACATATCATGGCTCTTGAACCACCCACATCATCCAATGGAACTCTGTTTGACTCATCCTCTAGTGGTAGATGTGATCATAATAAGAATAATTAGTTGTTAGAATATTAAACCCCATTAGACACCCAAAATAAACCGAACTCTCATGGTTTAAATCCCCTCATTGACAAGATCATAAGAACCACCCAGATAAACATAATTTCCATCAAATGAAGAATTCTAATTAGGCCTTATTAACATCAATCACCAAGAATGCCCCTTCGTCGATAACAAATAAATTTTAAAACCTATGTCTCATATACCATATCAAGGAGAAGGGGGAATATGTCACAAAAGTTGTAATATTAAGTTTATATGAATTCTAAGTAGGTACTAGTGTCCTAGCCACATCCATACCGAAACAATTTAGGTTCCCGAAACCCATGGTTTGACACATCAGTGAGAAAAAAAGTGTATTTAGGCACCATAGAGTGCTCTAATTTTTCTAAAAACCAAATTATTTTGTATAACCAGTTAGATAATATGAAATTTTCCACTCATCCTAGATGAGTGGGAAAACTACGTTGATCCATGTTACTGGTAGGAAATATTCCCTCAAATTATATCCAAGTACAAGATCTACAAACCTCGATCACCATAGACACTAAGGAACATGCCAAGATGCAACCTTGTATTTACAAGTACAAAAATATAGTGAATAATTATTGAATTTTGAATAATTTACTAGTTTTACTAGCCATAAATTTCATTTTTTACCCTCTACATCTATCAAAAGTGCTCAGGGAGGTTTTTTTAGTCTCTATAGAGTCCCCAAGTGTTTGTGATGGAATTCCCCATGCAATGAACTGGAGTTGATAATTTATATTTTATTCTAGAATAAATGATTGTTATATTATATATATGATTATCTACATAGAACACATAGAAAAACTGAAAAAAAATATTTTCTTAAATTATGATTGTTATATTAGTAAGATACTAAACTAGTCAAACTGAAAAATAGTATAATGTAGGGACAAATTAAAAATAAGATTTGTAGCATTTTAAAATAGTGATCTACTAAATCAACTATAATCAAAACACTCATTAAAACATCTTTATAAATAAAAAATAATGTTAAAAATACTATATTAATTTTGAAATTAAAGTATATATTAACATGGTAGAAAAGAGAAGTGGATGAATAATGATGGAAATAAGAGGTATTAATTAGAAGTAAGGAACCCATATAGTCATTGGAAAAGTAACTAGAATATTATAATACTATCCTCACCCATTAATGTGTAAAATAATATTTAGTAATCTTATAAAATATAAATATTATATGTTTATGTAGTTACAAATGTAAATAAATGATTGAAAATTATAAATAAATTTTCAATATTTTTAATGAATATAAATATTTAATTATTGATTTTATAAAATATAAAATGATTTCAAAATAAGAATATTTCCTTAAAATGGGATTACAAATTTGTATTATATTTTATTCTTTTGAGTATGTAATTTTATTAGACCAATTTTAAATCTTCAAATGGTTGTAAAATTGAATATAACATTAAAATCAATATTTTTTGAATAAATCATTTTTTTACAAATTAATAAAATATCATATATTTAAAAGTTTATTTTTATAAAATGGATTTAATTTATTAAATCTTCACACAAAATATTTATGGAATTTGTTTGGTTTATTTCAAAAAATAGTTCTTTTTTTGTGAGTAGAGAAATCCATTAAAATACACTATTTAACATTATAATCCAAATAACTGAATTCTTGAGTCATGGTTAATGTAATAACCCATTATACCAAAAAAACATGATATATTTAATTTTAAAAGCCACAATAATAAATATAATTGATATTCCTGAGCAAAAACTAAAACCAATTAATATATTTTTAAAAAATGTCCTTCTCATGGCGTTATAAATAAAACCATTACATACCTTCTTCTCAAATCATATAAGGATTAAATATTTCCAAATATCATAAAATACCACTCCTCTACCCTCTCTTAGGTGTAATACTGTATTTGGACTCACCAAAATACCAATTCCATGTTCCATAAGGGGTCTTTCATGCTGGCGATATTCAAGAGGTTCCATTCTAAAATTACCTCTTTTAAATTACATTCTCCCGCAAACTTCTCCTCACCTCCCTCATCCAAAATTAATCAATAACTCTAGTATCATATAAATATTTTAATTTTTTATATATAATGTACTATTTATAATACATAATTTAACTTTCTCAACTTATTCAAATTAAAGAATCCATTGTCCATATTATGTCGCATCACCATCTCCAAGGATAATGAGTTTTCATTTTCCATTACCATCATGAAGGAAAGAAAAATCCCATTATTATGGATAAATACAATGATAATTAGTATATTACAACATATTTCATATTTTTGATATAATATAAATATATATAACTATATAAAATGAAACTAGTTAGTGTTGGGCTATAAAACTGCACTAATAAACTAATCACATGACATTTACATTTATATTCAATGATCCAACCCTATTTTATAATAGTTATTCATATTTGGTACTATTTAAACTAATTTAAATTCATTAATACCATTTAGTTTAACTTTTCTAGTTTAATTTTTGTATTCAAATAACATAAATAGATAACCCCAAGTGATTCAATATTAGAACAATGAAACTGATGCTCTCTAAGGAACGAAACTATAATTTTTAACTCAGAAAAATGCATATAAGTTAACTTAATAAAATTATAATATATATAATATATATGTAATATTTTATAAATTAATAAATTAATGACACTAATGTGATTATATATGTCATTAAGTGTAAGTGCAGAACAGATTCATAGCAAAGGTATGATATCCCTCTAAACCACCCTATTGTCATTGTGTTACATATTTTCTCTCATTAAAACAAATTATATAATTATTATCATTTTATAATTATTATATATGATTTATATTTATCCCAAACATATATAAAATGTGTATTTATCCTTTATTTTGTGCGGATATACTTCTTTCAATGGAAACATTATTAGTTTTATTTAAAAAATTTGTTTATAAGGAGTTTCTCTGGTTCATTGCTTCATTTTCCAAGTTCCACTCAATGAATTATTTTAAAAAATATATGAAATATAAAAACAAATATATTTATTTTGAAAAAAAAGTCATTTCACTTCTATATTTGTGTAAATAATTATACTCTTACCTGCAATAAAGACTCAACACTTTTCCCTAAAAGCCTGAATAAGTTGTAGATATCCAAAGTTACATAAACACACATTTTCATTTTTCCAATTAGTTGGGAAATAATCTATAATTATTTATATTTACATATACTTTATGAATGTATAATAATTATTTAGTAACTTATTTAATAGAAACCATTTTTATACGAGCATTAGTTATTCCTTGTGACATGATTATGAAACCCATTTCATTGCATGAATAATAATTATGTGTATGAATTATGTTGGATTTATTTATGAGGAAAACATAAAAATATAGATATTTTGATTGGTTTTTTAGAATTTTATTAAATTAATTGTATAATTGTTTACTCTAATGGGGTGATATGTATTTGTTTTGGGAGTAAACCTAATCCAGGATGAGACTCTATCCACCATGTGATTATGACATACAAGTTGACTTTGAATTATGTTAATGTAATTTTTTATGTTCAAAATAAATTCTTATATTTACATGATATTATGATTAAATGTTATTTTTGTTATTAATTTACACGATTATTCATGATTTGTAACATTTATGTCATCATTTTCTGCATTTTCACTCATATTATATTTATTATTTTCGTGTTTATTCAATTACTAGGATTTTTTACTCACAATTTCTGTCAATGTATTCACGTGGTTATGCTATGGATTTTAATGATTTAAAAGGGATTTTTAAATACATTAAATATATTAAAATAATGTTTTTTCATTTTAGTTTCATTTTTTATATTTATGTACCTAGTATCCCAAACATGCTATTATTTTGTCAATATTTGGTCCTGGTTTAAGGGATAATATCATTTAAAATCATGTAATAATATAAGTGAACTTTGAGACACAGAAGTTGGGATATAATTTTTGTTTTTATTTTTTTCCCTCTAATATCACAATTTTCATTTATAATATCATTTTCTATATATTCAAATCTGTAATTGTTTTATTACTTTTTTAAATTGTGGGAAATATAAGAACATGATCCAAAAATAAATGTGATAGGAATTATGGAGGCTTCTTTAGGTGATTACTAAAAACATGATAGTAGGAGATTAGAACATACTAGAAATAATATCTCACTTTTATCTAATTATTAAAAATAAATTGAATCATGTGGAAAACCCTCCTCAAAATGAAGTGAGAATTGTAGTTGAATAGTTTATAGGACAATTAATTCCAAAATTTAAAGGATTTTTTTGATACCCTTATCATGGATTAATGAATAAAATCCATTAATAAAATATTCTCATTCCTACAATGCATAGAAAAAGATAAATTTGTCATGTCCATCTGTCATATTGATGGGGAATCCGATCCATGGTGGAATCTAATCTGGAACATAAATTCCAAAGAAGTAATTTATTCTATTGAATGGGAAGGATTAAAGAGAATTTTTTTGACAGTAGTTTTCACTAAACTCTGCACCATAAAATATAGATAGATTTAATTATACTAATGTTAAAGGATGATGAGTCCATCAGAGCTTATGATTTCAAACTCAAAAGTATTCCACGATATGCCTTTTTCATTGTTATCTAAAAATAATGTTATGTGGTCCATTTTTTAAGTGGATTAAATAAATTTCTATGATAATAATTTGTGATTCTATATATTAAAAGATATAAAAATATTGTCCATTTTTTACTCATGTTGAAGATTGATATTGGTGAATCTTAGTGGAATCATGGGTCTAGAGATAAACATCATTAAATGTAGTTTTATTCAGGAGGTAGAATGGAAAATCCTACAGAGGAAAGAAAACAAAACTTTCTTAATGTAAATAATTTGGGAAGAAATATCCTATAAATTGTCCTTAGGGACCAAATAGATGATTCAAATATTGGAAATAGAGGAATCATCCCCATTAGTTTTAAAAGTTTCTGAATAATTCCTAAAATGTGATGAAATAATCTAAGGTTCATATTAGTACTCAGAATGTGGTGTAGTGTTTCAACTTTAATGAAAACAAAAATAATTAAAAACAATTGTTATATCACTGTGTTATCATAGATAATAAATTAAAACATCTTCCAAGTAATGGAGTGGGTAGAATGTGAAATGATATCACTATTTCTGAGGTGGATCAGTATAGTGATGTGGTGATAGGTTTGTTGGTTATTTATAATATAATAGAAAAACTATTTTTTATTTTTGTTATATTATATTTTTCATATATTCTTTATTCAATAAAACTACTCAAAAAAACTCCTCAATACATGGAGGTTGAGCTATTTATGAGAAATTATAATAGAGAATTTATTTTATCCAGGGAATATAAATCCACACTTGTAAATATCTATGGTCTAAATCATGAAAAAATATCATCATACTAGAATTAGTATAATTTTATGATTTATTAAGAATTTATTGTAAATAATTATATAAATCCAACATTAACTTTTGGGATAGTGAAATCACTCTTTACATCCCAAGTCTTCCTCCAATTTGGTATAACTATGTGGAGGAGGATAAATATACTTTGGAATATTTTTCTCATGTGTGCATATTATTTCCCTATAATCAAGCATATCTAAATCAAATGATTGAGACAAAGGAAATAATCATTCCTGAATAAATTCCCATTGTGAATGATTATACTGATGTATTCCCAGAAGTGTTTTCTTTTCTTCCTCCTAACTGAGATGTGGAGTTCTCAATTTGACTTATACATGGATCTATTCCCATATCCATGACTCCTTACATAATATCAATTATTGAGATTGAAGTAATTGAATAATAATTTATAAGGGAATATGTACATGGGTTTTACACGCTCTAGTGGTTCACCATGGGGTAATATTTCCTCTTTTTTATGATTAAGGAGTAATTAATGTGCCTATGCATTTATTTTCATGTCCTAAACAAAATCATAATAATGAAAAATTAAACCCTTACACTATTAGAAGTCATGTTTGATATATTATGTAGAACATAATACTTTCATAAGGTGGAGCTTTGGTGATGATATCACCAATTAAAGGTAATGAAAGAAGATAGTTCAATGACTTCCTTTCAAACGAGGTATGTACACTATGATTTCATAGTAATCCCATTATAAAAATGCTCAAGAAATATTTGTGGAATTAATGAATATAATCTTTAGAGATTACAAAAAAAATAAATGGAACTCTTTATAGATGATATTTTTATATAATCAATGATAAAAGAGGAGCATGAGGAGAATTTTAATACTATGTTAAGGAACATGGTAAATGAGATTATATATGAAAATTATAGTCAATGTGAGTTGAAAAAATAGTATGTATCATTATTATTGTATATTATCACATGAAATGGGAATATGTAAGCCCTTATAATATAAAATAAATTTAGGATTGTCTCAGAAAAATTTCTATAATTGAAATGTGTAGTTTTCTTGGAGTAGCTGGGTATTAAAAAAAAAATTTGAGAGATTTTTCAATAATGTTCATCCCACTAACAATTGTTACATGAAAGGGTGTAGTGTTATCCTGGACCATTGGATTTTAGGAGAGCATGAAAGAGTGGAAAATGATTCTTATCGATATTCTATTATATACTCTACCCAAAAGATGTGAACAAATTATGTTTAAAATGATTAATTAATGAAGAGATTAGGCTATCCACTAATGTAGAAAGAAATTGTAATGGACTTTTCCACAAGCAAGCTAATTTTCATGAGAAAAACTACCCAAAACATAACATGGAGTTTATTATAGTGACCTTTTTATTGAAAATCATGCACCATTATGTCTACGAGGAGAAGTATTATATATATATATAACATAAGAGACTCAAATATATATTCACATATAAGGAGTCTAATATGTGCCAACAAATATGGTTAGAGATGATAAAGGACTAAGACTTCTCAATCCACTACCATCCAATGAAGTAAAATAATTTGGATAATGCAATAATTATAAAGAATACCTTAACCATATAAATGACATTAATTGAAAGGATCAAATGTTCATAGACTATCATTGGAAGGACATGTGAATCATAAAAGGAGGAGCATCATCAGTCATTTCTCAAATAATTGTTAAACCATATTTTTTGAAGAAGATAAAGGTTGTACGAATAAGATATGTTGAGATTCAGAAGATGTTTGAAACAATAATTCCTATAAAATCATCAGAGTTAAAATTTTAAGATGTAGTGGTAATAATTGGGTAAAATTATTTTTACCATAAAATCGTTAGATAAAGGGGTTATTAGATGATATGTATTGATGGACCATCTTCATCTACCTTGGGAGCAAGAAGATGTATCATGATATCTGATATATCTATTGGTAGAAAAATGTGTTAAAGAAGATCGAGGATTATATATCAAAATAAATTCTATGTCATCAAGTGATGGATGAATATAATAATTCCTAGGGGGTGAAAAAATCATTACCCATACTGAAATCATAATTGAAAAAATCACAAGGGAATTGGTTACTATTCATCTAATGAAATATAGATGAAATAATGGCATATAGTTGTAGTAGACTGATATATAAAAAAGTATCCTTTAATTACTATCTTAGTATACTTATCAATAGATCATATTACAAAGATATACATTACAGAAGATGTGGGCCATCATGGAACACCACCATTGATTTTATCTTCTTGAGTGATGATATTTACCTACATGTTCTTGAAGATCCTTCAATATTCTCTAAACTCTAAGTTGAGCTTTAGTACATCTTATCAACCCAAATAATATAACCAATATGTTTTAACTATCTAGAAACATGAAGATATTTGGAAAGCATGCTAAATGGACTTCAAATGAGGATAGGATCATCTTCATCATCTAGTCATGTTTTACGTTTATAATATTTTTTAATCAAGAATCCAAATAACTCAATATGAATCCCTTTATGGTGAAATATATAAAAAAACTACATGATGGGATTTAGATGGTGAACACCAGATCCTCAGACCTGAAATGGTTGAGGAATTGGTAGAAGAGGATAAGACCATTTAGTGACACATTAGGGCTTCATAGAGTCAACAGAAGAGTTATGCTAACTAATTTCGACAAGTGAAATATTTTGAGGATAAATATTAGGAACTCCTCTTCATATATACTTGGAATATATTAATGGGGTTTTGGAATAAGGCAAATATAATTCATAGTAACATCAACCCCATTGAGATTCTTGAATGCATCAGATTTTGGGAATATCATCTTGCACTCCCACAAACCCTATCTCAAGTACAAAATGTATTCCATGTACGCCTATTAAGGAAGTAAATAATATATCCCTCTCATAAACTGAATCTAGAGGTTGTGAAACTAGAAAATGTTATCTTTTATGAGGATGATTCAGTAAAGATCATGGATCATAGAGGAAATATTCTATGAAAAACTGTAGTTTACATTGTCAATTTACTATGGAAAAACTATAAGTATGAGGAGACTATTAGGGAACTAAGGGTAGCTATGAAATATAGTTACCCTAACTTTTTTCCACCATAGTAGTTAGAATGAAATATCAATAGTGAAATTTATTAATGGGGGAAGAATATAATGACCTAGATTTCATAAGTGATATTTTATTCCTCAATAAAAGTGTGTTATTTTATGTATATTATTATAAAAATATAGTACGTATATAAAAAACATATAATTACTCACATAAATGAATATTGTTACAATAGTTATCAACTATACTAGTCAAAATTCCAAATATTATAGTGGGATAAAAAAATAGAAAATAAGATAAGTAATATATAAAAATTTGGATCTTCTCAATCAACCAGATTGACTAAAATCATGAAACAATTTATATAAATGAACCAAAATGTTAATAATAAATAATTTATATTAAAATTTAAGGCATATATATCATGGAGAAAAAATATAAGTGAATAAAAAATGAATAGATTATGAGGTACTAATAGGATGTTAGGAAGCAATATAATTTCTAGAATAGTAATCTTGCAATTATAATGCCATCATCACCCATGAATGTGTACAAT
The DNA here is from genome assembly GCA_963277665.1 of Viscum album. Classification (NCBI taxonomy): domain Eukaryota; kingdom Viridiplantae; phylum Streptophyta; class Magnoliopsida; order Santalales; family Viscaceae; genus Viscum; species Viscum album. Next base: position 710,068,233 of record OY728159.1, read on the forward strand.
AATATTTAGGTATCTTATAAATTGAAAATATGTTATATCAATATCATTATATAAGTAAATAAATTTTTATAATTGATCAGTAAATTTTTTATATTTTTATAAAACAAAAAATATTTTAGTTTCATTCTTATAAAAAAAATGATTATTTAAAATGAGTTTTATTTCAATAAAATGGTCTTGAAAATTATAATTCAGTATTATTATAATGATAAGTTAATTTTATGAGGACATAATTAATTTTTCAATCGTTTATTGAATTGACTATAAGATTAAAATTATTATTTTTCTAAAAAAATAAAATTTTAATTAAAACTAAAGTATCACAAATTAGGAAAATTATGTTCATAAAATAGATTAAAATTTTTAGATATATATATTATAAAATGGCCAGGATGTTTTTTTTTCAAAAACAGTTGATTTTTTTATAGTGAAATATGGTAAATTATTGTATATAACATAATAATACAAATAATTGGATTTTTTAGTCATGAATGATATAATCACAAATTGTATTGATCTCTCATGAACCACTTACTATTTATTGTTTTATTAATCAATAATATTGATAGTTTTGAGAAAAAATAATAGTCTAATGAATATAATATTCCAAACACCCCTCTCCTCCCATTATAAATTCAACCCCTTGTCATCCCTTTACCTCACACCATCGATGCCTTTAATTTTTCCAAATTTCAACAAAAACCAATTCTCCCAAATATTTTACATGTCAAAGTGCATATATACTCTACAGAATACAAATTCCAGTTCTATATGGGGACCTTCATTGAAAGGATATTCAAGAGGTAAAATTCTCAATTGACCTCTTCTAAATTCTGTTATTATCCTAAATTTTCCCCATATTCGACAAACCAAATTAATTAATAAATAAATATTATTATATATATTGGAATTTTATTGTGATAATGTAATATCTAGCATTCTTCCTATCTCTTTTCTCCAACTTTTCAAGGAAAAAAATCTATGTCCACGTTATGTCAATTCACCATCTCCGTGGATAATGATTTTTTCCATTATTGCCTCCTGTTTGGTCAAAAAAATATTATTTTGGATAAATAAGATTATAATAAATTTATTATTATATATTTAATTTTATATATTTAATAAAAACATATCATTCAAAATAAAATGAAACTAGCATACTATGGCCGATAAAACTGCCTAAATGAACTTGTCACCTAATGTTACATTTTTACTCAAAGAATCACCCCTATGCTATAACACATATTTGTTATGGGAACATTTAAAATTATGGTAGGTTATGTATACCATTTAATTTCACATTTTTTTCATCACACTATTTTTCATGATTATCAGTAAATAACACTAATTAACCTGATTCTGGAACTATGAAATGAATTCTCTCAAAAAAATAAAATTAAAAGTTATTACTCTTTAAAATTTAAATAAATAAAAAAAATTAAATAAATTAAATATATGCATAAAAGGGTATTAATTAATAAATAATGAATTGATTATCATTATCTAGTACAATAGCTGAAACTATAATATAGATTCAGACCTAAGTTAAGGGATCTCACCGAACCACCCTATTTTCCTAAGGTTATGCATTCTGTGTTTATATATCAATTTACCACATTATTAATCAAAGATAATTATTATATTTTCTAAATATTTGTCTCACACATATATACCATGATTATTTTACATTTAATGTTTTGGTATATACTTGTTTTTAAGGTTCTTTTTTCAATTTCCTTTTGAAAATTCATTTAAAGGAAAGTCCACCAATTTCCCGGCCGATGTTTAAATATAGTACTCAATGAATTTTTTTAAAGATAAATGAATTTTGAAAAAAATCATTTTTAAATGGAAAATTATTTTTTAAACTTCATTTTTTATTGAAATTATTATAGTTCTTCACTCTTTAAAATCTATTTATACATTTACATATATCCCTCTTTTGTATAACATTTCATATGTTACCTAAATAGTCTTCTTCATTTATTCACATATGTTAGACATAATTTACCATGATATACAATTATTATTCCATTATTAATGTAAAATAATGATTAAATTTATTATTTCAGGTAAACCATGATGATATTCCCTTTTCTTTTGCCTTGTGATGTTATTGTGATACCCATTTTGTTCCAAGGGTAATCCTAACGTTTAGGCATTATTATTGATTTATTTACATGAAACACGTATAGATGTACATTTTTTTATGGGTACACCTAGATATTCCACCAATTTATTTGTTCATGTTTTAGTCTTATGATGAGATAAGTATGGGATAAGGGAGTAAATTTAATCCATGATGGGACTATGTCCACTAAATGATGATGCCTTTACATTCATCCTTGAATTATGTTAATTTCATGGTTTATAATGATTATAAATTCATATTCTTCCATGAAAATATCATACAATGTTATTTATATTATTCCTCCATGTTATTATTCGTTTTCTATTCATTCTATGTTCTCATGTTTTTCCTTCTAAATAATATGATGTTCTTCATTTATATGTCTATTCCCTTACTGGGGTTTTTCTCTCACCCCATTTTTCTATGTATTCCCTAGGCTATACTATATAGTTTTAAGATCTCAAAAAGAGTTAGAAGATAATTACTGATATTAGAAAATAATAATTAGTTAATTTTATTGTTGTTTATTCATGTAACTAGTCTTTTGAAGACACTATAAATTTTATATTTTTGGTTCTATATAATAGATAATTACGTTAGAAATCAATTAATAATATTAGTAAATGGTTTGGGTATCTATGAACCAAAATATTGGTTTATTAAGAAGAAAAAACTATATAATAATTCAATATAAATATCTCGTTAATTTATAAAGATAAAGAAGATGATATCCAAGGAAATATATGACCCCTATACATTTCCAGAAAACTCAGAACTGTCAATAACAAAATAACTCTAGTCAAAATGACACTAATATTATTCAAATTCTTGTATGATCCCTTCTATGTTTGGGGTAAAATGAAGATGTTTTATCTCTAATGAAGCTAACCATTCAAGGTTTCTTCATGGGTAAACAAAATCCCCCAAGAATGATCATGCTCAAAGACCAATTTAAGGACTTGGTGTCCAATACTGAGTTCATGGTCATCCAATAGGAAACGACATTAAATTTCCCAACATTCAAGACCCTAGATTCATATCCAGATAGTAGTTCCATAGACATTCTACAAATTCAAAAAAAACCCCATCGATGATAATGTTGGTATATTGTGTTATGATATTTACCCTTTTAAATTTTTTAAACCTAGTATACTAATGAAGGTTTCAATAAGTGTGACGTAATTTAAAAAATGAAAATGGGATAAATATGGGATTCCAAAACAAATTGACTTATAACTACCCCTTAAAAATAGATAAATTTTTCAGAAATGATTATATACTTCTTATAAACAAGATCAATGTGATATATCCTACTAGAGTGGGAAATTGAACACTATAACCTTCATGGAAAAATATCTATGTGATAATGGTCCTAATAAATGAATTGGGGACATGACAAGATAGTGTGATCGGTGTACCATTTATATAATATAAATCACATTCCCCATCAATAGAGTTAAAAAATTCTCACTAGACAACAATTACAATCTGGGATTTCTATGCCTCTTCATCACCTGGAAATAGAAGAGAGAAAGGAGGAGATCTCTGAAATGGTCCTGGTTTTGACACCAATACATGGACACTTCTACGGCCCAAGAGGCTGCTCTTATACCTCTTTATTAAAAAGATGATCATTTGTAATATTCCACTCATGAGGAAACTTTAATTTGTGTATAGTTGAATGATTATGATGATGAACTTACAAAATACACTCAATTATTTGAGGAAATATTCTCCACCACCATCAATAAGCTCATGTAGATAAATATGGGAATATAAAAGGATGTGTACCCTATAATAATATTTTCCTCCACTCCTCTAGAAGATAAATATATATGTTTTTCTCATTATTGAAGTATCACCACTTTCTTTATTCCTATAATTATACAGAAATTTTAGGACCGGACCATATGGTGTCCATCCATCACCTAGGATTTCCAAAAAAATCATCAAGTTTTCATGTAGGCTCCTAAGAGAATGAATTCATATATTTTATCCTAGTTTAAATCCAAATTAAATAATCTTATTACTTCTACTTTCATCATAGAGGTAAGGTACCAAAAATGAATTACCAAAATCTCCCTTTTTAAGAAATTAAATGATAAGATCAAGGTTTTACTCACTTTAATGGTTCTCAATTGATATTTTCCATAAGAATACATACCATTTAGTATCATGTAAATCTTAAATGAAAAATCCATTTGCTTTATCAATTTTCCATTATGAAAGAGAATTCAATGTAAAATCAAATCAATAATTCCCCTCATGATGAGAAAGACTCTTCCATTAGAGCACCTTGAGGGATATTATTCTCCTGGTCAATCCCATTTTATGTCCAATGTTGTAACCACTTAATAAAATTTTATGCATCACATATTCAAATCCTTCCAATAAAAATCATAAAATTATATATTAATGAACTGGTGGTTATTCCTTGGTAACATTTTTACCATCTTTTCAACTATCAAACAATATTTGGATACTAGAAAATCATACAGATTATCCTTTTGAAGTGTTCTTTATGGGTAACCATGGGTAAATTCTTTGTTTATTTGGTATGTTACCACATTATTGAGGTAAACATCAAGATGAAAAATGAGATCCTCAAAAAACCCATCTCCTAAAAAACTCTATGATCTAACAGAACATTAGGTATTCCTAGTTTATAAGAGGTATTTCATAGAAAAACTGGATATAAATTCCCCCCTTTAACTATGTTAATGGATAATATATTTTACTACCAAACCAATGAATAATTCTTGGAAGACTTTGAAAACCTTAATAAATATATGATATATCCACCGGTCTTGTGTCCACTTTTATACGGAAAATAATCATCCTATATATGGACACTATAGAGTGATAACTTAGAGATATTCTCATATAGATGAATGTTTTCAAATATTAAAATAATATCTACTATCTCAGCTGAACAATTCTAAATATTAGATCTGATAAATATATGTTGAGAATAACTACCTTAAAATCATCTTTGTAGTGAATAATCAGAGGCACTACTTATACAACCATGAGGTATACTTAGTCTCTTGTATTAACCCCCTCAATTATATTCTCATTCACAATATACTCACTCATCCTTAGGCCAATGGTTTTTCAACCTAAAATACTATGACATCTAATTGTTTCATAGGAGTAACTCAAAGGGAATGTTCTAATAGATTTATTTATGTAATATTCATCCTTGGAAAGAATTTAGTTAATACTGAGATCCTAATAGAATAATTATTCTATAATCATTGAACTCCCAAAATAGGGAAGAAGTATTTTTATGTGGCCTCTCAGCGGAATGATAAAAAAATAATAGAATGCTTGACGTATAACTTGGTTCGAATATGGATTGTCTCTATATTCCCAACTAGGGTATTTGTTTTCTACTCATTCATGTTAAATGAAGGATGCACCAACAATGAGGTAAAACACAACGCCCTTATTTTAGGCCTATGATTATATCTATATTTTTAGATAAACTATATGAAGTTTAAAGATATTAAAATATAATGATTATGTGGATCAATAGTGAATATACTATAAATAATGATTAATTGACCCCTATAATTAACTATGCGAGGGAAATAATTAAGGAATTCCCCTTTTAAATAATACTAAATCACTACCCTCATCAAAAAATTATCATAAAGGTCGGCTGGATAATCCAAAGTCATATCCAGCCAATCATGACTAAGAGGATAGAATCTTCTACATCACACACTAAAATGAGATTTTGCTAATAGATTATTTTTTGAAATGGAAGAGATCAATCTGATAGAAATTTCCTCGAGATGATACATGTAGACACTAAAAAAATGATGGATTATCCCCATTATTTATGAGCTAGAAAATAGATCCCTCCCTTCAAAATGAACCATAAAAGAACTGATTTGATGTCGGCTAGTAAACATGACCATTCATGATGGGCCAATTGAGAAAAAAATCCTCTTCAAATACATCTTTTATGGAGTGATCTTCTGATATATCGAAGAAGGAAATATATGTATAGTAGTGTAATAAGTACATGTAGGCCCTTGCAGTGCTCATCATTTAGGAACCCAGACATCCCACCATAATTAGGTTTCATGGATAAATATAGTTTATGAAGATAAAATACTACCCAGAACCCATCAAACTGTTTTAAAGTTATCAAATACATGATAACATTGTCCAACATTGCCCAATGATATTAGATACCTCTAAATATTCATGATCATTTCATTTATGGGGAATTTATTTCATGGGGCCACAGCCCTTTCTACAGCCAAAAGGTTTAAGTAAATTCATATTTCTACTAACATATTTCTATTTCTTTATTGTACAAATTCTAAAAGGACATTTTATATCAATATTGTTTAATAGAAACAAAATATACCAATGAAATTAGATCTCACAATTTTAATGAGGATCATTATTATTACTTCCTTGTGACTACAATATCGTGTGAAACTATTCATACAATAATCATTCCCTAAACAATGTGTAGATAATGTCTTTAAATATTCCTCTATCAAATATCTAATAAGAAATTATAAATAAGGTAAACAATATTGGCTAGAAAAACATTTACATTTCTTATGATCCTAACATTCCACAACCTTCACTACCACACAAGAAACCCTATCTTCATTTATCTATGGAATAGAGGTGGTTCTACCCATTATAGTTAGTTACCCTGACTATGAATCCTTATCAATGTTCAAATATTAGAATATAAAAAAATCAATGATATTTCTTGATGATATAGAATAACTCATGTAGAAGAGGTTTTACACATTACACAAACTTAAAATCCATTACAGTCGTATTATGTGATGATTCAATTAAAAATATCGCCTCCACCAATTCCTACAAGGAGGTATACAATTTGTTCTCATTACCCTAATGAGACTAGGGAAGAATCATATAAAATAAAACTAAAATGGGACATACCATACCTCATACAAAAGTTATATTCCAATGTATTTTACACCATAACCCAAATGGATGGGGAACACACAACACTGCTGACGAATGAAAGGTTTCAAAATAAACAAATTTCATAATTCTTGTGTGAATAACAGTTCATGGTAGTAATAATTTAAACTGAACAACACTTATGGTCATCAATGATTAATCCTAAACATAATAACAGCCATTTCCTAGCCACATAATGTATAACATCAAAAATAAAATCATCCTTATCACATGATGTTAAAATATACGACATTTTGTACAACCAATAAGACCATAAACTACTTAATAGAGGAATATATAATGGGATCCAATAACTAAATGTGAGAAATATCCATGTATTAATAAGTGTCGTGTACCCTCTATTTCTAAATATTTGATAGAATTGAATGTTTTATCTCTATTCAAGAATTGAAAATGTAAATTACCATCCCATATGTGAGAACATGATCTTTATAAAAGATCCTTAACTGGCTATATTGTCAAGGTTCACTCAGGAAATGACAAGAAATACCAACTCCCAACATATGTTATAGATATCTATATGGTATGTATTTTAGTGCTATGTGTAGCTTGATTCACATCTACATGGGATATATAGTTACACATATATCCTTAAAAAAGTTATATCCATAAAATCCATAAATAAATAATACCTCTAAATTATAACACGGTCAATATTGGAATCGAATAATTTTATGAATTATGTTTTGTATTATTCCCATCATTTTTTGATGCGTAGTGACATCAGGATCACCAATCAAGGAACCCGCCATATTTCAACTTGTATATTATTTTTTATGGTAAAATTTATATTACGTTAAACTGTTAGATTGAGCCATCCTATGATTAATGTGACTACCCAAGAGCCATATCTATGTACAATAAATACCCTCTCCACTTATATGAGTTGGATCATCAATGGAGTCACAATTAAATAATAACATTGTGTTGATTCATTCCCATTATTTTGGGATATGTAGTGATATCTAGATCCTTTAATGTCATCCCAGCCAAAAATTATAAAGTAGATAAGTTTCCCCATTTTCAAACAAAACATTGAAATACCCTCAACCCTTCTTAGTGAATTACCCTTAACTCATTAATGTTGGATCTCTCCATTTATAACAAAAAAAAATGTTTCATACACATCCCATGTGGGTCAGACTAATATGAAAATAGTCACTCATCTCTAAAACAACATATTAAAATGAATAGCACTAATGTCCCTATTGTATGATGTCAAACTACATGGTCATTATCCTCGCTACATGATGTTAAATTGAGAGTTTGGGGTCCACCCTATGTGAATTTAAAATACCTATTGTGGTATATTAATTATGAAATCTTCCCCCCTACATGAGAGATAAATCCATGTATAATTATTCAGCATACCTTTTGATTTTTCTTATAGAATTAACGACCATATTCCTTTTAAACAATAAATGTTCACAAAAATAATTATTATTTTCAAAATCCATGTGTAGTTTTGATTTCCATCACTATGGGGTATGTGGTGACATCTAATAAAACTATCACTGTCCAAATTCCTTTATAATAATAAAAATTAGAACATGTAACCCTCTTACGCATTGGTCAGGTATTCATGTAATATGTTGACATTTGTTCTATTATATGGGGACTTGTTCTTGAAATGAAATATGCCTTTCATGGAATATGAGCCATGTATGTCAATGAGACCCTCTTCAAAAAACTATTCGTGACTTGATTACATTCTATATATGATACATAGTGATTCCCATATCCCATATCCTAGGATAATATGATTTTTTTTAAAAACATCCCCATTCATATGGGTCGGATTTGTGTATATAATTCTTATTATAATAAATAAATATGGTTTGATTCCTATCCATACAAGATATGTTGTAATTCCTAGATCCAAAATCCTAGGTCTATCCCAATGTAAAAGATAATTATGACCATTTAATCATTCCCATGAATATAATCTGAAATTGGGATGGGGACCCTATTCTTCTAAAGAAATATGTGTGGCCTGATTCCTATCAACACAGGATACATAGTTATTCATAGACCCCTTGACATGGGCCCTACACAACATCATGACAAGAATATAATACCCTCTCTTCAAATGTGATCATGATTTCTTTAGGGGACTTCTTATATAACAAATATGTATATTTAATTCCAATGTCTCAAATTACATAGAAATTCCTAGTTATATATTCCTTGGCCTAGCACTAGGTTCACCATCATCATAACCTCTCCCTGTGGATGGTCCATTTCAAATAAAGTCTCCTCCATTTTTCTGTAATACTGTGAAGATGACCACAACGATGAATGTTTTCCATTTATGAAAACTATTAACCTTCATAATATATTAAATTATTAGAGGTCGTATAATCAGATGATAGAGTATAACTTCTCTTTTGATGAGCAGCATGTCCCTTTCCCATGTATATGTGTCAGATCTATACAGGGGACTATTTTCTTAAGATCTTTGTTGGGATTCATTCTTTTCCATAATGGATATGTATTGAACCTCAAATTATCCATCCTTGACCCATCTACAATCCAAAAAAATAATTATTCCTCCTATTCACCCATTCATACGAGCCAAATTTTTGTAATGGAGTGTGGTTCAATTACACTAATCATATATTCCATTTCAAAATAATAATGTTTTTCCTTGCACCCATTTCACCTTGACATATTTGATACTATCAGATAATTTATTTTCCATTCAGTGGGTGAAATATATTTTCACTCCCCTTCCATATGATCTATAACCCCATGATTTTTTAAGAATAAATCCATGTTTTATAACACATGTGACACCTAATAGTTAGTCTAAACAAACAATGATGTACTATTAAAATATTATAATATATGATAGTTATCCTCTAGAATATGGAATAGAGGGTATGAATAGTATTAACTAAATTATTAAACTTATGGTTTAAACATATATAAAATTAATGATTTTTTTATTCAATAATTAGAATATTAAATAAATACCAATTAAAAATAAAGGAAATATTTTTCTAAAATACTATTTTTACAAGGGAAAACTGATTTTATATTAATAAATTAAAATAATAAATATTTGTGAATGATTATAATGAAATTATTATATTATAATATTAATCAAATATTTTCTAATTTTTCTAATATGTTTCAAGAAATGAAATAAGAATAAATCCAAATTTGTGAGAACCCAGATCTTTTTTCAGGTATGTTTTCATTCTATTGGTGTTTTTTAGAAAAAAGAGGAGTTTCTAGAAATTTATTTAAGTACATTATGTGTACACGCCGTGTACTCGGTTATCATGGGTAGATAGGTGCTGGCCTTGTAACAGCTGCACACGGTCATGTGTGGTGTCATGGAGACCACCTAATGCGGGGGCCGATAAAGGCAAGTACACACCGTGTATTTTAAAATTACACGCCATGAACTTTTTCACATAAAATGGATTGGGGTCGCGTCTGATGGAATGAACACACCTCTTCTCAACCTATTTAATCTGGGAGCATCCGTACGATAGCGATATTTCCTTGAGCCCCCAATCGAGCATCCGTTTTCTAAATCGACCACTATCAATTTCATTCGGATCGCCTCGGTAACCTCTTCCTTCTTCTAGAGCTTCATTTCCTATTACCTCCTCTTTCACGAGTTATCCTCAGTTGAGTGTTTTTAGTGTTTTTGTAGATCTATGGTGTTCTGGAGTGATTCTAGTCTTGAGATTCATGTATAACAATCCTACAGTGCCAAGGTAAGTGTTTTGTATCTTTCCATAGATAGTCTCTGAATTAGATGTGCAAAAGTGACATATCAGTTGAATGAGGTATTGAATGTTTATGGTTTTAGCCATGTTAATTTCCTAATATGCTTGTATTATTGAGTAGAGATTAATCGAATGTGGATAGGGTTAATTGTAATTCTTTGGAAGTGTTTTCCCATTCATGATTTGTTTATGACCGTTTGGTTTTTCTTAGCCAATTAGGATGTTGTGATTTCCATTCCTAATGCTGATAGGATGAAGTAATATTATTATATGACATGTTGTTATGTTTTAGACTATTTATCCATGTAGTTCATTAGGTTTACTTTGGCCTATATGCATTTCTATGCTCATTTTAATTACACATGCTAGTGAGAACCTGTTGTAGTAGACCATTGGGTGAATGGATGTTGAGGGCTTCTCTAGAGTGTCTATTTTTATTGTTATGATGCGAGACCATGGGGTGAATTGACGTAAGTGATTACTTAGAGTTTCTATAGTTACTCGACGCAGGCCACAAGGGAATGACACATTGAGTGCTTCCTCGAAGCGCTTATTAGTTACCAATATGAGACCATAGGGGGAATTAATGGCATGTTCTTCCTCAGAGAGTCTATGCTAAAGCTGATCTAGAGGGGTTAAACTGTATGTATTTCCCAAAGGGTAGCTTCTACATGTTTTGTTGAACCAGAGGGGTTAGGCTATGAGTACTCCAAAAGGGTTACTTTCTTTCGATTAGGTGCTAGCTTGATATGTGAAATTGAATGCATTAAAACTATATGATTGTTTACTTATGAGAACTTCCTTCTTTACTGATTCTGTTTACTTATTTTCTGCCTTATATATTCACTGACAATTAGGCACAGTTTTTTGGGTGGTTTCCTACTAGGATTAGTCTCACACAATGTTTGGGTCATTCTTTTGGGCCCAAACTGATTATATTGTTGTAGGTTTAGATAAGGGAAAGTGCCCTTTTACTTTAAGTACTAGATTGCCTTGGATCTGGAGAGCATGGGACCAAGATGAGGCATCCAATGCTGAGGTGTTGCTTCCTGTTTTTCTTTTTCACTTTTTTCGTACTTTATTCCTATATTTTGACTTGTTTGGATGCTTTCCCAGACATATATATCATGCATCATTTTTATTTGTGCTCTAGTTATTTATTTCTGCAGTCTCCCATTGTTTACTGTTGTATGGTATTATACTGCTTCTGATATTGTTTATTTGTTTTCTTCTTATTTGTTACTCTGCAAATGAAGGCATAGTTTCCCCACTATCACACCCAAGGCCCTCTCTTCTAGTCAACAGCCTCTGTCATTTGGGGAAATGAGCATGAGAAAATGTGACCAACCAGTTATGGGGCGCCTCTGGGCGGCTTCTGGAACAGGGACATTACAAAGTGGTATCAGATGGAGGTTCTTATCTTAATGACATATTTTTTGGAGCCTATATCTAGGGATAGAATGGAATAAGTACTTGGTAATAAGTTGTGGCTGGGAGTAGCTATCACATGTACATGGAAAGACCAATCTACCTCGTTTATTACAGTTTTTCATGTTTTTCAATTTTAAAATTGATTTTATTTTCACTATTGGTTGGATCACTTGTATTGTGCTATTATCGTTGATGATATTGAGGTTCTATTTTTATTATAATCTGATTAGAAGAGGGTATTCCATACCATGAATCATATAGGCACTAGAAAGGAATCACATGTCGTGTATTCTTTCCATGCCATTTGGTGCGCATTAGAGATTTCATGCTATTGTGATAGATGTTGTGTTAGATATGCATGTTGTTGTGATAGATGCCTTGATAGAATAAAATATTTTTTAGGGCATTTCTTAGCATAAGGCTCTATTTGAATGGATACCAAACTTTGGTTCTTGAGGTGTTATGGGCCCTCATGGACCAGAATTCAGTGGATCGTTGCACTGTTATAATTCTTAATGACATATATAATATTCCAAGAATTTATTCGTGGAGAGTGTGGGCCCTCATAGATCTAAATTTGGAACTTACTGTTCATTTTAGTGTTTTTCTGGGTTTTAGAGATGTTTCTGAGGCCTAATGTCAAGAAAATACTAGAATACAGGGCATGTAATGTTGAAAAAAATGCTATGTGTCCTTCTATTCAAGAAGGAACTATTTTTTGTAAATACACATTGTGTACTCCAGGTGCTCGGTGTGTAGTCTCTAACTTTGTATCAGACTGTGTGGTCAGAGACACGGGGTTTGTGAAATCATGGTTGAACAAGCCATGTACCTGACGTACATACCATTTTGTAAAGACTGTGTGACCACCCATGGGACTAATGACATATATGGATAAAAGATTAATTTATACATGTCGTGATAATCTTGGACACGCTGTGTAATGTATCCCAAGTATCTTTCCATGTAGTGAACAACATGGGTCGGTGAAATATTTCTATTAAATGCCATGTCTGGAACAAACACATTATGTAGATTCAGCTATGTAACAGGTCGAGTAGCTAAAAATACGGGTCAGTGAAGCTCGTCTAGTACATGTCATGTACGGAAAAAACATGTCATATTGTCTTGTACTACAAGAATAGTGTTAGTTAGCCATGTAGAAAAACATAGGAAGGGGAGAGAGAATTCAAGTACTTGACTTGTGTTAGGACCACACGCCATGTATTTGGGGTGTTACATGACCTGGTTTGGCAGTATTACATTCCCATGTGGAGGATTAATTGAACATGTTGTGTAGTTATTATACACACCATGTATCCATGTTTTGAAAAACATGAATGCTTTTTTTCTCATGTTCCCTTCATACACATCTAGTTTTCAGTCTTTGGTAATCTTGATCTAAGGTGTGTGTTTGACCTTACAGAGTCATGCCATCAAGACGTCCTTCGATTCTATGCCAGTTACAGGGTAGTGATCAGATAGTAGACATGGTTGATCAGGGACTTCCAGTAAATCATCTAATCATTCATGTCTTGGAACTAGTTGTCATTTCAGACACAGGTGGTGAAACAGAGTTCTGAGATGGATTTATGAGGTTTATGAAAACATTCCACTGAGTACTGCATCATAACCATTCTATGGTAGAGCGAACATGGATTTTTCAGTAGCAGCATCCTCCCACCTTCACAAGGGAAGGAGTAATTCAGGATGCAGAGTCATGGTTAGAAGCCATGCCATATTTTTTCAACCATCTGGAGACACCTCCCGAGTGGAGGGTCATGCTTGCTACATACATTCTATGAGACTCCGTCGAGAGATGGTGGTATGTGATCTCATAGTCTGGATGCCATCATGTCATGGATTGGGATAAGATTCAGCATGCCTACTATGACTACTTCTATATAGAGACTTTGAGGTCCGATCAAGATCGAGAGTTCATGAGTTTGGATAAAGGTACTCTTTTTGTTATGGAGTATTCTTATCTCTTTACCAAGTTGTAGTTATTTATGCCCATTCCAGGAGGTGATGAGTAATTTTTATCATGTATGATTGAGAATGGTCCCAGGAATGACATCCGATCACAGGTGAACATCATCAGGTTGACATCCATCACCTCTATAGTCAACCAAGCATTGATCATGGAGCACAGTAAGAGTGACTCTGGAGTTGTGAGCCAGGGTGGCTCGACATCAGGAGTTAGTATCCCTCCCACTAATAGTAGGAAGCACCACATGGAGTCTTCACACAAATATCCTAGGAGGAGAGAGACATCATTAAGTAGCCAATTGGGGTTCTACCAGTGTAGGAAGAGTGGGAATACAAGGCTACATTCCTGAGAGTCCCATTGAAGTGTCGATCTTGGAGAAAAATGGGTCATCTTCAACACTTCTATCAGATCTTTTCACCTGTAGATAGTGACAATGGTTCTCCTATGACTACTTGTTTAGGAGAAGCAACACCAGTTTTTCACATGTCAAGGAACTGGAGTTCCTCTGGATCTTCAGGAAGAGGTGGAGGTCGCGACTATGGTAGTCACTCGCCAGGCTTTCAACGACAGAATGGTGGATTGGCTATGTGTGGTCAACAAGGGTCATAGGGTTGTGGTGTAAGTCCAACTTTTATGGTGGATCAAACACAGTGGGAGTATGATCCCAAACCCTCAACAGTTCGAGGTACGATCATAGATGCCTCAGTTTTATCTTCTTCTCTTTCCAATATATGGTCTTATCATAGCTTTATATATTTTCCTATTGTGGAGAGACGTGGGATCTGTATCTCTTCTTCTACTGATATCTTGATGCTAGACACTCCATTGGCGACAATAACGGCTAGTGTACGTCAGTGCAAGTAGTTTATTCTTGAGGATGTTGGGTGTCACTTATTATGGGACCTATATGTATTAGAGATGTTAGGCTATGACATCATTCTTGCAATGGACAGGTTATTTCCCTTCCAGGATGTTGTCAATTTCTATCGTTGTAGGGTCAGTTTCACATCCCCAAAGGGAAGATAATTTCTTAATAAGGTCAAATGAGATGTCTAGGAGAGCAGAGAAGGACCCGAGCATCATGGGTTGGGAGGAGTAATAGCTCTAAATGCTAGTCTATATCTGGATGACGAGGGACTTCATAGATGGACTTTCCTCCGGTGGGGGATCGTTTCAGGTACGTCTTTCCAGAGGTCTTTTCATTTTTTTCCTATGAAGCACGAGGTAGACTTTTATTTTGAGCTAGTTCTAGGAGTGGCACTAGTGTCCAATACTCCTTATAGGATGGCTACACCTATGTTACATGAGCTTAAGAAGCAGTTGGAGAAGTTGCAGGAAAAGGGTTTCGTCCAACCTAGTTTTTTCTCCTTGGGGTTCTCCTATCATGTTAGCACAGAAGGCAGACGGTACACTCAGAATATCGATGGATTATCAGAAATTGAACTAGCTGACTATCAAGAACTGATATCCCTTGATGAGGATTGATGATCTCTTTGATCAGCTTCGGGGAGCCCGAGTGTTTGACATGAGACCCGGTTAACGTCAGTTGCATGTTAGACCATATGTTATACCTCTTATAGCCTTCCTGAGTAGGTATAGTCTATACGAGTATGTGGTTATTCCGTTCAGTCTCACGAAGGAACCTGAAGTCTTCATGGCACTGATGAACCGATTGTTTCATCCATACTTGAATTCTTTTGAGGTAGTCTTCATGGATGATATCTTAGTCTTATATCACACTCGACATGACCATGAAACACATCTTGATATCATTTTGAGTACACTGAGAGATCCCCAGTTATATGCTAAGCTCTTAAAATGCCAATTTTGGATAGATCATATTCACTTTTTTGGACATATTCTCTCAGAGACTAGAGTAACATTAGACCTAGAGAAAGTGAGAACAATAGTTTCCTGGGAGAAGCCGAAGAACTTATTTTAGGAACAATGTTTTCTAGTGCTGGTAGGTTACTACATACATTTAATACATGAATTTTCACACTTAGCAGCACCACTGACAGGACTGACTAAGTAGAGTGTGATGTACTTGTGTTCACACTCTTGTGAGTCAGCCTTTTAGGAGCTGGAAGTGATGTTGAATTCATTACTGATACAGTATTTCTAGAGAGGGTAAAAAGATATCATGTGTGTTGTGATTAATTAGGTTTTGGGCTAGGAGTGGTGCTTATGCGGGGGTAAGGAGTCGTTTCCTACGAGTCTCGGTAGTTGAGTCCACATGAGAGGAATTGCCCAACTCATGATCTCGAGTTGGCAGCAGTTGTTCATGACTTATGTTGTTAGAGACATTATCTTCTGGGATATAATTTTTTCGCTTTCACTTACCAAAAAAGTCTCAAGTTTATTTTTACGTACTATGGCCTAAATTTGAGACAGCAAAAGTGGGTTGAGTACCTTCAATCCTTTGAAATTGAACTTCCCTATACACCTTTGATTGGTAATGCCATTGATGATGCGTTGAGTAAGAGGACTCAGATTCAGATAGTTCAAGAGGCCAGGAGGGAATGGTATCTTATCGCTCTATTATTTGAGATACATTTGGAGGTGCATGATAGGAATGGGCTGACATTTCTTTATTCTATAGCTGTTACATCTACACTTCTTGATCAAGTGTGAATGAGGCAGCTATCAGATTCTAAAGGCCTAGTCCTATAGGAAAGTGTTTCAGGAGAGCACCCTATTCCTGGATATACCATAGGCAAGGATGAGATATTTCTTTTTCATGGGAGTGTATTGGTATTAGATGATATACGCTTTGAGCTGATGTGGGACTTTCATTCCTCAGTTTGGTAAGTTCATATTGGTGTCACCAAGATGTATCGTAATCTACACCATTAGTATTGGTGTCCAGGTATGAAGAGAGATGTTGCTGGTTTTGTGATGAGGTGTTCTAGTTGTCAGTAGGTGAAGGTGGAGTTGACATCCACAGGTCTTTTGCAGCAATTACCCATTCCCTAATTAAAGTGGAATGACATCACGATGGATTTCGTGACCAGTTTTCCATGGTCACCTTGATGGAATGATGTCATTTGGGTTGTCATTGACAGACTCACGAAGGTTACTCATTTCGTACTGATCAAGGATACCATCAATATTTATGAGTTGGGAAGTTTGTACTTCTGAGAGATTGTACTTCTACATGGAGTTCCACACTACATTGTTTTAGACAATGATGTACATTATACTTCTAAATTCTGGAAGGGGCTTTAGAGAGCTTTGGGTACATAGGTACTTTTGAGTATAGCTTACCACCCCCAGACATATGGAAAGTCCTAGCATATGATTCAGGTTCATGAGGACATGCTTCGAGCATAAAACCTTGATTATGGAGATCTTGGGAGAAGAACATAACTCTTTTGGATTTTTCCTACAACAATATTTTTCAAGGAACTATTCAGATTTCACCTTATGAGGCTTTGTATAGTAGGGCATGCTGATTATCCTTATGTTGGATGGAGGTAGGAGAGGCGTCTATGTTGGGACCTCATCTTGTCTAGGAGACCACAGAGCAGATAGATTTTATTCGAAAGAGGATGGTTACTGGAAAATCTCGACAGAAGTCTTATATTGATCGACGGAGATGACCTATAGAGTTCGAGGCTGTAGATCAATTTTCCCTTCATGTCACACTAAGGTTGGGACACAAGATGATATGGAGTCTGGGTAATCTTTTCCCAAGGTACATCAGGTTGTTTGAGGTTTTGGAGAGAATTAGGATGGTTGCCTATCTGTTACTGTTACCTCAGAGGTACCATGATATACACAATTTTTTTCACATTTATTAGCTTTGACGTTACTTTTTAGACTCACATATTGTATTTCAACCCGAGGAGGTTGAGTTAGAGGTAGTCGTCTCATACGAGGATCATTCTATCCATATTTTTGATCAAAGTGTGATGGTTCTCCATGGAGGGTCTGTTCCTCTGGTATGAGTGTTATGGAATCATAGGAGAGTAAAGGAGGAGATCTTGGAGGGGGAGGTTGATGTACGATCACAGTGGCCAGAGCTGTTTGAGCTTTATTCTTCTACACCTCCTTCCTACAGAAATTCAGGGATGAATATCTTTAAGGGGGAATTTTGTAAGAAACTGGATCTTATTTTCAGGTATGTTTTCTTTTTATTGTGTTTTTGAGAAAAATAGCAGTTTCTAGATATTTCTTAAGTACACGCTGTGTACATTATGAGTACATGCAGTGTACTCGGTTATTGTTGGTAGCCGGGTGCGAGTTCTGTAACAGCCATGCACACGACTGTGTGTGGTGACCTGGAGACCTTCTAATACAGGGGTCGGTAAAGGCAAGTACATACTGTGTATTTTAGAAGTACACATCATGTAATTTATTTTTTTATTAAACAGACAGGGGTTACGTCTGATGGAAAAAACAAACCTCTTTTCAATCTCGATTATCCAAAAGCATTCGTACGGACGTTATCGTTCCTCAAGCTACTGATTAAGCATTCTTTCATCGAATCGACTGCCATCAATTGCGTTAGTATCACCTCAGTAAGATATTCCTTCTTTTAGAGCTTTATTTCTTGTTTACTCTTCTTCCAAGAGTTATCCATGGTGGATCATTTTTTTCATTTTTATACATCTATGGTGTTCTTGGATGATTCAAGGCTTGAGGTTCATGAATAATGGCCCTACAACACTGAGGTAGGTTCTTTGTGATTTTTCTTAGATATTCGTTGAATTATATGGGCAATAGTGATAATACCCTTGAACGGGGCATTGCATGTTTAGAGTTTTAGACATGTTAATTTCCTACTATACTTGTATGTTTGAGTAGAGGTTAATTGAATGTTAATAGAGTTAATTGATATGCTTTGGAAGTGTTTCCCATGCATGATTTTTTTATGACCGATTGTTTTTCCTACCATGTCACGCAATTATGATTTCCATTCCTAGTGCTGATAGGATGGAGTAATATTATTATCTGACATGATGTTATGTTGTATACTATTTAGACAAGTAGTTCTTGAGTTTTACTTTGGACGATATTCATTGTTGTGCTCATTTGACTTACACAGTTCCATGAGAACGTGGTCTAGTAGAACATAGGGAGAATGGATGTTGAGGGCTTCTCCAGAGTGTCTATTTTTACTATTACGATGCGAGACCATAAGGGGAATTGTTGTAAGTGCTTCCTCAGAGTGTCCATAGTATTTTAACTTGGGCCACAGGGGGAATGGGACTTTGAGGGCTTCCCCAGAGCACCTATTAGTTACCTATTTGAGACTATAGGGGGAATTGATGGTGAGTTCTTCCTCAGAGAGTTTATGCTAATGATGAACCAGCTGGGTTAGACTATGTGTACTTCCCAGAGTGTTTCTTGTACTTGTTTGGTTTAACCAGAGGGGTTAGGCTATGATTACTCCTAGAGGGTTACCTACTTTTCATTATCTTCTTTCTTGATATGTGAAAATGACAGCATTGAAATAGTATGATTGTTTACTTTTGATTAATTTCTTGTTTACGACTTCTATTTACATATTGTCTTCCATATATATATTAAGTGACTATTAGGCAAAGATATTTGGGTGGTTTCCTTCTGGGATTATTCTAAAACCATGTCTTCATTATGATTTTGGGCTCATACAGATTATATTTTTGCAGGTTTAGATTAGTGGGAGTTCCCTTCTACATCAGGTACTTGACTGCTTCGAAGCTGGATATCCTGGGACCAAGCTACGGCTAACGATGTTAAGGAGTTGTTTCCTGTTTTAATTTTGTACTTTGTTTTCGTATCATATTCTATCACTGTGATATGTTTTTATTATTCTCTAGACATATGTATCATGCATAATTTTTTTATGTGATTCATTTATTTATTTCTTCAGTCTCTTGTGGTTTCATTTGGTATGGTATTATACTGCTTCTGTTATTGTTTATCTATTTTCTTCCACTGTTTTACTGTGCCAATGAGGGCATAGTTTCCCCACTATCACACCCATGGCCCATGCTGCTAGTCGGAAGCCTCTACCATTTGGTGAAATGTTCTTGAGGCCATTGGATCAGCCAGGTATGGGGCGCCTCTGGGTGGCTTTCAGAACTAGGACGTTGTAAAAATTTATTTTTGAAAAATATATATTTATAAAAAAAATATGTTTGACAAATTTTATACATTTATTTTAAAAAATATATTAATAATTTTTTAAAATTTATTTTCAAAATTTAAACTAATTTTTTAAACCAACTATTAAAATTAATCTTATATTGATATTTTTTCATTTTTCTAAAAACTAAACCTTTCAATTATTAATGAAAATACCAAATATTATTAAAAAGTTTCATTTTCTTTAAATAATTTAAAATTTAAAATTATGCTTCAAAATTATTTTCAATTGAAATTAGATGAAATATACATTTATAATTCCAATATAGATACATGGAATCAATTTAATGTTAAACATTTATATAGTTTTTTTTAATACTTATGAAACCTCATTCATTGGAAGACGGTATTTTTCGACATCTCAGCAGATTTTATTTTAAATTATAGTCTACCACTACTTTGATGTGAATATGATAAAGTGGATTTCATATTTGAAATCAAACCAATTTATATTTTCCAATAAGATAAAATTTAATTTTTTCCCCACAATGAGTATTAAAAACATTAAAACATTAAAACATTGTTTCCATATTTAAGGATAAAAAAAGATCACCAGAGTTAAACTAAGAAGATAAGGGTTAAAACTGACTAAGAATTTTCCAATTATTAATTTATAGCCATATATTTACCATATATAATTCATGGTTTGATAATGATCCAATTATTATCATTATTTTTTGTGAAAAATGTGGGTGTAATTCATTCTTTTCAAAAATTCTATGTGTGTCCTCTCCCCCACTTATAAAAGGGCCCCTATAAAATCATTTCCTCACACACCAAAATAATTTTTTTTAGAAATTCCCAACCTAAATCCTTTCCTTACTTCCATGAAAACTACCTAATTTCGTTTCTTTGTCATTAATCCATCCTTGGGATGATTTTTTTGATAAATTAATGAAGTTATCCAAAGAAGAGATATCGTTCTTAACCGACGATTTGTTTACTTCAATACACGTCTATATAAAATATAATCATACCATGATGATATAATATAATTATTATATTATATTTTATCATATTTATTTATGTGAATTTGAAGACCTACATCCATCAATTCCTCTATCAAATGGGAAAGGAAACCATTAATTGTGTGTATGGAGAACTACAACTTTACAAACTAACATTATTTATTTTCCATAAACACTACCCATGGATCGATATGATGATTTATTTAATTTTCATATAATATATATATGATATAATAACAATTTAATAACTTTAATATCAAATATTCATTCTTATTTTCATTTGAGTAGGGAATATGATAATATTGATTGTCTGTTCGACAGACTAGATCCTTGCAATGTGATGTGATTTTCTTATAACATATGAATTACATGGAAGGTAGTGAGGATTAATTTTAGTTTTCAATTATTAAAATAATTACTTGTTATTAATTGTTTAAAATTAATATATCTTATACTTTATTACCATACAATCATTTCACAAAATGATAAGATCGTTCATATTGAGGATTACCACCTTACGAAACAATGTGACTCATTTTTACCACATTAAATGGATAGTATATGTAATTTTATTTTAAGAATTAATATTATAATTATATTATAATTATTATTATTTATAGATAAAATAACACGTAATCTATTTCCATCCTAATCATAAAAAAAATGGAAAAGTTACTCGTCCATACATACGGCATACGATCTTAATAATTATAACAAAGTCCATTATTCAAATAAATATTTCATAGTTTTTTTAAAATTATAATTTATTTATAAAATTAATAATTATTTAATTACTAAAATTATTTATATGATGATAAATTTATATCATTTACCATTTTAAACTTACCAAAGTTCTTTTTGACATATGAGACAATTATCTTTGGAAAATCTGGCATGAAATAAATTTGTTATCTAAATAAACTCGAATTATCAACAAAAAAAACAAAAAAATTGTTTAATTTTATTAGGAAATTAAATAATTAAAACCAGTATATCATTCAGGAATATAAATAAATAACATGATGACTCATTCTGAGGAAATGAATCTCTCTAAACCGCCTTCTCTTTTAGGTTATGAACATTCCCTCTCTAACTCACTCTATGTATCTATTTAATCCTATTATATGGTTCTAAATTATATATATATATATTCCATTAAAATATATAACTAGATTATTCTTACATAATTTTATTGGGTAATACATTCATTATTTTCATTTCTAAAATTCCATCATTATGAATTTTCCTCTGATTGTGATATGTCGAAAGATTATGCATCCCATTTTATATTCATGGGTAACTATTATATTATTTTTTATTACTTATTTCCTCATAGTGGAAAACAAAAATCCTGAAACATTTCATGATTTTATATCCCATATAGAAATATAATACATTCAATAAATTTTTAGTCACGTGAAACATTATTTATGGGATTATAGATTAATCCTAATCCATTATCAGACTTAATCTACCATAGTATATTGGACAAGAAGTTAGAATTAAAACTTATTCATTTCATGTTATATATTATTTCCATGTTTCATATTATTCTATTATATATTAATTACATGTTATTTCTATTATTGTACCTAGTTATTTACTCATGTGAAATCTATTTTATGAAAACATTTCATATATTTAACTCACATGTTCTATTTATTTACCATGTTATATCCTTACTACAAATTTTATCTCACACCAATCTTTTATATATTCCCTAGATTATGTTTTATTGTTTTAGGTTCACAAATAGATTTAGGATATCACTATGTATAATAAAATGATTATTTTTTATTTTAGTCTCATGTTTATATACCATGTACCAAATTTCCCAAGGACCCTAGACCTTTTCAATCCACATTTTGTATTTGAAGTGTAATTATGTTAAAAATAATTCAATAATATATGTAAAAGGATTGGGTCACTATAGTTGGTACCAACCGAGTTGTTTGGTTATCCATTGAAACTATGATGAGAAAAAATTAGTGATAACGTTAGGGATATGTATAAGGGTATAACCAGTCAATGTCAAATATCCATGAATTTTATTGAAGTTTAGATTGAGTGGATTATGAGTAACAACTTCTAGGTCAGTATACTACAAGTGGGTGTCGATCTAGTATACCTAGGTGAAATAATTCTAAAAAGTTCAAATCGGATTTGAATCAATCGTTACCTAGTGAACAAAAATGGTCTTTTCTTTACTCATGGTTTCAAAATATCGGTGGATATGCATTATAAATTATTTAACTCTTTACAATCCATGATGAAGGATATGAAAACATTGTACAAATAGAGAAAATATTAAGAATTATTATCATGAATGACCTATTTAAATTATATGGGCTCATAAGTCATAATATACTTATCATTTAAGTCATTCATTATATGTTTATAAATATTCCTTTGTATGTTAAAGATTGATCACCTTGTTTTTTAATTTTTTTAATAGTTCTAAATATGATAAAACATTTCAAAACCCAAGGTGATTAGAAATGTGATGATTTCCCCAATAATATTACAAATCTTGTGTCATTGGGTTATGATATTTTTCAATTAGGTCCAGACCAAATTTCTCAATCCATGGAAAATAACATGAATAATGTAGAAATCCCTCCCCCTAAAATGAAAAAACAATATATATTCAATTATTTTATATGAAAATGGCTGCTTATGTTTAGTAAATCATATAATCCATTCAATACAGAAAACATGATTTACTCTATCGAGAATAAATTATCTAACATCCAATGGAAAAAAAGAGGGAATGTTCTGCCCTCTATTTTTCACATTGATGGAGAATCTGACTAGTGGTGGAAAGTGTTGAAGAATGAAAATTCTAAAGAATATATTGATTCCATGGAATAGGAATACATCAATAATTTTTTTTCAATAAATATTTCCCACAAAATCTATATATATAATATAGAATGTTATTTATTCATATTGGTGAAAAGTGAAGAAGTATATATTGAGTGTTTGAGAAAAACATTACAATTATTGCATGGTACACCTATAACGTTCTCTATCTCCACTGAATGTAAGTTGAATAATCTATTTAATGGGTTAGAGGGGTGTGTTTGAAAATATTTCATGACTCGGGAATTTTATAGTTATGAAGAGACTTTTTGTAATTACCTCAATGATAGGGTGGATATCGTTGAATAATAGTGGTCTCATTGGATTAGAGAAAAAAACATAAAATTTGATTTTCTTCAAAGTTATCAAAATATAAGTGTCATGGAATAAAAAAACTGAACACCCTACATATCAATAGTGTGTGGAGAATCATCTCAAAAATGGCCTAAGGGGAACCAAAAGTTAATTTAAGTATGGAATATAGGGTCATTATGCTAGTCAACTTAGAAGGTAATTGAAGAGGGACACTACAGAGGATGAATAGAATAAGGCTTATTTAAGCATTGTTCATTCTATAGATGTTTTTTAAATATAATGATCATGGGAATTATATAGACCAATTTCCCATGGAATGTGTTTTCTGAGTAGGTAATAAAAACATATAATGTTGCATGGAGGGGAATATTTTATCACTTCAATTGAGGTGAAAGATGACGATGATGTCATGAAAAGTATTCTAGTTAATCATTCATGAATAGATAATGTACCTTTTTTGATTTTCAATGCCCGTATAATTTTCTAATTTTTATGTTTAGTAGAACTATTAAAGAACCATATAAAAACATAGGGGTTTAGATTTTTATTTGGTCAAAAAATGGGGGAATTATAACATCCCCAAAATATAACTCTTCCCCCATCAGTTTTTAGAGATTAAACCTTCTATAAAATAAGGTATCCCTTCCATTATTGTAATTTCATTCCATTTGTTTCCTTGATTGGATGTAATTATATATATCCAACATCAATTATTGAGAGGGATAACAGTTCAAGTCGAAATTCCACAACTAATTTTATAGAAGTGAATGGAGGAGAATGAATATCCCCTAAAATCCAATTCATCCATGGATATTACTTCCATATAAGGGAGAATATTCAGATAACATGATTGATAAAAAGAAGAGAATCAAGTTTGAAGACATGACCATGGTGAGGGATTATACTAAGGTATTCGTCAAATTATTTTTGGGGATTCCTCCTAAATAATAGGTTGATTTATCATTAGAAATTATACTTGGATATATAATAATATCAAATACTTCTAAATAAATGAACATCATTTATTTAGAAGAATCAACGAACTAGTCACAAGAGAATCTATAAAAATGTTTTATTTTCCCTAGACGATCACCATGGTGTGCGCCGGTCCTACTCATTATGAAAAAGGATAGGTCAATGCGCCTTTTCATTGAATATCATGAACTCAAATAAATCATGATAAAGTAAAAGTATCACCTTCAACAAACAGATGATTTTTTATCCAATACATGGGCCTTAATATTTATCTAAAGAGGACATTCATTGATGATATCACCATATAAAATTATATAAGGAAGATATTTCAAAGAATACCTTTTGAGCAATGTGTGGACATTATTAGTTAACAGTTATTCCTTTGTGACTATTTAATGATCCAAAAACTTTTATATTCTTAATTAATATAGTCTTTGGATATTACCTTAACAATAATTTGGTAGAATATATAGATTATATTCTATTATAATAAAATATTGGGGGGGGGATTGGGGTGAATTTAAATACTATGAAAAAGGCCTTGAAAAAGAATATGATTTATGTAATGTACACAAAATGTTAGATCTGAAATACATAAGTATAATTCTTATGGAATTTTATCACTAACAACGGGATATCAGAGGACCCTTATAAGAAAAATGAATTCCTGAAATGGCCTAAAATTTTTTTAGTAATGATATTTGTAGTTTTTGTTAAGTATATTTTTATTATTAAGGATATCTATAAATGTTTCCATATTGTTCAAACTCTTTAATGAAGATGACCTAGAAGGAGGTGAAGTTTGTATATACTAGTGAATGAGAAGATAGCTTCAAAGAGTTGAACAAGAGGCTTATCATTGCACCAGTACTTACAATACCCACAAGTGGGGAACTTTTTGGGGTATACATTTTTTCTTAGAAGAATATATTGGGGTATTTACTAATAAGAAATTATAATTTTTTCTCTGAATCATCAAGGTAGTTGAAAGTTCATGAATAGAAATATCCAACAAAAGATCTTGAGTTAGATAATTTGATATTTTCATTGAAAGTATTATGGAATTATGTCTATAGGTATAAGTGTGAAATATATATGTATCATAATATCCTCAAATATAATTCACATCGAATGATTTTAAAATTATCCTTGGAAGATTGTTAGAGCAGATCTATGACTATGATTGCTCGATCGATAACCATTATGGGAATGAAAACCTGGTGGAAGATTCTATAAGTATAAAGTATTTGAAAAAAAAAATTAAATGATGAAAACTGGGAAGGATCCAATGTTATTAGACATTAAAAAAATGTATATTGGAACATTAATGGAATGAAAATAATTTTTCCATTGTTAAATAATTTTTAAACCACTCATTCTAGTTAGGATAAAGGATGCACAAAATGATTATGTAGATATTCCAAAGAAGGTGGAAGCTATAAGGAATGGTAAATACTAGAAGTTAAAAACTTATGAATATGGAGTTGTATGATTATTTTCATGACTATGTGTATCATAAGAATTATGATATAAATATTGATCTATTGAATGATTCACGTTGCTAAACGTTTTCCATCCAATAAGGGAGCAAGAATATGTATCCAGATTTATGTGAACACTATTGCAGGGGAATTATAAAGATATAGATCCCATATTATAAATCAATGCATATATAGTGTGATAATGTAATGGTTAATAGTAAAAATTCTACGTGCTTGATGCAGTTATTACTCATACCCACATAGAAATGGAAAAACATCATAGTGGAAAATGCTACTGGTTTTCCAAAGACATCAATTGAAAATAATTCTATATGGGTTGGGGTGGTTCATGTTACGGAGACTAATCCCTTCATTAAAATTCGATAATTCTTCTCACTTGATTTCCATTCAATAATATACACTAGATAAGTGGTTAGGAAGCATGTAAGACCATTATCGACTCTATTAGACAGATATCTTATATTAACCTTCATAATATTTAAGAGCCTCCAAAATGGAGTAAATAAAGTGTCTAATTAATTATGAAATATCACTCCCCCCCAAATTAATGTGTAATCTATGATTAATATTACAGCACTAGAAGACATGTTGATAGAAAGATCGATGGACTTCAAAGGCAGATGGGATCAATAAATTCCTCCAGTTGTGTTCTTGTATAATAATAAATTTCACTCATGAATCCAAATGTCTTCTTATTAATCCATTTATGGTAATATGTGCAATACCTATACATGATGTGGTAAAGTTAGTGATGTAAATTTTATGTTATGTGAAATGGTATAAAATATTATTTAAAATTTTAATTTCATTCAGTTTAATATAGTTAGTTCTCATAGTTGAAAGAAGAACTAAACTGACAATCATGAATGAGGTAGAGAGTTCATGGTTGGAGATAATGTTTTTATCTATGTATCTTTATGGAAATAAGTCTTGGGTTATGGTAAGATGGGAAATATAATGCCACAAGTACATTGTCCAGTTTGAGATTCTTGATCACATCATAATTGTTGCTTATCAACTAGTACCTCCAATAACTAAATCTCAAGTACACAATGTAATCCATCTTTCCCTCTTAAGGATATACATATGAGATCCCACACATGCACTAAATTAAGAGGTGGTATAACTAGAAAATGATCTATATTATGGGGAATAGTGGGTGAAGATATTCAATAATATAGAAGTTTTTTTATGAAACAAGATAATTTATCTGGTGCAACTTCTATGAATGAACTATAAATACCAAGAGGCAACCAAGGAACCAGAGAAATACATTTATCAAATGTACCCTCAAATGTCTTAAATATAATATTTAATAAAAACTTTTGTGAGAAAAATTACACAAGGGGGGGGATAAATGTAACACCATGAGTTTTTTTAAATTAAATCTATCCTCAGTAGCATATTTGACACACAACAGAGAGTCTAAATGAACAATAATATACTATTAAAATATAATTATATATGAAATTTATTTTCAAAGTGTTGGAATTGTGGGTTTGAATAAGGTTAAATAAATTATGAAATGTATGTTTTAAAAATATATAAAATTAATTGTTTCATAATCAATTAATTATAAATGAAAATAAATACCAACTAAAAATAGTGGAAATAATTATCTAAAAAAGTATTTTTAAATTCACAATGTGTTTTCATATTAATAAATTAAATTAATCACTATTTGTGATCCCACAATTTTTTTTATTTTTTTCATAATAATATTTTATTAGTAATTATGATTATTAATAATATTATTGTTTTGTTTTTGTTTAATATTGGTTCTATCAAAAACAAAAGATTGCAGAATGAAATAAGATACATTTTATTAGGTAAAAACATTGATACATTATATAAGGGATTACAACTACTCAAGGAAACTCACTGCATGTCCTAATAGAACAAACATAAGACCACCCGACATCACAATTAGACTGATTAAGTAACCTTAGTCCCTTGAATCCACTGAAAAAAAAAATAGTGAGAAGAATTACAATAATACAAATAGTCAATGTATTGTGGACCACCATACTCTCAAAATAATAAAAGACCATGATCCTCGGTATACCTCAAAAGGGTATTTATATAGTTTAAAATGACCATTATAAGTAGTCTTTGGGGGTTTTAATTGGCCTATGGTTTTTTTAATATGACCATTAGTTTTTGTATCGGTTATGAAATTTTATAACCGGTAAGTATTTTAAGTGTTTTGACTATTTTAAGTATTCTATATATTTAATTGTTTTTATTATTTTAATTGATTTAAGTTACATAATTACTTTAAGGGATATAAATGTTTAAAATTAATATTTTTGGTTATTAAATGCGTGTTTTTAAAAAAATGTAAAATTTTAAAAGAATAGATTTTCTTGTTTTCTAAAATGTGTATTCTTAATAAAATTTTAATAGAAATAAGTAATCAATTATTTTATGTAAATACAAATATTTCTTCTGTTAAAAAAACATTGGTTCAATCGTAGGCTAAGGGACACCTCAACTAAGCTGCGGGCCAGGTCAACTTCAGAAAGGAGGCATCGACACATGCCCAATGAGGATTGAACATGCTTGAGTGGACCCTAGCCAGCATAGCATTGGAAAGCCACACACAAGGCCCGTGTTGTCACATACATAGATTATTTTAAATGTATTTTTATTTTAATTTCCATTAATTCTTTGTTTTGGGGGGTTTCCAAAGTTTTTATGGAGAATAGGTGAGTTTTCATGAATTGGGCCAAACCGTGAGCCCAATTCCAGATTTAAAAATAAAATTGTTTCTTTTATAAATTATTCATTTTTTAATATTTTTCACTAATTCCAATTCCTAATTGACCTTCCCTAACCTATTAACACCACCAAGGTGATTTGGAGCTTTTAGAAATCCATAACCAGGGGTTATTTGGGTTTTTGTCTAAGGGGTTGGGCCTGCCCGAAAGCCCAATTCCTGTTTTAAAAATAAAATTTGATTTTGTTATAACTTATTCAATATTTGGGCTTTTTCGGTGATTCCAAGTCTCACTCAAGCCCAAGTAACCCAGCCGCGCGTCTGAACTCTCTCCCACCCATTTGGAGCTCTGTAGAATCGCGATTTTGTGCCGATCTTCATAGGGTTCCTCAAATCGCCCAGATTTGAAGAGGTAAAGTATTTCTTTCTTAAATCTCTCAATTCTCAGTCTTTTTACTCCATTCCAGTTCCTAAATGAGATTATACATCTTGTTAGAACGTACCCTAAATTTGGGCTCTTTTAAATTTCAGATACTGGAGTTTTGGAGTGATTACTTCAAGATACTTCAAGTAAATGAGCCCTTTTCTTTCCTCTTTCAAATTACTTTGGGTTTAACTCATTGTTATTAGGGTTTCATCGGTTATAATTGAGTTTAATAATGTCCAGAAACTAGGATTTCGAACCTAGGGTTTAACTTTGGGATTTCTTGGCCAATTTGTGTGGTTTTAGGTTTGATCTAGTTCTCTCTTGGTGCGGCGGAGGTGCGATTTGATTTCGCATGGAGATTCAAGGGGTTTTGTTAATTTGGTAGGTGATTCCATTGTGTATGAAATCTTTGTGAATTGGCTACTGTTTTTATGGTATTTTCATGCTTATTAAATTTTATTATTTCTGAAAAATATAGTTTTAGTGGTGTTTGTATTTAAAATGAATCCTAAAGGCCAATTTCATGTGAAATTGAGGGTTTTTCATAGAAACGTATTATTAGTTTAATTGGGTCTACCCTATAATTAACTAGTTGATTTTATTTAAGTATAATAGAGATAAAAATACTGTTTTTAATGATTTTCCCTTGTGTTTGTTGCTGAAAAATCTGGTTTTAATGGTGTTTGTGAACCACATGAAATTCTAAGAGTTGTGTTGTGTAAAAAATGGAGACTTTGCAATGATGTCGTTTCTTGAACCATATAGGGTTGCCCTAAAAATGATTTTGTGTTTTCACTGAAATGTATTGGGATCTCCTTTATGTTTTGGAAACTTAAATATATGCACATAGTATGCAAGTGAGGTTTATAAGGTGTTTTGTGTCCGAAACACTATGAGATTTTGAGGAATTGTTTAATGAAAAATCTATGTGTTTTGTTGCGTGTTTTAAGTGGTATAAAATGTGATAGCTACTTTATTGGTTGTGATTGACCAGTAATGGTGTTTTATGTTAAAATTTATTTATGTTGCATGCTGAAATTGATTGAGCACAAAAGGGGAAGCCCGGGTACCTAGGTGGGGCGGATTTGTACTAGTACGGCTAGTGGACCGGATGGGTTTTGTCCCTGTTTCACTTAGCATTTGGATAACGACAACTCTAACTAAACTGTGTGGATGATTATTGGGGACCACTAGGTTATGGGTGTGTTCCCTACTAGTGGCTCGTGCACGAGAAAGAATTTGCTATGGTTACTTTACATCGAGGTACGAGGTACATAGGGCCCAAGACAACCTAGTGCCTAGGGGTGTTCCCAATGTTGTTGCTCATTGGATTTGTAGTATCTACCCATGTCTTAGGGTGTGTTTGGAAGTAAATTACAGTATCTAACATTTCTATTTTAATGTGTTAATATTCTGAAAATTTTGGATTGAAAACTATTTTCAATTAGAGGTTTCATTTCTTGAAATTTGAACACTACTTTTCCTTGCGTTTGAAAACTGCTTGCTTTTTCACATTGTATTTCTTACTCTTTGGAATCATTGGGTGGTATCCTACTGGGCTTAGGCTCACACCCTACTTACACCTCTTGGGTGTAAGTAGACTTGGTTATGTTTGATTCAGGTAAAGTAAAGGCTAATGGTGATGGCGGTTCACGGTGTTAGTTCTCATTCTTGGTGCGGAGTTGTGGAGATAGCTTGGGGGCGATGACCCCTAGTCGTGTGGAGTCCTTGGGGCTGTCCTGATGCTATAATTATTTTTATTTGGACCACTTGTATTGTCTTTAAACCAATGTACTCAGTTCTGGTTTTTTTTTTACTTAAGTCTTGTTTGGCTCAAAAATTTCAGATTTATATTATGGATTGTTTTTAATGTTTTATGCTTTCATACTCGGGTAAATCGTTCCCAAACCTATATTAATGATACCCGGGCACTTGTGCCAGCCCGTGGGGATAGGGAACGCCCTTCGGGTCATGTCACGGGCTGGGTTTGGTGCCGGTTTTGGCGGTGACCAGATTCGGTTCGTGACACGTGTATAGGGCCGGTTTTTGGCATGAGTAGAGGGTGATCCAGGTCATGCACTGGTGCAGGAGACGCAGGGTAAGCGCCCACAGGTGCAGTCATGTGCGTAAGGACTCTGGTATTTGTTCTTGTGTCATCGGAAGATGGAACAACACAACGATCCTTATAATGTTCTCCAAAAACTAGCTGGATTTTGATGTGGGATGTAGATTTCTTCATGGAACATGATCTAGCCAATCTACTCTTAGCACGTGAGATCCCGTCCATCTGAACTAGTTTAGCATTCAAACTCTACTGTCACAGCAATTCTGCCGCGGTTTTCTTTCGTCGTTCAATCTTGCCACATCCAATCAGAACCATTCAAGCATTTTAAAAATATAGGATCTTCAGTGGTCGTCTGATCCCTCCAATCTAATATCGATCATCTATCATATTTTTAATCTCACAGACCAATCCCATTCGCACGATCAATGTTGCAACATCATATGGTCTGTTCGTTTACCAACTTCTTGAGTCATCATAAAAAAAGTTTCTACGGCTAATCAAGACAATGGATTTGTTCATAACCCATCTAGACCATCCATTCCTCTCCTCCTTCTTCCATGTGCCTCACCTCACTAGGCCACACCAGTCAAAGTCACCTTTAGGGTAGGACATCAGTCCCTTCCTCCTCTTTTAATTTTCATCAACACGCGACCTTCTATCCCAATCTAAGGCCCTTCCTTTTTTTCACAGATCCAAAAAATGTTTGTTTTATTCTAATCTGAATAAACGGATTCCCCTAAATGTTTCATTAATATTTGTATATATTACATCAATCAAACCAATTTTTTTCCATTATTCACTAATTATAACCATTATCTTATTTTAAAATTTTCATATTTAGTATTTCTTCAAGTGTATTTTCCAGTGGAATTTTGGGGTGTAATATCTCAACATTAACACCAAAAATTCACACACAACCTTACCTGACCCTCATCCTCAAGTTCTCAATTTTTTTCTACACATTTCTAGTTGTATAGCTTCCTATTTTGATTCAATTAAGGGATTTCATTATTTGAAATTTGATTTGTAGGCTTATATATATATATACATGTATGATTATATCTTTTGAATATAATTTACAAATTTGATATGTTCTTCTTAATTCAATGGATTTAATTTTTTTTCCAAACCCCTTTGTTGTAAGGGATTGAGTTATTTTCAACTAATTTTGTAATGTTATATATATGTATATATATGAAATATATATATATACACATAATCATGTAAAATAATTTCTTTTTTATCTAATTTCCATACACGAAATGTTATTATTGGTTTACCTATCTATTTTCTAAACCTTTTTGTTATAAGGGTGTAATTCGTTTACAATGGTTTTTACATAAATGTGTATCTACATGCTTATATACACATATATTGGCTATAATTTCCATATATATGTATTATGGGTTTTATATTCCTTAAACCTTATTTCTAATATTATTTTGGAAAAGAAGTCCCCTATTTTAATTCAAACATAGTTGGAAGAGTTTTAAATAAAGTACTAAAACTATGATATATATATATATAAATGAATATATATATATATAATTCCAGTTTATTTACAAATTGGTTTTACTATATGAGAAATTTATGTTTTAAAACCTTTATTTCAAACCCATGACCAAAGAATATTTTCAATGTCATGTTTATATAGAAATATATGTTGTATATATATATATATATGAATATGAGTGTATAAACTAACTCAATTTACCAAGATTGTTTTTTAAGAAGTTATAAACCATGAATTATAAATAGAATAAATCCCTTATAATGTTTTATAAAAATGGATTCATCATATTTTATTAGAAATATATATTTATAAAGAGTATATATGTATATACTAGTGTATATAGATATATAAATTTTCTTCCCAAACTTCCATTAATCAAAAGAATATAATTTTACAAAGAAACTGATTATTGGTGTTTTAAATAGATATGCATCCCATATAGTCTCTTCTAATTTAATTTTCACATGAAATTATAAATATTTTATGTAAATACTATTATTTTATTTGAAACTATCAAATAAGTTACCATTTATTAGGTGTAACTAAGTCTTCTCTATTTCATTTCTTTTCCCAAATACATGTGATAAATATTATCATTTAATGAGAAATTATGAATCCAATTATCATTTCATGTGTGAAATATTTCTATTTTTAAGATTATATTTGGATGATAAGACACTAAATTAGTTTCTAAATAAATGTGCATTCATTAAATTATTCCTTTTATGGATTTCCAATAATGAAAAATATTTTAAGTATTATATGAATATTTTTATGATAAGGTCTGGATTAATAAAAAAATATTTTCAAGGTGTTATGGGAAACATTAGAACATTTAATAAATTTGTTTCATATATAGAAAATATTTAAATAAGTCAAAGTGGTATGGTACCCTTTTATTTAAATTCCTATTCTTATTAGACATATGAAGAACTAATTAGACTACTTATCTTGATGGGTGATGCCCGCTATATCCTGTCGGTGCATCGGCGGGTCTCATGAGATAAACTACGGTCATTAAACAATGCCTTGGAAGAATGGTTATGTGTGGTATTTGCATGAGGCCTTCACATAATATTTATTATTGTCATGTATTATGAATTCCCTCATAGTGATTCTAGTAATTAATAGTCCATGTGAGTATTTAGCGAGTAAAAAATATCCATAGAAATTGATCATCCTCTTGTGAATTAGTATTAATCATTTTTATTTTTTCATGTTCACATGGATAATGTTTTATTTTTAAATATATGTAATTGTACATAAATACATTTATATAAGAGAATTAATATTTATATTTTCAATCCTCAATGATATATTACATCGCATAATGTGAAATTCTGAATAAATAATATTTCATGTGTATGTTCATATTCACACCTCCAACAAGTCATAGAATGATTAAGTTTGGAAATCATGCAACTTATAGGTGGAATTGAATTCATTTAAGTTCTTGTATGTATATATTTTATAATACATTCTATTTGTATCTCTTAAATATGTTTCAAAACTTTGAGCATGAGTTATCCTAAAACATATTTTAGAATCCCTCAAGAAAATGGTGATGACATGTTATGTGAAATATTAATTTCATGATTTCAATGCATGTGTTTTAAAGAAATGTTATTAAAAAAAATAAATTCTTAAGGATTTGTTTAAAACCCCTTGCTATGAGTTTTTGTGCTCACCCTACGTTTCATGAACACTTTTACAGGTTTAGTATACTTCTTGTCTTGAAAATCTTTTGTCGAAAAATCACATTGAAGAATCATTTTATTTTTTTGTATTATTTTTTGAACATAAATATATATATATAATTTTTAAGAACTCGGGCTTCTAAAATATCTTCTATTACATTTATTTCTGTTTATTTACTCATGATTCTTTAATAAAAAAATTTACACATCATTTGTAAGGTCCGAGTCCAGTTGCTCGGGCAGAGCACCTTACACTATTAGTAAATTATTTTATTTAAATTTATATATTATATATTAAATAAAATATTTTATCATTCATATAATATATTTTTTAGGCTTTAGTTAAAAATTAATGCAATTTATGCCTAAAAATTGTATTTTTTCTGAAAAAATATTTTTCACAATTTGTATACTTAATTTAAAATACAAAATATTCTTGTTTTGGAAATTATATTTTAAACAAATTACTTAAATTTTTAAATCATCATGTCAAAAAAATCATATATACATTTATCATGTATTTATTAAAAATATAAAATTTAAGATAAATAGTGAAAAATACTAATTAATATAAAAAAGTGTCATTTATTTTTAATTATCTAAAAAGGTAAATTTTGTTTTAAAATGGTTCCAAATTTTAACTAATTAAATTAAATTATTTAAAATACAATATATAACATTGGAATAAATTTTATATAAAATTTTATTATAAAATCTTTTCAAACATATGATAACTTCTTCTTTGGAATACAACATTTTTATTCAGTCTGCCTGTTTTATTTCAAAATAGTTTTTATAGTTATATGTTTTTTTATAAATTTTATCAAATATTTAGAATAATAATTGTAACATACCAGGTAAATAAAGAATAAGACATATTTCATATTTATTAATATTTTTGAATTAAATATTAATTTTACTTTTAAGGGGTTTCTATGTTCGATAGGGTACCCGATACGCAACAACGAGTTTCTTTGAAATCTTACGTTGCACACTAATAAAATAATATTATTTTTTAAATTTTTAGTTAACTTCTAGACATTATATTTGTATGAATGAAAACAACTAACAACAATCTGATTATACATGTTTTTTATATTTATTTACATTTATCCAATAAAAAAGTTAGAGTCTTAAAATGGGAATGAATCTAATTTTAAGAATAATTTACATTAAAAGGTTGATTTACCTACTTTTAATGGAAAACCCTCTTTAAATATAGTTTTGGTCATTTTTATATTTTCTATTTGACCAGATATAATTCTTCTATAGATTTATGACATCAAATTTAACTTTGGGTAATTTTTTGGTATTTTTCGGATAAAGTTCATTTTTTAATAAATAGTTAAAAATACTGTATTTTAATTCAAAATTACGTTTTAATATAAGTTATTTATATGGATTTATTATCATTTTAATTTTCTTTAAAGTGTAATTAAAATATATTTTTACCATTTAATCCAATTTTGGTCATTGGAATTAATTTCACTTTGAAATTGGACATAAACAAGTGTCAATATTTTGATAGTTATTGTTTTTTAAAAACACGCTATTTGTTTTAACAACGGAAATTAATTTGAAATTTAATTAATGACACTTTTATGTTTTAAATTTGGAAAAACAAACATCATTTTTGAATTTGGAATATCAAATATAGCTTAGACTGAATTTTTGGTATTTTTATGAAAAATTTTCATTTTTTGATGAATAGTAAAACCACTTTGTAGTAGTTAAAAAACTGACTTTTTCATTTAAATAAAATTTTACCTCTTTTATGAATTGAATTTAAAAAATCATTCATACATGGTTGTTATTATATTGTAAAATGTGGTTCAATACGATGAAAATAATTTTTTCTGGATGGTAATTTTTTACTTTTATTTACCACGGTTAAAGGAAAATAGGGTAATTCAAGGTAAAAAGAATATTATAATAATTCAAAATTACTATAACACATGTAAATACATTATTGGATGTGTAATGGACTTCCATGGGAATATTTGGGTCTATTTTGGGACCCCATGGATTGACTTGTGAATGAGGATGACAATTTAGATTAATTAATTTTATGCAATGGAAAAAATGACAAAAACAAATATATTTTAGTAAATTAATTTTTATATGTTTTTATATAAGTAATATTTTTGACTATTATTATTCATTGGAAGTATAAATAATATTTCATATGTCATGGTATTTTTTTTATAATTTTTAGACATCAAATAAATCAAATTATTTTTTACACAATAATGATGCAGTATTACCTCATTATTAAATGATTTAAATATATATGTTTATAATGATTAAAATATTATCCAAAAAATGTCCAAATCTGATTGGATGATTTTATTTAGAATATTATTTGTCTTATATTAGACTTTAATTATTTTTGGACCTTTAGAAACTAAATATCATTATATAATAAAATAATATTATCAAACATTCCTAAAGAGCCCCTCCTACCCCTTATAAAAGGAGACCACTTATAACCAATGTCTCACACCTCTCAAAACTTTTGGCTCATCCAAACTCTTCCCAATTAAACTACCTACATCCCTTTAATCCTCTTAGAAGCCTTAACTTAGGCATAAGGTACTTCAAGAGGTCATTTGGTTCAAACCAAAGAGAGTTGCCCAAATTAAAGGTAAAAGTTTCTCTTAAATTATTTTCTATTATTTTGCTTCCCCGACCCCTAATATCTTTTTATTACTGTATTTTCTAACAACAAAAGTATCCTAAATATACTAGTATGTTTTTATGAAAATGATTCAAACTACACTTACACACACCTCCATCTAATGGATGTAGAACATAATGATTCTATGGATGGAAAACTAATGCCTCATGAAATGATGATTGTTCAAATATCTCCAATTGCCTCTCATGGAGGAAATCAAGATGGAACTATTTTTATATATGATATATATAATGTTTAGGTTTTAATTATTCCTATTTATTTTTTTATATCATACCCTTATGGTGTCCATTATGTGTAAACACGATATTTTCATTTGAGGAAGTGTGGACTACCGCCCCCTCAAAGTGATATAACTTGTTAATTCCATATGTGGGACATAAAAAGTATGGAGTTAATGATATTATATATGAAATTATACTGGAATTATAATACACCTATGTATCATTATGTTTTAATTCCATTAAAATAAGAAATAGAAATGAAATTAGTGTTCATGTGTGCGTACGGCTTACCGTCTCCATGAACGATGCATTTCATTTCTTACCTATAAATGTTATATACTATTTTTAATACATGTATATGAATGATATATCTGATATATATGATATCAAAATAATTAATATCATTCTGGATATAATGAACCTTTTACCACATGAACAACATGTGATTATAAGAACTCCATTTTTGACTCAAGTACAAAAATATCAACAAAATGAACATTATTAACATAAATGATTAAATAATGTTTATAACATGGTAATAAGTAATAGAAAAGGAATAATAAACTTGAAAAAGGTTCTTAAGAAAGTATAAATTTACTTTAGTTTATTATTCAGGAGATTAAAGAACGATCGAGTCAAGTTGGACACGAGGTAAGGGACTTCATCTCAATATCCTTTAATTAAGGCATATTTTGATTTAATACATGACTTTCTTTTATAAGTTGAATAAAAACCCTTGAATTTTCGAAGGGAATATTTTTCAATGAGATATTTTACGAAACAAAAAAAAGGAATTTTTCTTTTAACATAAGTGGTGACAACGACGTTTTCCTCCGCCGCGAGTATTATTTTATCTTTGGATTCCTTTAGAAGACATAAAGGTTTTAAAAGAAAATAAATACCATATACCCTTTATGTATTTTGGTATTGAAAATGGATTTGATAATGGATTTTTTATTTTAATATATTTAATTGATATATTGTGATTGAAATGTGGAAATGTTTTTTTTCCTTTATATTTGTTTTATGAATTATGATTTTATAATGGTACATGGACATTTGACGGGTAGTTATGAGATAAAAAAATGATGGGTAGTGCTGTGAATACCAGGATGGGTGGTTACGTTATAACCTCCAATGCAATGGGTATGACATTCAGTCATATGGCTATTCCATTTAGTGATATGTGTGGAAGTCAACCATATGGTTATTCCATTTATGTATGTTTATGTCCCAAGATACCTTTATATATTATGTGTTCTTTATATGGTTCTTATGGTAATCTTTTGGTTAAAAAGGGTAATTAATGATCTTTTATTTAGTGAATAGTACTTACTACTTCATAAAGGTAAAAAGTATTACTTATGTTAAAGTATTCATGGTTTACTTGTTGTTTTAAAAAACTAACAATTTTCCTTATTTGTGTATCCCTTACTGAGATTTTTATGCTCATCCCATGTTTTTGACATGTTTTTCACAGGACATAATGTGTAATAGGGTGAAGGATGAGATCAAGGAAAAGTCATGTTGTCTTAAACATGGAACTAGACATGACCCTTTCTGGAAAGAGTTTTTATTTTATGAACATTAAGGGATACTGGGTAGAAGGGTCTACTTTGTAATCTTTTGAGATGTAATAGTTATGTCCTAATTCTATAAAACTCCAAACCAGAAAAGATCATCAATGTAAATTATTAACTTAATTCAATATTATGTATGTTTTATGGACGTGTCCTTATAGTTGGTATCAGAGGCCAGTTTAGATAACATTAAGAATTAGTGTGTTGTAAAATAAATTCCCATAAAATAATTTATGGTAATATTTAAATCATATAGCATTTAAAGATTACCATGATACTTAGACTAAGATATTTCTCTATTCAGAATGGTTTTTACCAAAGGAAATAGGGAACCTATGTTGGGATGACATCAGGAAAAAGATAACCTTGCAAACCAGAAACCTGAGATGGTTAGAATCGGAACTGAATTGTTTGTTGCAGTGATGGCATAGTTGACTTGGGATATAAATGGTGGTGGTATCAATGCACGAGATCATCCAGATCAACCATAGAGGAACATGTCAGTAGTGCAACATTTAATGTGGAAACATCCCCCCATCATTCAGAGGATCATCTAACCTGGTTCAATCAGAAGGGTGGATTAAAACACTAGAGAATATTTTCAATATCATGGGGTTTTCTGAACATCAAAATGTTAGTCTTGTTTATTACCATTTTGAAGGTGAAGCTGATTGGTGGCAGTTGATGGTGAAAATTATTTGGGATAGTGAGGTGATTGATGCTCTTGACTGGGATAAATTCAAAGGTATGTATCATGGGTAATATTTCCCTAAGGTGGTTTGTCTTAGGATGGAAAAAAATTACAAGAATTGAGGGAGGAGGATGAATAAATGGTTGGTTATGAAGCAATGTTCACTCGACTTGCAAGGTATAAACCAAATTTCTTCCGAGATCATTATAGTAAGATAAATAGATTTTACTCAGGACTAAAGCAATGATATTGAATAGTGTTAGCCTCTCGTGAGTTCAAAAGTTATGAAAAACTCATTTGATGTGCAGAGAAGGTGCAAATGGAGTTGGAAGATGATAAGGTGTTCTTTGACAAACAATAGGATAAGAGTTCCAGTTGGTAGGAAAAGGGGAATAATTCATCAAAGAAGCCTGGAGGTAAGAAAACTAAATATCCATCTTGTGAGAAGTGTGGTAAAAAACATCCTAGATAA
Organism: Viscum album; assembly: GCA_963277665.1. Classification (NCBI taxonomy): domain Eukaryota; kingdom Viridiplantae; phylum Streptophyta; class Magnoliopsida; order Santalales; family Viscaceae; genus Viscum; species Viscum album. The sequence continues at coordinate 710,109,354 of OY728159.1, forward strand.
TGTTTATCAATTTTTGGAATGTTCTTTCAGTGTGGTAAGTTTGGTCATATTTCTCCTAACTATAAGGAAGATGATCAAGAAGGCAATGAAAAGGAATCAGTAAGATGTTTTAAGTGTAGTGAAATGGGTCATTATGAAAATGAGTGTCCAGAGAAGAATTCAACTGAGGGAAAGTTGACCGACTATAAGCAAAAAGGGGTGGTGAAATCCTTTACAACTACTTCAGCAGATGTTGGGCCATCAAATGAAGTAGTATGAGCTCCAGGGAGCTCAATATTTTTCGAAGATTGATTTGAGGTCGGGGTACGATCAGTTGAAAGTAAAGGACGCAGAAATTCCAAAGACCGCTTTTCATACTAGATATGGCTATTATGAATTTATAGTTATTCCTTTTATATTAACCAATGCACCTTCTATTTTCATGGATTTCATGAATAGGATTTTCCGTGAGTTCTTGGATAATTTTGTGGTTGTGTTCATTGATGATATTTTTGTTTATTCAAAAAGTAAGGAGAAAAATGAAATTTATTTAAGGTTTATCGTGAAAACATTAAAATAAAAGAATTTGTTTGGGAAATTCAGAATGTTTGAGTTTTGGTTGCAATAAATTTCATTCCTTGTTCACATTGTTTAAAAAAATAGCATAACTATTGATCCAGCTAAAACACAAGTTGTTGAAGAATGGCCAAGACCCAAAAATATAACCGAGATTCGTAGTTTTCTTGGTTTGGCATGTTATTACCAGAGGTTTGTTGAAATTTTTTCATGGTTATCAAGTACAATTTCTAGGTTAACTCGAAAAGGTGTTAAGTTCATCTGGATAAAATCATGTGATGATTGTTTTCAGGAATTGAAAATAAGATTGGTGAATGATTTAGTTTTGGAACTGCCATCTAGAAATGGTAGGTTTGTTATCTACATTGATGCTTTGTTGAAAGGATTGGGTTGTTTGCTAATACAGAATGATCAGGTAATTGCTTATACTTCACATCAGTTAAAACCTCATGAGTTAAATTACCCTACACATGATTTGAAATTAGCTTCTGTTGTTTTTGCTTTAAAAATTTGGAGGCATCATTTGTATGGAGTGAAATGTGAAATATATACTAATCAAAAAAGTTTAAAGTATATATTCACTAAAAAAGAACTGATCATGAGACATAAGATATGGCTAGAATTAATCATGGATTATGATTTCATGATCCATTACCATCTAGGAAAAGAAAATAAAGTTGCTGATGATTTGATTCAAAAAAATTAATGCTTTATTAACCATGTTACATTTAGAAAAATATCCTTTGGTTTTTGATTTGATGAACTTTGACATGGAAGTTTTTGGTGCGGGAAATTCTTATGTTTTGTTTAAGGCGTCAGTTAAATCATCTCTATCAGGCCGAATAAAGAAAGCACAGAAAGAAGACAATGAGTTGAAAAAAAAGGTAGTGTTGGTTCAGAAGTGTATGTTACCTGATTTTAACATTGATAATGATTGTGTATTGAGATTTGGAATGAGGTTATGTATGCCTTGTGATTCACAGTTGAAGAAGGAGTTGTTATTTGAAGCTCATAGTTCCCCGTTTTTAGTTCATCCTGGTAGTACTAAGATGTACAAAGATCTTTGGGAGTATTACTGGTGGGATGGAATGAAAAGAGATATTGATAATTTTACCATGAAGTGTTTGACTTCTCAGCAGGTTAAAGAAGAGTGCAAGTTACAGAAAGCGATGCTTCAGCCTTTACCAGTTCCAGAGTGGAAATGTGAAAATATATCAGTGGACTTTGTTGTGGTATTACAAAAGAAATATCAAGTTAATAATGCAATCTCGGTAATTGTTGATCGATTGACTAAATCTACTAATTTCCATTCTATTTTGGATACATTGTCTCTAGATCAAATTTCTAGACTGTATTTTAAAGACATATTCAGGTTGCATGGAGTTTCTGTCTCCATAGTATTTGATCATGATCCCAGGTTTACTTCTAACTTTTGGAAAGACCTTCATAAGTCATTGGGTATTGAATTAAATTTTAGTACAACATTTCAACCTCAGTCAGATGGGTAGTCAGAATGAACAATTCAGAACATGGATGATATGCAATGTGCTTATTCACTGGATTATCAGGGAAGTTGCGACCAACATCTTTCTTTGGTTGAATTTTCATATAATAACAGTTTTCATTCCAGTATACAGATTGCTCCATTTGAGGAATTATATGGAATGTATTATCGAACTCCAGATTTTTGGGACGAAGTAGGTGAAAAGAAGCTGATAGGACCATAATTAGCTGAAGATATGTTATAGAATGTTTAGTTGATTCATAAGAACATGAGAATAACTCAGAGTAGATAGAAAGGTTATGTAGATAACCGAAGTAATGATCTTTATTTTGAGGTAGGTGATCATTTATTTCTCAAAGTTTATCCATGCAAATGTGTGATGCATTTTGGTATGAAGGGAAATTTGAGTCCGAGGTTCATTGGACTTTATGAAATTCTGGAGAAAGCTGGATTAGTGGCGTACAGTGTGGCTTTACCTCTATGTTTGTCCCATGCACAATTTTTTTTCATGTTTCATTGTTGAGAAAGTATATGCCAGATCTATCTCTTGTTTTGAGCACAGATGTAGTTCAGTTGGAAGAGAATCTCTCTTAAGAGGAACAAACGGTACAGATTTTTGACCATAGAGAGCAAGTTTTGCGAAATAAGTTGATTCACCAGGTAATGGTTTTGTGAAAAAACCATATGGCTGATGATGCAATGTGGGAATCTGAAAATTCTATGAGGGATAAATACCCCCACTTATTTTGATAAGTGAATAAAAATTACAAGGACGCAATTTCCAAAGGGGGGGAAGGATGTAACATCACAGGTAAATAAATAATAAGTCATACATCATATATCATAATATTTGTAAATTAAATATTAATTTTACTTTAATGGGGTTTCTATGTTTGATAGCGTACCCAATACGCATCAACAGGTTTCTTTGAAATCTTACGTTGCACACTAATAATAGAATATTATTATTTTAAATGGTAGTTAACTCCTAGCCATTTTGTTTGTGGAAATTAAAAAAACTAACTACAATATGATTATACATGTTTTCTTAATGTATTTACATTTATCCAATAAGAAATTTAGAGGCTTAAAATGGGAATGAATCTAATTTTAAGAATAATTTACATTAAAAGGTCGATTTACCACCTTCTAATGGAGAACCATCTTTTAATCTAGTTTTGGTCATTTTTCTATGTTCTATTTGACCAAATAAAATTATTCTTTATATTTGGGACATCAAATTTTACTTTGTGTAACTTTTTGGTATTTTTCGGAAAACGTTCATTTTTTAATGAATAGTGAAAAATACAGTATTTTAATTCAAAAGTGCCTTTTAATATAATTTTTTATATTGTTATATAATCCATTTAATTTGTTTTAAAGTGTAATTAAAATATATTTTTAACATTTAATCCAATTCTTGTCATTGGAATTAATTTAACTTTGAATTTGGACATAAACAAGTGTCAATATTTTAATAGTTATTGTTTCCTAAAAACACGCTATTTGTTTTAACAACGGTAATTAATTTTAAAATTAATTAATGACACTATTATTTTTTAAATTTTGAAAAATAAACATCAATTTTGAATTCGGAATATCAATTATATCGTAGGCTGAATTTTTGGTATTTTTCGGAAAAACATCAATTTTTGATGAATAGTGAAACCACTTAGTAGTAGTTAAAAAAACTAGCTTTTTCATTTAAGAAAAATTTTACCACTTTTGGGAATTGAATTTCAAAAAACTGACATACATGGTTGTTATTATGTAATAAAATGTGGTTCAATAAGATGAAAATAATTTTTAGTGAATAGTAACTTGTGACTTTTATTTACCGCGGTTAAAGGTAAATAGGGTAATTAAAGGTAAAAAAATATTATAATTACTAAAAATTACCTTAGCACATGTCGTAACCTTATGGATGAGTAATGGCCAACCATGGTCATCTTTGGGTCTATTTTGGGACCCCATGGAGCCACTTATGAATGAAAATGACACCTTAGATTACTTAATTTTTTGTAATGGAAAAAATGATGAAAACAAATAGTTTTTAGTAAATTAATTATTATATGGTTTAATATAAGTAATCATTTTTCATATAATTTTTTTTTGGAAATATCATAAAATTTCCTAAATCATGGTATTTTTTTTAATTTTTAGACTTCTAATAAATTAAATTATTAATGAGACAATAATGATCCAGTATTTACCTCATTAATAAATGATTTAAATAAATAAGATTATAATGATTAAAATATTATAAAAAACATGTCAAATTCAGATTGGATGATTTTTTTGAATATGAATCATCTTATATTCGACTTTAATGATTTTCGGACCTTTAGAAACCGAATAGTTTTATATAATAAAATATTATTATCACACATTCCTAAAGAGTCCCTCCACCCCTTATAAAAGGAGACAACTTATAAGAAATTCCTCACACCTCGCAAGATATTTGGATCATACAAACTCTACCCAATTAATCCCCATACATCTTTATCCTCCTCCTAGAAGTCTTACCTTAGGCAGAAGGCACTCCAAGAAGTCCTTTGTTTCAAACCCAAAGGAGTTACCCAAATTAAGGGTCACCGTTTCTCTTAAATTGATTTCTTTTATTTTAATTCTCAAACCCCTAAAATCCTATTATTAATTTCTATTGTAAAAACACATGTATATTAAATATACTATGATTTTGTTATGAGAATTATTCTAACTAAACATACACACACCTCCATCTAATGGATGAAAAAACATAATGTTTCTGTGGATGGAAAACTAATGCCTCACGAAATGATGATTGCTCAAATATCTCCAACTGCCTCTCATGGTGGCCATTAAGATGACACTTTTTTTATATATGATATATATTATGTTTATGTTTTCTTTGTGCCTGTATATTTTTTTATATCATACCCTTATGGTTTCCATTATGTGTAAACAATATATTTTCATTTGAGGAAGTGCGGACTACCGCCCCCTCAAAGTGATATGACTCGTTAATTCCATATTTGGGACATATAAAAGTTGGAGATAATGATATTATATATGGTATTATATATGAAATTATACTAGAATTATAATATACCTATGTATCATTATGTTTTAATTTCATTAAAATAAGAAATATTAATGAAAGTAGTGTTCATGCATACGTACGGCTTACCGACTCCATGAATGGTGCATTTCATTTCATACCTCTAAATGTTATGTACACTTATAAATACATGTATATGATGGATATATATGACATATATGATATCCAAATAAAAAATATCATTATTGATATAATGAACCTTTTACCACATGAACAACATGTGATTATAAGAAGTCCATTTTTGACTCAAGTACCAAATATCGACAAAATGAACATTATTAACTTAAATGATTAGATAATGTTTATAACATGGTAATAAGTGATATAAAAGAAATAATAAACTTGAAAAGGGTTCTTATGTAATTATAAATTAACTTTAGTTTATTATTCAGGAGATTAAATAATGATCAAGTCAAGTTGGACACGAGGTAAGGGACTTCGTCTCAATATCGATTCATTGAGGCATATTTTGTTTTAATACACAACTTTATTTTATATGAGATAAAAACACCATTGAAATTTAAAAGGGAATATTTTTCTATGAAGCGTTTTACTAAATGACAAAAATGAATTATTATTTTAACATAAGTGGTACCAATGACCTTTTTCGTCACCATAAGTATTATTCGATCTTTGCCTTCCTCAACAAGACGTAATGTTTTGAAAAGAAAATAAATACCATATACTCTTTTATGTATTTTGGTATTGAAAATGGTTTTAATAATGGATTTGTTATGTCAATATATTTATGTTATATATAGTGATTAAAATGTTGAAATGTTTTCTTTCCTTTATATTGGTTATATGTCTTATGATTTTATAATGGTACTTGGACCTTTGACAGGTGGTTACATGATAAACCAAGTGACTAGTGGTGACATGACTACCAGGACGAGGGGTTAAACTGTAACCTCCAATTCATTGGGTATGGAAGTCAGTCGTATGGCAATTCCACTTAGTGATATGTGTTGATGTAGACCGTATGGTTATTCCATTTAAGTATGTCTATGTACCTAGTTACCTTTATATGTTATGTTTTCTTTATATGGGTTTTATAGTAATATATTGGTTACAAAAGGGTAAGTAATGATATTTTATTTAGTGAATATAATTTACTAATTCATAATGGGGAAAATTATTACTTATGTTATAGTATTCATGGTTTACATATTGTTTTGAAAAAATAACAGTTTTCCTTTATTTGTGTATCCCTTACTGAGCTTTTTCTCTTCATCCCACATTTTTGAAATTTTTTTCACAAGACATAATGTGGAATATGGTCAAGGGTGGGATCAATGAAAATTCATGTTGTCTCTAACATGGAACTACACATGACTCTTTTTTTCATGAGTTTTTTATTTTATGAAAAATAAGGGATACTGGGTAGAAGTGTTTACGTTGTAATCTTTTGAGATGTAATAGTTATGTCAAAGTTCTCTAATATTATAAACCTAAGAAGATCCTCAATGTAAATTATTAACTTAATTCAATATTATTTATGTTTTATGGCCATGTCCTTATAAAAATAATTAAAATTATCTCATAACAGAACTTATTTTTTGACCATACTTTATAGTAAAAATAGCACAAATTTTTTTCCATTATTATGGTTAAAACGAGTTTTCTTGAGATTAAATGAAAATAATAAGTCTAAAAAATTACTTAAATTTGTACCATTATTATTGGATGGAAATATTTAGAGCTAATATGATCTATTTTTCTCTAATGGTCCATTTTGGATCATTTTTTCAAATGAAAATCATCAGTGTAATTCATTTTTTTTACAAAAAATCAAAGTGTGTCCTCTCCCATTAGTTATAAAAGGCCACCCACTCCCATATTCTCTTCACACTCCCAAATAGTTTTAGTTCAATAATTATGTACCCATATAATTCTCCTAATTCTATATCAATGTCCTAGAGTCCTTTATTTTACTATAAAATCAACATATTGAGACCTTTTTTTGAAAAACTAATGACGTTGTCTGAATAAAATGAATCGTTCTGAACTAATAATTTTGTTTAATTTCTTCTTAAATATATTTAAAAAAAATATTAAACCACTAATATTTAATACCCATGGTATCTTAAATATTCATATGTGTTTTTATTTTTAGCGTATTACCTTTATCAATCTCTTACTCTATTTAATGGGAATTGAAAACAGTTATCACGTGTTTGATAAACTACCACCATACGAAGTGACTTAATTTTTTTTCCATCCCCTCTTCTCAATGAAATATATAATTATGTATTTAATATTTATATATTATATTTATGATATAATTATACTTCTTGAAATATAATATATCATGTATATTTTTATTTTAAATTCCATAGGGTATGCAATAAAATCGCTCGTGTGTATGACACACTACTGACTCAAGATGTAATGTGATTCATTTTCACTTCCCCATTAAATGGAAGGTAATAAGGAAAAATTTTGTATTTATATATTATATCAATTAAATATTAATAATTATATAATATTAATATATCATATACTTTTATACCATAACATCCATTGAGAAAAATGATAAAGTCCTTCATGTGTATGTAGAACTACCACATCGGGAAGCGATGTGATTCATTTTTTATTAACAAAAAAATACATGGATTGTGTATGTGTATTTAAAGTACTATTATTTTATTTCAAATATACATATTATCTTGAAAATATAAAACAACAATTTCCTTCATCCATTACTAGTTGTCAAAAAATGAAAAAATTACTCATGCATACATTTGACCTACCATCTCAAATACAGTAATAACATTCTTTTTTCACAACCATGTTTCATGTTTTGGTTTAAAAGTATAAATTATATGTAAAAATATGAATAAATAATTATTAAAATTCTAAATATGACTAAATAATAATATAATTTACCTTATTCGTCATACAAAAGTGATTCTGGATATATGAGCTGATTATCATCAAAACGTCTAATGTGAAATTAATTATGAATATAATTGAATATGAAATGGATAAAATAATAAAATGAACAATAAACATGAGAAATTTTCCTAATTAATTAAAAAATTAATATATGTTTATTATTTAGGAATATGAGGAATACACAAGATGATTCAGGCTTCAGGTAAGGCTTCTCTCTAAACCACCATTTCCTTCGAATTATGATCATTCTCTCTAAAATTCACTCTATATCTCTTTTTAAAGTTATGAAATGATTTTAAATCATATATATATATATATATATCTGTGAGTTTTTGTGTTTGTGTGTGCATAGAAAATCTATAAATATCGTATTATCTAATCAATTTACATGGTAATACATTACTTATTTTCATTTCCCAAATGCCTCTATCATAAAAGTTCATTTTATTATATTATTTTGTATGATTATTCAACCAAATTTCATTCCATGAGTATTTACTATGATATTAATTTTGATTGATTTCAATTTTTGTAACCCATAAATCTAGAAAATATTATGACAGGTACTCCCATATAGCTCACCAATACATTGGGTAAAGATTTAGTCTCATGAAACATAATATATGAAATTAGGGAGTAATCATAATCCATTATGGGATTTTTACCAGCATTATATTTTTCTGAGGTAGTTATCATTCACTCGTGATTATGTCATTTTATATGTTGTTTCCAAATTTTCTATGATTCGATGATCTTATTAAACATTTTTCATTATGTTATGATCCCTCATGATTTACTCATGATCCTTATCTTTTATAAAATCATGTTATAGTTTTGATTCATTGGTTATGTCTCATTATCATGTTATTTAAATAATATGTATTTTAGGTCACACTATTATTTTATGTATTCCCCATGATATCCTATGTCGATTCAAGAACTGAATTTTAAATTGGATCTCAATATATGGAATAAAATAATGATTTTTTACTTTAGTCTCACTTTTATGTATTATGTACCTGTTTTTTAAAAACAACTAGAACTTCTTTAAACATACTATACATTTATGGATATATATATCAAAAATCATTGAAAAATATGTGTAAAGGGATTGGGTTTGTATATATTCCAAATCTATTCATGAGACATTTCGCATTGAGAACTATGTCTGCATTGATTACTGTTATATTGTGATACTTATTGATTCTCCTATGACCCAAACAATGAATTTCTAAAAACAATATCTCTCCTTCATTAGTTTTAGAAACATTGAAATGATACTTATCTCTGTAAAGGACCTCAACCAAGGTTGGGCTCAATTTTGTTTCATGCACATTATGCTTCTCATTATATAGGGTTCCCAAAACATATTATGTATGTACTGATAGATATTACCATTCCATATATATTACTTCAATATATATCTAGATCCATATAATAGATATTTTTGTATTAATTCCTTTCATTATAAGATAAAAAGTGAAACCAACAGTGTTCCATCCATATAAATTGAAAATATCCCCAACTCATCTCGGTTCACAATCAAATCACATGCCATTCACAACATTCCTTTTATGTTATCAGTGCCTTGGAAAATTTATTTTACTTCAACTGTTAGTAATATTTATGAAAAATCATAAAACAAAAAGAGTAAATCCTTCTACATATAAGACAGATCTACACAATAGTTTTTGTAATTGGTTATCTCAAATATAAACTCATATTATGGAACGATTTCCTATTAATTTATTCACCACTCTTGATCATGCATCCCGAAACAACACAACATGTGTTATTATCCACCCACCTCTTACTCCTAACAATGAGCATGACCAATATGGTCTTAGAGGTTTTAGTTGATTACTCTATATAGAGTGTATCATACCTAAATTTAGGAGACATGAATGATCCAACATGAAAGACCTCAAACATCCCAGGACTAATCAAGTCATCGAGATCCTCCATGATATTTAATGATTCAAATACACATACAGTTTACTTACATATGAGTCAGATCTACATAATTTTCCTTGTATATATATATCTATATATAACTTAATACAAGTAAATAATGATAGAGATATCATCCAAGATGCGTGAAGGAAAATTACATATCCTAAGTTCCCCATCACATGACCACAAACTATAGGAAATCTATGCTTGTGAATTATGATGTTAAACATCATGGAGGTTCATTCATTTCAATATGAACTTAAACTGCATGATAGATACATCCTCATTGCACAACATAAAACATCACAGAACATTATCAATAATCAATCCTTATCAAAGGACCATAATAGAAAGATCTAAGTCAACTAGGGTTCTAGGTTCTTCCATTATCTTTTTGATAACCTCAATCAATAAACCATACATAGTATATTGAATATATCTGATTTTTTTAACCTTCCATAACCCTTGGATTGGATTATCTTTGGATGCATGGGATCCTAGATTTTACAATGAATATATCCCCCTTACACATGAATATGAGATGATTTCCTAACAACCAAATGCATATTTCACATGAAAAAGTTACTTTGAAACCTATGAGACTTGATAACATTTCAAGGAAGGTCATTACCTTAGAGTGATTCATTTTCATCCTATGAATTTATATCCCATAACATTACTCGTGATTTTAGAACCTTGATCTATAATTAAAATAATTTATGTCCCCCTTACAAATGTTTTTTTATTGTTTTCAACCTTGGAATCCATATTTATGTTTTTCCATCACACATATCCTACAGAACCATTCCAAAAACCTTGACTATAAGTTTTTTGCACCATTGTAAAATTTTTATGACCTCAAAATCTATCACACGATGACCCAAATTTTAAGACCCAAAACTACTAGATAAATAGATGAAAAACATCTTATATTGAATTCCCAATAAGGGTGGCCTAAATAATATTAAACTCTATAAAAAATAAATAATTCATCTCTAAATCCAAGAAAAAAGTTATAGTTAAAAATTGAAAATATTAAATGCTAATATGGTATATCAAAATACCCTATAAAAATTTGAACCATTCTTATTGGCCCCTTCTAGCCCTTGATAATGTTAGTTCATTGACGTATCACATTTATTAACCTTGATAAAATTTTCTGCCAAAGAAAACTCAAATTTTATGGTTCTAGAACACTATTTGGGTGACTTATATTTATAACCAACATCATTTATTGAGTTTATTGATCCAATAAACCCTTTTAAGGCTCATGGAAAGGTTTATGTTCAATGTCAAGGAACCCAGTTATTAAATAATTATTTTATCCCCAGAACCAGTATAGAAGCTCGGAGTTTGTCAAATAGAGGTGTATTTTCCCTACCAAAAGGTTCTCCAATCCTTGTGAACCCTATTGGCACTACAGAAGAACAAAACAGCTTATATTGATTCATTTTTTTCAATGAAATTTTTTGCCAATCTAATCATTATTGTTTCAAAAAATTTGAGTCAGGATTTACACACCCAATAATCTAATGATTTAAAAATATTCTATATCCCTCACTTTATATCACAATATATCATACCCATTATCATATAAAGGATGGGGTTCCTAATTCATGATCCATTTGGTGGTCCTCATCTTGTGACATTGAATTGCATGATATATGTTTTTAGGCGTCATGACCCAAAACAGAACACCCAATTTACTGATTTATTCTATACCATCAATTTTTTCATCAAACTTGTTATGTTTCATCTATCTTTTTCCGTATTATCTATCTCTATGGTGTCATAACCCTTCATGGGCAGACATTTCTCTATACCCTACATTAATTATCACTTGTTTAACTCTTCATAAATTATCCATGGCCCATGGAAAGAAGCATGAATGAATTCACGGTACCCCCTACATGACTATAAATATCTTCCAATGTATCCTATATATGATACCCAACCTATAAACTAGATACATCATGGTCGTGTTAAAAGTTCATATGATCACTACTATCGCAAAAGAACACTGCAATAGAACTCATCACCTGATAGTGTTTTATGAGTATCCTCATCATTTCTACCCATCTAAAAATTCATAATTCAAAATCATTGTAATGTGATTTATCTGAACTATTATCTAATTATCCATGTGGATTCAAAATCCTCATCATTATGACACTATATACCTTACTCATTCATTGAATAAATAATGTATGGTTTTAGAAACCTTCTCGAATACTTATATTTAAATAAAGGATTTAGGGTTTCAGAATACTTCTTGAATATTTATCATTGAATATAGGATACAGTGGTTCATAAACCTTCCTAAATATTTATCATATATTTCTAACTTCATGTATTGGACACATTAATCACATAAAAAAATTTATAACCATTTCAAAGGAGTGTTTCTACCTTCAAGGGACCCTCTGCATGACTATGCATTTAAGACCCACTAACTCATGCATTTTAGACCTTGATCAATTTTCTAGATGTTTCTTTATTAGAAAAAAGGCCCTCTAATCAATCGGTCACATGAAAACATTGTAGTGGAACATGTCACCCAACTATGATTTATGATCTTCCTTTGTATGTCTTCCCCATTTCATCACCCTGATTCAACACATATAATACATGAATTTTAACCTTCATTACATTTTTTTTCATTGACAACATATGGTTTGATATATATATATCATTATACATTAGAAACATATAGTCAAATATATAAGATCTTAATCTAAAACAAAAAATGATCCTAGATAGAGGACCTTATGATTTAATGTTAATTTTTAAATGATTTTATCTTAAAACATCCTCTATATTTGTCTGACTTTAATAACCATAAAATAATCATGGGAAAATACATTAAACCCCCTAGTTAGAAAACCATAAAAGTAATTCCTGAAAAGAAATATAGTTTCTTCTTGTTACAAAAAAATTATTTCATCTATCAAAAGTTTCAGTAATAATAAAAGAGACACAAAATATGTTAGGTCAAAAGAAGAAAATTTCTTCCTGATAAAAATTTTGTTCCCTTTCCACTAACACTTCTCTATAATATGATTAGAAAAAATGGAAGGGAAATACATAAATATGTATATAAAACATCTCGGGTAGAAAATTCTCAAAGGGTGGCCTAAGAAAATGTTATGTCCCTGCATGATTAAACATACTTAAAAGAATCTTAGGGAAAAGTATGTTCAGTCAAGAAAGATTCAATATTTTTTTGGGGTCCATCATCTAAACCCAAAATTGATCAAGATAAGATCATTATGGCCTTATCATGGGAAAAATTATGATCTCCCTCTCTCTACCTATGATGTATTCACCAATGTTATCCCATTAAACCAAATAATTTAAAAAAGAATGAACCTAATATATTAATGATGGTTTATATATAAATTGTTTTCTATGAGACACACCAATGATGAATCTCATAGGACACAAGTATTTTATTTTTGATTTGGTTTCACTAAATGTTTTTAAAAATCATAATGTCCTTGTTGAACTGTATGATACTGAGTCATTATGATTTGAATATGGTGGAAAAAGAGAAGGAAGATACCAACACATGGAATTCTAAATATTTTTTTATAAAAAATTATATAAATAAAAGAGGAAAATCCATAATCTACTATATGTTCTATAATTCATAAAATTATGGGAGGCTCCTACTATGTATAAAATTATGAATGTTGATGATCATAAAAACCTATCAACTCTGAAAACTTCTTCTCTTGGGTGGTCATGGATTAATGCAATTGATATTTTGATGTAGTTTGTACATATAGATCTTATTATAATTCCTTTTCCCTATAAAAAAGTTTGATAATGGCCTTATACACCATGTCAATGATTCCCTACTTCTCTTCCACCATCTTCTTTGTAGTCATAAACAAATAGAACCAAAATTACCACTCATGTTGGATCCTATAAATCTTAGTCTTCCCAATATTTACTAAAACATGGTGAGTTGTTACTGATATTTCACACTGGGAAGCCTCACTTAGGTATTCATTTTTATTTTGACTGGCTAAACATGAGTCATACACCATTTATACTCTCATATTGATGTATTTAATCCCTAATTGAAAACACCTTCGTTACCCTAGCATGATGAGCCTGAAAGTTGATCCCCAAAACCAATATTGGTGAAAACATGTTGGAGGTGGCCGAAACGGTCATTTACCTCATCAAATGGCCTTTCTATGATCAGATTCCATATATCCCCCATAAATTTTCATATATCTACTGATAAAATTATTTATCATTCAAGCCATCACTCTGACCTACTCTAGGAAAATAAATGTCTTCTGATACCAAATCACGTAGTAATGGAATTATTCATGTATATCTTGGTAGGATTAAAACAAAATTTACTTCTATTCCAATCACTTCGGTGGGGAGGGATCCTAAACCATGAGTGTTTAGGACCTTTTATCTCTAAAAAGGAGATACTATAAAATTAAAATAAAATACCATTATACGGTAAGTAGGTAATTCCATCATGAAATATATATTAATAATATTTGATAATATATCTTTCTCATGAATGATAATAGCTTCTTTAGCTTCAAATTTCATGATGGTGGAATCCACTATCTATGGAACATAATGTTGAAGAACTGATGACATTCCTTTTATTGATGTAGTTTTTTCTCCACCTTGATAGGTTCTAAGAATATAAAGATGATTATATTAAATAATATATACCCAAAAAATTGTTTCAATTCCAATGAATTTTTTTCCCTTCCTAGTGATTATTATATCACGACCAAGTGAATAATCAAATAATAGTTGACATCAAGGTATTCTAGAAGTACACTCTTCCATATTTTTTCAAATGGTACTAGAGATAGTCCATCAATTTCAATCATTAGTTTCTTCCTTGATTGGACCACAATAATCATCACCTTTACATTCTCCCTTTATAATGTTTGAGGACCCAAGAGTGGAATGGAAGGTGTAGCCCCTCATTAATATACTTCATTATACATGAGGGGACCTGATGAAAACATATGTAATTAAACAGTTCATGATATTTTTCAGAATCCATTCAAAGAAAAAAGTATGTCTTTAAATTACAACATTTGCCTGATTTGGGATGAGGTTTCATTATAGTTGACCCTTTCCAATTTCACTTCCAATTTTTCAATAAGTATTGGGATATGGAATGAAACACCTCCAAATTTGATATAGGTGGAACTAGTAGAGGAATGTGTTGTGTTTCATTGGGACCAATAACTATTTCCTCCATTATTTCTATTTAACAATATGGTCCCTCGTCATCAACCTCCTAGTCACCATTTGATTCAACCTCCATCTTCATGCCCCTAGAGTGCAAAATGTAGAATAGAGAGGTAATAAAATCTCTTGAGATTACTAAAATATCCAATTGAATGAATATGTCAAATTTTCTAACAGTAATAATGGAAGTTGATGGTAATAAAAAACTATCTTACCACTTTACTAGAGTGGATATGGTTTCCACCATCTTCACAAGCCTCTATTTTACTATGAATCATTATTATTAACCCCTATTATGTGTGGTATATTATTATATTGGTATAATCCACCCCTACAATGCGTTCTTAGTGGAAATACTTGACTTTTGTGGGTTGATTTTTAAAGGAGATTCCCTAAGGAGAAGTAACATTTCCCAAACCCTCCATCTCCACCTCTACCTATGAAAACACATTATTGGACCAAACGATTGGTTTTTTCCACATCTAGTCATAAAATTCATGAAATTAATTGGTAAATTAAGCTAATTTCATATTAATAAACATACTAGTAGGGATTTTATCGACAATTGCATCCCCCTCTATCAAAGTATTTGTTGCTCCCTACTCGATGCTTTATCTGACTCCATAAGAATAGTTCACTTCTAAGGAACCTTCAGAGCCATTGATCTACTAGAATATAGCTTCATACCTATAATCTAATTTTTTTATTTCATTATAGTTTCTTAAATACCACCACTTCCTATTTTTGAAAAAATAGGCCTTTTACTCCAACAAAGCCAATTTACCATCTACGTATGATCTGATCAAGTCATCGATATAGGCTATGGAGAGACCGATATTCATCTAAGCTTAGTTATAGGTCACATTTACTTGAATATCATCATTTATTAACACTATACATAATTTTAAATCCACCATCATATTCCTTTATGACCGATCTAGGGGAGGATTGGGGAATCTCGCTTGAAGAACCTGAATCTAATTCTTAGTTCAGTAGGATTTTTACTACAAGTAAATGATCCCATTGAATGTCTGAATGGAGGGGAACCTTCATGGATAACATTTAATTAGGATTGGACCTTGGGATAAACCTTTACATTATTCATTATTTTACAATTGGGTTTACAATGTGTCATGGAGATGAACTGGGCATGCCAATTCAGTCTTCTCCTAATTCTCTAGTTCTACTGTGTGGTGGGCCTAAGACTTCTAATACATTTCAAAAAATGGAATGAACTAGGAACATAATTGGTTTAGTACAGATCAAATCACAACTTTCCATATGCACCATTTATATCCCCCTAACACTTGAAATGTTCAAAATATCCTATATAGATCCATTACCATGTAGCTTTGTAATAGTTGGCGGTGATGATTGGCCAACACAATAATTAAATGTCCATTATATATACTGTAAGAACCCAGATCTTTGTTTCAGGTATGTTTTTCCTTTTTGGTCGTTTTTGAGAAAAAGAGGAAAAGAGGAAAATATGGAAATTTTCTAAGTACACGTTGTGTACTTTTTAACTACAACCAGTGTACTTTGATGTAGCGCCAGGCTATGAGCTGGCCATGTCCGGGCCACACACATAGTGTTTAGGGGTGATGTAGAGGCCACTTAAAATGGAGTACATAAAGGCCAAGTACATGACATGTACCCCAGAAGTAAACGTCATGTACTTAATTTTTTTCATTAAATGGAACGGGGTCACTCCTGACAAACAGAACTCGCTTCTTCTTCAGGTTCTTTGTCCGAAAGAACCCATACAGCCGTAGAACATCTCTGAGCCCCCAAGCCTCCATATGTTCTTTAAATCGACTGATGACTATTGCATTGTAACCACAGTGGAAAGCCCTTCCTCCTCCTAGAGCTGTGTTTCCCAATTCCTCATATTTCTCAAGATATCATGGGTTGAGAGTTTTAGATGTTTTCTAACATCTTCAATGTTCTAATGAGAATCATTAATTGTGATTCAAGTATACCGTTCTCCTAGGATAGAGGTAGGTGGATAGTGCCTTTCTATAGGAATTATTTTAATATCATGTGAAAATTCCACCAATACCCTTGAACGGGGTGTTGCGTGTTTTCCGTTTATGTCCCTATTGTTTTCGAGCCTTTCTTGATTTCCGAATTAGAGGTTAATACTTGTGAATAGGGTAATTTATTCTGTGATTTGGATGTTTTTCCAATGCATGCTTTTCTTGTTTATGACCATTTGGTCTAGCTTTTCTTGTTAGGCGTTTTCCAGTTTCCATGCCTAGTTCTAGGATAGTGGAACTATTGTACTGTTATGCTGTTATACCTTAGAATGCTATCCAAGTATTTTTTGAGGATTTATTGGGGTGATACACACACTATGCATGTTTTTTTAAATAGGGTTGTGAGATCCTAGTGTAGTAGACCATAGAGATAATAGATGTAAGGGCTTATCCAGAGTGTCTTTAATTTACGATGCGAGACCACATGTGGAATTGATGTTGAGTGCTTCCTCAGAGTGTCTGTAGTTTCTCAACGTGGGACACAGGGGGAATGAGACGTTGAGTGCTTCCCCAGATCGCCTTTAGTAAGATACTAGTCTATAGTGGGAATTGACGTTGAGTGCTTCCCCAGAAATTCTATTCTTTCTTTAGCTAAACCAGAGGGGTGAGATTGTGTGTGCCTCCCAGAGGGTTGGTAGTGCTTTTAGGTTGAACCATATGGGTTAGGCTATGAGAACTGCACAAAGGTTACCAGTTCGTTCTTCTTGCTTAAGTGACTGTTTAGTTGTTATTATTTATATGCTAGAAACTGTGGATTGTTACTACTGTGTATTATCTTTTTTACTACTTACTGTTTACTGCTTACTATACTTTACATTCCATATATTCATTGACTGTTAGGCACAGATCTTTGTGTGGTTGCCTACTGGGACTTTGTCTCACACCCTATTGGGGACATGTTTTTGGGCCCAAATAGATTATATTGTTGCAGGTATAGATAAGGGAAAGTGCCCTTCTACTTCAGGTTCTTGATTTCACTAGAGATGGAGATCATGGGACCATGTCGAGGCCTGTGATGCTGTGGAGCTTCTCATTTGTTTTTAATTCATACTTTCGTTTAGTACTGTATTCAGCATTTTGACTTTATTGAATGTTTTCCTCGACATATATGTATCATGCATCATTTACATACATTTTCTTCTAGTGGTTTATTTATCAATCATCCTCTATTACTCTTGTATGGATATTTAATGCTTCCACAGTTGTTGTTATTTCTTTTTTTCTTCCGTTGTGTACTCTTAAAATGAGGGCATAGTTTCCCCACTATCACACCCAAGGCCCTCGCTGCTAGTAGGCAGCCTCTAGTATTCGGGGAAATGAGCTTGAGGCCATGTAACCAACCAGGTACGGGGCGCCTCTTGGTGGATTCCGGAACCCGGACATTACAAACTGGTATCAGAGGATTTTCTTTTATCTTGATTTACTGTTTGGAGCCCTTAACCAGGTATAGGATGGTTTCG
The DNA here is from genome assembly GCA_963277665.1 of Viscum album. Classification (NCBI taxonomy): domain Eukaryota; kingdom Viridiplantae; phylum Streptophyta; class Magnoliopsida; order Santalales; family Viscaceae; genus Viscum; species Viscum album. The sequence continues at coordinate 710,128,107 of OY728159.1, forward strand.
GTACTTGGTATTAAGTTGTGCTCGGGAGTAGCTAACCCATGTACAGGGAAAATCCAATCAACCTTGATTATTACGGTTTTTTGGTTTTGCTATCTTAGAGTTGATCTGATTTCACCTAGAGAGATTCACATTCTTTTGTGTTGTTATTATTGTTGATATTGTGGTTCTATTTCTGTCGCAACCCGATGAGATGTGGGTATTCCATCTCATGCATCGTATAGGCACTTGATTGAAATCACATGCCATGAATTCTTTCCATGACATCTAGGGTTCATTTGCAATTGCATGTTGTTGTGATAGACGTTGTGTAGATTATGCATGCTATTGTGATATATGATTATATAGAATCCCTGCAGTTTGATAGAGAGGTTGTTTGTATTGTACCTTGCTTAAATGGACACCAAATTTTGGTTCTTGAGGTTTTATGGGCCCTCATCAATCAGAACTTGGTCGATCATTGGCTTGTTTCCCATATTTATGATATGTAGAAGATGACAATCTTTTATTCATGATGAGTATGGGTCCTCACATATCGGAATTTGGCACCTTCATGCTTGTTTTTTCTGTGCTTTCTGGGCTTTGATGCAGTTTCAGAGCTACTGCCCAGAAAAACCCATAATACAAGGCATGTAATTTTTATATACATGCCATGTAGTTTTTAAAATGTTTCACTGACTGTACAAGCAGAAAAACGGGTTTCAAAAAATCTCCAGGAACATGTCGTGTATGGCAGAAGCATGCCATGTAGTAGTGAGCCGTGTACCCGGCCATGTCACTAACAAAACGGTTGGGGAAGCTTGTGTAATACACGTCATGTTTTGTATGAACACGCCATGTAACATTGTTCTAGGTACCCAGTACATTCATATACAACACGGGGTGGTGTTATCTCCTCCTATACATGCCCTTTTTGTTTGGATCATGTCGTGTAAGGGTCATCCGTGTACCTGGTCGTGTCACCAACAACACGGGCCAGGAAAAATCTTCAAGTACACGCTGAGTTTGTTCGGAACACGCCGTGTAGTCTCAATTGTGTAACTAACAACATGGGTCAATGAAACATTATGTACTACATGCCATGTCCACAGGGAACACGCCATGTAGTATCTTTTTCTGAAGACCGTGTGGGTTATCCGTGCAAGGAGACCCGGGTAGGGGAATAGAGTTAAGTACATGTAATGTAGTGTTTATACACGCCATGTAGTCATGTATTGTAAAACATTAGTGTTTCCCTATCCTATTTCTATTTTGCACTCATTTGTTCTCTATCCTTGATATTCTCAACCTAAGGTATGCTTTTGATCATTCAGAGATATGCCTTCAAGAGGTCCTCTGGTTGTACGTCAGTTGTAGGATAGTGATCATACGCCAGATATGGGTGATCAGAGACTTCCTACCGATCCTCTAGTCGTGCCAGCCTTGGCACCAGCTGTCATAATAGTTGTAGGTGCTGAGGCATAGTTTAGGGAAGGCATTATGAGGATGATGCAGACCCTTTAGAGAGAACCGCCTCCTACCACCACTATGGAAGACTTGACGCAGGTTTTCTAGCAGCAGTATCCTCATACTTTCTTGGGGGAAGAAGAACTGCAGGCTAAAAAGTCATGGTTGGAATCCATGATGACTATCATTGAGCTTCTGGAAAAGACTCCAGAAATGAGGGCCAATCTCGCAATGTATATGCTAAGAGAATCTGCCAAGAGTTGGTGGGACGTGATCTCACTAGAGGGTCCTCAGCAGGTTATGTATTGATAGGATTTCCATAGCGTGTTTTAAAACTACTTCTACCTGAAGACCCTGAGGGCTGATCGAGCCTGGGAGTTTATGAGTCTAGAGCCGGGTAATCTTTCTGTTATCGTGTATTCCTCTCATTTCACCAAGTTGCAGCAATTCATATCCCTCCAAGGTGGATATGGGATGTTTCTAGCAAGGAATTTTGAGGATGGTCTCGGGCGAGAGATATTCTCACATGTGAATATCTTCGAGTTGACTTTTGTAACTTCCATCTCCATCCAGGCACTGATTGTGGAGCGTAATATGAGGTACTCCGGAGCTACAAGCCAGGGCGGTTCTGCTTCCAGATCTAGTATTTCTTTAGTTGAAAGTAGGTAGCGCCGTAGGGAGTCTACGCACAGTGATCCGAGGAGGTGAGATACATCTTCAGGTAGATAGATAATATGCTAATAGTGTGGGAGGGTAGGGAACATGAGGCTATAGTGCCAGAGAGACCCAGTGGAGTGCCGATCTTGCTGCAAGATGGGTCACCTTCAGCATTTCTGCCAGATTTTCTCTCTAGTATGTGGTGACTGGAGTTCTTCCTGTCGTTTCGGCCAAGGTGAAGGTCGAGGCCATGTTGTTCAGTCACCAGTCATTCATCATCAGCAGGGAGGATCAGCTCAAATTGGTCAGGAAGGGTCATAGGGTCGCGGGGTAGGCCAAACTTTTTCGGTGGATCAGACCTATTAAGATAAGCTTCCAAGACCTTCTACAGTTTGTGGTACGGTATTTGTAGACCTAGTTTTATCTTCGGATCTTTTCGTTACTGTTTCTACACATAGCATTATCTATGTTGCTGTTGTGGAGAGCCATGGCTTCTATATCTTTTCTTCTGCTGACTTGTTAACACTAGAAACACCCTTAGGGATGAGGACATCTAGTGTACGTCAGTGCATAGAGTGCCTTCTCAAGGTTGCAGGGTACCATTTCATATGGTATCTCTATGTGCTAGAGATGATAAGCTCTGATTTAATTATAGGGATGGACTGGTTGGTTCCCTTCCAAACAGTTGTCGATTGTTATTGTCGTAGGGTGAGTTTCATTTCACCAGAGGGTGTATCTTTTCATCATATAGGTGAATGGGATGTTCAGGCAAGTCGAGTAGGACTCGAGCATCATGGGCTAGGAAAGGTTACAACCCAGATTGTTAGTCTTTATCTGGATGATTGGGGGACTTCATAGTTGGACTTTCCTCTAGTGTTGAATCGTTTGAGAGATGTCTTTCCAGAGGATTTCTCAGGTTTTTTCCTCTAAAGAATGAGGTAGAATTCTCTATTGAGCTTGTGGAAGGAGCGTCACTGGTGTCCATTCCTTCCTATAGGATGGCTACACCAGAGTTGTAGGAGCTCAAGAAGCTGTTGGAAGAGTTACAGGCAAATGGTTTCATCTGACCCAGTACTTCTCCTTGGGGTTCGCCGGTCCTATTTGTGAAAAATGCAGATGGTACCCTTAGGCTCTGGGTGGATTATTAGAAGTTGAACCATTTGAGTTTCAAGAACTGATATCCCTTACCAAGTATTGAGGATCTTTTCGATTAGCTTCGAGGAGCCCTTGTGTCCTAAAAGATCAATTTGAGGTCTGTTTATCATCAGTTGCACGTTATACCAACAGATATAACTCTTGCAACCTTCACAAGTAGGTATGGTCTCTAGGAGTATACAGTTATGTCGTTTGGTCTCACGAATGCTCTAACAGTTTTTATGGAATTGATGAGTCGAGTGTTCTATCCTTACTTGGATTCCATCATTGTGGTCTTAGTGGATGATATCTTGGTGTACTCTCACACTCATTATGACCATGCTACCCATCTTGAGATCGTTCTGAGTACACTGATAGAGCATCAGCTTTATGCTAAACTATCAAAGTGCCACTTTTGGATGGATCAGATTCACTTCTTGGGTCACATCATCTCAGATGTATGAGTATCTGTGGACGCTGAGAATGTGAAAGATGTAGTTTCTTGGGAGCAGCCGAAGAACGTTTTTGAGGTACGGAGTTTCCTAGGGCTGGATGTATACTATAGATGATTCATTCAGGACTTTTCACACCTAGAAGCACCATTGGTAGGTCTGACAAAGTAGGGGGAAAATTTCTTATGGTCAGATTCATGTGAGTCATCCTTTCAGGAGCTAAAGGGAAGGTTGACGTCAGCACTGATACTAGTTAGAAGCTGTTGAGGCCACATGAGAGGAACTACCAGACGCACGATCTGGAGTTAGAAGTTGTTGTTCATGACTTGAACTATTGGAGACATTACCTTCTGGGAGAGAACATTATGGTTTTCACCGACCACAAGAGTCTCAAGTACATCTTCACTCAGCGTGATCTGAATCTGAGACAGCGCAGGTGGGTTGAGTATCTTTAGTATTTTGATTTCGAGGGTGCCTATACTCTGGGAAAGGGAAACACAGTGGTAGATGTGTTAAGTAGAAGAACATAGTTTTAGGCAGTTCAGGAGGCCATCAGTGAGTGGAATCTTATGGCTATATTCTCTATGATGTATCTGGAGGTGCACAATAGACAGCAACAGACTTACCTATATTCTGTAGCTGTTACCTCTACACTTCTTGATCAGGTACGGATGAGGCAGTTATCAGACTCAAAAGGCTTAGTCATGCGAGAGAGTGTGACAAGAGAGGACCCACTTCCTGGATAGACAGTGGGAGAGGATGAGATCATTCATTTCAATGGATGTGTATGGGTTCTAATAGACTAACGCAAGTAGATGATATGGGATTTTCATTCCTCGGTTTGTGCAGTTCATCCTGGCGTCACCAAGATGTATCAGGATCTTCATCGCTAGTATTGGTGGCCAGGTATGAAGAGAGATGTCGTAGGTTTCATCTTGAGGTTTTCTACTTGTTAGTAGGTAACGGAGGAACATCAGTGACTAACAGGCCTTTTACAGTAGTTACCCATTTTGAAGTGGAAGTGGAACGATGTCGCGATGGACTTCATGACCGGATTGCCTAGGTCACCTCAAGGGAAAGATGTTGTTTGGGTTTTCATCGATAGGCTTAAGAAGGTTTCTCACATACTACCAATCAATGAGAGCTTTAGTGTTGATGATCTAGGATGACTACACATCCGAGAGATTGTATGTCTGCATGGAGTTCCACACTCCATTATTTCAGACAAGGATGTCTGCTTTACCTCTCGATTCTTGCAGGGGCTTCAAAGGGCTTTGGGTACACATGTACTTTTGAGTACAACATTCCATCCCCAGACAGATGGCCAGTCCGAGCATATGATCTATGTGCTTGAGGATATTATAAAAGCTTGTATTCTAGACTTTGGAGGTTCCTGTTAGAAGCATATCACAATTGTGGAGTCTTCCAATAACAACATTTTTCAGGCCATTATTCAGATGGAACCTTACGAGGGATTGTATGGTAGGCCATGCTGATCACCATTATGCTGGTTGGAGGTAGGACAGGCAGCTTTACAGGGACCTCGTCTTGTTCAGGAGACCTCAGAGTAGATAGAGTTGATTCGGAAGAGGGTGGCTACAACACATTCTCAACAAAAGTCTTATGTTGATCAATGGAGGTGACCTCTGGAGTTCGAGTTCGGGGATCAGGTTTTCTTGTATGTCACACCAAGGTTGGTACACAAGAGGATTAAAATATAGGGTAAGATTTCACCATGATATGTCAGGTATTTTGAGGTGTTGTATAGAGTTGAGGCAGTTTCCTATCAGTTTCAGTTACCTCAAAGGTATTGGTCTATGCACGACTTCTTCCACGTCTCTCAGCTCTGACGTTACTTTTCAGACCCCTCTCATGTCTTTCTGCCCGAGGAGGTTGTGCACAAAACAGATGCATCATTTGAAGAGCATCCTATATGGATTATCGATCACAGTACGAAGGTTCTCTGTGGCGGTTTCGTCCTCTAGTATGGGTGTTATGGTTGCACGGGCGAGTATAGGATGCGACTTGGGGGAGGGAGGCTGATGTACGATCGCAGTGGCCGGAACTGTTCCGTGTTTCTTCCTCTATGCCTTGTTAGGGATATTTGGGGATAAATTTCTTTAAGGGGGGATGTTTTTAAAAACTAGGGTCTTCTTTTCACGTATGTTTTTCTTTTTCTGATAGTTTTTTTGAAAAATAGGAAAAGAGGAAAATCTAGAAATTTTCTATATTCATACCGTGTACTTTATAAGTTCATGCAGTGTACTTTGATGCAGTTCCAGACCGTGTGCTGTCCATGTCCGGGCCACACACATGGTGTGTTGGGGCGATGTGGAGGCTACATAAAGCGGAGTATGTAAAGGATATGTACAGGTCGTGTACCCCAGAAGTACACGACGTGTACTTTATTTTTTTCATTAAATAGACTAGGTTTGCACCTGATGGACATAACTCGCTTCTTCTTCAGGTTCTTCGTCTGAGAGAACCAGTACGGTCGAGGAACTTCTCCGAGCCCCTGAGCCTCTGTCCGTTATCTGAATCTACCATTGTCGATTGCGTTGGAACCACAATAGTAAGCCCTTACATCTCTTAGAGATTTGATTTCCAATTCATCCTCTTTCTCAAGATATTGTGTGTTGATCATTTTGGATATTTTCATAGATATTTAGTTTTTTAAGGATAATCAATCATCATGATCGAGTAATATCCATCTCTTAGGATCGTGGAAGGTGGTTTGTGCCTTTCTGTAGGAAGTCATTGAATATCATGTGAAAATTCCACCAATACCCTTGAACAGGGTATTGCGTGTTTTTCTGTATTGTCCCTATTATTTTCCTACCTTGATTTATTTCATGAGTAGAGGTTAATACTTGTGAATAGGGTAATTTCTATTGTTCTTTTGATGTTTTTTCCATTCGTGTTTTTCCAGTTTATGACCATTTGGTCTAGCTTTTCCCGTTAGGCGTTTTCTATTTTCCATTGCCTAGTTGTTGGAAAGTGGAACTGTTTTACTATTATGTTGTTATACCTTAGAATGCTAGCCAAGTACTTCATGAGGTTTACTTGGGGTGATACGTGCGCTATGAATGTTTGTTTTACACAAGGTTGTGAGAACCTAGTGTAGTAGACCATATGGAGAATGGACGTAAGGGCTTCTACAGAGTTTCTTTAATTTACGATGTGAGACCACAGGGGTAATTGACATTGAGTTCTTATTCAGAGTGTCGGTAGTCCCTTGATGTAGGCCATAGGGGGAATGAGACATTGAGTGTGTCCCCAGAGTGCCTTTAATATGATATGAGACTATAGGGGGAATTGATGGTGAGTTCTTCCCCAGAAAGTATATTCTTTCTTTAGCTGAACCAAAGGGGTGAGACTATGTGTTCCTCCAAGAGGGTTTCTAGTGCTTGTAGTTTGAACCATATGGGTTAGGCTATGGGAACTACCCATAGGTTACCTATTTGTTCTAATTGCTTGAGTGATTGTTTAATTGTTTGTATTTATATGCTAGAAACTCTAGATTGTTACTAATGTGTATTATCCTCTTTACTGATAACTGTTTACTGCTTACTGTACATTACCTGCCATATATTCACTAACTGTTAGGCACAGATCTTTGGGTGTTTTCAACTGGGAATTTGTCTCACACCCAGTTTGGGTCATGTTTTTGGGCCCAAACAGATTAAATTGATACAGGTATAGATAAGGGAAAGAGCCCTTCTCTTTCAGGTTCTTGATTTCGCTGGAGCTGGAGAGCATGAGACCATGTCGAGGCTTGTGATGTTGTGGAGTTTCTCATTTGTTTTTATTTCATACTTTGGTTTAGTACTTATTCTGCATTTTGACTTTTTTGGCTATTTTCCTCGACATATATGTATAATGCATCATTTACATACATTCTTCTCTAGTTGTTTATTTATCAATCTTCCGCTATTACGCTTGTATGGATGTTTACTACTTCCGCTAATGTTGTTTTTTGTTTTTCTCTTCCACTATGTATTCTTCCAATGAGGTCATAGTTTCCCCACTATCACACCCAAGGCCCACACTACTATTCGGCAGCCTCTGGAGTTCGGAGAAATGCGCTTGAGGCTATGTGACCAACCGGGTACGGGGTGCCTCTGGGTGGATTCTGGAATTGGGACATTACATATACCTAGTTTCATTGTCATGAATGTCATAAATATGGAGTCCCTAACTATGAAATATACATGTAGTTGGAAATAGAACCCTCTTATGTACATTTCTAAGATGTTGAACTACTAAATATGTCAGTCGGCCTGAAAAGTGACAATCCATATGTTGTTCTTGAATTATCCTTCCCAAATAATTGAACAATATGAACCCTATGTCCATGAGATTATCATGATAGAAAGACAATTACATTTTTAAGAACATGGATCTTTATTTCAGGTATGTTTTTCATTTTTGGGTCATTTTTTAGAAAAAGTGGAAAAGATTAAAATCTGTAAATTTTCTAAGTACATGCCTTGTACTTTATAAGTACACACCGTGTACTTTGATGCAGCACCAGGCCATGTGCTGGCCATGTCAGGGCCACACACAAGGTGTGTAAGGGTGATGTGGAGGCCGCTTAAAGTGGAGTACTAAAAGGACAAGTACATGCCATGTACCCTAGAAGTACATGTCGTGTACTTTTTTTCAATAAATGGACCGGGGTCGCGCCTAATGGAAAGAACTTTATTCTTCTTCAAGTTCTTCATTTGAGAGAACCCGTACGGCCGCAAAACCTCTTTGAGGCCCCGAGCCTCCATCCATTCTCCAAATCGTCCACTTTCGATTTCATTGGAACCGCAGCGGTAAGCCCTTCTTTCTCCTAGAGTTTTGTTTTCCAATTCCTCCTCATTCTCATGATATTGTGGGTTGAGATTTTTGGAAATTTTCTTAGATATTTGGTATTCTAAGGAGAATCAATCATCGGGATTCATGTATATCGATCTCCTAATATCAATGTAGGTGGTTAGTTCCTTTTTGTAGGAAGTCCTTGAATATCATGTGGAAATTACACCAATACAATTGAACGAGGTATTTAATTTTTTCTTGCTTTGTCGCTATTGTTTTCTTTCCTTTCTTAATTTCCTGAGTAGAGGCTAATACTTATGAATAGGGTAATTTCTTTTTTTCTTTGGATGTTTTTACCATGCATGTTTTGCCTATTTATGACCATTTGGTCTATCATTTCATGGTAGGAATTCCCAATTACCATGCCTAGTTGTAGGATAGTGGAACTGTTGTACTGTTATGCTGTTATACCTTAGAATCCTAGCCATGTAGTTCTTTAGGTTTACTTGGGGTGATACGCACGCTATGCATGTTTTCGTTTCATAGGGCTATGAGAACCTAGTGTAGTAGACCATAAGGAGAATAAAAGTAAGGGCTTCTCAAGAGTGTATTTAATGTACGATGAGAGACCACATGGGGAATTGACGTTGAGTTCTTCCATAGAGTGTCTGTAGCTCCTCAACTTGGGCCACAAGGGGAATGGTATGTTGAGTGCTTCCCCATAGCACCTTTAGTACGATACGAGACTATAGGGGGATTGACAGTGAGTGCTTCCCAATAAAGTCTATTCTTTCATTAGCTGAACTAGAGGGGTGAGACTGTGTGTGCCTCTTAGAGGGTTTCTAGTGCTTGTAGGTTGAACCATAGGGGTTAGGTAGTGAGAACTACCCTAAGGTTACCTGTTTGTTCTAATTTCTTGAGTGACTATTTACTTGTTTGTATTTATATACTTGAAACTATGGATTGTTACTAATGTGTATTATCCTGTTTACTGCTTATTGTTTACTTCTTACTATACTTTACCTTCAATATATTCACTGACTATCAGGCATAGATCATTTGGTGGTTACCTACTAGGACGTTATCTCACACCCTGTTTGGGTCTTGTTCTGGGCCTAAACAGATTATATTGTTGCGGGTATAGATAAGGGAAAGAACCCTTCTACTTCAAGTAATTGATTGCACTGGAGATGGAGAGCATGGGACCAAGCCGAATATGGTGATGGTGTGGAGTTTCTCATTTGTTTTTATTCCGTAATTTGATTTAGTACTGTATTTAACATTGTGAGTTGTTTGGCTGTTTTTCTCGACATATATGTATCATGCATGATTTACATTTATTCTGCTCCAGTTCATTATTTATCAGTCTTATGATATTACACTTGTATGTATATTTACTGCTTTTGCTATTATTGTTACTTGTTTTTCTCTTCCACTGTGCACTCTTCCAATGAGGGCATAGTTTCCCCACTATCACACCCAATGCCCTCATTGCTAGTCGGCAGCCTCTGGCATTCTTGGAAATTCACTTGAGGCCATGTGACCAACCAGGTACAGGGGCACCTCTAGTTGATTTCAGAACCGGTATGTTATAAAGTGGTATCAGAAAAGTTTATTTTCTCTTGAATTACTATTTGGAGCCTTTAGCTAGGGATAGTATGGATTCATTACTTACTATAAAGTTGTTCTCGGGAGTAGGTAACCCGTGTATAGGGAAAACCCAATCTACCTCGCTTATTACTGTTTTCTAGTTTTTCTATGTTATAGTTGATCTAATTTCACCTAGAGTGATTCACATGATTTGTGTTGTCATTGTTGTTGATATTGTGGTTATATTTCTGTTACAACCCGATGAGATGAGGGTATTCCATCTCAGGCATCATATAGGCACTTGTTAGAAATCACATGCCATGCATTCTTGCCATTCCATATAGGGTGCATTAGCAATTCCATATTGTTTTGATAGAAGTTTTGTAGATTATGCCTGTTATTTTGATAGATTCTTTGATAGAATCCATGCAGTTAGATAGAGAGGTTGTTTTTATTGTACCTTTCTTAACTGAACACCATATTTTGGTTCTTGAGGTGTTATGGGCCTTTATGAATTGGAACATGGTGGATCATTGACCTGTATCTCTTATTTATGATATGTCAGAGATGCCAATATTTGATTCAGGGGGAGTATGGGCCCTCACAGATCGTAATTTGGCACTTTCATGCTTGTTTTTCAGTGTTTTCTGGGCTTCGGTGCAGTTTCAGATCTACTGTCCAGAAAAACCTAGAATACACGGTGTGTACTTTATATGTACACGCCGTGTAATTTGTAAACCGTGTCACTGACTGTGTGAGTAGAAACACGGGTTGTGAAAATTTTCCTAGAACAGACCATGTACGGTAGAAACACACCGTGTAGTAGTTAGTCATGTACCCGACCATGTCACTAACAACACGTTTGGGGAAGTTCATGTAATACACACTGTGTTTTGTATGAAACCATCGTGTAGCCTTGTTCTAGGTACCCGGCCATGTCACGAACAACACGGGACGGTGTTATCTCATCATATACATGCCAGGTTTGTTTGGAACCCATCGTGTAAGGGTCAGCCGTGTACCCAGCCGTGTCACCCAAAACACAGGTCTGGAAAAATATTTAAGTACACACCGTGTTTGTTCGGAACACGCCGTGTAGTCTCAACTATGTAACCGGCTGTGTAACTAACAACGCAGGTCATTGAAACCTTGTCTAATACACACCGTGTCCACATGGAAGACGTCGTGAAGTCTCAATTTATGATTACCGTGTGGGTTTTCCGTGCAAGGAGACTATGGAATGAGAATAGAGCTATGTACACACCATGTAGGGTTTATACATGCCGTGTAGTCATGTTTTGTAAAACATGAGTGTTTCCTTATCCTGTTTCCATTTTGTAGTCCTTTGTACTCTTTCCTTGATATTCTTGACCTAAGGTATGATTTTGTTCTTTCAGAGCTATGCCTCTGAGACGTCCTCCGGTTGTACGTCAGTTGTAGTATAGTGATCAGATGCCAGATATGGCTAATGAGGTACTTACTGCTGATCCTCCAGTCATGTCATCCTTGGCACCGGCTATCATACAAGTTTTAGGCACTGATGCATAGTTTAGGGAAGGATTTATGAGGATGATTCAGACCATTCAGGGAGAACCACCTCCTTCCACGACTATGGCAGACTTGACACGGTTTTTCTAGCAGCATCGTCCTCCTACTTTCTCGGGGGTAGGAGGACCGCAGGCTACATAGTCCTTTCTGGAAGCCATGTTGACTATCTTTGATAATCTGGAAACGCCTTCAGAGTGCGGGTCAAGCTCTCTACCTATATGATACAAGACTCCACCAAGAGGTTGTGGGACATGATCTCACAGGCGGGTCCTTAGGAGGTTATGGATTGGGAGGAGTTCCAGCGCGTGTTTTATGGCTGTATCTACTCAGAGACCCTGAGGGCCGATCGAGCCCATGAGTTCATGAGTCTAGAGTAGGGTACTCTTTCTGTTATGGATTATACCTCTCGTTTCACTGAGCATTAGTGTTTCTCACCCCTCTGGGGTGGATATGGGATGTTCATAGAAAGGAAGTTTGAGGGTGGTATCAGGCATGACATCCTCTCGTAGGTCAATAGCTTCTAGTTGAATTCCATCACTTCCATAGTCAATCAGACACTGATTGTAGAGCGTAATATGAGATAATTTGGAGCTGTGAGCCAGGGCGCTTCTACTTCTAGAGCTAGTATTCCTCTAGTTGACAGTAGGAAGCGCCATAGGGAGTATACGCACGATGCTCCGAGGTGGAGAGATACATCTTTAGGTAGCCATATAGTATTCTACCAGTGTGGGAGTGCAGGGCACATGAGGCTGCAGTGTCAGAGAGACCCAGTGGAGTGCCGATCTTGTGGAAAGATGGTCACCTTCTGTGTTTCTTCCAGGTTTTCTCACCAATAGAGGGTGATGGGGGTTCTTCCATGACTCCTTGTTCAGGAACAGCCCCACCAGTCTCCCACCAGTCAGGGTACTGGAGTTTTTCTAGCCGTTCGGGCAGAGGTTGAGGTCGAGGTCATGGTGGTCAGTCACCAGTCATTTATCGTCAGCAGGGAGGATCATCTCAGAGTGGTCAGGTAGGGTCATAGGGTCGCGGGGTAGGCCAGACTTTTGTAGTGGGGAATACCTATCAAGAGCAGGATCCCAGACCATCTACAGTTTGAGGTACGATCTTAGTAGCCTCAGTGTTATCTTCAGTGCTTTTTGATACTATTTCTATGCATAGATTTATATTTGTTTCTATTTTGAAGAGCCTTGGGCTCTGTATCTTTTCTTCTATCAGTGTTTTGAAACTAAACACACCCTTAGGGACGAGGACATATAGTGTACGTCAGTGCAGAGAGTGCCCCCTCAAGGTTGCAGGGTATCGTTTCTTATGGGATCTCTATGTCCTAGAGGTGAAAAGCTATGATGTAATTCTAGGGATGTAATGGTTGGTTCCCTTCCAAGCAGTCATCAACTGTTATCGCCGCAGGGTGAGTTTCATTTCACCAGCGGGTGAATCTTTTCTTCATAGAGGCGAATGGGATGTTTAGGCAAGTCAAGCAGGACTCGAGCATCATGGTCTATGAAGGGTTACAACCCAGATTGCTAGTCATTATTTGGATGATCAGGGGACTTCATAGTTGGACTTTCCTCCAGTGGTGGATTGTTTTAGAGATGTCTTTCCTTATGATTTTTCATGTTTTCCTCTAGACCTTGAGGTGGACTTTATTATCGAGCTCAAGACAGGAGCGGAAACTGTGTCCATTCCTCCCTAGAGGATGGATTCACCCGAGTTGCAGGAGATCAAGAAGGAGTTGGAGGAGTTACATGCAAAGGGTGTCATCCGACCCAGTACTTCCCCCTGGGGTTCTCCTATCCTTTTTGTGAATAAGGCAGATGATACCCTTTGGCTCTGTGTGGATTACTGGAAGTTGAACCAGTTGATGTTCATGAACCGATATCCCTTGCCAAGGATTGATGATTTCTTCAATCATCTTCGAGGAGTTCTTGTGTTCTTAATGATCGATTTGTTGTCCGGTTATCATCAGTTGAACGTTAGACCATCAGATATACCACTAGAATCCTTTCGGAGAAGGTATGGTCTCTACGAGTATACAATTATGTTGTTCGATCTCACGAATGTGCCAGTAGTTTTAATGGCACAGATGAACCAAGTGTTCCATCCATGGATTCCATCGTTGTGGTCTTCGTGGATGATATCTTGGTGTACTCTCACACTCGACACGACCATGCTACCCATATTGAGATCCTTTAGAGTACACTGAGAGAGCATCAGCTTTATGCTAAACTCTTGAAGTGCCTCTATTGGATGGATCAGATTCACTTCTTAGGGAATGTTGTCTCAGAAGCAGAAGTATCTATGGACCCTTAGAAAGTGATAGTTGTAGTTTCCTAGGAGCACTCAAAGAATTTTTTTGAGGTATGGAGTTTCCTAGGGTTGGCTGGATACTAAAGATGCTTCATTCAAGACTTTTCACACCTAGAAACACCATTGACAAGTCTGACCAAGAAGGGGGCGAAGTTCTTATGGTCAAATTCTTGTGAGTCATCCTTTCAGGAGCTGAAGGGAAGGTTGAAGTCATCACCAATACTATCCTTTCGAGAGCCAGGAAAGTTCTATTCTGTTTATTGTGATGATTTAGGTATCGGGCGGGGCACTGTGCTTATGCTGGGTGAAGGAGTCATTGCGTACGGGTCTCGGCAGTTGAGGCCACATGAGAGGAACTACCCAACACACGATCTGAAGTTGGAAACTGTTGTTCATGACTTGTGTTGTTGTATACATTACCTTATGGGAGAGAAATTTGTGTTTTTCACCGACCATAAGAGTTTCATGTACATCTTCACTCAGTGTGATATGAATCTGAGACAGCGCAGGTGGGTCGAGTATCTTTAGTGTTTTAATTTAGAGCTTGCCTATACATCAGGAAAGGGAAATGCAGTGGAAGATGCGTTGAGTAAGAGAAATCAGATTCAGGTAGTTCAGGAGGCCAGCAGTCAGTGGCAGCTTATGGATCTATTCACTGAGAGGGATCAGGAGGTGCACAACAGACAGGTACATACTTACCTATCTTCTGTAGCTATTATCTCAACACTTCTTGATCGGGTACGAATGAGGTAGCTATTAGACATAGAAGTCTTAGTCCTGCGGGAGAGTGTGATAGGAGAGGACCCTTTTATGGGATGAACAGTGGGAAAGGATGAGATCTTGCGTTTCTAGAATGCATATGGGTTCAATCAGACATAAGTGAGGAGATGATGTGGGATTTTCATTCCTTGGTTTGGGCAATTCATCCTTGAGTAACCAAGAAGTATCAAGATCTTCATCACCAGTACTGGTGGATAGGAATGAGAAGAGATGTTGCTGGTTTCTTCTTGAGGTGTTCTACTTGTCTGCGGTTAAAGGCAGAGCATCAGCGACCAATATGCCTTTTAAAGAAGTTACCCATTCCATAGGGGATGTGTAATGATTTCGTGATAGACTTCATGACCGTATTTCTGAGGTCGCCTCGAGGGAACAATTTTGTTTGGGTTGTCATCGATTGTCTTACGAAGGTTGGTCACTTCTTACCGATCAAAGAGACCTTCAGTGTTGATGATCTGGAAATACTATTATTCTGAGAGATTGTACGTCTACATGGAGTTCCACACTCCATTGTTTCAGATTGGGAAGCGTGCTTTACCTCTCGGATCTGGTAGGGGATTCAAAGGGAATTCTGTACACAGGTACTTTTGAGTACAACATACCATCCTCAGATAGATGGATATTCTGAGCATATGATCCAAGTGCTTGAGGATATGATCCAAGATTGCATTCTACACTTTAGAGGTTCTTGGTAAAAGCATATCCCTCTTGTGGAGTTCCCCTACTTCAACAGTTTTCAAGCGACTATTCAGATGACAACTTAAGCGGCTTTTTATGGTAGGCTATGCCGATCACCTTTATACTGGTTAGAGGTAGGAGAGGTAGCTTTACTAAGACCTCGTCTTGTTCAGTTGACCTCAGAGAAGATATAATTGATTCGGAAGAGGATGGATACAGTACAGTCTCGACAGAAGTCTTATGATGATCATCATAGATGACCTCTAGAGTTCAAGGTTGGGGATCAGGTTTTCTTGCATGTCGCACCGAGGTTGGGACACAAGAGGATTCAAAGACAGGGTAAGATTTCACAACAGTACGTCAGGCTGTTTGAGGTGTTGAAGAGAGTTGGGCCAGCTTCCTATCGGTTGTAGTTGCCTTAGAGGTACTGGGACATGTCGGATGTCTTCCACGTCTCTCATCTCTGAGGTTACTTCTCAGACCTATCTCATGTCATTCAGCCTGAAGAGGTTGAGCTCAAAGAGGACGAATCATTTGAGGAGCATCGTTTCCAGAGTATTGATCGCAGTACGAAGGTTCTCCGTGCGAAGTTTGTTCCTCTAAGAAGGGTGTTATGGCATCACGGTTGAGTACAGGATGAGACCTGGGAGAGGGAGGTCGATGCACTATCGCAGTGGCTGGAGCTATTCAGGGTTTCATCTTCTACACCTTGTTAGGGAAATTCAAGGACGGATTTTTTTTAAGGGAAGAAGTTTTTAAGAACTCGGATCTTTGTTTCAGGTATGTTTTTCCATTTCCGGTCATTTTTTAGAAAACGTGGAAAAGAGGAAAATCTGGAAATTTTCTAAGTACACGTCGTGTACTTTATAAGTGCATGCCGTGTACATTGATGCAGTGCCAAGACGTGTGATGGCCATGTCTGGTCCACACACATGGTGTGTAGGGGTGATGTGGAGGCTGCCTAAAGTAGAGTACGGAAAGGCCATGTACACGCCATGTACCCCAGATGTACACGCCATGTACTTTGTTTTTTTTTCACTAAACAGACTGGGGTTGCGCCTGATAGATAGAACTTGCTTCTTCTTCAGGTTCTTCATCCGACAGGACTCATACGGCTGTAGAAATTCTCTGAGCCCCCGAGCCTTCGTCCATTCTATGAATCAACCGATGTTGATTGTGTTGGGACCGCATCGGTAAGCCCTTCCATCTCCTACATCGTTGTTTCCCAATTCCTCCTCTTTCTCAAGATATCTTGGGTTGAGCATTTTAGATTTTTTCTCAGATCTATGGCATTCTAAGGAGAATCAATCATAGTAATTCAGGTATATCGACCTCCTAGGATCGAGCTAGGTGGATTGTACCTTTCTATAGGATGTCATTGAATATCATGTGCAAATTCCACCAATACCCTTGAATGGGGTATTGCGTGCTTTCCTGTTTTGTCCCTATTGTTTTCCTGCCTTGATTGATTTCCTGAGTAGAGGTTGATACTTGTGAATAGGGTAATTTCTTCTATTCTCTGGATGTTTTTTCCATACATTTTTTCCCTGTTTATGACCATTTGGTCTAGCTTTTCCCGTTATGCATTTTCCAATTGTCATGCCTAGTTGTAGGATAGTGGAACTGTTGTATTGTTCTGCTTTTATAACTTATAATTATAGCCAAGTAGTTGTTGATGTTTACTTGGGGTGATACGTGTTCTATGCATGATTGTTTTACATAGGTATGTGAGAACCTAGTATAGTATATCATAGAGATAATGGACGTAAGGGCTTCTCCAGAGTGTCTTTAATTTACAATGTAAGACCACATGGGGAATTGATGTTGAGTGCGTTATAAGAGTGTCTATAGTTCCTCGATGCGGGACACATGGGGAATGAGACATTGAGTGCTTCCCCAAAGTGCCTTTAGTACGATACGAGACTATAGGGGGGGTTGACGTTGAGTGCATCCCTAGAAATTCTATTCTTTCTTTAGCTGAACCAGAGGGGTGAGACTGTGTGTGCCTCCCAGAGGGTTGCTAGTGCTTTTCGGTTGATCCATAGGTGTTAGGCTGTGAGAAATACCCAGAGGATACCTATTTTTTATGCTTGTTTGAGTGACTATTTACTTGTTTGTATTTATATGCTAGAAATCGTGGATTGTTACTAATGTGTATTATCCTATTTACTACTTACTCTTTACTGCTTACTGTACTTTACCTGCTATATATTCACTGACTATTAGGCACATATTTTTGGGTGGTTGCCTACTGGTATATTATCTCACACCCTGTTTGGGTCATGTTTTTGGGCCCAAACAGATTATATTGTTGCAGGTATAGATAAGGGAAGGCGCCCTTCTACATCAGGTTCTTGATTGCACTGGTGCTGGAGAGCATGGGACCAAGCTAAGGCTTGTGATGCTGTGGAGTTTCTCATTTGTTTTTCTTTATTACGTTGGTTTAGTAATGTATTCATCATTGTGACTTGTTTGGTTTTTTTCATCGACATATATGTATAATTGATCATTTTCTTATATTCTTCTCCAGTTGTTTATTTATCATTCTTCTACTATTACTCTTGTATGGATGTTTACTGCTTCCCCTATTGTTGTTATTTGTTTTTATCTTCCGGTTTATACTCTACCAATGAGGGAATTGTTT
The DNA here is from genome assembly GCA_963277665.1 of Viscum album. Taxonomy (NCBI): domain Eukaryota; kingdom Viridiplantae; phylum Streptophyta; class Magnoliopsida; order Santalales; family Viscaceae; genus Viscum; species Viscum album. Next base: position 710,146,140 of record OY728159.1, read on the forward strand.
CCCCATTATCACACCAAAGGCCCTCACTACTAGTTGGCAGCGTCTGGTGTTCGGGGAAATGCCCTTGAGGCCATGTGAACAACTGGGTATGGGGAAACTCTGGATGGCTTCCAGAACCGGGAAGTTAGAAGATTCATGGTATGGAGTTCATGATGGATCCTCTAGATGAAAAATTAATTCCACTACTTGTATGTGATGTCCACTATTAGATATATATCATTACCAAGGTCTCTCTAGTATAAGTTAATAAATTCATTTGAAATAGGGTGGTCTAGTCTATATCATCTCAAGTAGACAGGGAATGTTGAAAATCATTATAAATATAATCCCAAATTAGCATACCATTTATTTTATAAAAAACCTAGAGGATGATTCTGACCACCCCAAACATCAGATAGAACAAAAATTTATCCAAGATCCATCTTCTTACTAGGAATATCATCATACATTTTTACATTATAATATTCTAGGAGAGACACAAACATCTTGTTATAAACATATCTAATTCATCTTAGAATAAAATTCAATGAAAGTAAATTTCTCCCAAAAGGGGAAAACCAATTTCATTCGAAGAATCCTCTCGATGAAATATTCATGTTGGATAACCATCCATATTTTTGAATGGGTATAAAATTTCCCATTATTTATAGATCAATGTGGATTTCATGCTTAGGGTCAAGTAAACCCCATTCAAAATCCATTGGATGTGTCTTGAGGATACATCCTCTAGAAAAATAATCTTTAGAGATGAAATTATCTTCATTTAAAACATTATCGCTGAACATATTGTGAGTTATTAAAATCTGTAATGGGTGAACGATACCAACACAATGTGGTGAAATTGGGGCATTGTTCTGGAGTTGGAACTCAAAAAGGGTGACCAATCTGACAGTGGATTGTCCAACAAATTAGTCCCCAAAAAACCTATAAGAAATTCCCTAGTAAACTAAATTACAAAGAATTGGATGTAATATATTCTACTAAAAATGTTTTTTATTGAATCCACAACCACCCCAACATCTTCAGTAGAAGACATATATACAAATAAAAAATTGAAAATTTTTTAGTTGTATAATGGATATAAGAGTTTGGATTTGAAATGGAAAAACAAATGAATTGGGAAGTGTAATGTAGTGTGTGTGACCCATTGAGAGTCACATGATCACATAACACCAATGAAACCACATGGATCTCATGAAACTGCCAACCATATTAGATAGTAGATCAATTCAGTTAACACTATTTGATCATGTGATGGGGTTATGTTGTCTTATTACACAAAGAAAGCATATGAAGTTCTCTTCTGAAGTGGTCATGGGGGAGTAAAAAGTTAGTCAGATCTATAAGTTATTAACAGGTTGAATTAATATACCCTTTCCCTCATATTTATAAGATATATAATAGAATTCCAAGGGTCACTCAGAATGTTATGCTCTTCCTAGGATACCAGAGGACATAGTTAATCCTAAGAGACTCAAGAAGGAATTTAATTTTTTAGAACCAAGTCCTCCCATAGACTCCTAGACCTCGTCTCTTGGGGGTGATTTTTTATACCTTAAACAAAATAATTGTAAAAAATAATTTAGGTAAAATACAAAATACAGACTATATTTTTGGTGCAAAGGAAAGAAAAAGAGAAATCATGACTACTTGAGGGTTATGTGACAGTGTTTGATTTTATTACCCTTAAGGGGATATGTGATCTCATAACCCCATAGAATCATGTGTGACCTTGAATAAAAGTGAATGAAGTCTTCGTGATGGGGTTCACATAAGATCATGTAACCCAAGACTTTCCATACAATGTCCCAGAGAGACATCATTTCATAATATTAAAGACATCATGAATATGAAGCTATCTGTGATGGTTCATTCACAGGGTTGTTTATATTAATTCATGTTCTTAGAGAAATGTGATTTCATGTACCCTAAAGGATAAGGTGATTAATTAATCATAAGGTATGCAATTCACATGGTCACTATTATTTTTTTAGAATTCCCCCTATGTTATGTGATCACCCAATAGAAGATAGATCATGTGAGCATTCTTGATGATGCTTCCTCTGATGGGCCAATTTCATTTTTATTGTTCATTATATGATTCATTTGGAGATTTCACTGACGAATTGTGATCTAATACCACACATCGAACAATAAAATTCTATATTACATAGATAATACTCAAATGACTCAAGCCTGAGAATGTGTATCCCCCACCATGTGATATGACATAGACATTTAGGGTAGATTCTTTCTAAAACATAGTGGATACTTGATGAAGATTGATTTTGGGTTGAAAATTATTTGAGGGGAAATATGATGAATTTTAGAGAATTTTTAAGGATAAGGAATCACCTGATTTTAGATCTATACACAATTAAAATTATACAAGTAGAACTAGATAAAATTCAAGAAGAGTGAGTGGTATTTTCATGTGGCTATCAATGTGAGAACCATTGATGTAATAAACCCCCATTTACATGATCACATGATGACTTCTTGGACATGTGGTCATGAGATGTCCTCTTGGTCATGTGACCAGATCATGATATCTCTCAATCCTATATCATTATGCAATTGCATGACCCTCATGTGTTTACATACTTATGTATCCCCTTTTTCATCACATGAAGTTTATGACCCAATCATCACAAAAATAAGTACATAAACGCATTTTTGTCAAGTGATCACCCAACTCAGAAGATTTCCACTAAAAATCTATTAATCCTTTCTTCTTCCATAATTATAAATACCATAATATACTCCAATACTCACTAACTCATAGGGAAATAATTCTTATGAGTTCAATCCACCGTCCAATACTATCAATGATGAAGGAACATATGAACTATTTGGAATATAATACTAGATATAATCAAGATTCATATGAAACATTATTTATGTCCCAATATCTATAATAATCGAATGCAACGTGATATATCATTTTTTATCTCTTAGTTCTCACACCCAGAATGACCCATGTGGGCTTAGTGATTTCCAATTATCATGACTCTATCATTAAACACCTTATGAAATACGAAGTCTCTAATTCTTATTTTAATTTGGTTATGTATGATTTCATTTAAGGTTTAAGCTGCATATTCACCATATGCGATGTGTTTCATATTTTTCTATCTCTTCTTTCTCACACAAGTCATGACACATATAATATTAGTGATTTTAAATTATCAGACCATAAACATAAAAAACCATATTAACTATAAATTCTTTGATTTATATTATAATAGGGTATTTTGGATGCTTTATTATGGACCAAGATCAATATTCACCATGTAATATGAGTTTAAAGTTTGTCTATCTCCTATTAATAAATATTATAATGACAAATGTGTTCTTAGAGATTTGAAACGATCATTCCATCCGCATAAAAAAAACACCATATGAACTATAAATATTATTACTCCTATTGTAATTGTGAAACAAAGGATGTTTTTTAATGGTTAGAGGTCCATATTGAACATATTCGTACAGGTATATTCATTATTCAGTATCCCCCTTAAAGTAACATAATTCTCCCATTTATGTTTTTTTAGAATTTCGATTTCTCCAATAGAATCACATAATTATTATCTCATGGATCCATATTACCCATGATAATCATTATAAATTTTCATTTTTTATAGAATTAGTATGTAATCCATGTACCATAATACACCCCTTACGAGTATCTTCCTTAATTGTACACCATAAATTCTTTTTCCTATATTGTATACACTCTTAATAAATAATCTCATGGTAGAATCAATGCGTAATCCCCTGATGCATTTTACCATACACTCTCATGAATTTCATCTTGTCTTTTATTGTATCTTTTTTCCCACTTGGAGCATGACTCATGTGTTCTTAGAGACCTACAACGATCCTTCAATCATAATGGTACTCATTCATCCATCATTGGATGCCTCCATATGTGTAACTGATGAAAATATTCTCATTTCCTTCAAAGGGACATACTTATGATAAAGTATCTTAGTGGAGTATCATATGCTTACATTCCTCATAAATATTATAACTATATGGATTTTAATTCTACCTTGACAAAATATATAGAATTCTTCCCCAATGTTCTGGACTAGTATATTATATATAAATGTTCCCACATATATTTTTATCACATAACATTAAATGGAATTATATAAACCAACAATATAACCTTAAAATATATCCTTCATACTACATTGGATTTTATTCTCTACTCAATGGGACACATAGGATTCCTTACTAAGGTTCATACCCCGTATCATTAAACATTAATTACCTTTATCATTAGTTTATATCAATAATATGATCATTCACATCCCCCCATTGCTTTTCTATAATCTTGTGAGTATGTATTTCTCAACTTTAAAGGCTATAATCCATGCAGACCATGTTCTGTTAGGTCATATTCTTGAATAATACAATTCCACCACCTGAGGGGGGATATTACATCTACGTACAACTATGTTAACCTCATCAGCCCATATTCATGATGGGATATTATTAATAGGGTTATACTCCTTTTTATTTCAACAAATACTTTTATGGACATATTCGCTCCAAGGCGAGCATAAATAGGGCACTCATGTGTAACCCACACATAAAAAATTGATAGGCACCTTTCACTAGACTTCCTTACCACATGAAATTAAGCTACATGGTTTAATCCCTGTCCCATTAACATAAATGGTATGATGTGTCACATTAAGTATCACTGAACTACATGGTTTATTAATCCTTTTACAAGGATACATTAAAACCCACCACTATGGTGTTGATCTAGATACCATAAGAAACTATCTTCTTCATAGATGAAAATAAACTCTCTAGCACCCATTTGTACAGATTCAAAATATAAGAACCCATGAGCTAACATCATTAATTATTTATGGGTATCAATATGGATAACATCTTATAAATAAATATGAACACGTAAATGAGATGATTATGATATGTATGGATAGTAAAATTAGGGTTAAAAGTAACTAGATATAATATGTCTTGGTAACCAATATTGTATCAGGGTCTTGGAAGATTCAAGAACATGTGTTCAATCGATAAGATATTGCATGAGTATGAAATAACTCCCCCAAACATAGTTTTATAATCCCTACCACCCATCCTCTTGACCAATCTAGGTTCTTAAGTGGTATTCGTAGGGAAACCCAATGACTGCCAAACATTATAATATAGGATCGTAGATCCATTTATAGTTCATAACCATTAATTGTTTCTGATTCCTAGAATAAAATCTACTGGGATATGTCTAAGACAATATATTCACCCATTGTCAGAATAAAAATTGTTCAATTGTCAATATTCTATCGTGTATTTTGTTAATATTGAGTCCCATTTTTGGGATAAAAAATAGTATAAAATACCACATATCTTACTATAATTACATTTATAAATCACCTAACTCGTTAAATTAGAAAATATAAACACAAACAACTTTCAAATAATTAATTTATAAAAAATAATTAGTATCTATTTATTACTATTTTTGAAACACACCCAAATCAATATATTCATTCAAAAAATTATTCTCAAAATCCATTTTATAAAATTAACAAAAAATTTCTTCTAAAATACCATAAGATAGAAGATTCCATAAATTGATTTAGAAGTTATAAAAAATCATAATAGAAATATAATAGAACCCTAGACTTGTATCACGACATCAATAGAGTATAAAAAGTAAAATAATAAAGGAGTTGTGAAATTCAATAAATTATTGGATAAGTGATACAATAATATAATGAATGGGTTCCCCTAGATAATCCTACTAGATAATACAAGCCACATAATCCATATGAGGAGTGATCAATATACCACATTCCACATAATTCATTTAGTTAAAACTCAATCCATCTGATTATTAAACATTACCTGTTCAGTGAAAAATCTATAATAAATGTTTCACACATCCAAATTATATACTTATCTTCCTAGTATACAGATTACATTATTCAATGTATGTGGGAAAAAGAATAAAATATCCATCACAAGAATTATAGTTCATTTTAAATAAATTTTATCTCACCACAAACAGTATAATAATAAAAATATAATTTTTCTATTAATTCATGATCCAAACATAAAATAATGATATAAAAAATTAATTTATTGAAAAAAATATTAAGGAAAGTTGTACAATTTAAATGGTATTTAGTGAGGGTATTACATATAAAATAAAACTCATTTCAATGTTACAAATGTTCCATTACTTCAATATTGGATCATACTTCAAAGACATGGCCCACCAATTTGAATAATCCATTAAAAAATCATTAAAAACCAATTCCTATAACAACAATATTGAAATATATTCAAGAAATAGTCTACTTGTTTTTATAAAATACATTTTAAATCTGACAGGACTACTTAATTTTTAAATACTCTTTGAAATCCAAGCATATACCAATTCTAATTCCCAAATGGGGTCAAATAATATTAATCATAAAATAATATTCTAAAATACACCATAGGTAATTTTACACTCACATAGAATTTAATATAATTTAATAAATGAAAAAAACTTCTAAAAGAATTATGTGAAGTGATAAAATCATTTAGATTCCTTATGAAATTTATAAAAACTATCATATAGAGGTTTAATATGATAAAATAATTCATTAGAAACCAATATGAATTAAATGAAAATAAATTTTAATGAAACACACAATGACACCTACCTTGATCCAAGAAGAATCAAGCTATAATGTCTCACCTTCAATGAGGAATGACCAACCATGAAAGGAAATGGTCTCTATAAACCCTATAAACCAAAAACCCCATTACTAAGCCACCCAAAAACCATAAATCATAGAAAAACTTCCCCTAGGTATAATGGGGGGTAATAAGATATAATAGGTAAATAGGAAGGGATAATATTTAAAAATAAATAGAATAGATGTTATCAATAAATATGTGTGGATTTATTGGAGGAGGACAGAAAATTAATGATGAAATGAGAGAAGGAGATCTCCATGTCTTCCCAACATTTTTTCAAAAGAGGTATTGTTAGAGGAGAGGAAAATGGAATTTTAATTTGATAATGGGGAAACAATAAATTCCAATTTTAATGAATCTTTGAAGTATACATGGTTTGGTTAAATATATTTACAAACCATTCTCATATTGTGTGTGTGGGAGTAACTACATCTGGTTTGTCACATGATCATGAAGGAAAAATATGAAAAATTATGCAATGAACATGTTATAACCACTAAAAATACATGAATGTTTCATAAAAGGAAGTCTCATGGTCTACCTAAGTTTTGTAGTAACCATTCAATGCCATGAAAATTCGTAAAATACATAATTTCAAACAAAAAATACCTAAATTTAAATTACCTAAAAATGGACAATATTTAAATAAATAGTGACATTGGGTTGTTATAATTATCTCAAAAATTCATAATTAATTCTAAAAAGTAAATTATAAACTTTAAATAAAAAAGAAAATAAAAAATTAAACCACCTATATAACAGGAGGGAGGGTCAATGACTTTTAATGATGCCTCGAGAGAATGGGAGACCTGACCAAAAACATAGCTCGTCAAATTCACGGATCAAATCCTCACACATCATTAAAAATTTCCATGTTCAAAAGAAGTTATTACCATTAAACATTGATCTCTTAGAATATAAATACATATTATAGTTATCCCCACCATTTAAAATTTCTCTAAAGTTGTGATATAAGGAGGATATTGTTCTAATTGAGAGCTAAAACCAATAAAATATGCAATAATAAAAAAATACAATTGTAATAATAACACTCCACAAACGATAATAACAATATGTGAATTGACATAATATATTAAATGGAAGAACAACCCAAAGTACATCTAAATGATCATAAAGAATAACCACCTAATTCACTACACCACATATCTCGAAAAGGAAAAAATATACCCAATTGATATCATGGATCAATAATAAATGAAAAGGGCTCTAAACATGGTTTAAAAAAACATAATGAAAGGGGTGATCATGGACCTTATTCTTAGGACACAAATTTCAACTGAACCACACATGATCAAAACCAACACCATATAGTTTTATAACCTCAATTGGTGTTATATCTATCTGAGTCACTAAAAAAATACCCTTAGATTAGACATATCCAGTCACACCAATACCCCACTATAGAAAGTTACACACAAAATCCTCATGTGAAATAATAAAACATCATTTCAAAATAACATCCATATCAATAGAAAACTCCCATGTGTTGAATGATGGAAAAACTGAATATATCAATCACAAATTTCCTCAATAACGTCAAAATATTATAAACAGAATTATCACCAATATCAAAATCAATCAATCCCCTAAGACTACTATGTGCAACTCTACTCACTGTATTTCTAAATTAAAAAAACCACTTCACTTCCTTAAAGAGACCATGATCACTATGGGATTATAAATTGTTTCTAATGATGTTCAAAATCATGTAAGGTTATGGATGCACCGCTCTCTTTCGAGTCTTGGTTGAGTCAATAGTAAAAATATATACACCTAAATAACAAGGGGATTTCCCCTATGACACATCCAAGAAGATGTACAACCACATTCTATCGACACCTTTGGTGGAGGAACAACTAAGGGGTACGAAACATGAATCTAACTCATTAAAATTTTATAATAAAAATTAAATAGTCTAAATAACCACCATGGGACAAAAACAAATACACAAACTCACAAAAGCTAATCATTTAGCTAAGAATATTCAAAGTTTTATTTTTTCAAACCACTCAAAGTTTATAATGAATCCCAAATTGACTTTTTAATAGATGACATACTTTTAATAAAATGAAAAACTAATTTGAAATGATTCATTTCAATTATAATATGAAAACAATTAATTTTATATTAAAATCAGCACATATCAAGGGAGATCAAAATTCATTCAACAAATGCACACACAATATTTAGGTAATTTATCATTTTAAATCAAATACCCATTCATGAATTAAAAATTTAACTTATTTCTAAAATGATATATGAGTTAAACTTGAAATAAGCATCATTATTATCTCCTCAATTTGAAAACAATGTAATGAAAACCATATTATTTCTAATTTCTTCCATCAATTCTACTTTATTTTCCATAAATTTCTCAAATTAATAAGGAAATAACCCACTTTGAAACATCCCAAAAGCATACAAACTAATTTTCAAACAAACAATTTCATCTTGTTTTAAAAGAAACAACACTTTTTAAAATCAACCTCTAAATTAAAATTTTTTATTTCAAATCAAAATGAAATGTGGATAATCACTTTTATAAAATTTTTTGAGAACTCCAATTCATTCCCTCAATTACAAAAATTGGATTCATAATCAAATCACCCAATAAGATCTCATTTTTCATTCAAAAGTATATTTTTAAAAACACAAAACCAACATTTCGAAACCATGTTCTAAACAAGAAGGACATAGAATCAATCAAAACATCTCAAAATACCATTAATTCAACCCTAATTCACCTCAATCATCCTTATACCCTTGGTAATCCTCTTTAGAATCAATTATAAAATTAATAGATCCGAAAAAAATTGTGGTGAAAGAATAAATATGAATATATTCATTTTAGGAGTTGGTAAACTATGAACCAACCATTAAACTAATATCAAATTGGTTACATACCAAATGACATGGGTTTCAAATAGTTTACAAGACTATACAGGATAATAGTGAAACATAGGATATTCCCTATTTTAATGTTTAATGCTCAAAGGGATCCTAATAATCATTAATATACTCATTAAGGATTAAAATAACACCATATAGTATCCATATACATCAATTAAAACATTTAATTCGTCATTAAAAACTAAGTTACCCATGATGACACAAGGTTCAGAGTGTGAAAGAACTAGTTACACCCTCCCCAAAACTACCAATTAAGTATCAAATTTCATGTATCCTTACTAATGGAAATCTAAAATAACAATATAGATCATTAAAATTGAATGCCATTGAATATAATATGCTTGGATAACATATTCAATGAACATTCCCAAGTTGACCTAACACCTCATCCATCCTGATTTACCTCTATGCCTGAAATGTGTTCCCAATTTTAGTGGAATAAAAAATTGTCCTTGTGAATCAAGAACATGCACTTCGGAATGAATTAAACCTATAAATATATATAACAACATAATGTATCCCTTATGGGAATCTAGAATACAAAAACATAAATTAGATTCTGATTCCTAAAAATATGTGTTCAATATAAATAAAACAAAAATAATACCTAGAAATTGGTGGTAATAATTTATAATTGAAACTCATAAACCACATCAACACAATAATTAAACATTATGAAGACATATATAAATATAAAAATTATAAAAGATATATTTCATATGAAAATAAAGATAAAAAACAAAAATAAAAATAAAACAAAAAACCGTACTTATACCACTACTAACAAACTCCACAAGACTAACATTCACTCACCCCAATCCAAATATGAACAACGATAGTCCTACCAGAATATAAACTTATAAAGAGACTAATTCTATATAAGATCAGGAACTAGACACATGAAATAAAATATAATATTTTCATACTTTCATTAATTTATGTATGTTGTGATCAAAATGATCACGATAGAATTTCCCCAAAGTGTTTGTGACAGTTCCTTTCAAAATAATTTTCATTATGTCTATTTTGAATTAATAATTGAAAGATATTGTTTTCCCATGAATTTATAAGGTAATAAAATCACATAAAACAATCACTATTTTTTGAAACCCTTTATTTAATTAATTGAGTGTTAAACAAACACAGTTTTTTTAAATCCCTTTTAGTCCATGAAAATATGATACATAATTTAATTTTTATGAAAACAATACAAAATCTATATCCTACTACAAAAATATATTCTCAAATGGAATTTTATGAAATATACCCCACTTATGTTTTAAATTAACACACTAAAAATCATTTTTGAAATAAATTTTAAACAAATATGAATCATTACATAAATAGAAAGGAACCAAAATAATCATTATATCAATAGATCATAAAAAACTAATCCACCGGTGAAACGGTTCGATGTGAGATCAAGATCGAGTTGATAAAACAAGATATGCAATTAGATACTGTAAATAATCCACAATAAAGACTATGTGTCATGGATAACTTCCTAGAAATCAAGTAACATTATCTAAATTAGTGGCCATGATATATATTCTATCATTAAATAAAATTTATAAGATAGTGATCATCTCAACAGAGTATATGAGAAACAAAATCTATCCCACGAGTGGTTAATCTACCACTGATAACATAATCAATCCTATTATAACTCACTTCATCTAAATAGTAATCATTACCTTTTCAGTGAAAAATATATGTTATGGATTTCACTAATCATGATTTTTATTATAGATTCCTAGGATTCCCCAAAAAGAAATGAAAATATGTGATTAAATAATCTAATTAAGAAACCATCACACAAATAATTGAGAATATTCATTAAACCTCATATCACCTATAAAGTCCGCATAATATATTTCTCCTTTCAAAATAAATTCATTTAAATCATTAAAAACATTTATATACAACATTAAATTCAAGAACCATTGTATACATCTAATGTAGTAAGATGAAAATGGGATCTACTGAGGGTCAGATATATAACACGGTGTCAATTAAAGATTTCCAATAAGGATTTTCTATCAAAATATGATCTAAATTCCAAGACTCTATCAACCTCTGTAAATACTCATTTAAAACATCCTTTAAAATCAGTTCTTGTAATTCCACTATTAAAATAAATCAAATAACCACTCAAAATTTTTATATAATATTTATCTAGATTACCACAACACTACTTCATTTTCAAATACTACATAAAATAAACACTTATACCCATTCAAATCCCCAAATTGGTTCACATTCTATTAATAATCCATTTCCATTTAAAATAAGAAATATACGATATTTCACAATCACTTTTCATCTAATATCATATTAGAACTGGGAAAACCCATTCCAAAACTGTTAAAGACATTGAGATATTTTTTTAAAAACTTATAAAATACACAATAATAATACTATATTGGTTTTATTTTTATAATAATACCTTAGAGTCCAACACAAAATTATTGATATAATATTTAAGGGGAACAAAAAAACACCAACCGATATCCATGAAGAATCATGTTCTAACACAGAGATACAGAATAACTAACCAAGAAAAATAATTCCACCATAAGTCAAAATAAATAAAAACACCATGATTAAGTATCGAAAAACACTAAATCTACTCCCCATAACCCTTATTGTTCATTGGTAAAATAAAATTCAATTGAGAAGGAGGAAGGTAGAAGAGCAGAAATGAAATAGGTGATATATCCTTAAGAAACTATCTTATATTCAAAATATGAGGTCAATAAGATTAAGAATAAAAAAGTGAAGGATCTCCACATGAACACACAATTTTTTTCTAAGTGTGGTATGGGTAAATTTGAATCTAATGGACTTTTAATTCTACTGTTGAATATAAAAATTTCTTGTTTTAATAACTCTGCATACATGAAGCAATTTAGCCAAATATTTTCCAAATATTTTTCCAACAGTAAGAGTGGAACTAAACCTAAAAGGGTGTACACATTCTTAGTTTAATGGTTTTAAAAATATTATTTCATCTATGATTTCACCAATAATGGATATAAGGGTAATTCAAGGTTAAGAGACATGGTTTACCCTATCCATGTATTAATGGTGCAACACCCAAAAAACACTTAAAATGAAAAATATCATGCCCAAAACACAAAAACCTAAATTAATAGTACATTATAAAAATATTTAAAGTAATTGTGACATGGGCTAGTCACATGATTTTTTGTTACGTGCTATTTTGAGGATATTTTAACTATTTCAATTTTTTGTATTCCAATTACTTCTATGATTTCATTAGGTGAAGTTATTCAAGAGAATATGTGTTGATGAGAAAGTTATGCAGGTTTGTGTCTTAATGATATAGCTTGAGTGGTTTTATAGTGGGTTGTGTTTTTTGGTGATTTAATAGTGTTTTCCACTTCCCCTGTATCCTTTAGATAATGTATTGGATTCAACATTCAGTTATGGTAAGGATTTAATATAATAAGTCATATTTGATTCAGTTTTGGTGGTATTGAGATGAGTTGGTAAATAAATGTGGGTTTTTCGGATATTATTACTTGTTTATATTTTGATTATGACTAATATGATTTTTAGGCAGTTTTTTAGCTAATGTAGTAATAGGGGAAAACTTTTAGTTTGTTCGGTTGTTTGGGTGTGGGAGGTTTTTAAATATCGAAATATTGGATAAAAAAAATCTAAAAACTAAATTAAAATGTTAAATAATATGATAGTTAATGACCTGTGGTAATTGGAATTAAATTTGTGGAAAATGAGTTGATGTGGAAATAATAAATTAAAATAAAATATTAAAAAAGATCAGAAATGTATATGGTGTTGTAGATTACATTTCATTGTGGTTTAATTATGTATTTTTTGATGATGTCTGTTGAGAAGGTGGTTTTGAGGGATGAAGTCAAGATAAAGGATGAAGGGTGGTGCAACATGTTCAGTAATAGATCAAGGCTATTACTATTTTTCTTTAAATACACATAGTAGTTATATATATATATATATATCTGTAGTAATGTTTTTAGATTTTGTTGTGTATATATGTTTCCTGAACTTGTTATGTGGTCAGAGGGTGGATGTATAATCGGGGAAATGAACCGAAAGTATATGGTAATGTGTTGACGTACTTCATTTTCACATAAACAAACATTGATGAGGAGGATGTTTTCATAAGGTTATGGATATGTGATTTAATTGGAAAGGGGACTCTATGGGGTCAATGTCCTTGATTATGATATTTACCTAATGATATGTGGTTGCAATAGGTGTGTATGTGGTGATACAGTTTGTGGATACATGTTATAGTGGTTGGATTTTGGTTTAAGGAGATGGTTGTTGATGTAGAATTTTTTTTGTTTTATTCAATCTTTACAATCATTTGCTAAGGGTTTTTCTTACTATGCATTTGTACCTACATTTGAGTTAGATTGGCCTATGAACTAAGAGAGAAGAGTATTGGTAATTTTCCTGGGAACATTTATTTTTTTGGCTTTGATTAGGTTTATAGAGTTACTATTTTTTATTATTTATTGGTTAATCTGTGATATTTGAAACACTTGCATGGATTTGGTGTTGTCATGGATTCATGATTGAAGGGAAAATGGTTCAAAATGATACTTGAAATATAGGTATATATGGTGGATCCATGGTTAATGTATAGCTCATTTATATATAATTATAATACTTAACCTATATCAATTTCAGGTTTATGATTTTAATTTTTTATTGTAGACATGTATACTCAGGATTATTTATTTCACATGGATTTTGAGTTATTTATATGGATGATCCATTTGGATACTCCCATGAGCTAACCCATCCAAAATCTATTAATTAATTTCTTGTGATAATCAAAGAGATATTGGAGTTTTTGTTTAGGTAGCTAGAGTAGAGTTTAGTTAATCGTTTACAGTCTTAGGAGCACATTATTACATTCTCAGTCATGATTATTTCATAATATAACATATAGGAAGCATGTGGGATGTTTAATATTATTTATATATTAATATATATTCCATAAATCAGTGTTTGGGTTCTATTTTATCAATATTTCTCACTGTAATGAATTCCATTGGTGGATTTTATACCCTTAATGATACTTACCATCCTATGTCAAATTATAGGTGTGCTTCAAGGGTTACTCATTCTTTAACCATTGTCTTAGTAGGGGTTCCAATATAGTTGGGTCTTTATATACTAATATAAAATATTTTAATTTATATTTAGGATAGATTTTATAGTTAGGAATAAGTGATGATTTCAGGGGTTTGGTAAGGAAATGGTGATACATGATCTTAATATTTGACATATATCAAGGAGACTAACATGTAAATTGAAATATGTGGGACCTATGATCTAACCCATGGACCTTGTTGAACTATAGAAAAATTTTATTCAAAATTGTAACAATTATATTGTAAAATAAAAGGGAGTTATATTCTTTACTGTCATTAGTTGTGTCATCATTTTCAATATATATTTTTTATATGATTATGTCACTATAAATGCTAGGTTTGATGAAAAATTATAGTGCTCTTGTTAAAATTATTGTGCTTTCTGAACATGATGTGAAATGATGCTAATAAGAATAAATGTTTTATGTATATCCTTATTATTATCATTTCATTCAATTTTTGATTCAATAATATGTTTTTAGAGGGTTACTACAATATTTTTTGCCAGAAATATATTTTTATCATCGTTATTATTTGTATCTAATTAATACACCTTAATAGTGTATAAATTATTTAGAAAATAATGTTTAAGGAAATCATGTTTCATATGATGGTAAATGCTAAGGTTTTATATGAAATAAGTACTCCCTTAATATTAAATGTTTTTTTTATAAATGGAAGGAATTTTTTAGAATCCCATATGAAAAGTTTTGAACTATTGATCACATTATCATGGCATGATTGTTTTATTGAAATATTGATGAACATTATTGAATGTAAAAATTTTAGATATAGGAATTATAATATGGAATGAGAATTGTAAAATATGGATTAATTATTTTATTAATCATGTCAAATATCTAATGAATGATTGTGTAACCTATTATAAAAGAATTCAAGAATATATATATGAGACATGTAATATAAAATAACCATTTTATATTTCCTCAAGCATGTTTTTAGAATGATATATCTAATATAAGAATATAAAAATATATCACCCCTTGTAAAACGTGAAATGATGATTTCTTCATGATAAAATGTTTATAGATTGTTTAAATAGAGCATGAGAATATGAAATCATATTAATAAAGCATGTGTTGGTTTATACTTCCTAATCTGAAATAATTCCTATGTAAGGTTATTAAATATATTAGGTATAATGATTTATTTGAATTATAAATTAAAAAAATTCTTGATGTATTTTTGATGGATTATTATACTAAATTTTGATACTTTTTTATTTATAAAAAATTTATTGGGTTCTTGGTTATTAAAATAAAATATTGATATACTATTGTGTTATTATGATATAAATAATTATTTTAAGATTTATTTTTTTGTTGATAAATTTGTTTGAGGTGAATTAATATAGTTTAAAAATTATTGAAGGTGGTATTTCAAGGTGAAATCAATATTGTTTATATAGTTATAGATATATTTGATGGATACTGTGGATATTTTGATAAAAATATTATTGTGAGAGATTAAATGTTCATTGATGATGTGGTAAGTGACAATTTGGGTATTAGTTAGATGAGAGTGTATTGCATTTGAGCAGGCTTAGAAGGGTAGGGAATGATTCAATGTATCTCTTATGATATATTTCCTATTTTCATGGTGTTGGTGTGATTTAAAATATTTAATATTACCTTAATAGTAATTTGATGTTAATTTAACAATATGTGGATGTAAACTCATCAACACATTTAGAATGGAGAGAAAGAATAAGAATCATAAGAAGTAGCTTTATTAATGATTCAATGGAAAGATGTATCGAGAATCCACATTTGAGAATATATACATGTTCTCAAAGTTTTTTTATAATAGATTTATGTTTCTTTTTAATATTTTAGATATACATATTGATTCTATGTTTTTTTGTAAATTCTATTTTTTTTAATGTAGCATGAAAATGATGGAGGAAGAATCATTGGTGTTCAAAAGGGATCTCATGGGAATTATTTCTTGAATTATTCATGAATGATATTATTTCTCTTTTGAATATACATTCCCATATAAAATATAATAAGTATACTTAGTAGATGGATTATGGTGTGTGTATATTTTTGAATCATTAGGTGGGCTTGATTAGTAATTTTCTTATATTTTATAGAATGTGAGAAATAGTGAGTATACTATTTTCAATCCTCATTGAGGTTGTAACTTCATAGATTTGTGATTTATTTTAAATTTTATACATAGATACAGATGAGGGGTCAAAAGTATTTTTCAAAAATGGTTTGTTCATGATGGCAGATTTTTGTAAAGGTCCATCCAATTTTTCCAGAAGGGTGGTGATGAATACTCAAATATGTGGGTCCTACAGTTCAAAAATGTAAATATTGAGGTGTCCATCATGAGTTTAGATATTTATATATGCTCTTTTTTTAGTGTATCACGGATCCCTATGTTAATAAAGTTGGTTTATTTCAATTCAAATGTTGTAAGGAGTTATCCATTTGACTATCGTGAGGTTTATGTTATCTCATAAACTACAGTGTTTTACTAACATTGGCTAAGAGAGTGAGTAATATCCTAGGATAGTAACCATATTACATTCATTACTAACACATAATTATTTTTTATAATAAATTCATCTCATTTTATAAAATCAAGAATTCTTTTTTTTAAATGTGGATGTAGAATTTTTTATCCTGGTAAATCCTTAAAGGTGTCTTCCAAAATAATCATGAGGAATTTTTGTTTTCAATGTGAATGTGAATTTTAAATGATTAATGATTTATTTAATGACTATATATGTTTAACACAAGGTTGGATGAAGTGAAAATGGTATTTATAGAGGATTTAGGTGTGATTTGGGTGGTTTTTGTTGTGTTTGGTTTCTCTCAATGGTGATGACAATGCTAGATAAGTATATCCTCTATTATTTAGTTTTTATTTTCATTGAACATTTTTTAAGAATAGTTAGTGTTTTACCATATCTGATGAGGGTTTTGGTGTCTTGTTAATCTTGTTTAATAAGTATCTCCCATCTGTAATTATGAATTAGGAATTAAATATTTTTATTTAGGTTATTTATCATGAGAAAGAATCATTTGATATGATTCTAATGTAATGACCCAACCCTTATTGAATTATTTATTTTAATATTTTCGGGGTTCATGATGTTGGGGTAATGATATAATGTAAAATTTCATAGGTGTAATTGAAATATCTATAGTAAGGGTTAATTGTTGCATGGGATGGTGATTTTCATTATGAAAAGTTGGTTATAGTAAGGGTTTCACCACTATTTAGTGTATTGCTTTGTGAGGTGTTTGGAAATAGTGTGGTTTTTTTGTTTCTCTGTGGACCATGATATCTCTATGATTAACTAAATTTAAATATTAATTTTGGTGGAAATATCATGAGGTATTGTTTTTGTGGTTTGGTTATGGTTGTTATTCTTTTATGGAGTATGTATCTAACTGTTCTAATCCACTATCTAAACTAGTTCCTGAACTGTCCCATCACTGACCCGATTGGTGTTATCGATCCCTAAAGTCTTGTGAATGAATATATGGAATTATATACAGACAAAGATAATAGTTAATTTATGAAAAATTTTCTCCAAAAAAATATATCATAATTCATATATAAGTCATGTATTCATTAAAAAAACTAGATAGGATGAAATGAAAACCCATCAGATAATAGATGTTGAAATTGATTATTATCTCATCCCTAACTAAACCCCTATTGAAATAGTCACCACCATGTTCCAATCTTGACAACCATATATATTATTCCCCTATAATATAGTATATTAAAGTATTAATAACCAACTTTTCCAAAGTAAATCATTTAAAGGACAACATATCAAGAATTCTATAAATATAAAGGCATGTCTTATAGATCATTTAATATGAACACTTAGTAGAATGTGATATTTAAGTATAAGAAATTAACCTCAAATCCCTTAAATCAATCCACACTCATGGATATGTCAGAAGAGCTTCACCCATTCTTGAAACAATAATGATGACATGTGTGATAAAAAGAAGACTTTCTAGGTCATTACACACATTTTCACATGATAAATTTATAATTATAGATTCCTTTTCAATTTTTTTGGCATAAAAATTATAAAAAATTAGGTTTTCAAACATTTTTCTATAAATACCAATATCATGTTATTTACCTTTTAAAAAAATTCGTTTTCTTTTTTATTCAATGAAAAAATCACTATGAAATAAAATTTGGGGCCTATGAACCTATTTCCAAAACCACTCATTTTAAAATATATTTCTCAATGTCCCTTTATAAAACAAATTCACAATGTATAAATAGAATAATAAGAAAATCAATAGTTCGTCAAATGTGATGGATAAAATATGTAATATAAAATCAATAATTGTTCCACACAGATAAATTTGGTAAGGTATATCAAATATGCTACGAGAACCCCCTACTAAAATACACAAACCAGTAGAATAGGTTCCAAGGGCTCTATCATAGTAGTTAAAGTGAGACTAACATAGATGTTACTAAATGAACCACCCTATCATAAAAAATTGTATCCCAATAGAATTCATCCAACCATATTTCACCCAGGCCTGTGGTAATAGGTCTCCCCATCTATCCAAATATACAAATTTTTGGGATGCTAGTATCATGATAATATCTTGTGTATCATATGTTTTAAACCCCACTACTCTATTTAATTTTTTATGACTAAATATGATATTTCTGAACAAACAATAATAAGCTAATCATCCTAAACCATCATAAATATGATAACTCATCCTCACCTCTAAAACCCTCTCATGATCAAACCCTGATATCCATTCAATACCTAATCTCCAAATACACCAATAATCACCCATAAAAGGATTATAAGGATGGGTCTCAAGGAAGATTCTAGAGAATCAATCCTTTGAAAAATCATATAATGTACCAAACATGGCTTTTAGAAAACCATTCATAAGCCAATGTATTTTAAAAAAAATAAAGTTATTTAAATATAATTTCTTAAAACTTGTCTCATTCAAACCACCCTTGAAATCCATTAAATAAATAAACCCTTTGAAATTCATTTAAAAATAATCCACTTTCATCTAAACTATACAAGGCTTTGAACCCCACACATTTATTTTATTTAATGTAATAAACATGGTAAAAAATATTATAAACACTTCCATTTTTTAATGAAAAACATTAAATAATTATTAATAATTTTGATTTCATCTTCCACTTGAAATGAAAAGTAAACACACTTAAAAATGAAATTTAAAAATCCCATGCATCTATAAAAATTCAAAATATGACTTTTAAAATCAAACTGGTGATTTATCAAACACAGATTGCACCTGGTTTATTAAATAATCATTAAAAATTTCATTAAAATTTTATAAACTCATGAAATTCTATGAAAATATTTGAATAACTATATTTAATCTTTTTAAAATTAACGAACATAATTTAGTAAAATCATTTAATTATTAAAATGATAATTAAACACTCTATTAATCATAATTTCAAAAATTAAATGTTTATAAATGTGGAAAATATACCTGGATTTATTGCAAGATGGATCAGAATGTGTATCATTTTATGGATTACACCCAAACACAGAACAAATAACCTGCAAAAAACCCTGTAATAACAAAAAAATCAATATGGCCAAGAAACCCTCGCCATCATCAAAACTAAATCCTGGAGAAAAAGATGAATAAATCATAAAGGAAACATTAATGAGGGGAAAATAGATTCCATAACTAGCAATGTAAACACTAAATCATTAACCCTATAAAAAATATAAAGAATTAAATAGATTCAGGAAGGGAGTAGCACTGAAGTAGGGGGCCTGGAATGGTCTGTTACATACAAGTGTGATGAGAATCTAGATAGAGTGGTTGTGTGATCAAGCTGGTCACATAATGGAGGATCTTGTCTGAATGGTGAATGTCCTGACTGTGTGTGGGCGTTGCATGATTCCATGGTATAGAAAGAGGATAAATGGGAAGATGAAAAAAGAAAACAAAATAAAATAAAAATAAACTTAAAAATTTAATTTGGGTATCCTATTAGGATTAACCACACAATTTTCCAAACCATATGAAAATAGTGGTACACCAACCAGGAAATCAACACTCTTAAGAAAAAATACTATTTGGATCCTACATGGTACAACATACCATGTGCTAACTATGAGAAAATAGCACAACCTGAAGACATTACTAAATGGAAAACTAATACGTGACCCCAAACTATGTTAGGTAAACAACATATCTCAAAGTATCACAAAAAAATCACTATAATGAGGATTTATTCATGAGTGTATTTAAATTATTTACATTATTATTTTTATAAATTTATTTTAATGAAATAAAAATAATTCTTAATTCAACTAAATTATATTTTATTAAGTTGAATTTTTGGTATTTTTCAAAAGTTTAAATATTTAGGTTAACAGTTCTATTATAATTGTTATTAAATTAATGAATGTTTGTTGTCTCTATGATGTAAGAATAAAATAAAACAAAAAAACACATATATTGAAAAAATATATTTTTTAAGTAAAATTATATGTTTTAAAATATTATTTTTTATTTATAAACATATCCTTGATATTTTAATATGCAAGTAACATTTTTTTACTAAATCTATTTTAAAGCCTTCTGAATTTACTATTTCATCGTTAAAATATATCAAATATATAAATTTTATCCAAATTAATTTTATATTTTTAATTACTAGTTCAAATTATTTAAAAATTATCCTTTTATTTTAAGGCATATTGGATAAATTACTATGGTAAAACCTAGCTATCATTGTAAAAGTTAAAATGGTAGAAGTGAAAAATCTAAAGCTAAACAGTTAAAAACATGATTACAAAATATAATTACATAAATGGACGTGGCATTATTAACAATATCACTTCCCCATTTCATTAATTCTCAATATTTATGCCCTTTACTTGAGTGACTTCCAATTTTTAAAATTTTATGAGTTTTTACAAAAATGACATCAAATTAACTTATAAAAGGGGCCACTCATCAACTATTAAATACCTCTCTCAAATTATGTATCCTCAGGAAATACTACCCATTTCTTTCCCCAATAATTTTCTATTAATCCAATTATCTTTTAGTCACAATATTTTATCCTAAGCCATCCATTTCCAAGTGATCCTCTAATGAAATCTTAAAGTGGTCAACATGTGTAATCATTTTAACTTAAATTTCCTCTATTCTATATTATCATTTAAACTATTACTTTATCATATATATATATGTAAAAAAAATTATATGTTATATAAATAATTTTACTTTTTTAATTAGATAATCATTGGACACTATTCCCTATTTCTTTTAGAAAAATAAGAATTCGATTTGTGCATACAAGCAGACTACTTCGTCTATGAAACAATATTTTTCATTTTACTTAACTACATAAAATGGTTTTTATTAATAGAGAAATTAATTATTATTTACTATTTATATATATATAATTTTTAGGTTTATGATATAATAAATCATGTTACCCTTTTCTAACGTTATACGTAAAACACAATCTTCATCCAAGTGTACATGCAGATTACCTCATCAATGGAAAGATGTATCTAATTTTTTCATCAACACATTACAAGGATGGAATTAAGAATGGGTTTAAAAGATAAATATAATGTTTGTATGATTCTTATGGTTATGGAAATAAAAATTGAATAATTTATAAAAAATATATAATATAAATACAAATTATAAAAATTTTTATCTTAAACAAGCATACTAAGAGGAAAAACATCTTATTCATATTATGTAGTATTTTCATATATATTAATTCCTCATATACTACAAAATATTATAAAATATCATACTAATAAATACAAAATAATATTTTTGTTCTTATTTTATAATGATATTACAATAGAACCACCATATAACCATTCATTAAATCATGGTATAATCATGTTTGGGTTTGTTTAACTATCTACTTGAATAATACATTGCATTTATATCATGAATGGATATGAGAAAATAAGAAGTATTATAATATTACATAAATGTGTAAATGATAATATTTCATGGTTCTAGAAACTTTAAATAAATAATTAATTCATTCTCTAGGATAACATCCTTTGGTCTTAGAGAAACAATAAAAAATGCTTACTGTCGATTTTATCTTCTTGGCTAAAGAATAGAACACTCATGAAAGGAATTTGAGACATAATAAATTATTATTTAAAATGATTAAATATTTTTTGGGTGGCCTATTAATGATGAAAATTTTATAATTATGGAATATAAAAACCAATATTATGAATCTACTATAAATAATACAAACTATAAACACCCTATATAGGAAAATTAGTAAAAAATAACTAAAATTCATATATATAAGGATTATATATGAATATTATAAATAAAAATTATTATGATTAAGGTTATTAAAAATGTAATTAAAATATACATGTTTTTTATACAGTATTTTAATGTAAATTCATTGAATTATATAAAAGAGGTAAGGCTTCCATGTCTTAATTTTCACTACATGATACATATTTCTTATTATGCAACATATTTTCATTAGAAAAGTGTATAAAATGCATGTATTAATATTTCATATAATAACTATAGTATTATTGATGTTATTTATAGTCTCATTAAAATTTATATCTTTCAATGGGTTTTTATTTGAAGGATTTTAATGTTTTAAGGGTTTTCTGTATAAAATTATTCTCTATGATACAATATTTATGTTGTGAACCAAATGTAATTTATGTGTTATATATAGTACCTATTTGAGATGTTATATCATGAAATTTCTATTATTTTTGATATTTTAAGATCAATATGATGTTTTATTTTATATTATATTTTGATTTAAGTGCAAACTAGTCGAAAATTTGGTTTCCAATATCAATCATAATTCTTTGGGACCCATGTAATATTCAGCATTATTTCATTTTATGTGTTTTATACATTTCCATGAAAATAATATCACCATATTACCCATGAATTTAATGAGACTAATACATCTATATTTTATCCATGTTTCATATTCTTTTGATTCTAGAGTTACCAAAACCATTATAAAACTCAATTTATTCAATGGTAGAAAAATTATCCTAGTTTTTGGTATTGTAGTAATTTATGTATTTTTATAAAAATTTAATCCCAGTTTGGATACAAGAATGTGGATACAACTATGTAATAGATGCACCTAGTGGTAATCACCCTAAAAATAACTTGGTTGAGAATTGACACAATCAACACTCTGATTCATGGAGAGGGGGTATAAGACAACACATCTTGCTAGACAGTCCCATTGGATATTATGTGGAATATTCTCACACTCTTTAGGAACAATCGTGATGGATTTTTCAATAAATTTCATTACTCACCTACTTATAAAAAAAATGAATCTATTTAATAAATTTTAGGGATAACCCAACACATTAAAAGTATCATTATCACTAAATTTTTTAAATAAATATACATCCTTTCACTTTGACAATACCCCACATCTTTTTTGTTGAGTTGGGAATGATATCCAAAAATATAAAATTATTCCTTTAGTCCCTTGAATGGGGAATTATTTATTTATTATATTTTTCAATATATTGATATCCATGTTTATTTCCATCAAAAGTTTTCTTAGGGAATGATATTAAATATCTTTTTTACTCTTATGTTGAATAAATTGGACTTAATCAGTTGATGGGTGGTGCCTAGAATTATATATCCACTTTATGCATCGAAATATCTCATAGGACGAAAGAACTTGAATTTTTTTGAATTCCTATACCTATATAAATATATTTTCTTAGAACATGGCCTTGATAACATGTTTTGATATCAAAAATTATGAATTCAATTTAAATGAGATCAATTATTATTTATATCTAGGTTTTCATCTATTGTAATGCATTTAATAATCCCTTAGTTTTAGTTTTTTACAGATTCATATTATTTAATTATTAAATCCATATCAATTGTTCCACATTTGTGTTATGATATCATCCACTGATGATAATCCTTACTAATCATTTTATCTAGCCCATGTTGGTTTTCCATTTCCTAGGAAACATAGAGAGGAACTATTTTTATGTTTCATGGGTATGATCTAAGGGATTATAATGTTCTCACAATGTTTTCATGCTATATATTTTCTTCTAAAATTTTATTTATCTATTTATATATTCATACAATATTAAAAAGTTGTTGGATCCTTTAATAACTCTTGTATTATTTACCAATAATGTTATATAACTACCAACCCCAGGTTTCAAGAGATCATGTTCTACGATTAGCATATAGGATGTTGGGTAGGAACATTAGGGACAAGATTTAGAGGAACATAATATGATTTCATAAGTACTATAAAACTGTAATTATTTCTATGGAACACTGTAAAAATAACAATAAAAAATATATTTTACAATTAAATATAGTGAGATAATCATGTATAAGTCAGCATTGATACATAGTGAGTGATGGGTGGAATGGAAACTATATAAATACGCATAGTCAATGTAGGGATGTTCCCCTAGAGAAAAATAATAAGTATAGAGTTGAGGCTAATGTAATCATAACCATATTATTATTTTTTGACCTAGGTTATGAAAAATAATCTAACCCACATAGATTTAATTCATGATACAAAAAATGATCTACCAATGTTGGATTATTTCATATGAAAAACCTCCAACATTCAACGGAAATACTAATCTATTAGTATATGAAAAATAGATCATGTCATGCATGATGATGTTTCTCGTATTTGGGAAGTTATAAAAACTAAAAATTCCTCACGGTGTATTATAGTCTAAATAGAGAATCATAAAAATTGTGGTTGTTAGTTCCAAACAAAAAAGTGAAAGATAAGTTGAATTTAATGGAATGAGGAACTCTTAAGGTGAAATACAAATTTAAAAAAATAATCATGAGTAATGGGATGAATTGGAATGGAATTTCCTCAATCATCGAAAAGGAAGGATGAAAAGGTAGTTGAGTATGATGATTACTTGACAAGGTTATATATATATGAAGAAAAATATGTACATAGACTAGAAAAAAATACTGATCATTTCATTGTAATGTTAATGTTCAGTCTTCAAAGGGTATTAGTCACTCAACCCTTTTCAACATATCGGGTTATAGTATCATCTTCCAAAAATATTGGAAATCACTTTTCTATTACATTTTTATCAACTGAAAATTAGAAGAAAAAGATATTTTTTGAAAATCATGGAATAAAAATGCAAACAATTGTAGGAAATGAATGATGATATTTTCCACAAGTTATAACTACAGGGGAAGAACCTAGGGGATTGCATAAAGAGAATAAATTTATATAAAAATGAAAACAAAAAGGAAATAAATCTCATGAATGAAATATAAAAGAAAAAGTTTTTCATGTTAAATTCATTATCTATAAGGATAAAAAACATTGTATAAACTAATGTCCCAACTGTAAATGGAATTTTCACCAAAAAATATATGGGAGAAAGACCAGTCTTATGTTATTATCAAAGATAACCTCAATATTCATAATGATGGGGTGGTGGGTACTTTGATCGTATCCACAAATCTATACAATATTTTATTTGATTCTTTATTTTCACAACCAAAAATATCTTCTATGTTTTCAAAAAAACATTAAATATAACCCTAGTTCCATAGTAATGGATTTATTAATTAGTAAACCTACAATAAATCTTATTGTAATAAATATATGTCAGAAATATCCAATTATAATTCATAGAGGTTAATCGTATTAAAACTTCTTATTATACATATGGGATACATTTATATAATATATTGTATGGATTTGATTTCAAATAATAATGAAAAAAATTCCAATAGAAATAGATTACAAGATATGATGTTGAGGTGGAATGTCATGTCTTTATAGGACACACATCAAAATCTAAATTATTTTATAATCCTCTCTTAGTATCTCTCCTTAATGAAATTATTATAAAAGAAGAAGATAAAACATGATCAATGGATAAAGAGACTGTTATAATAATAAATGATGTACCCATGGTAGAAAAATTCAGAAATTTATTCAATATGAATTACATAGTTTTCCACTTGAGTGTGAAGTTGATATCTCTATTGAGATCATTTACATTGGATGTCCTATATCTAAAACTCCCAATATGATGAAACAATTGGATTTGGAGTAATTAAATAAATATATTTAGTAATTTTTTGATGATGATTTTATATTCCCTAGTGTTTCATTATGGGAAGAACATGTTTTATTCAATAAAAAGATTGATAGATCTATGATATTATACATCTATTATATGGGGATCATTTCTATCACCATAAATAATAAGTGACTCTCACAATGTATTGATGACCTATTTGATCAAAATTGGAAATAAAATTAATTTTCTAATATCAATATTAGATCTTTCTATCATCAGATAATTTTGAATAACGTTGGTATACCAACAGAAGAATTTTCAAAAAAAAATTAGGTATTTTTAGTTTATTGTAATTCCCTTTGGATTGAATAATTATCCTTTTATATTTATGAATATGATGAATATATTATTCATAGACTAATATAATAAAATTATAGTGGATTTAATTAATTTTATATTGATATATTCTTTGTGCTATAAATATCATGATAATCATCTAAAAATATTTTTGGATACCCACAGAAATGATGAATTATACGGGAAAAAAGTAAGTATGAATTTTATCTCAATGATTTTTCTTTTCATGACTATATTTTCTCTAAGGATGGTATATATAATTATCTTTGAAATAAAATGGTAGTAAATTAATGGCCTATACTAACAAGTATTACTAATATACATACATTCCTGGGATTAACTTGTTATTGAAAGTTTTTCTTCAAGATCTAACATAGTTAGCCTAACCGTGAACTCAAATAATAGGTAAAGTGGTTAAATTCATGGGGTTCAGAGAATGTGAGTAATGTTTTAATGAACTTAAGATGATACTGATTAATAAACAGGTATTAACTTTATTATTAGGTAATGAAATATTTTTAATATATATTAAAGAATTAAAGAAAATAATTTCATGTGTCCTTATATATAATTATTGGGTGGTTGAATATGTATTAAGGCAATTGAAAATCTACAAAACGAACTATGCAACTCATGACCTTAAACTAGAATCTTTAATATTTTCATTGAAAATATAGATACACTTCCTATATGGTAAAAGATAAAATAGATATGTATAACATAAGTTTTTTTGTGTTTATATTCTATCAGACGGTTCTCAACGCGAAGAAAATTATATTGTTTTAAATTCTCAAGGATAATGATTTTTCAATACCGTACCACATTGGGAAGGAATACAAGTTCACTGATGTATTGATTTATAGGTAATATGGAATCTTTATCATGATGAAGATTATTCGTATCCTATATACATAGATATCGTAAAAATTGTTAGATATATTTTTATGTAAGGGGATCCATCATTAATATTTTGAGAACTTACTAAAATTGACATACTAAAAAAGATAAAGATATTCCAAAAGGATGAAGAGGTCATAAAAAGGATGACCAAAGTAGTAAAGTATGTTAAATATATAGAATCAATATACAGAGATGGAATATTTATGTTTGGAAAGAATTTATATATTCCTTTAATACCATAGTTGAAGTGGTAACTTATAGAGGAAGTATATTTATCAAATTTCTATATAAAAATTATAAAAATAATGATATATAGGGTTATAAGAGAACATTTTGTGTGAGACAATATGATGTGTAAAATTATGGACTATGTGTTATGATTATTAGTATTACAGAATGTAAATGGTGATTGAAAATATCCTAAGGGAGTCATGAAACCTCTACCTATACTTATATGAAAGTGGGAAAATATTATAGTTGACATTGTCATTGTATTACTGAAGACTGCATGGAATAATGTTTTTATATCAAGAATTTTCAATCAAATAGCTAAGTGTGCTCCATTATTAGAAAGTAGAAAAGGCATTCCCCATGATAATATTGATAAACTCTATATCAATGAAATCATGAGACATTATAGGGAACTTATATTAATTGTATATGATCAAGAACCATAGTTAATGCTTATTTTATGAATATTCAACAACGTGATCTTGAAAATGGATACATTTAATCACCAATATCATCTCAAAATTTATGGTTGTCTAAAGGACTATATTATTATTGAAATACATAATATAATCATCTTCACTTGACATCTACATAATTTTGGATTATTAGAGAAATATTATGCAATTTTTATACAATAATAACTTCAATTGAAAAAAGTAGATACCACTATTTAGAGACTTTTATATGGGGATAGGAAGTACTACGTCTTATTAGGACGAAGTTTTAGAAAATTGTTATTTTTTATAGATTTTTTGGAGGATGTGATAGTAAAATTTCAAACTATTTCTGATCATATTTGAGATTCCTAGAGTAGGAAAAATAGATATATTATGAATTGAAGGATTCATATGGATTTCAATTTGGGGATAATTTATTCTTGAAGTATTCCACATGTAAGGGAGTTATAAGATTTGAAAAAAGGGAAATTTATTCCTTGGGTACATTGGGACTTTTGAAAAACTAGAATAAATTGGATATATAGATTACTGATTTTCTATTCCACCTAGTCCTTTTAAATTATATTATATATTAAATACTTCATTTCTGAGGAAATACATGAGAAAAATAATAAATTTTCTCATATATTTGAGAAAATATTTGGATCTTTACTAGTCTTATAATGAATATCATATCCATATTAATTACAACATAGATATTCTGTTATAGAATCAGAAAACATGATTCATAAATGTTTTCGGATAAATCCCAAACTAGAAGAGGAAACATTAGATTCTAAATAATCTATAAGGAATGAATATCAATAGTTTTTCAATATATAATATATTATACAAATTAAAATATAATATTATTTAAGGTTGGATAATGTAATTCCTTAGATCCTACTATTACACATATAGGTGATATCCTAAACTAGCATACAATGGATATTATAAAGAGACTTTATTCATGTGTATATTTAATATTTTGAATTTTGAATTTTTCAATTTTATTTAATAAAAAAAATTAATTCATCATAAATATATTATTGAAATATAAATTTTTTTGATTTTTCTAAAATGATTTATTTTTAGGTGAATAGTGAAAGTACATTTTTTACGGTGAATTGTATGAAATCACTAATATATAAGAATAAACTAACAGTAATAATAATAAATATCTTGAATAAATGTTTTTTATGTATCATTATGCAGTCTAAAATACTATGTTTAATTTATTAACTTATATTTGATATTATGAAACATATATCACACTTTAAACTAAAACTAATTTAATGTATTATACAATTAGTATTTTAAAATTAACTTATAACAATATTTTAATGTGGATTTAAAATATGAATTATTTTGGTACATATTAAGTAAAAATAGTTATTTTTCATAAATGATAAATTACTAAGGTCAAAACTAGACACCGTGGTGAAATTTAATATGGAAAAGAGGAAAAATATAACGGTAAAGAGTTGAAAAAATGTTTAAAAAAAGTTTCAAATTGAATGGTATGGGATTTATTAACCTAATATTTTCTCTAAAATATTATGTATCAATTTTTCACCACTTTCCTTTAGATTAACTTCCCATTATTAAAAAGTTTTTCTTATTTTCAAAAATGTTATCCATTTTAATTTATAAAAGGGCCCCCCTAACTACGCCATCAATACCACTACAAAAATTGGGATATCTCCTAAAAACTAACCCCTTATCATTTTAATTTATTCCTATCCCTCCTAAATTATCTTCTGGTAAAAATATGTAATCCTAATCCCTTTATTTCAAAGTGATACTCCAAATAAATCTCAATGTTCTCAATGTGAGTAATCTGTTTTTACATAAATAATTTTCTTTCTATAATAACATTAAAATAATAATTTTATTATACCTATATGGTAAAATCAGTATTATTTATATAATTAATATTAATATGGTAATGTAATAATCATTAATGACCTTTCCCTATTTCAATAATAAATAAAATCATGATTCAAGTGTATTTACGGACTACAGCCTCGGTGAAGAAACGTCTTTCATTTTCCATCACCACCAAACATATATTTTCAAAGAGGATTAGTCATTAATTAATTACTATATATATAACATTTTTATTAATATGTTATAATAAACCTTATTACTACTTTCTTGTTCTATTTGAAAAATGAAATCATCATCCATGTGTATGTGCGGACTACTGCCACCATGAAATAGTGTATTCTAGTTATTTCATCACAACCATTCACAGATAGAATAAATAATTGTTTGAAAGGATAAATATAAATTTTAGTTCTCTATTTGATTTTTCTAAATAAAATTCAAATAACCTATTAGGGATATAAATAATAAACCATCATTTTATATTAAATCTTCTTAAACAAGCACCCTAAAAGGAAAATCACTTTATTTATATTATGTTAATAAATAAAATCTATTACATATTATTAAAAATTATTAAAATTATAATATATTACACTAATAAATAAAAAATAATATCATTATTATTCTGGTATAATTATAATATAACAAAACCACCTTATAATTGTTTATTAAATTGCAGTATGTTAAGGTTTGGGTAGGTTTAACAACCAACAAAAAAATATTTTAAATTTATATCATGAATGAATTTTGGGAAATAATTACTGGTATAATATTTAATAATTGTTTCAATAAATATATTTTTAGTGATGGACACTTTAATTCAATATTTTACTCATTAATAAACAAAATACCCTTTAACTAGAAAGAATAAAAAAATCATTCTTGTTATCAATTTCATATTCAATGATAAACACCAAAATCACAAATGAAATTAATTTTAAAAATCATAAATTATTATCTGACATACCTAATATTAATTATAATGATCTGGTAAATATGAATTTTTTTAATAATAAATACATTCACCACTATTATGAAATAGGTACAATCAATAAAAACTATAAACTCCCGATGTGGGAAATTGGGTAAACTAATAACTAGAATTAATATAGATAATAAATATATATGAAGGGTATAAATTAAAATTTATATTAATACGTTTAATTATTAATCTCTTAAGATATATGGGTTTGTGATATAATATTTTTAAGTACATTTTTGAATGTCAAGATAAGAGGAATGTGTTTCTTATCTAAATTTTCACACTTGAGGCATATTTCTTATTATAAACCATGTTTTATTTTTAAAGATTTATCTGAAATAAAACTAATATATTATAACATTATTCTATAAGTATTCATGTCCTTTAATTTTTAATTTATATTCTTTCCTTTAAAAGGTTTTTATTTTAAATCACCAAATATCACTATGGTTTTTCTCCTCAATGTCCTCAATTTGAGATATGTTTCTTATTATGCTCGTAATTTTTTTATATGATTTATATAGAAACTATTTGTGATTATAGATCAGAAAATACATTATTTCATGGAATTTATATATCAATTTCAATCCCTATCTTTCAATATGTTTTTATTGAATTCCTAACATTGTAATAAGTTGGGTTTTTCATCACGCTTTTCATTATTTGGGATTCATGATATATTCATTACTTATTTCATTATTTATGTTGTAAAAATAGACATGGAATTATTTTAACCATATTTAAATGAATTTAAATTTATCTAAATGTTTATATTATTATCTCTCCCTCACATTATTTTGATTCAAGTGTACCTAAAACTGTTTTGAAACTCATTATTTTACATTATAGAAAACTAGGTTAGGTATTGATAATGTCAATGTATGTATAGTTTATTAAAAATAAATTCCTTTCTAGATAATGGAACGTGTATGTGGCTATGTAATAGATGAACCGAGAAGTTATCACTATAATAAAGGTTGGTTAATCATTAGCTCAATCAATACTCTAATGCATGATGACTGGTATTAAGAGTTCACACCTAACTGGACACCCTCAAGAGATATAGATGGGATATTCACTTATTCTTTATAAAACATACTAAATTATTTTTTCCAATAATTAAATTGGTATCCATCTAATGAAAACCGTGGAACAAAATTACTTTCTACAATGGATAACCTAACACATTGAAAATACCCTTAATATAATTTTTCATTGATAAGGGTACTCCCTGTCACATTAAGGATAACATAAAGAATCTATGAAGATTAATGGATGTTCTAATAGATATCCAAATTATTTAATTGAATGGGGAATTATGTTTTCCAAAAAAAATATTATGTGGACAAAAAAATTCATCCATAGGATCCTTAGATAATGATATGAAATGTATGGTTGGCTCTTATAGTGAATGCATCGGACTTAATCAGGTGGTGAGTGATATTAAAAATTTTATATCCTCTCAAATAATTGACATGTCTCATATGATAAAATGTATTTGTTTTTAGTTTATTCCAATCCAATTATTTTCATAGTGTATTGTAAAAATACATGCTATTATATTTTTATATCCAATATTATTAATTCCATCAATATGAGATCAGTGATTATTTTTATTAATATTTTATTTCATTTTCAATGATATATAAAACCTTCAGTTTCAAATTATATGGATTCATATTTTTTGATTACTACTACCATATAACATGTGACATGTTTTTATAATGATATCATTTCTTGTATTCTACTCCTCCCTCAGAATCTAAAATCCCCTTTATTTTTTTTTCTTTCTATAAGAAAATTTGATGATAAAATTATGTAATTTTTATGAATATGATCAAGGGTAACAATTCTCAAATAATGATTTTAAGGTTCATAATTTATTTTTAAAAGTAAAAAATGTATGTCAGTATAATTCCAAAAAAATTTATTTATTGGGTCCTTTGGGAACTCTTTTATTCTATACAACTAACTTTATATAACTATTGGATAAATGTTTTTGGAGTTTGAGATGTTATGGAACAATCAACACACAACTTTCCAGTCCTAATGGTTAACCATTTCCCCCTTTCAAACAAGTATAATTATAAAATTCAAAATCCAATATAATATTAAATAAAATAAATAAATAACCCATGACATGAGGTGTCACAGCCTCCCCACCAAAACGCTTTTTCCTCCATAATTTCATTTCAAAAGGATGATAGAAAACAAGGTACTAAAACTCCAACACCAGAAAAGGGTGTGGGAGATTAAAAAATTGAAAAAGATTCTAAAAATATGTAAGCACCAATTAAACTACTCCTCATAATAAAAAATACACATCCATAAACAATTTACAATGTCACCAAAAGAACTCATCCCACTAACATGACAAATGAGGCCCAACAAACATTCAGACCAATTTGTGTCCCATAAACATTTATACATAATATAGGATGGTTGGTCAAAGACACACACATTCCCTCCAAAAGAGGAAACACCATGAAAGGCGAAAAAATTGATAAAAATTTATCAAAATTCCACAAAACATCCAAAAAAACATAACAATAACTCATCCATAACCCATTCACACTTCTATACTGATGAATATGGAACGAACTAAAGAGAGGCCTATGCACAGAAAAATAAATGTCACAAAGACTACCAATTTTATTGACAAACCTAGAGATGGTCATGGGATTTGAAGTCATGTTACCATACTCAATGTGTTATCTAGTCCCTAAAATTATTACACCATCCCAAGAAGAACCCATAAAAGAAAAATGGCATGCTCATGTGTCAAAAAGCATAAAGGAAACACGTAAACTAGTTACCCATGAATTGATTTTATGGTTTACCATGATCAACCCATCAAAGTTGATATATACCAAGGATCAAACTCTAAATATTATCAATAATAAATTGTATCATCCAGAAGACACATGTATCATAAAACAACGAACATCTAATGAGAATCCACATTAAATAACCCATGGAATAACCAGATCTAAGCTACCTCAAAATCATTCACTGACTCAGAAACATCAACATGGGATTAACTAAAATAAGAATAAATAAATAACAAAATGTCCACTAAATTTATATACATTATACTAGGATCAACATAAACACTCCTGGATAACCTAGACCACTAAAAATGAATTAAAGGGTATGATTCTAGAAATACAAAACCATCTTCCAAAAAATGAATTAACATAGACCTACTACAAGACATTGAGTCTGATTTGGGATAATAACTAGAGGAACTATTACAAATAATGAAGCGAATTTCTTAAAGCTTCATCACATAAAAAATATAATCCATAGTTTTATGACACTTATATTAGAGGTCAAAATAATTTTAATCAATGCAATATATGAACTCAACTGGTTGATATCTCACATATCAACATGATAATCTAGCAGACATCTCAAAAAATAATTCTATTCCTTTGAGATTGTAAAACATACCAAAGGGATTTCAAATCTAATTTTCCAATAACATAAGAATATAATAAAATTTTAATAAAAAATCTCTTTAAATTTATAAATATAATTTCAGAATAAAAGAAACCACTATGTTTTCAAATGAAAAAAAAATCCAATATAATCCCTAAAAACCCATTACAATTTTCATAAAATCAATTATGCCTCATTTTAACGAAAAATAATTAGACATTAAATCACCATTTTCATCCCAAACAAATCCCCAAAATATACAAAAGTAACAACACAAAAAAATCTAAACAATATATCAACATATGACAAGGCTCCCATGAATCCATGATAGTCATTAGGTTCAACTCAGTGGAATTCAAAATATCAAAAGAAAAAAATATGGAGAATCATGTTTGACTCGACCATATAGATTTAGGTAAAATGAGTTGGACCCTAAATAATGTCTAAGACATCTCAATACTGAGAATTTTGACACAACACAATTTTAAAAGATGTTCAATTCACACTTAGTTTTGTAAAAATTCTTTTTTTAATAGCATAATCCAATGTATACCCCCACATAAACTCAAATATGATAATTAGAATAAATTCATCATCAACAACAATAAATAAAAATAACAAAATCAAAATCAAAATCTGATTATCTATAGAATATCGATGTTAAAGGATAATAGGAGCTAGCTGTACTCTCCCCGCACCTATATTTTGAGTCCTGACATCAAATCCTAACTCAACCATAACATTACCCTCTAAATAAATATAATCAATACTCATAAACCTCGGCTCCAACCGTGAAACCTAGTCCATGATACTTATTTTAATGAACTAGTCCATGATTCCACCTTATGTAGTTAAAAAAATAGATCTCTACTCACATTATGGGAATTATTAATCCCCGTTGAATAGAGGCATGTTATATAAAATCAGATACATACAATTGGGATTATTTTCTCCTCAGATACTAGAAAACTAATAATGGCCTTTCTCACAAAAATTTGGGATGATTCGTTCATTATTAATACATGCATGCCAAGATCATATAGGAAGCAATGATCGAGAAATATGTAATAGATGTTCAAATAAAATCATAACACACCCCTAACTCCTTCCCCTGTAGAAATAGCACCTACCATGTGACTTTGCTAGCAACCAAATATATTATGCACATCCAATAATGTAAATAAGTACATTAATAATCTAATTTTGATAATGTAAAAAAACTAATATCATAGAAGAATTAGATTTTATGAAAATATAGGCATTCCCTACAATTCATGTAATAGAAATACTTCTTTAAATGAGATAAATAAAAATCATAAACTAAGATCAAATCAAAAAAAATCACTCAACCCACCATGAGTTGTCATAATAAATGACCCCATGCCTAAAACTAAAATTATAATAGTCATGATAATAAATTAATAAATATAACCCACACACTTTTCCATAATCAAATCTTTTATTCATAAAATCATTTTTATGCAAGGTTGAAAAACCAAAATAAAAAATTTTATTTTCAAACAAGATTTAAAAAACCTATATAATGTTATTTTAATTTTCAAACATTCATCTTCATTTTTATTAAATGAAAACAATCAAAAAAAATATTTCCATACCCATTACACACTTTTCAAAATGAAAAGTTTTAAAATATATTTTAAAATTCCCATTAGAAAACTGACACACATGGTATAAATTAAATAGAATTAAAGGCACAATGTTATTAAATGAAACATAAAAAATAATTCAATAAAAATTGTCCAATTCGACATTCACATAAAAAATTCATGTGGTATTAAATAATCCATGTGAACACACATATATAATACATCATCAAATTTAATAGGTTCCATGGGTTATACTCTTGGTCTTAATGTGATATAGTAAGAAAATTAGTCATTAGACCAACCTGTTGTCCAACATTTCATCCCAACAAAATCTATCTGAGTAGCCTCCACCTAACTTCATCAGAATTGAACAACAAATATTTTCATTTCACAAACTATAGGGGACAATAGTATCATGTTATTATTTCATTTAATATAAGTATAGAAACTCACTTAAATACCTTGGTTCCCATAAAAAACTATGAGGCTGAGAAAATATTAATCCCACTATAATTATAAACCATTGTAAATAAAATATCTCACTCTAACCTATGGATTCCCCTGACGATCAGAAACTAAAATCCTTTCAATGCCCAATCACCACATCACCAATCACTAGACATAAAATGGGAGAATTATTGGGTCTCAAAGAGGGTTTCACACACTCAAACATTTTGAATATTATTAACACTAACAAATGAGAATGTTATAAATCCACCTAGGAAACTGGGTATCTTATAAAAAATTGAAATCATATATAAATTATTTCTTAATAAAAATCTTATATATACCACACTTGAACCCCATTAAATAATTATCACCTTTTAAATCGATTTATATATCACCCAATTTTATTTAAAGTGTCTAAGGGTATGAATACCACCCATTGATTTTATTTCATGACCCAAATAAGGTCAAAAAAATTTCTAAACACTACCATTGATATAATATGAAACAATAAATATATATATACTTTTAATTTCATGTTATAATTGAAATTAAAATAAATAAACCCCTGATAAATCTATTAAAAATATTATATATCATTAATAATTAAAAATATTTCTTTTGAAAATAATTTTGGTAGTATATGGAACACCTGATGGGAGATATTTATTAAAGAGTCTTTAAATATTTTTTAAGAATTTATACATTCTCAAATTTTTATTAAAATTGAGAAATTACAATATTTAATTTTTATAAAACAATCATGAATAATTTAATAAAAACTTCTAATTATGAAAATGAAAATTTTATCAAAAATAAAATGTTTTTTATAAATTTAAAATGTAAAAAATGGGAAAAACGTAAAGGAAATTGTTGGAAGAATGCTCGAAACATGTCAAATTAAATATAAGACACCGAAACATGGATAAAGGAAACCAAAAAAATAATATAATTACAAAAACCCATGAAAATGTGTTAATATCAGAAACCCTAGTATTTGGTCTTAGAAAATTGTTGCAATGTGGATGAAGAAATAATTATAAAACAAGGAATATAGTGATGAATATATCATTCCATGGTCAGTTAACCCCAAACAATAATGTTATCCCTTAAAATATTCAATAATTAAAAAGATAAATTTGTTTGAGGTGTGATAATTTTAGGGGACCCTGGGATATTGTTCTTGAGAGATAGGGGAGGCTAGGGGGTGGAGGTCCTATGGGGTAGGAGGTCACACAAGAGAGGACCCTCGATGGAGGTTTCATAAGGTATAATCTCAACATGGGGGAGGGGAGCCTGTCCCTAGGGGTATCATGTGATGGCAAAGGATATATCAAATTAATAAGTGGAAAAATAGAAGAAATAAATAAAATAAAAATAAGATAATATAAAATTTTGTTTTTTGGAAACCTGATAGGTGTTACAAGCTACACGACAACAATGCTACACCTATAGGGCACCCAAAACATATATGAATAGTTACTCCTAAGAGCCCAGATGTTTTATTATACCATGGGTGTCCTTTCCAAATCATAATAACTTGCGAAAAGAACTAATTACCATAGTCGCCTAATTTTGTTTAAATAATATTTATTAATTGTTTTACCCATTAAAATTAATGAAATTTTAAAATTACAAGCCTAAATACTATTAAATTATTTAAATTAAACTACCTTGGGACATGGTGTCGCAGAGTAGTAACTAATATAATATTATGTAAAGTATCTATAGCTAATATTACATAAGTTAGATTATGTAATGGAAGTAAACATTATGTTTTATAGTTTAGGTTGATCAATTTAGATGTTTCATTATGTTTACTTCTATTATGTCTGAGTATATTTCATTTCATTGTTGTACCATTAGGGGTGATTTGGGTTAGATGTTATAAATACAAGTATTTTATATTGATAATTGGTTGCACAAGAATTTATGTGTATACATTGATTGTACAATGGTCATCCTTAATTATATATATATATTAAATTATTTTTCCATAACATTTCATGGAGACATGAGGGTGAGATAGTGGTCTATGTTCTTGAATTTATTTGACTATAGAACAAGGTACATGATCATTAATTTTTTGTTAGGATTCTTATGTTCTCTAGTTTTATTATAATTTTGGGTTCCAAATATGATTCGATTGAACTGTTTTGATATCCCTAGAACCCCGTGTGTTCTTGAATGATTTTATTCATGGTTTTTTATATCTGAGGCTAATTCATAAGCCCCATCATCAGGTAGTTTATTCTTCTTTTCTCTGAGGTTCTCCTCTATTCTAATTCTTAATTATTTATTTATTTTTCTTTAAAGGGATAAATAAAAGGTTTTAACACCCTTAATATATAATTTTAAATTTCCATTTAAACATTTAATGAATTTTCTTACACACAATATTGAACTAAAATACAGCGCGATATATTTTATTAAGGTAAACTTTTATAATGAAGCGTAAAAATTAATACATTTTCATAATGAAATATGAAGCATAATTATTAAAACTATTAAAGAAATATAACCAAAAGTAAATAAGAATTCCATTAAATTGAAATCAATATCCTCTTGGATTTCATTGAAGACCATACATTTAATTTTAGCTATGAATAAAATAAAAATATTTAAAATATAAGATAAATGTTTAAGAAGTAATATTATTGATTTTATATATGATTCCATGGTTATATATATGAAATTAATATTATTTTTTTATATTTGATCATAGGTTTTATATTAATATTTTTCTTACATGGTATTTGAGATTATGTGGATGTTGGGATTATATATTTGCTTGTTTTATATGACAATCGATATCATCATTAATCATAAGAATAATTAGTGATATAAAATATAAGTGGTATATTATTGAAAAATGATTTTTTAATAAAGGTTTGTAATTTTTGGTTATAAATTAATGTAACAAAATTTTGAAATAGGGGTATAAAGGGGAAGAAATGGAATCATGTAGTAGAAGCCTTATTTTTGTGGATTATTTATTTGATCTCAGAAAATAGGTAAAATCAATTGTTTTCCCCAGACCATGCCCAAACTGAACTTCAATAAGTATAGATTCATGTATGATTTCTCTGGGAGATTTTCAAGATCATGGAAACTACTACGAGATCTATTTTATTCATATCATCACCCATGGCTTCTACTGTTTGTAATGTTATCATAAAGTCTTATATAATTGTCTTAAAGAGTTTTTTAATTAGAGGTTTGGATTATATAAACATGTTATTATTAATGTAAAAAAATGTATATTTATATATATAAATATACATTATTTAATTTTTTTAATAAATTTTGAAATTAAATATTAAAATACATTTAAATAATTTCTAAAATAGTATTTTTAAAATTAATTTCAAATATGGTAGAACTAAATCATTTAATAATAAAATAAATATTTGTTTCAAATATTTTTTGTTTGTGTGTAATGTATTTGTATCATAATAAATTAAATTAGTCACTACAAAATAATGATGTTACTAAATTGTTTTGATATAATATATAACTAAGTAAATCAATATTCATTTAATTTTTTGTAAATGATATAATATAATAATAAATTAATTGTATTCATTATAATACATATTTTATAATATTTTTTAATGTTATGTGTTCATATATTAAACATAATTATTATCAATTTTATAAATTAAATATAGTAATATGTAATTTATATTTGGATTCATTAATTCTAAATTAATTCTTAAGGTAAATTTTATTTTTATGTAGAAATATAATTTTACAAGGAAAAAATTTAGTTACCATTGTGAAGGTAAAATAAGGTTAATAGGTTAAACTATAGGGTAAAGGCATAACATATCATAAATCATTATCATCCAATTATCAGAAGATGGATTTATCAACCTCCCTTTATTTTTACTCCATTATTTGAAAACATGAAATCCATTTTTGTTTGGAAATTTCATTCTATACTCATTAAAGAATTATTATGAAGAATTTCCCTATAGCTCAACTATAAAAGGACCCCTCCCATACCCACCATAAAAATTCACATTATCTTTAGTATCCTCTTGAATCCCAACCAATATTATCTCCCAAACAAGCCTATATCATGTTTCGTAACCACTACTTATAAAAAGGAGTCCCAAAGTTTTCATTTCACAGAGGATCTCAAGGAGAATATCTAAGTCCTCTATGTTATTAGATAATCTACACCAAAGAGAGAACCATAGGATAGGTTTTTAACATCTCAATTTTGCATAATTGAGATATGATTCATATATACCACTTATTTTATTTTATGAGGCATTATTACTTCCATTGAATGAATTTTATTTAAATTAAAATTAAATTAAAGAGATTTAAATATAAATAA
This sequence comes from Viscum album, assembly GCA_963277665.1. NCBI lineage: Eukaryota > Viridiplantae > Streptophyta > Magnoliopsida > Santalales > Viscaceae > Viscum > Viscum album. The sequence goes on from OY728159.1 coordinate 710,187,720, forward strand.
ATGGTTACCTCTTTAAAGTGGTTTTGATTTAATATAACAGATGTTAGAAGGGTTTTTTTTAAACTCAACTCATTTTATTGAGTTTTAATAATTCTTTAACTACTTTCAATTTATATTATTTTCAATCCATCCATAGTAGTTTTATCTATGAATCATCTTCACCATGTTCTCATGGTTTTCTAAATAAATTTTTATTTTATTTTTTATAAAAAAAATTGACAAAAATTTATTAAAAAATAAGTGTTTTTATTCACTCAATAATTTTACATTTAGTCATACACATTATTATTTGAATATTCTCTTATATATTTTTCTATGTTCTCTAATTTCTATATATCATATATATGTTTAGATTTTAATAAATTTCAATTTCATGTCATAATCAACTTCTTTTATGTATTTAATTCTTTATATAAATTTTATATTGCTATGAATAATTATCACCCGATCTAACAAATCCTTCTAATTTGCATCCATATTTTTATTTAAATAATTTTTGACATTATAATTTAAGAATATAAATATTTATTTTGTTCAAAACTCTTCCAATTTATATTTTTATGTTTTCAAAGGGATTCATGATAACATTTAATCAATGTCAGTTATCTTTACAACTTTTTAAAAATATTAAAAGAATTAGATAACATTAGTATATTTATTATGTTACACTGCAGATTTATTTACATAAATATTATTTATTTGATAGGTTATATTGTTACGAATTTCTAGAAATAATCTTCTGAAATTTATTTTTACCACATTATCTAAAAATATTTAATAAATTTGATTATAATTTTTTATTTTTACAATATTGTTAAATTTTTAATGAAATATATTTTTAGAATTTCACATTCACGTTTCACTATATATCAAAAATATTTAATTATTATGGATTTATGTTTCACTAATGCACCTAAAAATCTCTTATTGTATACTTATTTGGGTTATCAATTTTTTGAAATCAAATTTAATGGATGTTGTCATTTTACGTGATATCATTTGAAAATGTTATTTAACACATTTCCATTCCTTACAGGTTTTCGTGATGAGATATATTATTGACTATATCTACAACACACATACAGGGTTTATCATTTTGTGATTTATTGGTTCTATATATCAATCCAATGAATTGAGTAAAGTCTTATATCTCCGAAAAAATTATATTGTGTGGGGAACTGATTATTGAGAGATTTTTTCACATGTTTATGTGTTGAAATGATTATTGGTAGTTTTGTTCAATTTTTTTATGGGAATGATTTTGGGTAGATTTTTTCACATGTTTTTTCATAGATATGATTGAAGTTAGATAAGTTCACATGTTTGAGCATAGAAATGATTGCATGAAGCTATGTTAACATGTTTTTGTGGGGAAATTATTATAATTTCCTATGTTTATAATGTTATGATTTCCTATAATTATGTTTATTCCATGTATATATTTTATTTCATGTTCTTATGTTATTTTATTTGACTCGTGATTATTTCTCCATGTCTCAAAATTATAATTCCATATTTTATATGAGACCCTTTAAGGATTTTTTACCTTTTATCATGCATCATGGAAAAATATTATGATCCCATGTTCTTTATAATATGATATTTTTACCATGATCATGTTTTATAACATTTTTATCATATAACTATTTATGAATCATTGATAATTGTTTCCCTTATAAAAAATTTTAGATCACTCCATATTATGTTTCCATTTCCCAAGTAATGAATAATTGTGTTATGTATGTTGTGTAAAGAAGGATAGCAGGTGATGATGTTTTAGAATGGTTATATTATAAATATGATGTTAAATAATAAATTTTTTACCTAGTCCCAAAATACACTACTTATTTGGGTTATTTTCTGTGAATTTATTAATGTGTTATAATTTTTATGTTATATATATTGAATAAAATATATACATGATATTATTGGGTTCACTTAACATGTATCAAAATGTGTTTAGTTATTTTGGGGTAATAATTTTATAAATCTATGATGAACGAACTTAAAATAAAATTAATTATAACTAAATGTACTATAGGATAAAATGAAGGATTCATAGATTAATATATCATAGTAGTTATTTACATATTCGTATGATTATGTTCTCTAATTTTATTAAAATATTATGGTTTATTTCTCATTTTATAAAAATTTATTTTATGTAAACAACAAAAACCAATTTTAACTAACTTAAAAATGAGTATGATGTAACATTTAATTGTTACACTAATGATAAACCAAAAAATAGGATATAGTGTTGAAAATATTCTGGTTACATTTACTTATCTATCTTGAGTTATTATTAACAACTTAAATCATATAAAACTCTCAAATACACTGAATAAGATAAAAAATTTATTTATGGATGTTCAGGTGATAAATACCAAATAAGAATGAATATTCAACTTCTTATAATCAAAAAATATAATAATAATCCCTTAGTGAAATGTATCAATGAAAATATAATATATTTTAAGTGTCGATGGGTTGGTCAAAGGGCTTATTATTATTAATGAATTATAAATACTCCAAATAACACAATAGTGTACAATAATGTTTGAACGAATTCACTACTAACACTCTAATTCTTTAAATTCATGTTGTTTGACCATTATGCAAATAAATTCCCTAATTAAAGAGATAATGATCATAAAATGCATCAACAACATACTATTCCAAGTGATAAAAGGTAAACATATGAAATATCACCTTTTTAAGTGGTTCATGGAAATAGAGTTAGAAATGTAAACTAATCATACATTTCAAAATATAAAATGTCTCATTTGAATAATGATTTACCCAGTCAATTATATCTTGAATTTTTTCTAGGATCATTAAATCAACACAAAAAATAGATATCGAATTATTAGTGAAACTCTATAATGGTATGATTATTTCACCTTGTTCCTAATCCTTCTCTCTAAAATGATGTTATGGTAATTGTATCCTATAAATATTATTATTATATCATTTTTATGTAATATTGGACATGTATTTGGACTCTTTATATAGTGGAGATAATTATTTTTGAGGCAGAAAAATAAAATTTCAAATCCAAACTCAACCATTGAAAATCTATTTGTGCAATGTTGAGTATGAAATCCCTTTAGGAACTACATACTTTATATATATCTTAATACCTAATCATGAAGGTTATTTTACTCATATGGTCATGTTAGAACTAAAAATTTAAGACATACTAGTTTTTTTGAGAATATATATATATTTTTTTCTAAATAATTTAATAGTATTCAACAAAACATTATGGTTGAGTTTTTAATAAAATTCATACATGGTTCTAAGAATTTACCAATGAGTCGTTATAGAATTTCCCCATTGAATTGGATTAATTTAATAATAAACATTATGATAAAATATAAAAATTATTTATGAACCAATGTTCTTCACTATGGGGAGGGGGGGATAATTCTATTTTTCAAGAAGAATGATAGCTGTTAAAATCATAAAAGAATATATGGAATCCTACCTCATAAAGTTTATTTCCTAACCATCCATCCATGAGAAGATCATGGAGGTCTATAATGAGTATATTGATATAAAAATAATGGTATCATGTTATATGGATTTCAAACATTATAGAAATGGACTTATAAGATTTGGATCCAATGCATTTGTTCCATATATTCTAATATTGAACTTTAACAAGACATATCATCCTTAAAAAGATGTTAATATTAAAATAACATTCATATGATAGAGTATATATTGATATGTTTCTTAATTTAGTTCAAATTATTTTGGTGTGGACACATTATGATGGCCCAGATTTCATAAAAAATAGTTTCCATGATAGTATCAAATTGGAACTATATGAATCTCTATATGGTAAGTGACACAAAACATCAACAAAATGATCTAAAGCCAATGATATAAAGTTTTCATAGGCCTATCATGTTGAATAAATGATTCAAAGGGAAAAAATAATTAGAAAAATGTCAATTTTGTATTAATTCAATAGACGAGATATGATGATAATAATTGATGATTCATGGAGTGTGAATGTTGTTAAATTCACTGAGTAAACCGGAAATGTCTCCTAATATTCTCATAAAAAGGCCATAAACTTGTTACATATCACCATGGGCTATAAAAAATTACTTGGGTACCAAAATAAAATATTTGGGAATTATTTCACCCTCAAAATTGAAATAAAAATAACATGTATTCCTCCCTAGATTCTTGCATGAAATATCTGAATGTTAGACACTAATAAAAAAACAATCAGTTTCTATATCATAAGAACAAAAAAATAGTGAATAAAAACACTATAATTAGGAAAAAATAATAGACATCTTATATTAAAAGAAATAAATTAATAATCCATGTCTATATATAAAAGAAACCAAAAAATTGGTCAATACTAAAGAAGATGATAATAGAAAAACCGTAACATCACCAAAGATTCCAAAATATATCACATCAGCTAAAATAATTTTAACCCATGGTCACCACCACCGCAATACCAAGGAAACATGAAAAGCATTAGGAAGAGACTCCATACAATATGACACAGTTTCCTTTAACCATATCCTACAAAATCAATGTTTTATACCCTATATTTTTATATGCAGGGTGTTAGGAAAAAACCATTATGATACCACCATGAATCTATATTATGTATTTAACCCTAAGAAATGTTATTCTTATTTTGAAATAATTATTTAAAAATATTTTTTTAGAAACCATTTAGAAAAAAATTGGTTACTATATGACATGTGAAACTCTATTTGAAATATTAATAAAGAAAACTCAATGAAAAACTCAATGAAACACAACATGAGTAACATCATTATCCATATAATGTGATCCGAAACAAGTATGTATAAATCCCAATAAACATACTTCATAGTCGGAAATACATTGATAAAATGTATATAGGATGCACTCAAGGAGAACCATTTGATATACGGGAACCTAATAGTTTTGGCCACCCACTCAGTCTCACAAGGTAACCAATCCATCCCATTATATCATTGAGTATAATAAGGATACATTCGCTATCAATAATTACATGAACACTAATTCTACAATCATTCAATTTTCAAAATCACCCAATTTCTCCCATGTGAAACCATCATCAAACACATATATATTCAAAGTAAAAAATATCATAATCAAATAAAAATTAAATTACAAGATAAATTAAATTTCTAAATACCCCATGGATACTCATTTGGATCTATAACATCCTTACAAAACATTTATCCGATACATTTTGGGTGTAAAAATTAAATTTTTTGTAAAATAATTTATAATCATAATTTCAATCCATAAATTCCAATATTCCAAACAAATAACAAAATAATACCCCAAAATAATACATTCAAAGAATACTATAATAATGAATCCAAATACATTTCAAGAAATATCTTTATTACAAATTAATGACTAATTTTTGGGATACACCAATAATAAATATGGAAAAACATTATTTCATTCATTTAAGAGCAGATGAAGCAACAAATAAAGATCCTCATTTATCAAAAAATCAGTAAAATTTCATTAATCCTCCATTGATATCCCCTTTTTATCAAAAATAAATAACTAGAGAACCACTGAAAAAATTTACCTACATTTTAACATCATTTATTCAATAACTGATGTTAAAAAAATTTATATTTTCTATATATAAAACTTATGTAAAATAAATTAAGGACGTTTTAATGCTAGTTATTAAATAATGGTTGTTAAATATAATCTTTTAATATAAGACACATAATAAAAGAAATTTAAATTATTGTTAATGTGTTTTTTGACATGAGTTGTTTAAATCAGTGTTATTTATATAACAATTTCACAATGTAATGAAATGAACGTTCCATTTGGTTAAAAATAAATATTTTATGTTTTAAATCCCAATGAAAATTTATGATGACTGCAAAAAAAATTAGGGTCATATAGAAGGATTGATGATCCAAAATAACTCATTTCAAAACTACACAGTCAATTCACATCTTCATTCCAAAGGGTCTTTATTCAATGGTTTCACAATGATATTTATATATATTATCCCTTTATTTGATTTATTTATGATCAATTCTGTTAATGAATAAAATTTTTGTGGATTTTATATTCTCTAATGAATAATACTTCGTTAGGATATATAAAAATTATAGGATTCCATATAAGATCCATATTTTAGACATCAACATTACTTACAAGCTACAACTTTGGATGCCTTATGAATTCTTTCCCCTAAAACAATGAATTTTAATGACACAAAATCAAGGATATAAATAAAAAATTAAAATATTATGTTTCATTTTATTAATTTTTTTCTTTAAAAAAAATTATATGTTTCTTGAATTTCATTTCATCCATGGGGTTAATCGCTATCCAAATATTCCAAAAAAAAAGATACCATCCACATAATATTTTGTATTACTGGCGAAAAAAAATATAGAAAACAGTTTCATTTTTAATGGATTCTTAAAGAAACATTAATCACTTATTAAAAAGGACACCAATGTTAAAACTGTTTTCTAACATCTATTACAAAAAACAGAATTTAAAGTGTCACATTTTTTCAAAAAATGATTTTAACACTTGTTTTAATATAAAACATTAGAAAAATACTTATAATGTCATCAAAAATAATATCGCCTCTAACACTGATACTCAATACAACAAAAATATATATAGAATTTATTTTTTATAATAGTTCTTATGTTTTAATTTCAGAATAAGATTGAAGAAATAATAAAGTTAAAAGGATGGAAGGAGAAATATAATAGAAAATGGGATTTACAACATGGAATCTAATTAAATTGTTGGAGGAAGTACCAAAGAAGAATGTATGGAATAGAATATTTATTGGTTGATGTTTGGAATTAGTGAAATGGGGGAGAGGTTGTGAGGATGGTTTGCATTTAAAAAAGGTATAAAATTTATCACAATTTTTAAGAAAATCTGGCAAGAAATATGGTTTGGTTGTATGATTAGGTAAACTGTGAACAAACCTTTCAAGATCCAAACAATTCACTAATATTTTCTATATAGTATGTTTAAATGGTTTTTTCTAATAGTTAACCAACCTTATGGTTGTCTCTCATACACAAAACCAAACTATATTGGTACCTATGGATCTCATATGGTTTAAAAAACTATAAAAAAATATAAAAAATCATTTGGGTATACGCTTTCCCCCTTTCAAATGGTAGGGATAATAGTAAGAACTAAGCATGAGATAATTGAGTGCCCAAGGTTTCGTTCCACAATTTCCAAAATTTTAACCTCCAACTCCCAAAAACTCCCAAAAATAAAATAAAATTAATGTCTAAAATAAATACATTCCAGTAACCTTCCCTGCGTCAAAATTCCACCACTCATTCCACTTTCTACCCTTAGGAATCCCTCAAGGTTTTGAATCTATGAAAATGTTACTCAACTACTCTATCACCAATTACTAATTTTCCAATGTAATGTATATTTTGGGGTCATAAAACTATAGTAACAAAACTAAAAGAATAAAAATACAATGTAACATATTGTTTTGATAATTCAAAATATGAATGAGCTACTCAATAATTGTGGTGTCAGGCTCCACCACCAAATCCCCTCCTACACAGAATGACATGGGATGGGTGTAGATTGTACTTTTTTAGTTGAAATACATGGAATTAAACATGAATGAAAACAATATCATATGTAATGTTCATCCAATATTGTATTTTTATAAGGTGTTCGATAATCTCAAATTTCCCAACATATCATTATATCATCTTACATTGATTTTCCAACTGTCAAAATCCCTATTCATGAGAAACCAATAGAAGCACTCAATCTCTAAAATTAAATTCTATAAGAAGATGGTCATCATAATCATCATAACGATATGGATGAAAATAATTTTTCTATAATATCTTTCGGAATATATACACCTTATCTATTATATGATTGATGATATTTAGCCAGATCAAGGTGTACTCATCCATTATCGACCAACATATATGATATCTACATGGTTTTATATAAAAATATTATAAGGAAAATATATTAATTAAATCATGAATTTTTTTTATATTACAATTTTACCAATGAAAGATGTTTCTCCTTAGAATGGAAAATAGTCCAGAACATACACTAGAAGTATATATTTAAGAATATGGATGGCTTGTTCAGTTTGACCATCCATCAAATGATAATTCATCAAGCTCATATTCATTTGGGATTCATCACTTAATAGATACATATTTAGTAATGAAAAGTGAAACATGGGTCTTGATCATATATAATATTCAAAGGCAAACCAACTATCCTCCTAACATCTCATTCAAATATGATTTTAAAATCCTCTAATTTTAACATGTCCCTAATGGTTTGAAAATTTGTTAAATTACTCAACAGTTCAACGACCACAAAAATAGAAAAATTTCCACTTAGTGTATAAGAAATTCCAATCATAAAATATAATGAAACCTCATTACACTAATATATCCAAATATGAAAGGGATATGATAGTTTCTTAGGTCACCAATTCTAACCATTGAACATCTAGATTGTTAGACACCGAGATACAAAATCAGTAATAGACCACCACATCCCTTTCCACCAGTAATAATGTTTTTATAAAACAATAATACTTTACCCCCTTGGGAAAAACCCCAACTATAATGTTTCCCACCTTCTATAATTTCATGTCTTCATACCATGTGGACAAAAAGTCTACCCCAAAGATTTAAAGCACCACATAGAGACCAATATCAGTTATTCATGGATTCTCTATCATTTAGAACAAAACTTATATATTGACTTTGAATATATTATATCTCTCTAAGATTAATTTGATCATATGTGGAATGAATTTCTTGAGAAAAATTTAACAAAATATATCAACCCTATCTTATATATCTAAATGAATCTCATTAAATAAACCACTGGGGATCCATTGATCAATAAATTACCTTAGTGTCTTGGAGGGTAATTATATTTTTAAAATTATGAACAACATTAACCCATTTCTGAGGATATATGCTATTTTAAAAAAATTATGGTGGTATTCCTCCAAAAATATATATCAAAGAATCAATTAAATCTGAGTGATGATATAATTCAAACTTTTATGATCTGCATATACTTGGAAATACATACCATCAAGACAGAAACACCATTAACACAATGAATGATTCACATATACTAACTCAAGGACCTAATTTGGGATATTTTTATCATGAGGGAATAATTTTTGAGATCCATAAGTCACTACATTATAACCTTCGATCAAAACAAACCCCAATACTACACATAAAGAACAAAAATACACTATAGAATCTAAGATATGATCATTGAGGACCATAACAGGAGATAAAGTCATCCTCTATTTCAATTCATCAAAATACCCCTAACATTAATCATTCCAATTAATAATTAACCCTTTTGATTCAATGACTGTGAGGGTGAACCCAACCTAAAGTATTCCAAAATTAATGAACATTAAATCTCACCTAAACATAAAAATTCCTAAACCACAAATACATTCTTGGGATACCCCCAAGAACTTATTCCTTGAAATTTATCAGGATCCACTATTTTTCTTTTATCAGATGCCACATGACCCTAAAATTAATAATTGTAGATTCAAAAGTAAAATTTATATTATTTAAAATAAATTAAATGTTTCAAAAGAGGTGATAAGATAATTCTCATTCAACTCCATCATCTTTTAGTTCACTATCATATCATATAAAAAACAATAATTAATGATTCATGATATTTGTGGATGATAATGTTTATCAAGGTCATGAAAAATGTTGGGGTATTAGTACGTATAAATTAGTTCAAATCCACACTAGGACATGGTTTCTTGGGCTGGGAGGGTATGTTGAGAAGGCGTTGCTATCATGTATAACTACTTAATATTCCTTATCATTAATTATGATATTACCATCTATAGTGAGGTGAAAATAATTAAATATACTTAGCCACGAAATGTAGTTATTGCACTTCTTTGAAATATAACACTATCTCCCATCTCTTTTTAAAAGGAGAGTGGGTTATTATCATTGGGAAAAAATTTGAAGGGTTATTAGATATCATGTAATATTCATACCATATTCATTAATTTCTATATTATTTGTTCCATGGGGATTTGGTGGGATGTGATTCTATTATGCGATGTCTTCTTCATTAAGTGAGATACTATGTGATCTAAGAGGCTCAAAATGTTGCTAGAAATAATTGATGTCACAACTCCCTTTTAAGTCTAATTTTTAGAGTTTATTCAATGATCATGGAGCTTGGTCACGTTATTAAGTTGAATGAAATATCTATTATTTTTATATCCACCATAAATCTTCCTATGATTCATCTAGATTCCATCATCATGTGTGGTCAGTAGGTGTGATCGAACAAATGTGATTTTAGAAGCAAACATAACTTTTATGGGTATTTGAGAGAGAGGGATATTTAGAGGTTAAGGGATAGTAATGAAAAACGGTATATTAATTATGTATCTTATAATGCTATATATGGACCTAGAACATCTCTTCTTGTTAAGGAAATTTCCCTTCTTAGTGTCACCATCATTTGTTGGATTTATAAATTAATTATTTGGGAGCATCAAATGGATTACTCTATAATACAATGAATACTAATAGGTCATGTAGATTACCATTGGGTCACTACTTATTTGATTTGATAATGAAATTCCTTATTTACCAGTCCTTTTGAATTCAAATGAACTTGGAATGAGGATATCAGATCTTTGGATTTTACAGCTTCATTTGGGTCTCAGGTTGACACTCTTATTATTCACTCAAGTACTATGTCACTTAAAAATGAATGTATCTTCATTATAATATAATGTTTCATAGGTAACAACAATTATAGAGTAACTTTATTCCCATTGGGTGATAATTTATTAATAAAAAAGTTTGATTTTTTTGACAGTTCTTATAAATTCTCTTAAAAATCTGTCTTAAAAATACACATCACAAACACTCAACTATCAGTACTCTATATAAAATAAATTTTGGAAAACCATTGGGGTCCTTTGTGTTGAGAAAATGTAACTTTAGTCTATGTAAATGTATATTTATTAATAATTATCACCTATTTGAGATTTAGATAGTCTATTTAATGGTAGAGGCTTCTATTTTTCATCGTTGAAAATAGAACCTATAATTCCTGAGGTGATACACTCGATTGAATAAATACCTACCATTTAGTACCTTCCAAATTATAATTTATTAATATCATGTTGGTGTTTTATTATGCTAATACGTAATGGATATTAGAGTAATCTTGAGAATTAAATTGATAGAGAACCCCATCAATCATTGGGGTGAGAACCTAGGAAAATCCTTAGGAAATACCTCATGATCCCTATTTATAACTATTGGAACTGTCTCAATAAACTTTGGTCAACTGTATTGTTGTATTAATTGGATAAATTCAATGAGAACAATCTTATATTTTTAAAAACATATACTTCCCAACCGTACCTAGGATCCCACTCACCCTGTAAGACATGAGTGTTTCAATCTAGATAAGGGAACTAAACTATATCGAGATAACGGTCAATATAGGAATAAAAACTGATCATAGAATCTCTATCAATATTTAAATTGAAAAAAATTGATGGACTATTAAATCCAACATAATCTCAAAATTATAAATCACAACCTGAATCTCTAAAAACATGAATCTAAGATCCTTTTTTCATTTACAATAGAAAAGTAAGACACATAAATAAATGAATAAAATATGATAACAATTCCAAATAATCAATAAAATTTGAAAAAAATTAAATAATTTAATGTTAATATATCAAAAAATAAATAAAATATTAAAAAAATAATACACCTCTAATGGTCGAAAAGCCAATATTGGGATCTTCTAAAACATTTTCAATTGCATATAGACATCCAGACATGTTCCAACCCTATATATTATTATATAGGTGGTAATCCCAATTATTTTAAAAATAAGTCCTCATACCCTTAGATGCATCAGACTTAATTTGAGATCCTCTGGAAATAAAATACTAAAATTTTCTTCCCTGGGGAGGAATTCTAAAATACAATTAAAGCTGGATCATATAACCACACTACTGGAACATATTGGGAATCTCTTTATAATATAGTATAGTGTGACCTGATTTATGAAAATAAAAAATAAGTCACCTAATTGTGCCTAAAGGATTCAACTAGCAAATAATATGATGAATGTTGAGTGATCCCACCAAATTACTAAGGGAACTCCCCCTAGTTTATCTTTTAGCAAGAAAAGAGCATCGACTACCCCTGAAATAAAATAGTAACCATTGAGGTTTTTAATGTCATAAACCAGCATGGGAACCCTGGTAACCCGATAACTAAGTAGGCCCCGACATAGCTTAAAGGGCATTTCTGATCCCCACAGGTTGGCGACTAGCACCTGGCATCACGTAACATGCAAGTGGGAATGATTTTTTCCACCAATGGTGTGGAATAATTGAAACAAGACAGTATGCATAACAAATGAAACTCCAACAGGAGTGATGTATAAGAATACAAAGAGGCATAAAAATCCCAATTGACTACAACCCAAGTACCAAAAATGGGAAAAAAGCCCCAAGGTCCCTAAGGACACAAATCACCACGACCATAGATCATCAACTAAATCCACCTCAAAGAGATCCCTTACCTTTACTCGATCCTAGAAGAGACAAGTCTATAAACACTCAAAGGAAAAACTAGTGTGCGAGCCTAAGACCTGTAGGATACCACCAAAGATTCCGTAACATAATCCAAATATAGATCATCTAATGAAAATCTTTCAATTTTCCAATAAAAAGGTTTGGTAATTCTAAAGCATATTTTAACAAAACATGCTATACATTTTCATACACTAGATAAATTATTTTAAGAAAAGCTTTAAAATGATGGGATATTTTTAAAAAAATGGCTTATATTAAACAATTATATAAAAATAATAATATAAATTCAGCAGGCATGTAATGTAGTTCAAAATCATTGGTATAAATTTATATCTCAAATATAAATAAACAAGCGAGCAACATGGTCATCTGCCAAAAAGTACTAAGGAATTAACCAGTTATAAGATTCCACACTCTCTATGTGAACTCCGAAAAATGTGTATACGCACATCCCTATGACACTGGCCAAAGGAGACTCATCACCAACCTATTAGGGATTTGACAAACCCAAAGTATGTTTTAGAATGTTGTCATAGCATAGAGTGTATCCAAATAACTCACTAACTACCTATGGCTTTCATGCACTCTTACATGATGGGTGAACTATTTTAGGAATGATTAAAATATGATCAATCCCATTGTTCCATTTCAAAAGTTCCAATTTCACTCCATTTGAAACCAAAATAGGTTTTGTTCAAAACATGCCTTTTTTCAGAAGATAAAACCTATGGGTTTCTATCAAATCATTTTAAGCCATTTTCACCAATCTGAAATCAAATCAAAAATAATTCCATCATCAGACAATTTATTTCCATAATTAATTTAAAAATGTTAATTGAAATCATTTCCATCAAATCCACAATTTAAATTAAACAATTTAAATCAGTAATTTTCCATAAACACAACCAATTCACTGAAATATGTGTTTTCCAAATCTCCATGCCAAAACCATTTCAAATATCTAGATTAACTGGAATCGAGTTTTGATCAATTTAATTGAAATAAAATTTAATCAATTGAGTTTAAATCAAAAATTAAAATAAATCAAAAAAATACAATGATAATCACTTTGGTAAGTTGGGATGGAACCACCTACATCAAAGGTTTTGACCAAAGCCTCAACGGTCAATAACGCTAAAGAAAATTGGGTTTCTTCTTCAAGAACCTGCCTTAGATCTATTCTCCTAGAAATATCAGGGCCAAAACTCATCATATTTGGCATCTATACACATATATCTACCCATAATAGTCGTAGATCTAATAAATTGATAGAAGAGGAGAAGTAGATCTAAGTATATCTAAGAAACCGTTCAAAAATGATAAAGAATGATCACATACCTCAAGAATCCATCTTTGATTCACCAAGATAATCCTTTGTATCACCTCCGGAATGATGGGAGAACCTTCTCAAACCTTAAGAGAAGATAAATCCTGAGTTATGGCTTCTTAGGAGGAAAAAATATGCACTTATTGGAAAAAATGAGTGAGATCCACTTTTATAGGATCTCATTTAAGTGGTCGCATGGTTTTCCCGCATGGTTAGATAAACCGTATGCTAACCATGTGTTAGACGCTGCCTCGGAAGACACTCCATGCATGATTTGACGACACGGTTAGAAAAACCATGTGCCGCCAATGCAGATTCTACTATATCTAAGGCCAACTATGCATGGTTTGGCCGCATGGTTTAGACAACCCGTGTGCCGCCCGTGTGACTTTCCATTTGCCTCAAAACATCATTTAATGTTCTCCTGACTCTCCAAAGCCACTAATCAAAAACATAGGTACCTAGAACCATCAAAAGTACCTTAAAACATAATTTGATGTTACAACCTCCCCCACCATAAGATCTTTCTTCCCACAGAAAGCCTATGAAGAAACCTCCACATAAAAAAGATGAGGCCACTTCTCTCTTATTTGTGCATCCCTTTCCCACATCTCATGAAAATCAGAACCATGCAGAAATAGTACACGGACCAGAGGTATCATTTTCCCATGAAGTACCTTGGTCTTAGAATCAACAACCCGGACTGGTCATTCAGTCATACATAAATCTGTTTCAATATCAAGATTACTCCATCTCAAAACATGAGATGGATCAGAGAGATACTTTCGTAGATGTGATACATGGAACACGTTATGTATCGACGTCATTTGTGTTGGTAGAGCTAAATGGTAAGGAACATTCCCTAAAATACCAACAACCTTGAAAGGTCCCACAAAATGAGGAGAAATCTTCCCTTGCCTCCCAACCCATCGATGACCTAATCGGGGTGAAACATTGAAGAACACATGGTCACCAACTAAGAACTCAACAGGTCTATGGTAACGATCAGCATAAGACTTGTACCAAATTTGTGTTGTCAACATTTTTTGATAAATCAACTGGGACTTTGCAGTCATCTCTTAGACCAAACATGGTCCTACCAAGGAACTCTCACCCATATCCAACCAACATAAGGGAGATTTACAAGAACATCCATACAATGCCTCAAAA
Organism: Viscum album; assembly: GCA_963277665.1. Lineage (NCBI taxonomy): Eukaryota > Viridiplantae > Streptophyta > Magnoliopsida > Santalales > Viscaceae > Viscum > Viscum album. Next base: position 710,202,878 of record OY728159.1, read on the forward strand.
GGATCCATTTTTATCGTAGACTAATAATTTTTGTTATAAGAAATCTCAGCTAGCCCCAGATGATCATCCAAAAACCCACCAAAGTCAAGAACACATGCGTAGAGCATATCCTCAAGGATCGGAATAGCTCTCTCTATCTGGACATCTGACTATGGGTTGTAGGCTAAGATCAAATGGTCCTGAGATCCCAATGCCTCCTGAAGTCCACTCTAAAAGTGATAAGTATACAGAGGATCCCTATCAGAGACTATAACAGCTGTAACTCTGTGAAAAAGAACAATTTCTTTCACATAGATATTTCCCAACTCCCATGTTTTTGTTGTATATCGAATAGGTATAATGTGAGCCGACTTGGTCATCCTATCGATCACAACCCATATCACATTCTTCTTCCCATGGGTTTGAGGTAACCCAACAAAAATTCCATAGATATTTCATTCCACTTCCATGTAGGGACTACAAGTGGTTGAAGCAAACCTAAATGATGTTGGTGCTTGGCTATAGCAACAAGATACAAACTCAGAAATATCTCATTTCATACCTGGACACCAGAACTGTCATTGCATGTCATAAAGCATATTTGTGGTTCTTGGGTGTACAACCCACTAAGATTTATGGCAATTCCCCATCACATCCTTCCTTGCAGATAACAGCACAATGTAACGGTTTCGATAACACACAACACCCTATTTTGAGAATGAACATTGAGTGTCAGTATCCCCACCATAAAGAGAGTCCCTAAGGCTACGTAATTTATTATCTAGTTGTTGTTCCTAAATAATTAACTTGAGAAGAGCATATTTCAACTAAACATCAGCTTAAAAAACATCATTCCCCTTCCATAGAACTCCAATATGAAACTGAGCAAAAGGAGCCATCAAACTCCACTCTTCTGAAGATTCTTTCACAGCCTGTAATGGGAGTTTCCTGCTTAACGCATCTGCAACTAAATTCCCTTTCCCCAGGGTATAGGCAATGTCAAAATTGAAAGATTGCAGGTACTCCACCCAACACCGTTGGTGGAGGTTATAATCCTTTTTAGAGAAGATATAACTCAAGATATTGTGGTCTGAATACATAGTAAACCTTTCTCCATAAAGGTAATTTCTCTAACACTTATGTGAGTGTGTTACAACTACAATTTCAAGGTCAGGGGTAGGATAGTTCTTCTCATGAGGCTAAATCTGACGAGATCCATAGGCAACAACATGATTACCTTGCGTAAGGACAAATCCCAAACCTAAACCCGATGAATCACAGAATACCACATAACCTATCCCAGCCTTAGAAAGAGTTAACACCAGTGTCGTAGTCAAAAGAGGATTTATCTCTAAAAAATAACTATGACATTTATCATTCCAGGAAAACATCAATCCCTTTCGAGTCAGAGTAGTCATTAGATAAGGTAACTTTGAGAAGTCTTTAACAAATCTGCGATAATTTCATGCTAAGCCCAAGAAGCTCCAAATCTTGAAAACATTTCATTGTTGTTCCCAAGTCATAACAGACTTCCCCTTCTCAGGATCAACTGATATTCCTTGTTCTGAAATGAAATGTCCCAAGAATTTCACTTCCTGGTTCCAGAAATAACACTTTGAAAGCTTGGCATAAATTTGGTGATTCCTTAGATGACTCAGAACTATTCTCATATGATGCACATGAACCTCAATAGACCTGGAGTAGACAATAATTTCATCCGAAAATACTACAACAAAAGGATCTAGATACTCACAAAAAACATTGTTCATAAAATTCATGAAAACTACAGGAGAATTTGTTAGGCCGAATGAAATAACAAGGTACTCATAACTATCATACCTTCTCTAAAAAGTGGTCTTATGAACGTCAGATTATTTTATCCTCAACAGATGGTAACCAGATCGAAGATAAATTTTTGAAAACGACTTCACCCCTTTCAATTTATCAAACTAATCATCAATTCATGGAAACATATATTTGTTCTTTATTGTAACTTTATTGAGCATTCAATAATCAACACATAAATGAAGAGAACCATCATCCTTCTTGGCGAAGAGAACTGGTGCTGCCCAATGTGACACACTCGGGTGTATAAATCCTTTCTCAAAAAGATCTTTATACTAACACTTGAGTTATATTAGTTCTGATGGATCCATTCTATATGAGGGAACAGAAACCATTTGAGTACTAGGCATTAAGTCAATAGAATACTCAACCTCCCTTATTGGTGGAAAACCAGAGAAGTCGGATAGAAACACATCATGAAACTCAGCGACGAATAGAGGAAGATCACAACACATTGAATCTCTCTCTAGATCAAAAGAAAACACTAATATATCTTTTCCTAACTTTGGATAAGAGGGTACATCTCTACTTGACATTGGGTCCCATTCTCCTTGAAAAATAAGAGGCACACCACTGGGTGTAGTAAGGTAGACCCATCAAAGATAACAATCGATCTGGGATTTATTGGCAATGAACCAATCCATCACAAATATGATGTCAAAATATATCATGTCGAGAACTAGTAAATAACAAGCATGATCAACATCTGATAGAGAGAAGACACAAGCAGGACTACAGAGACCCTTCTATCTCATTGTACCAAGGGGTGTAGTAATATCCATCACACAAGATTAAAGTTTCATAGGTAGATTAAGTAGATTAAAAATATGGGTTGAAATACATGAGTGAGATACAGTAGTATCAAAAAGATCTATCACTAAAGATGAAGCTATAATAATGTTACCTCTCACAGTTGTAGGACCTATATCAGCTACCTTTAGTGACTCTTCCACTGCTTGATGAAGCTTCATTTCGGATGCATGTGGCTGGAACCCTTTTGTACATGAATCATTTGATTGCCCCGCAGTTTCGGGAGGTTCTGATGATCATGTTCTACTAAATGAAGTAGATAAGTGATGGAAAAATCTATGTAAGTGCGCTAAATATCCGCTGGAGCAACATTTCTTGGGTGTCTCAGTGTAAACCCTCTTAGAATGTCTAGGCTTTCCACACTGATATCAAGTCAAAGAATCCCCTCATGTTGCCACTAGAGGTCTGGAATGACGATGTTGTCGAAAAGTACCATAAGAAACATCATGCTTCAATTTTCCTTTAAATGAACCAACACTGCCACTCGGAGGGAAAGGAACTTCCTTCAACCATGACTTTCTTGACAAGTCCATATCAACCATCGTTTCCCAATCCAGCACATCATTTTATGTGGGTAGATTCAATAAAAAAACCTGAGACCGAATATCGGATCGAAGTCCCAACTCAAATTGTCAAGCCTTCATCCTCTCATTAGATACAATATTAGGAGAAAACTGTACCATCTCAGAAAAGTGATTTGAGTACTCAGTCATAGTTTTGTTTGTCTGCTCAAGCTTGAAAACCTCCATAGTCTTGGACAACACCATTGATTATGGATAGAACTGGTTAGTGAAAAGAACCCTAAAGTCATTCCACTCCAAAACCTCATGTTTCCCAGTCGTCACCATATTTTCCCACAATCTCCTACTTGGTCCCTCCAGCATGAAGGTGTCACACTTCACCTTGGTCACATCCGGTGTCTCCAAGAACCCAAATAAATGTTCAATATTACACAGCCATTCCTCGGCTTGTTGAGGGTCGGTGGATCCTTTAAAAACTGGTGGCTTTTGGTGTAGGAATTCTTGAGAACGACTTCGAGTAATATAACTATGAGGATCTATAGCTGGAGTCAGAATATGAACCGGAGGTGGTTCCTATCCTAGATCTTGGATAGTGTGAACAATCACCTCGACCAGACTGGGATCCACAGTAGGACTCGCTTGCTGAGATTCAGCAGCAGCCTTTTTTTGGATCTGATTCCCATGTCTTCTCGGAGGCATGATGCTATAAAGCATAAAAAGACATCTATTAACACTAAAACAGAGTAACAAGGAAAAATATTCTTAATAGAATGTATAAGAATATTTGGATTACACTCTATCCAAATCAAAACAGGGAAAATAAATGAACTAATCTGAAAGTTGTATTTCCCTAACCAACACTGGTGACTTAAGGTTCATTGCGGTGAGAGTTGTCCAGGCACTCAATCACAACTACCTCCTAAGTCTCGACAAGAATACTCAAATCCATACTGTTATCAAGGAAATATGTTGAACTTACCTCTGATATCACATTGTCACAAACGAGCCCGGGTACCCTGGTAACCAGATAACTGAGCTAGCCCTGACTTAGCCTGAAGGACGTTCTGGATCCCTATGGGTTGGAAACTATCACCTGGAATCCCATAACATGCAACTGGGAATGATTTTTGCCACTCACAATGCAGAATAAATGAAACAAGATAGTATGCATAACAAAAGAAACTACACCTGGAGTAATGTACCAGAATACAAGGAGGCATAAAAAGCCCAAATTACTACAACCCAAGTACTAAAAATAGGAAAACAGCCCCACGGTCCCTAAGGACACAACTCACCAAGACCAGAGATCAATAACTGGATCCACCTCAAAGATATACCTTCCCATTGCTCGATCCTATAAGAAGAATGTCTACAAACACCCGAAGGAATAATTAGGGTGTGAGCCTAAGCCCAGTAGGATACCAACAAAGATTCCGTAACAGATGCCAAATATAGATTATCCAAACAAAAGATTTCAATTTTAAAATATACATGTTTGGAAATTCAAAGTTATATTTTAACAAAACAAGATATACATTTTCAAATAATGGAAAAATTTCAGTAAGAAAAGTCTTTACAATGATAGAATATTTAAAATACCATGGCTTAAGTAAAACATTTATATAAAATAGTTTATATAAATTCAACAGGCATGTATATCAGTTCAAAAGAATTGTCATACATTTATATCTCAAATATAAATAAACAAGTGAGCAATATGGTCATCTGCCAAAAGGTATGATAGAATTAACCAGTTATATTATTCCAAACTATCTATTTGAAATCAGAAAAATGTGTATACACATTTCCCTATGACACTAGCCAAAAGAGACTCCTCACCAACCCATCAGGGATGTGACCCGCCAAAAGTATGTTTTATAACATTGTTGTAGTGTAGAGTGTGTCCAAATAACTCACTAACTACCTAAGGCTTGCATGCACTCTTACATGATGGGTGGACTATTTTAAAAATGCTTAAAATATGATCTATCTCTTTCTTCCATTTCAAAAGTTCCAATTTCATTCCATATAAAACCAAAAAAGGTTTTGTTAAAAACATTCTCTTTTCACAATATAAAACCAATGGGTTTCTATCAAAACAATTTTAGCCATTTTCACCAGTTTGAAATCAAATCAAAACTAATTTCATCATAACTAGATTTCATTAAACAATTAAATCCAACAATTTAATTGAAATTATTTCCATCAAATCCAGAATTTAAATTAAAAATTTTCAATCAGTAATTTTCCATAAACACTCCTAATTCAATGTAATTGGGGGTTTCCAAATTTCCATGCCAAAACCATTTCAAATATCCCGATTCACTAAAATCAAGTTTTTATTAATTTAATTGAATGAAAATTTGAGAAATTGAATTTAAATCAACAATTTAAATAAATCAAGAAAATATAATGATAATAAATTTGGTAAGTCAGGATGGAACCACCTACTTCAATGGTTTTTACCAAAACCACAACGGTCGAGAACACTCAAGAAAACCGCGTTGCTTCTTCAGGAACCTGCCTTAGATCTCTTCTCCTAGAAAGATCAAGACCAAGACTCATAATATTTGGCATCCACACACTTATATCTACCCATAACAAGTGTAGATCTAAGAAGATGAGAGAAGAGGAGAAGTATATCTATGTAGATCTAAGAAACCAATCATGAATGATGAAGAACAATCACATACCTCATGAATCCGGCTTTGGTTCACCTATAAAAGCCTTTGGATCGCCTCCGGAATGATTTGAGAACCTTCTCTGACCTTAGGAGAAGAAAAATTCCGATTTAGTGCTACTTAGGGGGGAAAACAAGGAACTTAGAGGAAAAAAAGAGTGAGATCCACTTTTATAGGATCTCATTTAAGTGGTCGCATGGTTTTCCCACATGGTTGGATAAACCTTGAACTAACCATGCATTAGCCACTACCTCGGTAGACACTCCATGAATAGTTTGTCTGCATTGTTAGATTAACTGTGCGCCACCCGTGTGGAATCTACTGCCTCCAAGACCAACTATGCACGGTTTGGCCGCACGGTTTATACAACCCATGCGCCGCCCGTGCGACTTCCCCTTTGCCTAAAAAAATCATTTAAAGTTCTCCCGACTCTCCCAAGTCACTACTCTAAAACAGAGGTACTTAGAAATATATAAAGTACATTAAAACATAACATTATGTTACATTTAATCCCTCAAAATAAATTTTTTCATTCATATATTGTTCATCCACTATCACATTGTTTGATAATAAAATTTGCATTATTCTTGAACGGGTATCATGTTTCAGCCCCATTTTGGTGGATTGATCCTTAAGATAGTTGTTTTTAATGAGTTCAGGTGAATTATAAACTAGTTCAGTAAACAGAAAAACATAATCCATTAAAATTGAATCCATTTCTATAGGTTTTTGAACTATTAGGATTTCACTGACATTAATATATCAAATTAAATATATAGATTAAAAATCCTCTTAATCATTTCATAAGAGAGAACCTTATGTTGCTTCAATTCCAAAATATATTCATATTTCTTCCCTCTATGACCTTAAAATATATAGGTGGTGATGAAAATATTATAATTATATAGGGTCTTATGAAAATAAAAGATAAAATCAAACTTTTTTATCCAATCCTTGGGAACTTATGGTCCTTTATCGCCATGAAATACTAATATATTTTACTATATAAACACTTGGTCTGGGTCCACCAGTAATAACTTGATCCCTTATATACATCTAGGCCAATTAGTGGATAGTATTAATAATTATCACAATGATAGTAGGGTTTATAGTAGGATTAGCCTATATTTCATTATCTGTATCACTATCTAATTGGTTCGTGAGGAATTTCATAAAGGAATAACACATAAAATATCAAAAATAAAACACAAAAAACATGAAATTTTTATTCTAAAAACATAATTTAATTACAATAACCAACTAAATAATACTTAAACACCAAAAAATAGTAATCAGAATAATATAAAATACCTAATGGGTGAAAAAAATTAAAATTTAAACATTTCCTCAATATTCATGGTATGGTCACATGGTCTAGAGCACCATGCACCAACACTGAAGGTGCCAATGGAAGGTATCTAGAGAAAGCCTCATGGTTGCTCCACGGTTTTCTAGGTCATGTGCCTAAATAGGTTTCCACTAGTTTCTTTCCCTATTTTACCAATAAATAATAAGTTGACAAAACCACACATGATTTCTTATAACACCCTAAAATTATGATAGAATGGAATTTCAGAGGGACATGAAATACTAGGAGTAGAAGAGAATATAAAATCCCATAAACCTACAGTGTTTTTAAAAATTTAAATAAATTCAATCTATTATATATATATTCCAATTCCCACAATACTAAGTTAGCATGTGTTGCATGAAACAACAAACTTCTTCGATAGCTTTCATTACATGTAAGATTGAGTTTTACAAAATACTATTTATATTTTTATTTAAAATGAAAATTATCTCTTTGAAATTAAAGTTGTGGTTATATATAATATTAATTAAGTTATGAAAATATATAGTTGAATTAATTTGTTAAAAAATTAATTTTAAATGAATATAAGAACCTGTGGAATATAAAGGGAATTTTTTTAACAAATTATTTAAATGTGCAAATTGATTTTTATACTAATAAATTAAATTGATTAATATTAATCAATAATATTATTTAAATTTATATATTATATATTCAATAATATTTTTTCACTCATCCAATATATTTTATATGCATAAGACAATAAAAAAATTTAATTTTTCCTATAAAAAGTTGTATTTTTTGTAAAGGTTGTTTGGCCGAATTCTAATGGATAACATGTTTTAAAACTAATTTTTTACACTAATATATAATTAATTTAATACTAAAATTTTTTTAGTTCATGATCTAAAAATTATATTTGGATTACGTTTCTTTTATTATAATATTATTGTTTTGATGAATACTATAGAAATATTGGATTTCAATTGAAAACTCGGTTTTAGCTAAATAATTTATATTGTTAAATTATATATTGAATTGGATTCAAAGTCTAAATATAGAAAATATAATTATTTTAATCCTATTTTAGTAAATATAATCATTTTAATATTGAATATATAAATATAAACTTATTAAACTTTTGAACAATTTTAAATTAAAAACCCAATCTCTTGTCTCGTCTCCCTGATTAATTTTAAATTATTTTATGCTACATCGATGATTATAATTTTGAATAATAAATTCCATATATTTAATAAGAATACTTTTTCATTTTTAATATATTTAAATTAATTTTTGACCATGATGATTAGTTAATTCATTTAAAATTAATTAGAGTGATTAAGGTAAAAATGAGTTAACTTTGTGGTTAAACATTGAGTATAGGTTGTGAAAATTACCCTAAAAATGTCTAATACCCATTTAATTTCCACATGTAGACGTTAAAATTTAATAAAGAGAATTCAGTTTTTTATGAAAGCCATGTTCTAGTTTAATACTCGGGTACACCAAACGTAATTTCAAAAATGCCATGTGTATCCTCTACCCCACTTATAAAATGCCAACACCTCTCCCCCTTATTCAATGAATTAAAATCACTGTGGTTTTTATAGTTCCTACCCATATCACTCCTGAAAATCACTTCCATCATCGTATAATCCTTATATATGGGAGCAATCAATCCTAGGAAGGCATTAGTGAATACTTAAGGAGGATACCTGAAAATAGGTATTCTTTTTCCAAAATATTTTTTTTATTTCCCTCTCCACCAAATTCAATTTTTATTATATCATGATTATATAATAACCACATTACCTTCCATATAATTATATATTTTTATGTTATTTTTATTACCAAAAACCACACAAGATTCCATAAGATGGGATACACAATCGTTATTCATGTGTACGTAGGACTACCACCTCATGAACTGTGGTCGTTTATTCTTCAATTACCACCATTCAGTGATGCGAATAATGATGGATATATAATATATATATGATATATATGATACTTTCAATGTATTTATGATTTATTATTATTATATAACATATACAATCAATATTTACATTTTGTGGTAATGTAATAGTTTCATTTACGTTTACGATGGACCACCGCCTTGCGAAGGGATGTGAATCATTCACACATTACATGGAATGTGTTAATGATGGTTTTAATAAAATTATTTTATATATATAAAAATTAATGATACTTTAATTATAATAGATATATATAGATACACTTTTTTTATTTCATTCAATAAGACACGAAAATGGAAACATTTTTCATGCGTACGTATAGCCTACCATCTCCGTGAATAGTGTAATTCATTTCATATCAACACAATTTAGGAATAATTATAAATAAATATATAATAAATATAAATTATATATAAATCAAGGTTTAAAACTGACATATGACTAAATTATGATCTATGTTGGAGGAATAAGAAATAAAAAATCGAAACATACTCGAAAAAAAGGTAATTAACCTGAAAAAAAAGAAAATAATAAATTATTATAGAAATTGGGTAATATGATTTTATAAAAGGATCATATATGATATTATAAATTTTAATATAGTAATGGTAAAATTTAATAATAATATTAAAAGCATTATAAATTATGTTAAATGGAGTTCATGTAAAAGTAAGTATAAGGTATGAGATTTCATATATGTTTTATTTCAGTGAGACATATTATAAAATTATACACCTAATTATATTTTTGGTGTGTATATACATCCCCTTGAAGTTTAATATCATTAATAATTCATTATACATGTTATTTAATGTTTAAATTAAAATTTTTTCATTTAAGGGGATTTGAATGAAAATTTACCATGGGGTAAATAATTTCATAACACAATTCCTTTTCATTGGGTTATATTAATTACTCATTATTGTTATTATTATAAGATTATATATTTAATTAATTTTCACTATATGTTGTTTTATTTAGACTTGTTTTAGGTGGATTTACAAATGATTCAAATAATCAATTCATTGGATGATTCTCACTTCAACTTTATAATCCTTGTAAGGGTTTACCTCATAATCTCATTTTACACTAGATTGTTTACACTTGAATTTACATTGATGAAAATTATTTGATAATTGAATAATACACCCATTAATTTACTTCTACTCACGATATTTAATATTATTTCGAAGTAAAATTACCATTTATCTACTCTTAAATACATAAAATGTTTTATAAAATGTTATTAAGAAAATCTAGCTTAATTTCTATCTTCCAATAGAAATATATTTTCTTAAAAAATAAATTTTTGTTATTTTTTTATAAAATTTTATCTTCATCCTTTTAGAAATGACTTATTGAAACAAATTTTTACCCAATTTTTATGTTTATTACAAAAAAAAATCTAAGGATTGAACTTGTCACATTCTGAACAAGGCACATTCATAAAATTTGTACAATGTAAAAGTAATATTCATTTTTCCTCTTATGACTTGTATGGAATAAGTCACCATCATTTCATTGAAGCTTATTTTTCAATATTATTATGATATATTTGATTAACATTATTTTAGAATTTAATTCATTGAAAATTATTTTCAAAAAAATTCAAAAATAAAAAGGTTGTTTTCATGAAGAAATATTTTTATTATTTTTATTCATAAATAAAACCAACCATTTATTCTTACTATAATTGATATATGGTGTATTGATACAATACATATTCTTTACATGTGTGTTTTATGATCAGTTTGACCATGGATAAACTATTTCGATATCTTTTTCACTATTAATCATGGTAATTTATGATTATTTTTATTCATTGGGAAAAATATTTATATTTTATATGATAGTTTTAATATGAATTATTATGTTGATTATATTTAAAACCTTTCATATGTGTATTTAATCATATTTCATATGTGATGGGAGCATCCCACAATAGAACCTTGATGAATTAGTAGGTTTTATAAGGGAAACTAGATACGGTTTTGATAAGGCCTTACCTATTTATTAGGTTTTTTGCACGAATTGTTTATGGTACTAGATTATTGTCATGAATTCTGGAAAGTAATAGATTATTGGCATTAATCCTTGATGGTATTTGTTAAATTTAAATCATTATGTATTCTATCATTGTGAATTCATCTATTGATAATCAATGTGATTATTCAATTAGATAGAATATATATGGTCTAGTTTCTTGGTCATGTGATTATTCATATGTAATTATTTGATCACCTCCTATTCCAATCTTATCATTTTCATGATTTTAATTTAATGGAATTTTTTTAGTTATTTAGATTTCAATTTTGATTTTTCATTATTTATTCATAGCTTCTACTGTACTTATCCCTTGAAGAGAATTTGAGCTCAACCTTATTTAGTTTATTTTCCCTAGAATACCATGATGTTTAATATGACTGATATTCATGGTCATGGAGGATGGAATGAATTTATTCTTAAAAAATATATGATTTAATTTGTTTATTAAGCTATAATGCAAGAATCAGGTATGTATCTAGTTTACCAAGACTACTAAACTATTCTGTCTTTTGGGATTTTATTTACATATTTATTATGAAAATGTTGTGGTTTATGGAATTGACTCCATGATTACTGGGGTTGGGTCACTACAATTGATATTAGAAGAAGTTTAGTATCATCCTTGGGAAGTAAATTTAAGATAACATATATTAGGAAACATATAACTAAAATAGACATTGATGAAAACAATAAAATAGCATCCTAAAGTTTTATTAAAGTAGATATTATATGTTTATTCCTAGAAATAAATCCATGCTTTTATAATACATGTGGGATTGGTTCATGAAAATATGTACATAAGGGTAATAAATATGAAAATGGTGCATCACTACTGACTCGAGCATGACCTGGTACATTAAAATGAGCCATAATGTGAACCTGGTTTGACACTCTTGTGGGGTTTTCTTAGGATAAATCACATTTTATATACAAACCATTATGAATAAGTTTAATATGTTATGAAAATTAATAACCATGGTAAAACCTAAGGTGTATTAGATTAAATATAAGGTTTATCCATTTATATTTCTTATAAATGAATATATGGTAAACCTTAGAGCATGGAAGGACTTATGTTGTAATAAAATGGTTGAATTATTATGATTCAATAATTAAAATGTAAAAGTATTATACTAATGGTATTTTGGTTATATGAGTCGTGAAACAACAATGGATGGTGTGAAATTTTTGAATAATATGTTTATTCACTTATTTTTTATGGATACGATCGTGGGATTATGGGCTTAAGATTGGTAATGAGTTCAAAGACATAAATTACTCTTACAAGGGTTCATGTGATGATAGTTTACCAATATTAATGAAAATTTTGAAATATTTATGGATGGTATATATTTTAGAGAAAATTTATTTGAGGAATAATAAATTTTGATTTTATATAAATAAGATTAATGATGTTGATAACCAATAGGTTGGATATGATTATCAAGGAAATCATAAAAAAAATATGTTTATTAGACATTATTGAAAAAATATGTTGTATTTAAAACCATAGTAGGAAGTTTATTTAATTATTAATCTTATTTCAAGAATGTCCACCATACATGTTCATAATTTTATAGTAATTATATTAATATAGTTTAGATAAATGAAAACATTCATGTAGGGTGATAACCAATTGCATCTGGTGAGGTGGTAGGGCTTGAACACATGACATAAGGATGATAAGGGTTACATGTATACCACTTTCCTATGTGATTTCCTAGTTAATATGTCATTATTTTATGTTAAAAATTAGATGGATAAAAAATAATGATAAACCCATAGTGTTACTTTTGTGGTTTACAGATTAATGTATTAAATGTCTTGGTTTTTAAAATAGTTAGAGACAGATGGGAATCCTTTTTACCCTTTTATTGATACTATGATATGTTAAAATAAAATTTTATTGTTTCAATCATATGTATTAATTTATGAATATTCATTTCCTTGAGAAATTGATTGAAAAAAACCAAAATATTAAATTTTTCTTATGAAATAGAGAGATATCAAGTAAGAATATTTCCTTATATTCATAGATAAAAAATAAATTCCTCAACTTTTGGAAAAGAAACATGATAAAAATTATATCCAATTAATATTATTTCCAAATATATAAATGACTATATCACACATTCTTGATTTTGTGGTTTTGAGGACAAAAATTTCCATTAATCATTCTATTTCATGTGATCATGTTACTCAACCATTCTCTATAAATAATTACTCTTACCCTATGTATATATATTCACTTTCCACTAATGTTATTATATATAAAACATAGTTATATTTTCTTCCATGTGACATTTTTTACTTCTCATTAACTTTTATGAAGATAATACTTTTTTAAAAAATTTATGGTGTGGGGTTTTAAACCATGAAATTTGAAAATATCAAGCCTTGGATTAACAATATCTACTTCAAATTGTAAATATGCAATTTATTTATGGTTTAGATAATATAACGCCCCAAAATTAAGAAGTAAATATTATTTATTCAATAGAGGGTGTGAAATGAAACTCCTTGTGTTGACGGGGATATGACATCCAAATACTTTCAAATATATTTTCTATTTTAAATAAATTAAAAATATTATATTGCTCGAAAATCACATAATTCTTAGTTGGATTTATTTTTACACAATAATGAGTTTATTTGATAGCTTTCACTACAAGTAAGTCTAAGTTGTATTGATACAATTAATATTATTATTTAAAATGAAAATTATATCCTTATCATTGTGTTTGTGGTTATAAATATTATTAATTAAATTATTAAAAGTGTTAGGATGAATTTAGTGGTGACCAAGTAATTATAAATGAATATAAGAACCACTAGTATATAGAGGGAATGTATTTATAAAAAACTATTTTTATGTGACAAAGACATTTTATCCAATAAACTAAATCAATTACTATTATGGAATTCTTCTAATTAAACATGTTTAATTAGTGGTTAAACGTAGATTATATTATGTAAAAAGGAGCATATAATTTTCCAATATCCATTTTTGTCTATATTTAGACCTTAAACATTCATTTATCTAATTATTGATGTTATAAAAACCACTTTTTATATAAAAAAGGGTACACCAAAATTATTTTTTAAAATTCCATGTGTTTCCTCAACCCCAATTATAAAAGGACACCACCTCCCCTATTGCTTCTATAGTGACCTGGGCATGACATACAAGAATATTACATCATTTTATATGAATATTCAGTACAATACAAATATACATGCCTGGGGACTGTAATAGTTTAGTGTCTTTGTAAACGTGGAAACAAAAGCTTCTATCCTGGTAAAAGATCTTCAACATATCCCATAAATATATCTGCCTTTAGTAATTCTAACTAAAACCTTTATTTATAACATGAATTAAGTAATCATAAGAAAGGGGTCAGATCAGATGCTCAGTAGGGGTAAACAAGATAGAAATGTAAGCATTAACATTAACATAGGGGTATGATAACATGATATTAAAATTAATAAATCATACTCTGCATATCAATGATCTTAAACAAGAGTTATGGGATAAATATTGGAAGTTCATAATATATGAATCATAAGAAAATAAACATCATGAGCCATGAAATCATATATAAGGAATAATACATATGATTTCTTCCATACATAAAAAATAGAAACTTTTATGTCAAGGATTCCAACCAAATACCTTTATAACATGTTAGTCTTGGGCTATGACCTATATACCTACATCAACCTTCAGATAGCAACATATTTACCCACTTCTGTTTAGGCTTGGGCTACAACCCATGAACCATCTTATTTTTTGGCTTAGGCTACAACCCGTGTACACATATTCCGTTAGTCTTTGGATAAAACACATAAACCTTATTTATTTTAGGCTTGCGCTGGAACCCATGAACCTTCATTACTTAAGAATTCGACTAAAACCCATGAAACATCTTTTCATAGGATCGGGCTACAACCCATGAACCTTCTTTCTATTAGGATTGGGCTACAACCCATGAACCTTATTTCTTCTAGACTTTTTCTAGAACAAATATACCCTTTGAGGTTATATAAAACTTATCATTGCCCAATGTATTGAAGGTAGATATAAGTACACCCACCACATGGTGAAATTACAAATTCATGTGCCAGAAATATTTATCATATCATGACCCATGAAAAGATATGGGTTTTATAAACATGAAATCATAACCCATAAAATGAAATGGGAATCAATAATATTTCATCACGTCATCATCTATAAAGAAGATATAGGTTTTAAAATATTTTCATCGAAGCATAACCCATAAAAGAGTTATGAATTACATATATGTATAACCCATTACTGAGAAATGGGTTTTATAAATACCATGACATTAAGCATAACTCATTCATAGAAAGGATTTGAATGAAACCTTTAGATAATTTTTAAAAAAGGCATGAGTATCATCAATGGATGTCATCCTTGATTGAAAATAATTTTTAAATATACTTTAAAAACTTTATTGAGTAAAATATCATTCCTTGTTTGAAAAAGTATTATTAATACATAAACCCATTTAAAAATATTTTTCTTAGAAAATACCTCGAAAACTTATAAAGAAGGCATGATGTCATTTTTACAACCTTTTTACTTGAAAACATATAAAATAAGCTTGAAAACATTTTGAAAACATATTTTCATTGAAAATATCAAAAAAATATATTCTTAAATATTAATCGTTTTAAAAATATCAAGGTATCTTCAAAGAATAGAATGTGGGTGAATCTGTACATGGTATACAAGGTCAAAAGAAAATTCTTTTTGCACGGTAAAAACATTAGAAAATTTCTTTATTCGGAAAGAGAGAAGAATATTTCCTATAATAGATTGGTAAAATACAAAAAGGGTAAAAATTTCTTTTAAATCTTATATTATAAATATATATTATTCTTCTAAACCATTTTTGAAATTAATGATTTCTGACCGTAGAAAGGGTACATTCAAGACTTCATAAAAACACTTTATTAACTATCTTATGTACCAAAGAGTATAATGTGGTAAAAATCCATGAGTATATCATGAAATAACATACGATAATGAAACACAAGAATATTATTAAGAGGTGGATCATAATATTCCATCATATGAAGCAAAAACATAAAAAATATCCCAAAGCAATGAGATTGTCTCAATAAAATCTTGTCACTTCATATCAGGGGTTCATACTCTCCATGTTAGGAAATAAAATTACATGAAGTGTATTATATCATGAAATGTTTGATATTCCTGATATTTATTGAATAATTGAAATATATGCACCTCAAAAAATTAGTTTAGGTGCATAACAAAACATGAGTCTCAATGAAGGAAAATTGAGGCAAAATATTTTATCGATTCAGTAACTTTTGAAAGTTAAACCCCATGAAAGAAGAATCAAAAAATGGAAATATATGTATGTATGTATGTTTGTATGTATGTATGTATGTATGTATGTATGTATGTGTGTGTGTGTGTGTGTGTGTGTTTGTATGTATGTATGTAGGTATGAATGTATGTATGTATGTATGTATGTATGTATGTATGTATGTACGTATGTATGTATGTATGGATGTATGTATCTATGTATGTATGTATGCATGCATGCATAAATGAATGTATGTATGTATGTATGTATGTATTTATGTATGTATGTCTGTATGTATGTATGTATTTATGTATGTATATATGTATGTATGTATGTATGTATGTATCTATGTATGTATGTATGTATGTATGTATGTATGTATGTATGTATGTATGTATGTATGTATGGATGGATGGATGTATGTATGGATGTATGTATGTATGTATCTATGTATGTATGTATGTATGTATGTATGTATGTATGTATGTATGTATGTATGTATGTATGTATGTATGTATGTATGTATGTATGTAAGTAAGTATGTATGTATGTATGTATGTATGTATGTATGTATGTATGTATGGATGGATGGATGGATGTATATATGGATGTATGTATGTATGTATCTATGTATGTATGTATTTAGGTATGTATGTATGTATGTATGTATGTATGTATGTATGTAAGTAAGTATGTATGTATGTATGTAAGTATGTACGTATGTTTGTAGGTATGTATGTATGTATGTATGTATGTATGTAAGTATGTTTGTATGTATGTATGTATGTATGTATCTATGTATGTATGTATGGATGTATGTATGGATGTATGTATGTATGTATGTTTGTATGTTTGTATGTATGGATTTATGTATGTATGTATGGATGTATGGATGTATGTATATATGTATGTATGTATGCATGCATGCATGAATATATGTATTTATGTATGTATGCATGCATGCATGCAAGCATGCATGCATGAATGTATGTATGTTTGTATGTAGGTATGTATGTATGTACGTACGTACGTACGTATATACGTACTTACGTACGTATGTAGGTACGTACGTATGTATGTATGTATGTATGTATGTACGTACGTATGTACGTATGTACGTATGTACGTACGTATGTATGTATGTATGTATGTATGTATGTATGTATGTATGTATGTATGTATGTATGTATGTATGTATGTATGTATGTATGTATGTATGTATGTATCTATGTATGTATCTATGTATGTATGTATGGATGTATGTATGGATGTATGTATGTATGTATGTACGTATGTATGTATGTATGTATGTACGTATGTATGTATGTATGGATGTATGTATCTATGTATGTATGTATGCAAGCATGCATGCATGAATGTATGTATGTATGTATGTATGAATGCATGCATGCATGCATGAATGTATGTATGTATGTATGTATGTATGTATGTATGTATGTACGTATGTATGTTTGTATGTAACTATGTATGAATGTATGTGTGTATGTATCTATGTATGTATGTATGTATGTATGTATGTATGTGTGTGTGTACGTCTGTAAGTAAGTATGTATGTATGTATGTATGTATGTATGTGTGTATGTATCTATGTATCTATGTATGTATGTATGTATGTATGTATGTCTTTTTGTATGTATGTATGTATTTATGTTTGTTTGTATGTATGTATGTATGTATGTAAAATAAAGGAAATGTGCTTGAGAGAATACATTACCTCTAAATCAGGTAACTCCTTTTGGTTTATGTCAAAAGGATTCTTTGAGAGGTTTTATTCCCCATGGGAGTCTTCGATGTAGATGGTGGGGTTTTTGGGAGGCTACATGGGCATATCATGGGTGAACCTAAAATAGTTGAGAGGTGTGAGGAACATGTAGAGGTGGTGGCCTTTTATAGGGAAGGAAAATGGCTCACATGGAATATTTAGAAATAAGTTAGGTGTACACATGTTCTTACCTACAAAAAGTCATAAAAACACACCAAACTCAATAATGATTTGTTTATGTGTGAAATATGGAAGCCAATTGGTGTTGGACTAGTTTCTAGATCATTCAGGCCCTAAATTTTAAGATTTAGACTCTAATTAACCTTAATTTGGCTTTAACTACTGTGATTAATTTTTATCACTTTTAGTAAACATTTTGGTAAAAAATTAACATGGATATATTAGAATATGAATATTATACTGAATAAAATGGTGTTTTTCATATTTTTGAAAATTAATTTAATGAAGTGGAAAAATTAAGATTAGTGTTAATCTCATAGAAGAGATAAAATAACGGGTTTTCAAAGTAGGAAAATGTTCAAAAGTTTGTTAAGATTTTATATTTAATTTCAAAGTTAAATTGATTATAATGAATTAAATTGTATAAATATATGTAATATTTATGTAATTTTACCTTATACAAATTTATAATATCATACAACATTAATAATTAATTACAGAAAAGGTAGTTTTTAACTATAAAGCAGTACTTTTCCCTATTCATAAAAAAATGAAGTTTCTCAGAAAAATTGCCAAAAATAACCCTAGGCTAATTTTGACATTCTAAATTAAAAATGATTTTTATTTTCTAAATTTAAATATCTAAATGTTTCTAAGATTAATTTTATTATTAAAAGTGGTTCATTTAAGAAAAAAATATTTTTAACAAAAACAGACTTTACCGAAAATATTATCTTCCCTAATCAATATTTTTTAATTATATAAATCAATTATAAAAAATATTTGACAAGTAGTTATTAATATTTCTATAACTATGTTTAACGGTTAGGTTATAATTAACTCATTTAAATTATATATATATGAAGATATTTCATAGAAACATAGTGTTGCGTGATGTGACATCCCGACACAATTTACCCTCGAATCGGTGGCTGGACCGATCGCCACATGACCTCAAGCACATCTCCTCGTATCCCAGAGGCTGCCAACTAGAAAAAGGGTCTATGGATAGTTAGTGGGGAGACTATACCCTAATATTTAGAGTGCACAACGGAAATAGATAAACTCAGACAACAGTGACATCATATAAAATAATATTCAACTAAATAATGAAAATAGACAATGCCAGTTTATACCATACATACATGTCATGGAGATATATATAGAAAATAAGTAAACAAGAAAACATTCTTTAAATCCCAATATAGAAATAAGGAAAAGTCTCAATACCCCAAGGGTGATCTCTATGACCAACCTCATATCCCACTTGGTCCTTTGCTCCTAACTCCAATGTACAAATAACAGCCACAAGAAAAGGTCCATAGTTCTACAAACAAGAAAGTCTACTCAGGAACCACAATGCAATGGTTGCCTGAGTAGGGTGTGAGATCTACCTATCAGTAGGTTGGGACCACCAATTGTCTATCTCAACATAGATAATGAAATATAAAAATTGGTGTACTGATATGACAAGGCAATAATAGAACTGAATAAATTACTAACAACCCGTCCATGTTCTAAAGGGACACCTAATGGTGTTGCTTGCTTCGGTTCATATCTGCAAAAAGAGTCTACATAAGAACCACACATGCATATTTGTTAACCATAAATACCTTTAAACACTTTACCAATTATTCTCTATTTATTCATTTATTGTCACCATGGTTTCCATGGTATCTCATACCTCAATGCTAACTTCAGCTCGTTTCGTAATTCTAATCCTTCACAATATTTCTATAATTATAATATTTAATTAGAGTTTGATCCAAATATCTCATTCATTTCATAATTCATTTATATAATATACTATTTGTGTATAACTCCTTGTCTAGAACCAAAAAACCCGATTCATATATATATACTATTGGGGTTAGAAGGCCATGTCTTATACCTATTTCTCATTATGTGTAGATCTCTATATATAACACCCTTACATCTATTTTCTTATATAGCTATTAGGGTGGATCTTATTGTCCATGTCCCAAATTCTACATTGGTTTAGAACACCATGTCTAGCACCACATTCTCATTCATTTATTTGATAACTATTGGGGAGGAATTCCTTGTCCAAGTCCCAACTTCTACATTGGTCTAGAACACCATGTCTAGAACCCACATTCTCATTTATTTACACCATTTGATAACTATTGGGGAGGAATTGCATATCCAAGTAAAAAATTCTATATTGGTCTAGAATTCCATGTCTAACACCTAATTATCATTCATTAATTATTTCAAAAATTAATTAATCTTAGCTCAATAATAAATTCCTCAATAATTATCCACCTTCATTCCCTTACAAATCCAACGATTACTGAAACATATCAAGAACCATTAGTAAACCCCATAATTAACTAATTCCACAATTCCATTAATTAATTCATCAATTATTTAATCTATTAACACAAATAACATTCCATAATTAATTATCAACAATTAATTATCCAAAACATTACCAAAATATCCCATGATTAATACACCATTAATTATCTCAATTTTTCTAAAGTATAATATAAAATTAATCCACCAATTAATTATCTTAATTATCCAATTCAATATCTTTTAATTAATCCCCTGATTAATTATCTATATTGAAAATTCATCACATAATTAATTCACGATTATTTCTTCCATTATAAATATCATATTTCAATAATTAATTTTTTACAATTATTTATCCAAATCAAATATCAACATATCATAATTCGTTCTCACAATTAATTATGCTTAATCAACATCAAGGAACATAATTAATTCACTGTTAATTATCTTACATATCCAAACATCATCTCATAATTAATTTCTCCCAATTAATTATCTTTACACAACCAATTAAATATCTCAATTACAATTCTCTAGGTTCATAATTAATACAAAAATTAATTATCTTAACTTATCTGAATAAAAAATCATAATTAATTACCTGATTAATTATCTCAACTTATCACACCCAATCCTCATAAATCCCACTTAACCCAAGTGAATCAATAGAAAAGGGAATAAATAGTAATTCATATAACAGTAATATATAGGGTCATCCCAGTCTAAACATTATGTTTTTAGATTTATGGAAGAGAACCCTCATTAGAGGGGTTTTATTATAAGACATGATTTTATAATCTAACAAATTGTTTTATACCGAAATGGAATTTTCTCCAATATTGCAGTAAACATTATCAAATGCAGTAGGTTAACAAAAACATCATTTCTCCAAATATAATCAATGCTGAGGACCCAAACTCAAGGAATTGTTCAAACCAATGCTATCTAACTTAAACTACAAACTTATCACGCACAAATACCTCTACAAAATCTTACATACACTCAGAATTCATTGCTGCACCTAACCACACTTAACTGGCACTCATAAATAGTGTGGTGGGGACCAACACACACCCAAATAAATAACCGTAACACATTTAAACAATATGTACCTTATTTAGGGGGTGTAACACCCATGAACGATCATTGATTCTTACCTAGCATTGAAGGCGGAAAACCCAATCGAGACGAACCACCATGCCTATACAAGTAGTTATCGAAATACGGACCAATAGGTCTTGAGACATTTTTTTCACTAACTAGAACCATAATAGAAGAAGAAACCAAAAAAATCTCAGTTATTAGGGTTTTTCCTTACTAGATACTGGGTGAAGAATAGATGAAGTGGCCAATACAAAGAATGAAACATACACAGAAGGAATTACCTCAACGATATGGACAAATTCTGTGATGGAACCACTATGATCCAATGCATGGAGAGGGAGCCGGTCAGGGTGTGCGGAACCTCCACCATTGGAGAATGAGGGGAGGCGGTCACGCCTCACCCTACAGTGTGCCTCTCTTATTTCCTCCCTCAAACAACCCAAATTAGTTTTATAATAATTAATGTAATAAAAATAATAACTATAATAGGATTATTATTATTATTATCATTTCAATTTAAAAAAATTCTTTGATAAACCCCATAAATCCCCCATTAATCCTCATTTAATTAAATTATTCTCCATTAAATTTAATTAAATAAAACCTCCTCTTTCCTAATTTAATTAAATTCCATTCATTGAATTTAATTAATACCACTCTAAGTCATTGTTATTTAATTAAATTATTTGAACCTCAAATTTAATTAAATAATTTCCTCCATTTTTCATTAAATAATTAAATTCATCCTATCCTTAAATTTAATTATGTAAAACAACAACTCCACATTTATTCCTTATTTAATTTAATATCATTGACCTGTATCTAATTGTATAAAACTCTAACTCTTTATAATTTAATTAAATTTTCCCAACATTTATTTAATTAAATGAAACCCCATTTCCATCAATTAATTAAATTCATTTTATCCATGAATTTAATCAATTAAAGAACCCCATGTCACAAAATTTAATTGAATCCCTCAAAACTATGAATTTAATGAAATAAATTAACCTAAAACCCAATATTGGGTATGCCACATAGTTTGGCTTGCGCAGTCTAAAAAACTGAGTGCCAACCGTGCCGACCATGTGTCTAAGGAAACTAATTATCATGGTATTTCCTACATGGTTTTCCAAACCATGCACAGACTATGTGAGCTCCTCTATCTCACTTCAGCAAGATCCATGATTTGACCCGCAGTGTTTGACCAACTGTGTGCAACCTGTGCGAACTCTACTACCAGGTTTGGTGCTCCTGAAACCTATTGAGCCACCCGTAGAACTACTCAAAACATTACCTAAGCTCGTTATCTACACCTTTAAAAGTTCTAAACACAGGATACATCAACCCAGAGGTTTTTTTTAAGATCAACCCATCCAAAAAATAAAAAAGTTCAAAAACATTTGTATTTTAACCCAGTTCAAAAACACAGGACTTTACAATTTACCCACCTTATAAACATCTCATACCTGATAACGTATTAGGACCTAAAATAGCATTAACCATCCCACCATGTTCAAAAGTCTCATTTGAACAATTACACTAAATTTCTAATCACCAAATGCACCTTTAAAAAAATCACAAGCCCAAAAGCTTAAACCTTTTAAAACCAACCCAAATCTCTGAATCTAACGCCAAATATAAAAATAGAACATAAAAAATCCCAAAAAAGTAGATACACGATCAAATCATAATATCATAAATTGATATTACCAACCAAAAATACTATGGTCACCCTTAACCCAATGACATGCCTTTAAAATGATTCCATCAACAACCACATTCAACCAAAGTCCTTGATAGACTTTTGGTGACCTCTCCAAGTCCATCCATCTTAAGTATACTTTAAAATTTTCATTTCCTAGAACAAATAAATGTGTAACCCAAACAACCACACATATTGCATAAAACCCAGATAACAAAATATCAGTCAAACTATCATCATTAGACTCTTTTCTAAAAGGCTCGGCCCCTCCAGACGATGCGTCAAGAACCAAACCATGATGCCTGCATCACCCATGTTATCCTTTTTCTTTCAAATATTACCATTAAAACTATTTGAAAAACTTACCGATGCGATATTACCCACATTAGGAGTGTCAATGTCATAGAAGAAAAGATCTGTTGCTCACAATTTCACTATTTCACAAACACCTTGAATGCACATCTAACGTTCTTTAAACCACAATCACCATATTAAAATCTCGCATGAAAGCTGAAACATAAACCTATCAGCATGTCCAAACACCCAAGTCCCAAAAGTTATATTAAGGGCAGTGGTACTATAAAAACACAAACATAAAAAAGATTGTAGTGTAAACAAAGCATCTCAAGATTTTACGGTGCTACCTACTATATGATAGTCCCTTACGAAGAATACGTTTCAACCCTATCTCTTGGTTATGAAAAACAGAAATCACTAGGCTCAAAATCCACCTTTCATTGTAGTAATTTCATTAAATTCATGTCTACCTATAAACATTTGAATAAATATTAACAAATCCAAAAGTACTACTCCACAACAAGGAACATTGTTTTTAATCAACTCCCCTTTAAAAAAACAAGAAATCTATAATAAACACCCTCTTAGACATTTAACATTTTGTTTCATTACATTTTAAATAGGAAATTTAGCATTTAAATCATTTTTAATCAGAAGGCGACCTCTAAGGGGAACATTTAATTAAAAACATATTGGTTCGTTAAAAAGATACCCTATAACATTTAATTTCAATAAAAACTCAATATTTTTACATTTATAACCATTTTCAAACACACTATGGTTATACTAGGCTCCGCCACATGGGTGGCCATCTTCCAATCGATAAGGCTCCCATACTCCTTATCGCGTGAATTTGGATCTCATTTATCACAATTAATTTCCATTAAAAAAATTTAACTTTAGTATCCACTTTTTCAATAGTTTGAATTCACGGGTTACCCTTTTCCTAGTCATAAGGTGCCTATACTCCTTAAAACATAAATTGGACCCGTTGAAAATTTAATAAAAAAAATACTCATGCAGTCATTTACACATCAAAACTACTCCATCATTTTATCATTATGAATAACACAACCGCATGTTATAACATAGAATCATGGAAAACCATCATAACATGGTAATAACAGAGTCAATATGGAATATAAACTCCCAATCATGTTATATCTATCATTGAAACATGCTGTCTAAAAGTGAATTCTAAATCAAATAAATACATGGTGTTCCACCCAAGGCACACAATCAAAATTAACAGGCATTATAATACTGAAACTACATGGAATGTGACATGAATGGAATGTGAATCTATAAGTGCCTATAAGTATACATGTAATGTAATTTCATTTTTTATCAGGCCAAGGGAAATTGTAAAAAATCTCAAAATTAATAAGCAGTGAAAAATACACCAGTCACTCACGTGAAATCAAATCAATTGTAACTTCAAATAGTATAAACATAAATTCCCATCAAGGGATACTTTTTCATTTCTAGTATATGGGGTGATCAATCCCAAGCATGGCTATTAACCGAGCACCGACACATTTCTAGTAACTTTTTTACCAAACCAAAACATAAATATAAAGTAAAAAAATAATGAAAACATGAACCTTTTATACCAATTTTTAATGTCCGGACACAGCTTACCCTAAAATACGTATCCAAAATGATCGCCATAAGACCTAAATCATGTATCCCCATATGCAAGATGTCTCCGACTAGCAGAAAGGGTTTAGGGATACTTAGTGAGGATACTACATGATCATATTCAGAGTGAACAGTAGATGTTGATAAACTCGCACAACAGTGGAAGCATATAAAAAAATTCTACTATATAATGAAAATATCTAATGTTAGTTTATGAAATGCATGCTTTTCATGGTGATACATATCAGAAATAAGTAAACAAAAACACATGCTTTACATTCCAATATAGAAATAAAAAAAAGTCTCAAATCCACAAGGGAGTTCTCTATGAGCATCCCATGCTCCCACATGGACCTTGTTCCTAAATCCCAAGTACAAGTAATATGCACAATAAAAGGTCCACGGTCCTATAAACAAGAATGTATACTCATGTAACCATGTACAATGAAGGCCCATGTAGGGTGTGAGATCTACCTCTCAGTAGGTCAGGACCACCAGTTTTCTAGCTCAAACTAGACAATGAAATATAACAAATGGTGTACAGATATGAAAATGCAATAATATAACTGAATAAATAACAATAAAGTCATCTAGGTTCCAAAGGGACACATAACGATGATTCCTGCTTTATCCCATAGCTGGAGTAAGAGTCTTCATAAAAATCATATGAGCACATTTATCAATAATAAATAGCTTTAAACACTTTACAAATTATTCTCTATTAAATCATTTATTGTCTCCATGTTTCTAATGGTATCATGTACCTCCATGCTAACTTCAGGTCCTGCCAGAATTCTAATCATTCTCAATATTTCTTTATTTAATCATATTTAATTCGAGTTTGATACATATCTCTCGTACATATAATAATTCATTCATATAATACACTATTTGTCTAGAACACCATGTCTCGCACCTAAAAACTCGATTCATATATTTATACTATTGGTGTTAGAACGCCATGTATAACACCAATTTCTCATTCAGCGTATATTTCCATGTCTAACACCATTACATCTAAGCGCTTAGATGATGATAATGAAAGGAACTTAATGTCCAAGTCCTAACTTCAACATTGTTCTAAAATTCAACATCTAGCACCACATTCTCATTCATTCATTTGATAACTATCAGGGAGGAATGACGATTCCAAGTCACAAATTCTACATTGGTCTCGAACACCATGTATATCTCCCAAATTTTCATTTATGTGCATTATAAGAAAACTATTGGGGAGGAATTCCATATAAATTTCCCCACTTCTATATTGGTCTAGAATGCCATGTATAACACCAAATTCTCATTCATTAATTAATTCACAAATTAATTATTCTAAGCTCAATAATAAATTCTTCATGAATTTTCCTCCTTTATTCCCTTACTAATCAAATGATTAGTGAAACATAATAAGATCCATTAGTTAACACCATAATTAACTAGGTCAAAAATTCCGTTAATTAATTCATTATTTTATTAATCTATTAATAAAAATCTCATCTCATAATTAATTATCCACAATTAATTTTCCAGAATATTACTATAATAGAACATAATTAATACACCAATAATTATCACCATTTATCCAAAGAATCATATCACAATTAATCCACTGATTAATTATCTCAATTATCCAATTCAATGTCATATAATTAATCCACTGATTAGTTATTTATATTCTAAAGTCAGGCACATAATTAATTCACAATTAATTATTCCATTCTAAATCTCACGTTTCTATAATTAATTCTTCATAATTAATTATCCAAATCAAATCTCAGCATATCATAGTTAATTATCCAAATTAATTATCCTTAATCAATATCAGTGAACATAAATAATTCACCATTAATTTTCTTACATAGCCAAACATCATCTCATAATTATTTCCCCTAATTAATTATCCTAACACAACCAATTAAAATCTCATAATTTATTCCCTGATTAATTATCTCAACTTATCCTTCCCAATACACATAAATTACACTTAAACCAAGTACATCAACAAATAAGGGAAGAAATAGAAATTCACATAACAGTAAGATAAATGAATATGTGACTCTAAACATTATATTTTTAACTTGAATGCGGCACACCTCCATTCGAGGTGTTTAATTACAAAACCTGATTTTGTAATCTAACAAATAGTTTTTGACCAATATGAAATTGTCTCCAATATTTCATTCAACATTATCAAAAGTAGTAGATTAACAAAAAATCTAGTTTTCTAATTAAAATCAAATTATAGGGACCTAACTCAATGAATTGGTTGATCCAATGATTTTTAACTTAAACCACATACTTCGCATGCACACACACCTCCAAAAAAGTGTATGCACACTCGAAATTCATCGTTAAACCTAACAATAATTAATCGACACTAATAAATTGTGTGGTAGAGACTAAAGCACACCCAAATAATTAATTGTAAAACATTTAAACCATTAGTACCTTATTTAAGGAGTGAAACCCCATGAATGGTTATCACTACTACAAATATGGATTTTATCCGCACTAGAAAAGCGCATTAACAACACTAAAAATGAACTCTTAATCGAGGAAAATATAAAGGTGGTCCCTTTTATCTGTTCTCAGAAAAGCGTTGATAAAATTCCAAAAAAATTAAAAAAAAAATATAATTCGGGTGGGATCTTTTAATAGAGCATGACCCCCCCCCCCAAAATCAATGCTAGGTAGCCCCCCTACAAATCTCTCACACACTTCCCGTGCACACGCATCAACCATATGCCTATGTTCCCTTAATTTCTTCCTCCCAAACTCGAACTTGAGACCTCCCCCTTGCGCATCTGTACCTTTACCACTAATCTATTTAGTTTTTTCTCTATTAAATGATATATCTATATATATATATATATAGTTATGTTTATTAGCATATTAATATAGATTAATATTAATATAAATATATTTTTTTATATTTATAAAAATATATGTATTCATATTATATATATATATATATATTTGGGTATTAATATATATATTAATTTTTATTTATATATATATAGTTATACTTATTTGAATATTAATATAGATTCAAATTAATTTAAATATATTTAGTTATATTAATATGTATATATTTATTCATATATTAGTATATATATATTTATTCGTATACTAATTTATATTTATATTTTTAGATATAATTTTCTATCCGTATATTTATTTGTATATTAATATATATTTATAAGAATAGTTTTTAATACATTTATAAAATATTTTTTTTATGTGTGTTTATAAATAATTTAATACATACATACATATATTCAACACACACACACACATAGAGATATATATTTACAAATAAAAAAAATATATGTGTGTATTTGAAAATATATAGAATGTCAGACCAACAAAAACATATGATCCAAAAGTCTATTTCAACTCCAAAATTAGTCAAATCAAATAATATAACAACAAATTCAATATGATATGTGGTAAAATCCTAGAGGTCATCTAGATTGGAAGTTATACTTCTTTGAATGTTATATAATAGGGTTATCCCTACTAGAAAAACAATTTTGGAGGCCTTCTGGGACTTTTTGGGACTAGAAAAATGTGACAGAAGGTTTCCTTGCATTAGTAGCTAATAGATCTCATTACAATCTTCGACTTGATATGTTGTAGAGCTCAAACTAACACTCGGATCTAAATTTATGTATGTTTGATGTTTGAGTTACATTTTCAACTTATTTTAGATCATTTATAAATTTTTTAATTTATTTTTGTCGTCCAATTGTAATTAATCGTTTATTAATCAATGATAATTAGAAAATTATAAATTAATAATATTTTTCAAAATATTTTAAATCAATTTCCACTAAATTTATTATATATTAAATGTATTAATCTATTTATACTTATCTAAAAGATATTTAAAAATATATATTATATTTAGATCAATATAAATATAATTATATAAAAATATATTATTTTTCATGGTTTTTTCTAATATAAAATTTATCAGCACTCGAAAAAAGTGTTGATAAATCCCCTCATTATCAGTGCTACTAAAAAACGCACTGATAAAGTGCTGATAAAGGGTGACATTTAACAACGCTTTTTTAGCATTTTAAAAGTTCCCTTTATTAGCACATTTTTTTAGCACTGATGAAGCCCCCCCCCCATTTATCAGTTCATTTTTTAGCATTGTTAAAGGGTGGTGCTGTGGAAACCTAGTTTTGTGGTAGTGTATTGAGCCTTACCTATATTTGATGGCAGTGAACAAAATTGAGACGGAACCCATGACTTTAGTGGTGGTTGCGAAATAAGGGCCAACGGGTCCTAATACATCTTTTATACCACCTAAAATCAGAACAGAAGAAAAAACCGATACAATATAGGGTCTTTGGGTTTTATCCTAATAGAGACCGGGTGATAAAGAGCCAAAATAGCTAATGAAAAAAACAAAACATGTGGAGAAGGACTTTCCTCGATGTGATGAATATCTTCCATGAAGGAACCTCCATGATCCGACGTGTGGAGATGGATCCAGGTTGGGGAGTGGTGCACCTCCATCATGGGAGAACCAGGGGAGGGGTAGTGCCTCACCCTACTATGTGCCTCCCTCTAATTTATTACCCCAAATAACCCCAATTAGTTTTATAATAATCAATACAATAATAAAAATAATAATAACAACAATATTATTATTATCATTTTAATTTAAATGCTTCTTTGATAAACCACAAAACTCCCCCATTACACCTAATTTAATTAAATCATTCTCCATTGAATTTAATTAAATAATAACTCTTCATTGCCTCATTTAATTAAATTCCCTTCAAGAATTTAATTAATACCACTGCAACTGATCATTATTGAACTAAATTATTCCAACCAAAAATTTAATTAAATCATTTACCTCATTTTTTAATAAATAATTAAATTCATCCTATCCTTTAATTCAATTAGGAAAAACCCTAACTCCACATTTATTCTTTATTTAATTAATTTTCATTAACCTCAATCTAATTAAATAATACTCCAACTTTTTAACATTTAATTAAATACTCTCAAATTTAATTTATTATATGAAACCTAATATTGCATCAATTAATTAAATTCATTTTTACAATGAATTAAATAAATTAAAAACCCCCATATCTCGACATTTAATTAAATCCGTCATAGCCTGGAATTTAATTAAATAAATTAACCTAAAACTCAAAACTGGGTAAGTCGCAGAGTTTGGCTCGTACAGTTTGGAAAACTATGCACCAACCATGTGGTACCTCTTGTCTAAGGAACCTACTTCTCATAGTTTTCCCCTCACTATTTTTATAATCGTGAACAAACTATGTGAGCACCTTTATCTCACCTTAAGCATTTTACACAGTTTTACCAGTATGATATGACCATCCGTGTGTAGCCCATGCGAACACCAGAACCAGGTTCGGTGCGCCAAAAACCCATTGATCCACCCATAAAACTCCTCATACCTATACCCTAGCCCATTATCAACATTTTTAAATGGTCCAAACTCACAAAAAGTCAACCCGATGTTTGGTTTTAAGACTAACGAGTCCAAAAAATGAAAAAGTTCACAAACATTTGTATTTTAACTCATTTAAAAAACCCAGGACTTTGTTGTTTCATTAAATTCCATTTATGTGTTTCTCATAACGTTTTCCAAGTTAGTGTTGTGGGTAGTACAAGACAAGTTGTTATTGTGTGTAGTGTAAGATAAGCTGGCATTTTGTGTGGTGCAAGACATGTCGATATTGTGTTTGAAAAGAATGTTTGACTTGGTGTTTTAATATATATATATATATATATAACTATTTTCAGTGTCATTTGAAATGAAATATATCAAAAAGATAAATTGATAAGAAATAAAAATAATTAAATAAATCATGGGGTGTCACATTCTACCCCCTTCAAATGAATTTCTCCCTCAAAATTATTCTCAGTTATCAAAGGGTTAATACTAGAAAGTTTCATTCATAGAAACCCACATCATAAAAATCTATACTATAACTTCCCCTAAAAAGGGAAACTTGGAACCATAACTATTACCCAAAGTAACATATAAGTATGTTTCCACATGGGAGAACATTTTTGGAAAGTGAAAATATCGATATTTAACAAAAATATTACAATTAAGTTCTGATGGAGAGTGATAGAGAATGTGGTTTGAAGAAATTTATCAACAAGAATGCCAAATATCTACAGTGACCTAAGGGACCTTATGATTCATCAAAAAAGGTAGGTATAATACTACCTTTATTGTTTCAATATCCATTTTTCTAAATTTAAATAATTTTCATTAAATTATATACTTGCATTATTTATAGAAAAAGTCACCCTTAATTGTTTGTTGATCCACTTCACCTCCTTCTATAAACAAATTTGGTTACTTTTTCATTCCTAAAGTAATAACATATCACTAGTTCCATTATATGCCCTCCCATTTGTCATTAGTTACCATCAACACAATGTAACTTGAAGAGGCTATCCAATATTAATGAATCCTAATATATAATATAACACTTTAATCTTACTAAATTAATCTGATGTTTAATTTAAAAATTCCATAAATTGTTAAACTTATAACCCCTCTAAAAGATAGAAATTCAATTCTTTAGAAATATGGTCATGAAATAATCTTAACATTTATTCCCATGTATATCACAAATTTTCACATTTTTTCAAATTCCAAACATTTGAATACCCTGATTGCATATTCCCTTGAAACATGGTAATAACCTGATTTACTATAAATTTTTTTGGAAAACATGCATCCTTCGTCATTCCAATGTATATCAAATTTATTTTTTAAATCCTAAAATGTAGAAAACATTATTAGTGATAGAAAAATCAACCTATCAAAAATTCCTTTCTTATTTCATAGATATCAAATATTGTCTGATTTACTTATCCATATTCCAAATATCTTTATCCACTCAACATTATTATAACATAGAGAACATATTGAGGGATACCTTCCCTTACCCAACATATCACATTTCCATGAAATCTCATTTCAATGACTTCATCATAGTTCAAAAATTTACTTTTTAGTAATTTATGAAAATCTATAATTAAAATACATTTATTTTTGATGATTCATATAACATAATCTTTGAATTACAAAACATAAATACTTCATTAATCTGACCCCATTCTTAGTCCATCACTCAAGATTAATCAACTTATCCCTTAATACCTCCTTATTAGAATATGAAATTTTAATCATGTCTTATAGTTCCACAACCTAATTCTAATCATTATTCTTATGTTTAATGAAGACAATACTAGAAGTGAATCACATACCTTTCACATGTCATTTATGGTATCTCTATCTTCAGAAGTATAAACAATACTCATACAACCTTCCTAATTATCTTTATTATATTTCCACTTGAGATATAAATTCTCATAATGTTTATAATTTTAACATCTAAAAAACTTTAATTTTAACCATGTTTCTTATAATTTTTACCAATGACCAATATTAGAAAGCATAGTGTTGGAATTACTTATCATAGCAGAAAACCACATAGCCATGAAACGATTTACTTATAGGATGGATAAATCATAACACATTCCTTAATATATGACACCCTAGGTTCGTCATAGGTTATTCATAGAAAAAATATATTTAAATCCATCGTTATTCTTCATGTATAGTTTTTGAATTCACAAAGAATATCTCCCCAGACTGTCAAACCAAGTGTGTAGCAAGGTCCATTCTCATGTACCAGATTAACCCGAGTCAAGCACAAAACATCTTGTTGGTGTTGTCACAGCTAAGTACGTATGTTCCATAGACATATCAACTTTTATAATCAAGAAAAGGAAATATTTCTTCAAAACCAATCACTCTATCCTTCACCAAAAAATTTAGTACATTTTCTTAATATTTACCCCATCCATATTCTCTTCCTTAGAGACATTCCAAGACATATACTTAGAAATATAACTAGGGATCTCAATAAAATTTTTTATCATACTATTTTCCAAGGGTTGATTAAACATTTCCTTTGATACCATCAAAAGAGACCCAGGCTTGACATACATAGATATTACATCATTTTAGATGAATATTCAGTATTTTAGAAAATTACATTCTAGACGACCATAATAGTTTAGTGTCTTCAGAAACGTGGAAAAAAATCTTCTATCCTGGTGAAAGATCCTCAAAATCTCCCATAAAGATCTCCACCTTTTGTTCTTATACCTTAAACCTTTATTCATATCTTCAAGAAATGAAACATAATAAAGGGGCAGCTCGGATTCTTAGTGAGGGTAAAGAAGAGAGACATGTAAGCATTTAAATAAACCAAGGGATATGATAACAGGATCGTAACATTAGGAGATCAGACATTGATTATCAAACATTATATATATGAGTTATGGGATAATGATTGGTAGTTTATTGGAAATGAATCATATGTAAAAAACATCATGATCCATGAAATAAAAACTAAGGAATTAAAAATAGGATTTGTGGCATATATATAAAAGTAGAAACATTTATATCAAGGATACCTACCAATGCATTTATAACATGTTATAATTGGGATACAACTCATGTAACTACTTTGTTCTAGGGCTAGAAACTCCTTTACCTAATTTTGTTTATTCTTGGTCTACAACCCATGATCCTTTTTTAGGATTAGGCTATAACCCAAGTACCTTCTTATTTTTGGGCTTAGTCTTCAACCTGTGTACCATAATTCTTTTAGTATTGGACTAAATCCCATAAACATTATTTATTTTAGGGATAATATACAACCCAGGAACCTTATTTATTTTATT
Organism: Viscum album; assembly: GCA_963277665.1. Lineage (NCBI taxonomy): Eukaryota > Viridiplantae > Streptophyta > Magnoliopsida > Santalales > Viscaceae > Viscum > Viscum album. The sequence continues at coordinate 710,237,218 of OY728159.1, forward strand.
ATTGGGATACAACCCATGAACCTTCAATATTTTAGGCTTGGTCAACAACCCATGAACCTTATATCTTTTACGCTTAGGCTATAACCCATGAACCTTTTTTCTTTTAGGCTTGGACTATAACCCATATACCATTTAACCTCATATAAAAAATATAATTAACCAATGAATTGAAGGTGGATATAGGTTCCACATGCCACATAATGAAATCATACAAGCATGTTCTACAAAACATGTATCATATCATGACCCACGAAAAGAGATGGGTTCTATAAAAATGAAATCATAACCTACAAAATGAAATCGGAATCAACAACATTTCACTACATCATAATATAATAAAAAGATATAGGTTTATTATATTTTCATTGATTCAAGAACTGTAAAGGAGAAACATATTACACATATGTATAACCCATGAAGGACAAATGGGTTTCATAAAGACTATGAAATTAATGATAACTCATTCATAGAAAGGATATGAATGGAACATTAAGATAATCTCTTAAAAATGAATGAGTAACATAAATAGAACTCATCTTAGATAGAAAATAATTTTTAAATATCCTATAAACAATTTTCATAAGTAAAATATCCTTTATTGTTTGAAAAAATATTTTTAATACATATAAACATTTAAAAATATTTTTCTTAGAAAATACCATGAAAACTTATAAGAAAGTAATGAAATAATTTTCAAAACGTTTTTCCATGAAAATTTATAAAATAATATTGAAAAAAATTAAGACAATTTTATTTGAAAATATTTTTTTAATATTTTATTAAAAATTAAACCATTTAAAAATGAAAATTAAGCTTTGAAAAAATGATGGTGGGAAAATTTGTACATGTCATTCGAAGTCAAAAGAACATTTCTTTTTCACAGTAAAAGTTTAAAAATGTTACTTATTTGAAAAGTGACTAGAATATTACCCTGAATAGATTGGTAAAATTAAAAAAAAATCTTAAAAATTTATTTTAAATATTATATTATAATGGTATACTATTATTGGTAACAATTTTTGAAAACATTGATTTCTGACTGAAGAAAGGGTAAAGTCGGGCTTTCCTAAAAAAGATTTTATTACATATATTATGTACCAAAGAGTGTTATATGGAAAAAATAAATGATTATATCATTAAATAACATAATATAATAAATATCATGAATATTATTGAGATATGGGTCAAAATAATCCATCCTAGAAAGCATAAACATAAACAATCCTGAAGAGCAATGAGATTGTCTCAACCAACTCTTATAAATTGTTATCTTGGGTTCATACTCTCAATGAAAGGAAATTAAATTACATGAAGCATATAATAAAATTAAAATATTTATATTCATGATATTTCATTAAAAATTGAAAATATATGAACCTATAAAAATATTTTAGGTGTACAACAAAACATGATTCTCAAAGAAGGCAAATTGAGACAAAACTGTTTACAAATTTGGTAACTTTTGAATGATAAACCACATGAAATAAGGATCATAAAATTGAAATGTTTATACCAATAAATATATGATTAATATATGATGTTTAAAATCATGGTCAGTACATACACCACATAAAATGAAAGAGTGTCGAACATAACATGTATCTCACTAAAATTAATAATGGGATGAAATCTCCTTACCTAGTGTCTTGACTCCCTCCGTACTCATAAAAGATTCCTCTATAATAAATAAAATTTTATTATGCATATTTTTAATAAAACTATTATTATATATAATACCATATATGGTATGATTAATACATTATATTACTTTCTTGTTAACGATCCTATGTTAATGTTTCACTTCGGGTAAAATTTGCTTTGTTCTTCACATCTGTCTTATTTTGTCACATCATTAGTACTTATACATCATTCATGATTAAATAAGGTAAACCATGATTTAAATATAATTTATATACATTATATGTTTATTATAATAATCTATATAATATAAGAGTATGTAATGGAATACACCATTTACGAAGAGGGTAAGTCGTACATATGTATAAACGTTGTTTCTGTCTTGATTTTTGTATTAAAATAAAGTATGTAAATGAAATCTATATATAAATATATCTGTATAATTACTATATTTTATATATCATATAATTTCATTAAACCCATCCTTAATATATTATATGTGGTGTGTGAACAAATCACATCGTTTTGTGGGGGCAGTAGTCCACACTTACTTAAACGAGATTATCGTATTAACACCAAATGGAAAGTTAAGAGATTTTTGGTCTAAAAGAAATAAATATTATTAAATAAATTTTAAATATAAAATATTACATATATAAACATATTTTCCATCATAATTACCACAATGATTGGTGGTAAAGGATAAATAATCAATCGTCGTTTCGGGATGTAGTAGTTCGACGTACACAGAAACAATACGTTCAGAATCCATGAGATGGAGGTGTGTGTAATTTTGGGTCAAAATAATTTTCTTAAAAATAAACTATTATATATATCATACAATTTTTTGACACAATATTTTAATAAAGAGAGTTGAGGGGATGAAGAATGAAAATAAAGTAAAAGAGCTTGAGAGAAGACATTACCACTAAATCAGGTAACTCCTTTTGGTGTGTCCCAAAAGGATTCCTTGAGAGGATTTATACCCTAAGGGAAGATTCAAGAATGAAAGGATGATTTTTGGTAGGCTACTTTGGTTGATATTTTATATACATAAAAAGTTTGAGATGTGTGAGTAATGGGTAGATTTGGTGTCCTTTTATATGGAAGGAAAAGAACTCACTATGAATTTTTAGAAACAGGTTAGGTGTGCACGTGTTCTTACCTACCAAAAGTCATAAAAAACAAAATAACACAATAAAAGAAGTTTTATGGCAGAAATACGGACATAAAATGGCGTTTTAACATGTTTATAGTTCATTTGCGCCCTTAATTTTAATGTTTAGTATATAATTAAACTTAATTTGGCCTTAACTACTGTGATTATTTTCATTAACTTTTACAAATCATTTTGATAAAAATTTAATGTGGTATATTTAGAATCCAAATATTAGACTGAATAAAATGGTGTGTGTAGTATTTTTGAAATTCAATTTACATAAGCATAAAAATTAATATTAGTGTTAATCTCGTAGACAGGATGAAATAATGGGGTTTTAAAGAAGGAAAATGTTCAAAAGTTTCTTAATATTTTATATTCAATTTCAAAGTGAAACTACTTTTAATGAATTATATTGTGTTAATATATGTAATATATAACTAATGTTACCTAAAATATTTTTTATAATATCATTTATCATTAATAAATAATTATACAAAAATGTATTTTTTACTAAAAAACAGTATTTTCACTATTCATCTAAAAATAAAGTATCTCATAAAAAATCCTAAAATTTACCCTACGCTATATTTGATGTTTTCAATTAAAAAATTAATTTTACCTTATAAAATTAAACTTATAAATGTTTCTGAAATTTATTTTATTATTAAAATCAGTTCCCTCATGAAAACAATATTTTTAACGTAAAAGGACATTACCAAAAATATTATCTTTCATTATTGATATGTTTTATTTATATAAATCGATTATAAAAAATATTTGAAATATATTTATTTATAATAATATTAATATGTTTAATGGTTGGTGTATAACTCTCTCATTTAAATTATATATATATATAAAGATATTTCATAGTAACTTAGTGTTGTGTTCATTGTACGACAAGTCGGTGTTTCATGTAACATACCCCAAGTCAGTGTTGTAGGTAATGCAAGGTAAGTAGGTGTTGTATGTAGAAAAATCCAAGTATTTATTGATTGTCAAAAGAATGTTTGACTCGGTGTTTTAATATATTTATATATATATAAAGAATTATTTTTAGTGTCACCCGAAATGAAAAATATCAAAAAGATAAATTAATTAAAAAATAATAATTCACAAAATCTCAGTGTGCTACATTCTACCACCATTAAAATTAATTTCAAATTCAAAAATAATCTAGGTTATCAATGGTTTAATATATGAATGCTTCATTGGAAGACAACCACATCATAAAAATTGATACTAAAAATTCCCTTGTAAAGGGAAATTTATAACTATAATAGTTACCCAAAGTAACATAAAAATATGTTTCCAGGTGGGACAACATAAGTGGAATGTTGAAATGTGGATACTGAAGAAAAATATTACCATTATGTTTTGGCATAGAGTGATAGAGAACACAGATAAGATAATGTTAACAACCAAAAATCCATAAATTTTTAGTGGCCTAAGGGAACTTTTGATTCTTAAAAAACAAAGGTATATGACATCATTTTCAGGTTTAAGATAATTTTTCCAAAATTTTAATAAATTTTATTAAATGATACATGTTCATGATTTCAATAAAACATCACCCTTTATTGTTTTTTGATCCACTTCACCTCTATCAATAAAAAGATAATGTTACTTTTTCATTCATGAAGTAATAACAGATCTTGAGTTCTATAATATGACATCCCATTTGTCATTAGTTACCATCAACACATGGTAGTTAGAGAAGGCTATCCAGTATGCATAAATCCTTATATGGAATATAAATCTTAATATTACTAGTGTTATTAGATGTTTAACTTAAACTTTCCATGAATGGTTAACGTCAAAACACCTATGAAACATGGAAAGTAATTGGTTTATAAAGAAGGTCATGAAATAAGTTTAACATTTATTCCAATGTATATCACAAAGTAACACTTGTTTTTCACATTCTAATCATGTGAATAGACTTATTTTATATTCCCTTAGAACGTGGTAATAACCTGAACTACTATAAATACTTTTGGAAAACATGCATGGATCCTCATTTCTAGGAATATTGGATTTATCCCTTAAATCCAAAAATGTTTTAAACTTCATCAGTGATAGAATAAAACACTTATAAACATGTCCATAAATAGTTCCATGATAATCAGTACTTTCCAATTTACTTTTCCATATTTCACATATCATTTTCTATAAAACATTATCTAAACATAGAAAACATATTAAGGGTTAACATCCCTTAACCAAAATATAACCTTTCCATGAAATCACTTTTCTATGTATTCATCACTATTTGACATGAACTTTTAAATAATTTATGAAAAATTATACTGAAAATAATTATATATTTCATGATTTATATAACATAATCATGGAATTCCAAAACATAAATACTTCATTAATCCATTCTCATTCTTAAACCATCACTCAAGCTCTATCAAATTATTCCTTAATACCTCTTTACAATAATATGAAATATTAATCATGTATTATGGTCCTCAAACTCATTCAAATCATGATTCTTTTGTTTAATGTACACAATACAGGTAGTGCATCATATACATTTCACAAGTAATTTGTGGTCTCCTTAGCTTTAGAAGTATAACTAATACTTGTACCACATTCCAGATTCTCTTTATGAGACTTCCAATTGAGAAATCAATTCTAATAATTCTCATAAGTTCCATATCTAAATCCTTTAATGTTAAATATTTTCATTATAATTATCACCAATGTCAAAAACAATAAATTATAGTGTGAACATTACTAATAATAGTAGAAAACAACATAATCATGAAATGATTTACTTATAGGATGGGTAAATCATGACACATTCCTTAATCTATGACATCCTAGATTAATACTAGGTTACTCATATCCAACTTATATTTAAATACATTGTGATGATTCATGAAGAGTCTATAAACTCCCAAAGCATATCCCCCGGGAGTGTCAAACCAGGTGTGCAGTAAGTACCATTGTTATGTACAATATTACCTTGAGTCAAGCCCGAAACATCTTGTTGGAGTTGTTACTCCTAAGTACATCTGTTCTCGAGCCACATTTACTTGTAGTATCAAAATGTGTAAGTAATATTATGAAACCACTCACTCTATCCTTTACCAAAAAATCCAATACATTTTTCTAAAAATTAACTCATCCTTATACTTATCCATAGAGACATCCCTAGATATATCCTTAGAAATATACCTAGGGATATAACTAATGTTTTCTCATACTAGTTTCCAAAGGTTTATTAATCATTTTCTTTTGATACCACATATAGTGACCCAGGCTTGGCATACACAGATATTATATCATTTTAGATGAATATTCAGTACATTTGAAAAATACATGCCCGTGGACCATAATAGTTTAGTGTCTTTGGAAACATGGAAACAAAATCATCTATCCAGGTGAAAGATCATCAACATCTCCCATAAGGATCTCCACCATTAGTAATACTACCTAAAAACATTGTTCATCACCTGGATAAAAGAATCTTAAGTAAGGGGTGATTGCATATGACTATTATGGGTACAACAAAGAGACATATAAGAATTAACATGAACATAGGGGTATGATAACGCGATCATAAAATTAGGAAATCATATCATGCATTTCAAAGATCATAAACATTAGTTATGGGATAATGATTGGCAGTTCACAAGACATCAATCATAATTAAATGAGCATCATGAGCCATTAAATCATGAAAAAAAGAATAAGACACAGGATTAGTGGAATACATATATAAATAGATATTTCTCTTTCAAGGATACATACCAATACATTTATAACATGTTAGTTTTGGGCTATAACCCCTATACCTACTTCGGGTTTGGGAATGAAATCCATGTACCCACATTCATTTAGGATTGGCCTACAACCCATGCACCTTCTTATTTTTGGGATTGGGATACAACCCATGTAACTTTTTATCTTCGTGCATAGGATACAACTCATATACCATGTTTATTTTAGGCTTGGGATATAACCCAGGAACCTTATTTCTTTTAGGTGTGGGCTACAACCCATGAACCTTTTTTCTTTTAGGTTTGGACTATAACCCATTAACCTTATTTTTATTAGTCTTGGGCTATAACCCATGAACCTTATTTATTTTAGGCTTTGGATACAACCCCCATTTGATCTCATATAAAAATTATCATTAACCAATACATTGGAGGAGATATAGGTCCCACCATTCACATAATGAAATATTGTATTGATGTGCAACAAAACATTTATCATATCATGACTCATGAAAAGATATGGGTTCTATAAATATCATATAATAACACCAAAAATGATATTAAAATCAATAAAATTTCATCACATCATAACCTATGAAAAAATATAGGTTTCATAATCCTTTCATTGAATAATAACACATAAAAGAGAAATAAAAATCATATATGTATATCCTATGAAGGAGAAATGGGTTTCATAAAGACCATGACATTAAACATAACTCATTCATAAAAAGGATATGAATGGAACCTTTAGATAATTTCCTAAAAAGTTGTGAGTAACATCAATAAATGTCATCTTAGATTGAAAATAATTTTAAAATATCCTATGAAAAATTTTATTGATGAAAATATACTTTCTTGCTTGAAAATTTATTTTTAATACAAAAAACCATTTAATAATCTTTTTCTTAGAAAATACCCTGAAAACATATAAAGAAGGCATGAAATCATTTGGAAAACTTTTATCCTTTAAAACTTATAAATGAATATTGGAAAAAAAATATTAAAACCATTTTCTTTTAAAATCCATTAAAAATTTTCTTAAATATTAACCCTTTTAAAAATTCAATGGGATCTTCGAATAAATGATAGCGGGTAAATCTGTACTTGTTATACGAGGTCAAAAGAACATTTATTGCATGGTAAAAAGATAGAAACGTTCCTTGTTAAGAAAGAGACAATAATATAACCTCGACTATGTTGGTAAAAGTAAAAAACAGGTAAAAATTTCTTTAAATATTATAGTGTAATTGTATACGATTCTTTGAATCCATTTTTGAAAATATAGATTTCTTACTGAAGAAAGGGTAAAGTCGGTCTTTCAAAAAATACAATTTCTTAAATATCATATGTACCAAAGAGTATAATATTGTACCAATACATGAGTATATCATTATATGACATAGAAAAATGAAATCCAGGAATATTATTGAGAGTTGGATCATAATATTCCTTCAACGTAAGCATAAACATAAACAATCTCAAAAAGCAATGACATTGTCTCAATAAATTCTTATAACTTTCTATATTGGGTACATACTCTCCATGAAAGGAAATTAAATTAATTAAATAGAATAATATCATGAAAATATTTATATACATTATATTTAACGAAAAAATGAAAATATATGCACCTATAAAAAGATTTTAGGTGTATATCAAAACCTGAGTCTCAAAGAAGGAAAATTTAAATAAAACATTTTTCCAATTTAGTTACTTTTGAAAGTTAAACCACATTAAAGAAGGATCATAAATGGAAATGTTAAAACCAATAAATTTCAGTTTAATATAAAATGTATAAACTCATGGTAAGTACATACATTTCCTAAAATAAAAAGAGTGGAAAACATTACATGTATCTCACAGAAATTAAAAATGAGATGAAATCCCCTTACCTTCCATCTTGAGACTCTCTGTACTCATAAAAGATTCCATTTAATAAATATAAATTTACTATAAATCTTTCAAAAAAATAATTTTATTATACATAATACAATATATCATTTTATTATGACTTTATATTACCCGCTTCTTAACGATCCTTTGTTAAAGTTTCACATTGGGTAAAATTCGCTTTGTTCATCATATGGGTCTTACTTTGTTACGTCATTATTTCTTATAATTATTTCATGTTTCTAGAATTCAAACCATTATATTAATATCATGTATATAAATTATATGTGTATTATAAAAATATATATAATATAAGAGTACAAAATGGAATACAGTGATCATGGAGACGGTAGGTCGTACATACGCATGAACAATATTTCGGTCTTTATTGTCGTATTAAAAGAAAATACGTAAATGGAATATTTATATATATATTACAATATAATAATTATATCATCTATATAATATAATTTCATTAAAACCATCCTTAATATATTCCATGTGGAGTGTGAGCGAATCACATTTCTTTGAGGGAGTGGTAGTCTACACTTCCTCAAACGAGATTATTGTGTTAACACCAAATAGAACATAATGATATGTCTATTTTAAAAGTAATAAAGATGATTAAATATATATTATATATAATATATGACATATATAATAATTTTTTGTTATTATGGCCACCATTATTGGTGGTAAAGGAGAAGTGAACAATCATTGTTTTGTGAGGTAGTAGTTCCCTATGCATGGAAACAGTATGTTCAACATCCATAAAATGAAGGTGTGAGTTAGTGATGGTTGAAATATCTTGATAAAAAATTCCTTGTATATATATTATACTAATATTTTCACAAAATCATTGAATAATGAAAGTATATGGGTAGAATAAAGAAAAATAAATGAGAAGAGCTTGAGAGAAGACGTTACCTCTAATTCGGGTAACTACCTTTGGTTTGTACCAAAATGCTTCCTTGAGAAGATTTATGACATACGGGAGCTTCAAGGTAAAAGGGAGGATTTTTTTAGGCTACTTATGCAGATCATGGATGAAATTAAATGGTTTTATAAGTGTGAATAATGGGTATTTGTGGTGGTCTTTTATAGGGATGGAAAAGAAATCACTTTGAATTTTTAGAAACAAGTTAGGTGTACACATGTTTTTACCTACCAAAAGTAATACAAATAAACTCATTAATTTTTGTTTTATGGATTATCTACAGATATACAATGGGTTTTGTACAAGTTTCTAGCTCATTTGGGCCTTTAAATGTAATGTTTCGTCCCTAATTAAGCTTAATTTGGCCTTAACCATTGTGACTAATTTTAATCACTTTTAATAATCATTTTAGTAATAAAATTAACATCGAATTATTAGAATCTAAATAATATACTTAATAAAATGGTGTATATCGGATTTTTTATATTCAATTCATAAAATCAGAAAAATTAAGATTAGTGTTATTCCTACAGACAGGATGAAATAACGGGGTTCTAAAGTAGGAAAAAGTTCAAAAGATTTTTAAGATTTTATATTCAATTTCAAACAAAAATTGATTATAATTAATTACATGGTTTTAATATATGTACTATTTTTTCAATGTTACCTTAAAAATTATTTATAATATCATTTATAATTAATAATTATTTATAAAAAAAGTGATGTTTTTAAAGGGAAAATAATATTTTCTACTATTTATCAAAAAATTGAAGTTTCTCAAAAAAATCCCAAAAATTCACCCTAGGATAAATTTGATGTTATTAATTCAAAAATGATGTTTATTATATCAAAATAGATTTATAAATGTGTCTAGAAGTAATTTTATTATTAAAATTGATTCATTCAAGAAAACAATATTTTTAACGTAAAATGAATTTATCCAAAACATTATCTTTAATTATCAATATTTTTTATTTATATAAACCAATTATAGACAATATTTGACAAAGTATTTATTAATATTTATATAATTAAATTTAATTTTTATGTTATAATTATATCAGTTAATTATATATATATATATATATCATAGAAACGTGGTGATGAATGCTTTGTACACCAATTTGGTGTTTTGTGTAATGTCTGCTAAGTCGGTGTTTCAGGTAGCATAGGATAATTTGGTATTACATTAGCTCAATCCATGTTGGTGATACATTTAGCGTAATACATGTCGATATTTCATGTGAAATGAATTTTTAACTTAGTGTTTTAAAAAAAATATATATATATATATATATAATGAACTATTTTCATGGTCCCGTGAAGTGATAAATATCGAAAAGATAAATTAATTCAAAAAATAATAATTCCCAAAATATCATGGTGTTGCACTTCACACATATCAAAAAACATTGGTTCAGCCAAATCCTACAAAAAACACATCCCAAATTCAATACCCTCACCTTATAAGCCTTATCATGGGGATAAATCAAACTTAAGATTGAATTAGTACAAACCTAAGGAGGATACCTAAATTAGAGGTAATGTTTTTTTCTAAAAAGTGTTCTTATATAATTTCCTTCTCCAACACTTAAATTCTAATTATATCATTTTAATATAACAAAATTATAATATTAGATATTATAATATGTTTTTATGTTAAGGGTATGACCTACAACCACATAAAATTCCATTAAATGGGATGAGCTATCACCAATCATGTGTACGACCGACTACCGCATCGCGAACCGATGTCATTATCTCTTAAATTATATTCTTTAACCGTTTGGATTAATGTTTTATTTATAGTTTTTATATTATATATATGATATTTATAATTTATATATTCTTAATGAATTTTTTCATAACATATGTGGTCATGATTTCCATTTTGTGAGAATATGATAATGTTGTTCGTGTGCACGATGGACTACCACCTCGAGAAGCAATGTGATAGGTTCACACGATACATAGAATGTATTAAGGATGGTTCAAAAATATATGTCATATATAAATTAATAATTATACTGGAATGATAATATATATATTGAAAATTTTCTTTTATTCCTCTTAATATGATTAGGAAATCGAAACAACGTTCATTGTACTTATGACATATTGTCTCCATGAATGGTGTATTTCATTTCCTATCACTAAATTTTAGGTATAACTATAAATAAATATATAATGGATATATGTGATATTTAAATCATTGTTTATATTTTTTTAATTAATGAAATCATGATCTATTAATGCGGAAAAAAATAATAAATCAAGACATTCTCAAAAAACAAGACAATTAACAGCCGAAACAATGAAAATAAAAATATATTATTAAAAAACAGGTGGTAAGATGTGATAAAGGATAATATATGATATTATAAATGCTAATATGGTTTCAGGTTAACATAATAACATGCTTTAACCCGTTATACAATTGGATAAAGGTGGTTTAACCAAAAATAAGTGTAAGGTTCCTCTCAATTTCATATCATTGAGGCTGAATATAATATTATGCTACTAATTAAATTCATATGGTGTATATAATTCCCCATGATATGAAATATAATTAATAATTCATTCTTAATGTAATTTCTTGTTTCAATTTGAAATATTTTTGTTAAGGGTATTTGAATTAAATTTTACATATTTGGAAACAATTTAATTACACAACTACATTTTATTTGGTTATATTACTTTCTTGTTGTTGTTAATATTATATAATTATATGTGTAATTAATTTTGAATATATATTGTTGTATTTAAAATTGTTTATTTATTTATTTTTGATACTCATAATTGATTCATTGGTTGATTCACACTTCAATGTTATTATATTTTCAAGGTTTCACTTCACAATATCATTTTATTCAAGATATTTTAGATATTAATTTCCATTGAAATATATTATTTCACCATTGATTATTAAACCCTTTAAATTTAATCTACTATATTAATTCATGATTTTTTAATCTAAATTTTCCTTTTATCTAATATTTGGTATATTAATGTTTTTATAAAATATTTTTATGAAAACCCCACATCATTTCTCTCTTTGGTCAGAAATTTTTTTTCTTACAAATTTATTTTTTCTAGAATTGTTTTAAATAATTTTTCTTTTATCCTTTTATAAATTATTTGTTAAAATAATTATTAACCCATTTTTCATTTTTTTTCAAAATCAAGGGATTTTTATTATCAATATCTGAACAAGGGACATTTATAAACATTTAACAGTACAAAAGTAATGATCTCTTTACCAAATATACCATATAAATAATTACCTATTTTAATTTCATTGAAGATTCCAATGCATGTTTACAATGATATTTTTAACAAAAATGTTTATAAACGTAAATTTCAAAGAAAATGATCTAAAATTTGATTTTCAAAAATAAAAAGGATATTATAATCAAGAATGTTTATAAATATATTTATTCATCAATGAACAACAAAAATTTATTCTTAATTTAATGGATATATATTGGATTAAAATAATCCTTATTCTTTATATAGATGGTTAATGATTGATTTGGATTTTGATGTGTTATTTTGTGATCATTACCGAAATTACACTAGTTTATTATTGGTTATGTTTGTTGATTTGTGAAGGTATTTACATTTTTTATGTTAGTTTTAATAATAATGTTTATGTGGATTATGTTTCACTACTTTAATATTATGAATGCATTTAATTTCTTATGTGGGTCACAGGCCCACTATAGCTCCTCTATGCATCAGTATGTTTAATGAGACAAACTATATATGATCTTGGTCTAGGTCATGTCCCTATATTATATTCATGGAACAAAGACATGACTTTATTAAATTAAGAGCATGAATCATTGGAATTATGTTTTAAATATCCATCATTATGAATTCAATAATTATGAATTCAATTATTCATATTCTATGTGATTATTCAATTAGTCATAAAATATATTATTTAGTTTTATTCTCATGTGATTATTTATATGGAAATATTTTTTCACCTTTTATTCCTTCCATATTATTCTCAAATTATTAGTTTAATTTCATGTGTTTTATATATTTACCATTCTATTTTATTATAACTTATTTATTCATAGCTCCCACTATACATAGCCCTTAGTGAGAATTTTAGTTCACCATTATTTTGTTTCATTACCCTATGATTCCAAGAAGTTTACTACAACTAATTGTCATGGTTATTCTAGATAGAATAAAGTTATTCTCAAAAAAGATATTCTATAATTTTTCATTCAATTTTAATGCTAGAATCAAGTTTTTATATAGTTTACCAAGACTACTAAATTATTCAGTCCTTCATGATGCAAATTCATTTTCTCTTATAAAAATGTAATGGTAGTAGGAACATAATATTGTTGTACTAATATATTTCTTCTATAAACTGATAATCAATAGTAAATAACATCAAATCTCATAAAGGTGATTATAAATTAATACTAAAATCTAATACCCACCTCTTATACACTGATGGTAACTCTATCATTAAGGATATCTGACATAGAACTTCCATACATGTACCTATTCTTCAAATATGTTCCTATCCCAATTCAGCAATCCTCTCCTAATAAAATAGTGTTTTGAAACAATTTTTTGATGAATAAACACATTTTTACCAGTCACATACCCAAAATTGATAACTACAAGTCTCAAAGTATGTTCCTGATCTTTTTGAGCTAATGAAAAGCACCGAAGTATGAAAAGGCATGTTTTTTGATTTATTTCTCCATATAAATTCATGTACCCAAGACATGGATTCCCATAAAGATTTAAAATTTTCCTATCAATTAGTTAGATTCCCAAGAAACAGATAATATGTATCTAGAATATAGAACTAGAAAAATATATCATTAAACAACAATAGTATGAAGAAAAACCATAAACATCATACCATAAAAGTCAATTAAGTAATAAGATATATCTATAATAAAAATAATCCAAATATATGGTCAAGGTTGAGGATAATTATTCAAGACAACCCCTATTGTTACCAAGGATCCCAAAATATTCCTCCTGAGCCAAAATTGTTAAAACCCATGGCACCACCATAATTATACCAAGGAAAGATGATGAGAGTTAGGAAGAGCTTCCAAACAGAATGTAATCCTCTATATTACTCATATCCCACCAAAATAATATTAACACACACCTTATGTATATATATATATATTAGTATTTAAACTTTATAGTGATACCACTATGAATCCATAAATTTATTTCACCATTATTACTATTATCCCTAGTTAGTTTTTTTTTGAAATTCCATTTTCAATATTTTTTTTAAAAAAACCATTAGTTAATTTAGAAAAATATATATTCTATTTGAATGATGAACATGTAAAGACAAAAGTAAAATTTAAAAAAAGATGGAGAGGTTAACATCACAATTCAAATAAAAATAAAGATAATAAATAGTAACTCGACCTATTATTTCTATAAAATAAATTATGGGATCAAATATATGTGTCTATGATGACTAGGAAATGCTCAAGGAACACTATCCAACTTCTATTAACCTAACATTTCATGTATATCACTCAGTCTCATTAGGGTAATAATCCATCTTGTTATATTTCCTTTTCAAGTCAAGAAACATTTCCTGGAAAAAAAATCTACACAGGGTCACTACTCATCCAAGTCACAAACTCACTCATGGTCTTTCATGTGAAAACCATCATTATACACATATATAACTAATGCACACAATCGAAAAAAAACATCCAGTATAAGATAAATTTCAAATTGAAATAACCATTAAAAACTCATTTAGAACTAATACATCCTTTGAATCTTTTTATAAAAACACGTGTTGGCATAAGAAATATTTCGTAACAAAATCATTTGGAATAACAATTTCAGTATACAAATTCCAATAATTTAAACCAATAATAAAAATTATTACACCAATAAATAATCCCATAAATATTACTTAAAAAATTAATTTAAATCTAAATAAACAATTTATTCCCATGGGAATGATAAATATGGTTGATACACCTACCTCAAATATTGGAAAACCTCATTTCCTTTATTTGAGATCACATGAATTGAGAAATAAGGATCCTAACTGACATAAACATCCAAAAAATGTCATTAAACCCCTATTAATAACACCATTTTTGGACAATATATCGTTATAATGTTTCAATATTAAATGGGAATGGAAAAATATGGCATGGTAAGAGGAGAAGAGAATAAATATAATATAAAATTGAAGTTACCTCAAAGAAAACATGAATATTGAAAGAAGAATAACCATGGAAATATGGAGGGGGAAACACTTGGCTTGGAGATGTTTGTATCTATTGAATTGGGGGAGAGGTAAGTGAGGATTAGTTAATTTCAAAATGATATCATTGTAATATATTACTTATAATTAACATAGGAAGCTTCATGGTTTGGTAAACATTTAGGGAAATTGTGTACCGTTCATATGGGAGCTACTGAACTCTCTTGAAGATATCGTACATATTTTATCCATGATATCCTTTAACAATGGACCAATCATTCTAGTCACCCCCATATAAAAACTAGGCAACATAACCCCCATTTAAAATTGTTGAATGGATGGTTAAAGCTAACATTTTGATAACTGTGCTCCAATAGTTTCTTTCTAAAATTTCCAAATTTGCAACTTCCATTTTTCATAAACTTTTAAAAAATATAAAATGAAAATATGTATTGAAATAAATACATACTAGTGACCTTATGGGTGTCACATTGATGTTTGTGAAAAACTATTCCCTGGAATATCTCATTTAAATAGGGTCAACATATTTCAGTATAAGGTTAATTTATTCCCCATTGATCACTTTCATATTAATGATCATATAGGGATTGAATCTTGTCAATTGTTACTCCCATCATACCTATCATAGGTACATGATTTTCTCTATGTATAAATTTTTTAGTATTCAAATACCATATCCATCACATGTCCCAAAATAAAAATATGTGCACTAAGAATATGATCTCTCTTGTTTGGAACACATGGTGGAGATCCTGGAACAAATAGATTATTATTTGGGTAACAATACCATCATCATGTTCATAATTCCCGGGTAAAATCATATGTTTGAGGATTCTATTTGAGAACCTGAATATGTAACATAAAAATATTACCCCCATTCATCATACTTGTAATGAATATTTAAGGGAATAATTCTTTTTCTGGTAGATTAATAACTAAAAAATTTAAATGCAAATTTTCCTTTTAAATATATGTTGACTTGTATTACATAAAACAACATATTAAATTTATACAGGATATATTTTATTGAGATAAAATATTTAAATTAAATAAAAATTATTACATTTTGATAATTCAATAAAAAAATTAATAAAACTTCAAGTGGAATAAAACCACAGGTAAAAGGAAGGATGCTTCTCTATGGTTTCCACCTCCACCCCTCCCCCATCAGTGAGGGAGGGGGCAACTCTTCTCCTCCATCGAAGAATCCTCCTTTATTTTCCCCATTTTACAATCCCACTTTTCACCTCCATTCCTTGAAATATCCATTTACCCTAAGGTCTTGGATCGTCCAGATGGATACCCTCAACTTGAGATTTTGACCTCAGAATTTATGGATTCTTCTGCTCTACTCTCTCAGACCATGGTTGCTCGGTTCAAATCACGATGCATGTCGATCAATTTCATCAATATATTTTTATTATAATCATGGTGGATTAATTCATTAGTGACTATAAGACTCATAAATAGCTAGAACATCATGATTTGATTATCCTCTTCGATTGATCTGATGATCGTGTGGTCCGAGGCCCCCTGATCCTACAATGGCTACAACATCCATATTTTGAAATGGTATTTCAATCATCATATGAAGCAGGATTCCCTGAAAATGGATTCATGGGTAGTTTTCTTGATATCCCTCTCCCCTTTTATAATCCATATATTATCCATATTTCTGGGAACTTGGTTGGAAACTTTCATTGTTCAGATTCGAGAACTAGTTCAGTATGTCACCAGATCTCTACACACATCTGTGTTGAAGTCGATGTCTCAAGACCACCAATCAAATGTATTTGTATTTCTTTAGGGGAGGAGCTTAATTGGAAGAAACTTGGGGTCTTTGAGTATTTGATGTACTCTTTTTGTTGTTCTGACATCGTGGGAACTTTCCCCTTCATGCCGGTGTGGTGGAAGGGAACACTGAGGGGGGTCGACTTCCGGGGCTGGTGCCTATCCCCCATGTTCAACGGGGACTGTGGAAGGGTACTATGCTATTGATTTTGGGAAATGGTTAGGATTTTTGCACTCTTCCTATCCTATTTTCAGGACCCTATATAAATAATTTATAGTTCCTTAGAATATGTCTCTAGATTCTCAGTTCACCCCAAGAGTAACTAAACATTTTCATTGACTAAAATGTGATTTAGGTGTTGTATGTTCATCTGAGGATGTTTTGTGCCTCGGTGAGATAGTGGGGGTTTCAATGTTGAGAGTGATGGGGTCAGTAACAATGTTGGACTAGACCAGGAAGGGTATGAGTAGGAAGAGATGGAGGTCAACCAGGATTCTTCATAGGCAATGCATATGGCCACACAAAATACAACCAATGAAGCTGCGGTGACTGATGTTTTCTGTGAGGACCGAGACGCTGGTGAGGATTCCCAGTGTCCAGTATTAGAGGAAACCTCAATTAATTTACAATATATGGGTCAAGTCTTTGAACAACTAAGAGTTTCATACAAGTCAATGTAGTTCACGTAGACTATAATTTCTTATATTGAGAAGGTTAAATCTGTGCTGTCAAATTTGACTTCTCAAAACCAGTTTGCAGTGTTAGTAAAAGAAGACTGCCATACTGGTGAGGAATTGAAAGGGGTGGTGGTCATACTTGGAGAGTACCCCCTAGTGGATTTGGAAGCTTCTCAAGAAGAAATTTATGATTCTTTGTACTTCGTTGAGTATATGGACCTTGTCAATGAAGATGACTATTTATGATCCTCTTCGTGAAAGGGAAAGAACATTTTTATGGACTCTGATAGCTTCTTTATAAAAAATCCCAGGGAACGATGTAGGAATTATTAATACACCCTATGTTTTCCTTCTATAAATATATCCACCCGTAAGGGTAACATTCCTCTGAAAGCTCCTACAGGAGCATGTATCACCCCCATGGAAAAGTGAAAATGCTCAGAAATTCTTGAAAAGGTCAACACATCAAATGGCCTGGTGTCTACAAGATGAGAGTCTGCAGCCCCTATCATTCCCCTAGGAAGTAATGAGATGATGTAACCTATGAAGAAGCATGATACTAGATCTAATTAAGATTCTCAGTGAAATATATGCTCAGTGCCGGAACATAAGGATCTCATTATGCATTCGCATGGAGAAATGGTAGATAAATATATGAATATTAATGTGTCGAACAAGATGGGATGATCAATTAGTCTGATCACAGCAAAGGAGAAAGGATAGAGGATTAATAATAAGGGTCATATTCTTCTCATAGGATTTACCAAGGGGATGATTAACAAGGAAGAATACATTCAATATTTGGACAACTTGGAAAATTAGTATGAAGACATCTTAAAGTAATACATTGAAACTCGGGTAAATTCTATTCCTTGGATACTATTTAGGGAGATTGGTTCCAATCAACTCAAAATGTTCTTTAATAAATATGTAGTTTCTTTTGCTGTTGAAACTGTTAAGATTTGAGGGTTCTCACTTTCCCCTTAAACGTGTTTGAAAATAAAAATTAATGTTGTAATTAATGAATTAATCATAACTCAAATTTTATCAATGTAATGAAAGTAATGAATTTAACTTATAGTAATAAATTTAAATAAATAAGATTAATTATTTTGGATAAGTATTAAATCCTATATATAGAAATTTAATATAACCATTATATAATTAGTTTATGGGAATATGTGACCAATGGGATTATACGCACATTTAGATTATATGGCCATTCAGATTATATGTATATTGGGATTATATAGATACATATACCATCATTATAGATAATAATAATTAGTGAGATAAATTATAATTTTTATTTTACTAATATATTATCATTTTAACTTAGTTTTTTAATTGAAATATACAATTATGAGTAATCATATTGTAAAATCTGTATAAAAATTCGAAGTAATGAAAACAAGCTATATATGTATTTTTTATGAGACTCGTTTATTTTAGCATAGAAATATGGGTGAATAAGTTGAGTTTTCCTCAAACCAATACCATGTTTAACATAAATATGTCTGAATATAGAGTAATAATTTATGAGAGAAGTTCTATTTTATGGAAATCACTATGAGATCCATGTTAGCTAGGCCACCAATTGGGATAGCTAGAATTTCTTATCTTAACCTATGATCTTACACCAATGCCATTAGAGTTTTTATAAGATGGAGTTAGAATTACCTGAACATGTTAATATTAATGTAATAAATAATATATATATATACATATATATATATATATATATTCATTATTACCCTAACCAGAATGATCCATGGATTTGTAGAACCAAATCCAAGAAACAATAAAATCATATTAAAATGAAAAAATAAAAAAAATGTTCAACGATCAAATAGTAAAAATTAAAATAAAATAGCGACAAAAGACTAAGGTTGTTGAACACTACCAACAAAAGATAAAAATAACAAATCAATGCTTAAATAACTTTTAGATAAGTACACTCATTCTACTTGAAATAAAACTATTTAGAGAAACATCAGTTTTCCAATTTAATAGTGTGGCTAGACACAACACCCTATGATATCCTAGTATTATCTCCCATAAGTGTATCATTTTTTCTGATGAAAATAATTTGCTTCATTTGGAAAAAAATAATTTCCAAAAAAAACTTCAACACGTGTTAGATTTTCCTGCCTCAATCCATTATTATGTGTATTTTTCAAATTATCCATATTTATAAAATTTAATTTTACATAATTAGTTTACCTAAATACAATTTTTTTTATAAAAATGTGTTGATAAAATTCAATTATTGGTTAGTAAATAAATTATGAATTTTAAAGAGGTGGGAATAAAACCATTTAATATTTAAAATATATTTTTTAAATAATTATTTCTTTGTTCATAATGTATTTTTGTCTAAAAAAATTAAATTAATCACTTCCTAATAATTATTTAATTGAATTTTATTGATAATATATATAATAAAATAAGATAACATTTAAATATTATTAAATATCTAGTAATAAAAATAAATTCATTTAATTCATAAAAATACTATATTTATATGAATCGGTTTTCTATGTCACGTGTTGTTATAATAAATTTATGTTTAGTAAATTTTAAAAAATTAAATCAAATAAAATGAAATTCATATTTTTTAATTTCTTAAAAAATTAGTTAATATGGTATATTATATTTTCAACCATAGAAATAATTTACCATGATAAAAATTAAGTTACCACAATAAAGGTAAAATTTGTTAAATGGGTCTATCACAGGGTTAATGTCTTATCATATCATGAAAATTTTTTTTAAAATGAGTGGATGAGGTATTTCTTAACATACCCCTATATTATCTCAATTATTTATCCACTTCAGGACCACATTTAATGAGAAATGAAATTCTATACTCCATAATTAATGGGTGTTTTCCAAAATTCCACACAATATAACCTATAAAAAGGCCCCGCCACTTCCCACCTAAAATCAAGATTTTTTTATACTTCAATCTTGAATCCCTTCCTAATTATCTCCCTAAAAAACCTCTCTAGATTTTAGTTAACTTTAATAATTGGAAAGAGTCCTAAATTATTTTTTTTCTAAGAAGCTCTATAAGGGAATTCACTTGTGTTCAACAAGGTTAGAGTGAATCTAAGAAATATGAATCCATGATAAGGTTATTTTCATCTCAAATTTCTTATATTGAGATATATTACATATTCATCCCTTTTTTATTTTTTGGATTTACATAATACCCCTAAATATATATTACAAATTTTTCAAAAAATTAACAAGATTGAAACATCCTTCTACGGTTTTCACTTTTCAAGTATCTTGATTCAAAATCTACCAAATAGGTAATGATATTTAATCAACTAAATTCCTTTCATTGAGTTATAATCATTTTGTAATACTTTCTACATGATCACATTTTCTTAACATCTAATATAGTTTTCTCTATAAAGTATCCTCTCTAAGTATTCATGGTTTTCTAAAGTAATGTATATTCTCATTGTTTTATAAATTAATTCAATTTGAAATTAATGTTATTAAAAATGTTAGGGTATTGTTTAATCATTCCCTTTTCATTGATTCATATACTTTCATCTTTGTTTATGTTGTTATAATATTTTTTATTATACCATTTCTCTATATACTATGGTAATTTCTCTTTTTATATGTGGAAATTAAATTTTCATTTCATAATCTTCTTATTGGATAGTTGTTTTCTACATAAACATCTGAGGTCATTAAGAATAATTATCATTATCTCTACATAATATATATCTACTTTCTATACATATATATTTATTCTAAAATTATTTTCCTATTCGATTTTTAAATTTAAAAATTTATAGTCATTCATAATTTTTTATAATTTTTCATTATATCATTTAAAAAATAATGTTTATTATTTTTTCATCAATGTAGTTTATCATTAAAACTATAAAAAAGATTAAAAGGTGTCTCTTATAACATATAAATATTTTTTTATATTCCACTAAAAATTAAATTACCATATAATTATTTCTTATCAAGGTTAATTTAGTGGGGATTATTTTAAAATAATTCATTACATAATTTTCTTATCACCTTCTGAGAAATGATTTATCAAAGTGATGTGTAACTTCATTTTTTTATGAAAACATTAACAAAAATTTTGAGTTTTTTATTTTAACTTAAATTTTCCAATTTTTATTCAAAATAGATAACTTTTATGAAGTTATTTTAATGAATTAAACTCTACATAATACTGTGGTATACTTCTTTGGGAGGTCAAATTTTTACTATCAACTGGTTTATTTCTTACTGTAATTTTCTATGATAGTATTATAAAATGTTGTATGACCTATTTTACCTTCTTGGGGGTTTTCATGATGAGATATGTGTCTTCATTTATAAGTATCACATATATAAGGTTTATCTTTATGTGATGGATGAGTCTGACAAAGTGTTATAATTCATTGGAAAATGATTTATATCTCATAAGATAATGATATTCTGCATGGACATGATTATGGGTAACCTTGTTCCCATGTTTGTGTGTGAACATGATTACAATTATCTATATTAAATCTTTTTTCATGGAAATTATTTTGGGTAGGTTTTTTCATATTTTTGTTCATAGAAATGATTATAGTTGACTTTTTTACAAGTTTCTGCATAGACATGATTACAGGGATCCATGTTCCCAATTTTTTCTATAGATATGATTACAGTTATCAATTTTCATAGTGTTTTAATTTCCTATTATTATATATATAGCACATTTCTATGTTATACCACATGAAAATGATATCCTCCATGGGTAATTATTATTTTATCATGGTTCTTCATTTATACATCATTTTATATGTATAATCCTTTGAGGTTATATATGTTTATGTTATGCCTTATGGCTAGCTCTTATAATTATTTATTCCTTTAATTTTGATACTTATATCATACTCATTTTTTCACAAGATTGTGATGTAAAAATTTATGAATCATTGATATGGTTTCCCTTAATAATAATTTGAACACATTTACTCTTTTGATACCATTCACCATGTAATGCAAAAGAGTATTTTGTATGATGTCTTACAAGGATAGAATTTGATCAAGTTATATGTGAGAGATATTGATTAAATAATTTGAAAAAATATATTTAAATATTTTTTATACAAATAAACTAAACATTTAAATATTTTGTGTTTTTTTCATGAGATTTAATGATTCTGTTTTTAATAGATATTAAGTATAAATAGGTTATACATGGGTAGATTAGTTGATTTACATGATTCAAATGAATAGTGGATGGTTTATTTGACATCATATGGTTTGTTAATATTGGAGGGAAGCCTCATTCAATATTTTTGTCTTTTATTTTTCTCATCTACCCAAGGAGAGGTGTTTCTTGAGTATCGTTGAGATAAGGAGTTTATAAAATCTTCTTCTATCATTTTTAAAGATATAAAAAATGGTTTATTATGTATTAAAATGATATTATACTCTATATTCCATATTATATGGTTATGGTGTCATAAATATTAATGGTTTATGAGGAAAGGAAGACATGTGGTGAATTATATTTCATAATAATTAATTAAACTATGAAAATGAACATGATACAAGTAATTTCAAGGAGAAAGATGTATGTATATTCATTTTATTTTTTCGGATATTTATAATGTGTTCATTTTTTTTACACGATTCTAAATGTTATGATTTTGTTCTAATTGGTATTGTTGATAAACCCAATAATCATAATAATGAAATAATTAATTAAATAACATTATAAAAGTTAGATAATAATTCATGGAATTTGGAAAACCAGTTTTGTTTTTTACATTTTTATGTTGATTCTATTTTAAGGTTTCAGTAATTCTTTTTATGATGATGGTAACCTTAGTGGTACTAATTTTTTATGGTTCGGAAGGGGGTGTTGTAGTGATTTGAAGTAATTTGTGATTTCACATGGAATTGAAAACATAATTAATGATTTAAATATGATAGTGTAAATATAAATGTAAATAATATATTTAGGAGTGGTTGTAATCAAAATTATATGTTAAATATATTTTTTTAAAGGATGGGGCCGAAGCCTCAATTTATTATTTAAATCAAAGACCCATTTATTGATGGACGTCTTGTCCAGTGAATGGTACTTATAATTCAATTTTTTTATTCTATAGATATCTTATATTTAATTAGGAAAAGTTATTTATGGACTACTATGATATGGGTAAGGTTATATTATTTGATGAAATTCTAATATTGCATGATATCTTTTTTAGTCGGTTTAGTTTGGTGGAGATATTTTTGGGAGTTGAATTTGTATTCATATTCACTTAAATATTTTCATTAATGTTGTGTTAAGTTTTGGAAAGGATGTATTATAAGACTTAAGGTGTTCTGTTGGAATATTATTACTTATTTCTTATAAAATTATATATGAGAAGGTCGGTTTAGGGAGTTTTTAGCATACAGATGAAGAGGGGGATTGTTTTTGTTTATTTATTTAGTGGTGGGAAATTTACAAGGAGAAGGTTATTAGTTAAAATTAAAATGTTAATATAAAAAAATTATTAAATTAATCCATGGTAATTAAATTGTGAAATGATGAATAAAATTTTAGAAAATGGTGTTGATGTGGAAAGAATAATTGAAAATAAAAGTAGTTAAAATATAAATACCATATAAAGTAATTTGGATTTATTTTATATTCTATGAAATTATTTTATTACTATTTAGTTATCTTGGATGTGATTGTCTTATTATATATCATGATACATGTTTATTACAATGCTATTTTTTTATCCTTCTATAAATAAATTGGATTCATGTGATAATGTCGTGATAAATTATTAAGGGTGGTGTATCAAGGGAAATAATGTTTCAACATTATAGATTACAGAATGTGAGGCCCCACATTTGGTATATATATGGTTTGTAATGGCATTTTGTTTTTTTTAATTTATATACCAGCAGTATAGGTTATGCGCTTATAGTGTGGATACACAATGGGGTATGTGATTGGAAGGATAGTGAATGAGGTTGATTTCCTTCACATTCATGTCACCCTACTATTATTAATAAGATATATGTGTGTTTTTTTGTAGATATATGTGGGGTAAATTCATTGAATGAGGGAACAAGCGCAATGTCTTTAATTTCTATGATAAACTACTAGTATGTGGTTGCGATAGGTGGATATATGGTTATACAATTTATAGACAAATGCTAAAATGGCTGGATTGGGGTGTGAGGATCTATTTTTTAATGTGGTGTTTTTGTTCTTTCATTCTCTCTTCCTAAATAGTTTTGAGGGGTTTTATTACTATGGTTCACTAATAAGTTATCAATTGAATAAACCTATGAATTGACAAGAAATACAGGTGTTATATTTCCATGAAATTTTATTTATTTTTTCATGAATATCAGCTTCTCTAGATTTCTCTTTTCTTGTTATTTATTATGATATTTAATAATTTTTTCTAGGATGGTAGTTGTAATGGATGCATTATTGAGGAATGATAGTTAAAGGGGATCCACGAAATTGATGAAATAATAGTAGCTCGAGAGTGAATGAAAATGTTGGGGAATTATATTTCTTATTATTGTCCTATTATTTATGTTTTCATTTGTTTATGACACACAAGTGTAGTATTTTTTATTTATTTTACATAGATGTCGATTTTTTAATATGGATGACCCTACTAAGTATTATAAAGTTCTCAAAACAATCATAATTTGTTTATTTTTTTGGGATAGTATAAGGGAGATTGTTGCCATTGTTTGGGTAACTCAAGTAGTGTCTAGTTGATAATATGGATTTATAAGAGATCATTCATATATTTTCATTCAGTGTGATGACATCATTTGAAATATAAATGACATTTGTATTATGGTATATTTTTAATTTAATGAGATCTCCTATATTGATTAGTGGTGTAGATATATTTTCCATGTTTTTATGAGGCAAATAACTCGTATTGTTGTGTTTTCTATATTTAGTTATAGTTACCAACATGTAGACTATTAGGGGTGGGCTATGGGGGTCTCTCTAAACTTTTATACTGACACATGAGTGTTTCTAGTGGTGGTGGTCATAACAAAGAGACATGGATCCTTTGACATGGGAAATAAAGGGATGATATTAATATAAAAAGGGGTGGGTTCTGTATGATATGTAATAAGCATGCATCAATAATTGGTGGGATGGTGTACAAGGGATATATACAATGATATGGGATGTCTAGTGAATGATTTAGGCTCTGGAAGGTAATGGGATAGATATGATAATTGGGATGCTTTTTTGATTCATTATTCCTTCAAGTCTAACTGTAATTTAATATTAACCAACCAATTTATGCTTATCAAGTCAACCCATATTCAAATTAAAATAAATAATTAACTACTTTACAATTTAAATCTAAAAATATAACTTAATTCTAAGAAATTAGTAACTGTTATTTCAATTTATAATTCTAAAATTAAATTTTCAATAACAACATATTAAATATAATTTTTATAAATTAATTCTCAAAATATTTATAAAAATCACCATTAAAAATATGACTTTCATCTAAATAAAACCATCCCTAAATATACCTTTTATTAAAAAGGCGAATTAGTTTAAATAATCTACATTACCCGACATCATATTTTTGAAACGCTTCTACCATGAAAATTATTAAATAATCTATGATTAGTAGAATGTGGTTTTAATATTTTGGTATCTCTTAAAAAAATCTAGATTTTGTGGTTATTTATGTTTTTTCATTTGTTCTTTGGTTTTTCTGTATTATATTGGTTTTTATTATTGGAGTTATAGGGATATGTTTTTCATGTAGTTAGGTGTGTGTGGTCTCAATGATTACACTATAGGAGAGCAAGGTTAGAAAATTTTCTAATTTCTTTTTAGTTAATAAATTATTAGTCATTATAAAGACTTTATACTTCTATTAGATATCTATAATTTCATTATATTATTTTTTTACTAATTTTTATTTCTTATTTGATACTAATAACCAGGTTTACGATGATTCAATTTATTATACAATGAAATTTCTTTCATTGTTTTTATTATCAGATTATTTTGGTTATCAGTTGATTTAAGGTGTTTGGTTTTTTCTACAACCATTCATTCTTTTCATAGGAGTGTAAAAATATAATAGAAAAAATCCTTCTCCAAAAGAAATAAACAATATCATGCACCAAATAAAACTTATTCAAGCCAAGGATGACATTGTATGGTTATATTCACAATCATAAGAAATATCAAAAAAATGATATTGTTTTTTATAAATAATAAATTACAGTAATACATATATCTAGAATATTAAAAAACAAGGTAATTAGAAGCCTATCTATATTATTTATTAAAAAATTACTAATCCAGTTTCATTAATGTTGTGTTTATCTCCCTAATAAAATAATTGATATTCTATGGTTCATGATAATCATGTGGTACCACACATAGAATCGTCTCCACCAAGAACTAGAAACTTTATTACATCCATCTAGCACTTTCATGTCCCTTTTTCTGATTGACCTAGATAACATATACCACATTGACCACACTCATCCCTATATCCAAGAGAATGAGGGTAATAAAGGTTGTATCACCATCCTTCTCTATCTCCCCTCTAGTATCTGGAAGATTGACCATACAACTACTGATTATTTATTTGAAGAATTTGTATGGTTTACACCAATAGTTGGTCACCAATTTTCAATAGAATATAAAAAAGTTCAAACTCTATATATTATATTATACATGATCATTGAGTAAAAAAATCAAATCATACATAGGTTCCTAGTAAAGTCTATTTTTTTATTTTTGGGGAGACAAGATATTGGAATATAAGGATAAGTCCTTGCTATATGAAACATTTAATTAATAGGTTATATATTACCTTTACCCATAGGATTACTTCTTAAAAAATCCTCATGACTCCCCACTGATTTTTTTTAGGCTAAAACTTTTCAATAACACATTCCTTAACCAAAACTGGAACAATCAATGACAATGTGAATTGGGTGACCTATAACTACATCACCTGATGCAAGGCCCCATTTAAAGTAAATGATATAACCTCCTCATCAACAAGAAGTTATATAGACTAAAAAAATTGGTCCTAAGAAAAAAATATAAAACTCCATAAAGTAAGAGTTACCCTACCAGAATTAATGAAACACCCTATATCATGCCACCTTAAAAGTCAAAGAAAGGATCTCATCCTAAAACTGATTATAAATCCTCTCCCAAAAAACATCTCACATGTCTCGATACCCAAAAAATAAGACCAACCTATGAAAATTTTTCATCACAATAAGTTGATATTCAAATGAATCTATTGCTCTTTCCTAACATGGATCAAATTAAATGAAATATAATGCTCTTATGACCACCTCTCAGTATCGTAATAAACATTTTAGATATTTTTGAAAAAAAATATATACTACAGAAACTCATAAAACATCTTGTTACATGTGTCACCATTATAAAACATAACCCTAAAATAATTTGTTATAATATCCTATTGGAAATCAATCTCCTAAACCTCATGAGGACTTATTAACGGTATATATCTGTAAGAGACATGAATTTTTGATAATCCTAATCTTGAAATATAAAATTGTAATGATTACTTATATAATTTTATCATAATATTCCAATAATTTCACAATTCTATCAAAAGGGTAACAATCATGATGCATGAACCTTACACAAGTCACTACACTACAAACAATATCACTTCACTTTATATGTTTTGTAGAATTATGGTACTTGGATCAAATAAAAGGGGACCTTGATTACCTATTTCCATGATGGTCTCTATTGACTATATTACATACCAAGTTCATTTGATATCATTTCCCAACAAATCCCATGTAGTCCTCACTAGTTTTTAACTCCAAATTTCATTCCAACTATTAGCCAAATTCTCTAATACATGTTTTCGAAAACCCACCCCCACTAAAACACCTCTAGGACTGATATGATTGATAAGTGTGACCACCAAATCCCACATCCAAACCTAACACATTTTAGTAAGTTCCATCCCATTATTTTATCCCATCCTAAGAAAATAATTTGTGTGTGTGTGTGCGTGCGTGTGTGTGTCTTTTCACAATTAAAATTATATTCAGTTAGTTCCTCCCAAAAATCACTCTTGTAAATTTTGAACCAAAATTATAATTCCATAGTGGATAAATAGATAAACTGACTCATTAACTACCATGTTAAACTATGTTATCAATCTTTCAATGTCTTCCTTCCTATATATTGTATTAAAAAACAGGTAACATGGAATCAAAAGAAAATATATATAATAATGATATTGTTCATTTCATTGAATTTCCAATTGATCTAGTCTTTGTAATCCCAAATGTCACCTATATCATTACACTAATCCCATTAATTGACCGTGTCACTACATACCATGTCCCAATGACATTTACATCACCATCAACACATTCATATCAACACAATACAACACCATCATATCTGATGTCATAATTTAACAAAATCTTGATCCATTATAGTCCACATACACATAAACTACAACTTTAAATATTATAATCTATGCATGTATTCACAAATCATACATGCAAGAAATTAATAACTAAACATATATATGTAGAAAAAGTATATAATCCACTATATCCCCTTATATTAATGTGTCCTAACCATAATTTACTACTTACTTTATGTATATACATACTATAACCATAATCCATCAAAACACATACTTATTTATATACCATACTATATCTATAAGATAGATCACATTAGGGGGAGTACATATCATGATTTACCTCTATAGCCTAGATGTTGAAAAAAATACCAAAAACCCAAAAACATCATATGGGTGTCAATTGTGGTGCATAACATGGGTGATAAAGAATATTAAATCATAAAATTATAATAAATATATTTATATATAAAACAAAATCCCATTTAACATCAACCATCTAGTACTGATATAATAATTATGACTGACATTTCTAAATAACGTTTTTTAAACTCTATAAATAATAAAAGAAACATTTTAATAAAAAAAATAATCATTGTCAATTCCATATTATATAATCATTAATTTCAATTCCGAAATTAACACAAGAATTTTAACATATTATTCTTGACATATTAATCATTACATTAACTTAATCAACCATTCATTAATACATCAATTAACAAATATACACTCCTTTAAAAAAATATCAATCATTTCCTCTTCATATTCCATTCGATTCTTAATAAACTAGACCGTTTATTTATTCATTAACTCATTTACTAATAATCAATGAAAAATAATCAAACACATTCCCATTAATGAATACTTAAATCATTAATATTCTATAGTTTTTGGATACTCAAACACATATATCGAAAATTTAAAAACACTAACATAATTAATTTAACCAACTACTACAAAATAATCATCACTAACACATTCCATCCACCATAACATCATCTGTATCACTACTAAACATCATTGAGAAAATCTTGTCATGAACCACATCAAATTTCCATCATCTCAATACCACAAACAGTATCACACAAACCAAAAAATTATATATCCAAAGTAGGTTTAAATTAATGGAACCAAGTGTATTGAAAGATTAAAATTATAAAAATAAATTTTTAACCATAAAATAATACAATTTATACCATAGAATCATGCCACAATAAAAAGTACAATAAAACATATCACCAAAAAAGCCCAAGAATAAAAAAGTAAAATTATAAATTCATGAATCATTATCTTTTTCATATTTTAATTATTTACCTATTATTAATATTTTAAAAATTCCCCATCCATATTACAACTACAATCATAAAATAGAAATTTTTTTGATAATAACATCAATTAAATATGATTAATCTATTCATTATCCATATAAACTAATTATATGAATAATTATCAAGATATAACAATTCTATATTCCTACCCTATATAATTTTTAAATATTTTATCTATTTCTAACATAATAATCCATTAATAACGATTATAGAATAAAAAATATTAATCTACCACATAATCGAAAAGATATTATAAAATCCAAATCATGAAAAATAACATCAAAACATGTGATGCACAATAGTTGCTTCCAATTTATTTAATTTGATATTATTATATTTTTAGGTAAATTTTAAATCAATCTCCAAATTAATATAAATTATGATAATTCAACACACAAATGTTATGATAAAATAAATGTTTTTAATCCCATACCAAAATATGAATCTGTAGGGACCAAAATGAAATAATGGAGGAAGGGAAGATGAAATATCCACCATATGCCCCTATTAAATCAAGAAACACTGTGAAAATAATTGAATCAAAATCCTGAACAAACATATTAAACCAACAAAACCTTAATTATATTGATTAATAAGAAGAGAAAATAAAAGAGGAATACGAATGATTGAAAAATCGAAGAAGCATAATACTTTGTATTTAAAAGATGTTATTGAATAAAACAAAACCCAAATAATTTATAAAGGGATCGTATAATTTATATGAAAATTTTTCTTTCTTAAATATTGTTTCAGGTTGAAATAAGGGAACAAATTAAATTATAGAGGTGTCTCAAATTTATAACTAAAATATGGAAACAATGCATTATGGTGTAATACAGAGCACCACGAAACAGTCATGGAATGGTCTAGGTATATCATTGTAGAAACCTAGGTAATGCTAATATTAAATAAATTTCATGAATAATTATTATTCAAGATTATATTTTATAGATTCATATTCACTATAATATTTTTAAGTCAATTTTAAAATGAAAAATAAATAGTTTTATCTACCAAAAATATTTTCGATGAATTCTATTGTTTTATTAGATATTATGATTTATAAAATTTAGGTTTATAATTTTATTAAATAGGGTTAATTTTTGATATTATCATTTCAAAATTCTATTTGGTTATTATTTCATATTTTTCATAAATAGTTCATTTTTTGGTAAATAGTGAAAAATACAGTCTCCTCAAACACCGTAAAATTTCATTTGATTAAGTATTTGAAAGTTAATAGTTGGTTTTAAATTTATTTAAAGGTCAATTAACAATAATTATTTAGTCATAAACTAGTTAATTTCATTGAGATCAGTCATATGTATTATTTTTGTGTAAATTATTTTTTATGCATAAAACGAAATTTTTCTGAAAACTATTTTTCATTAAATTATTTAAAATTATATTAAATTTAATTTTTTAATCCTCTAGAAATTCAATCATATAATTATTATTTCATATTTATAATAGAATATTACATTATTTGATAAGGGTAATTTTATTTTTATTCATAAAATTATGTTACCAAAGATAAATTTAGACATCGAGGTTAAAGGTAAATGAGTGATGGTTAAAATAAGAAATGTGGCATAAAATGTCATTAAAATTCGTCCAAATTAGATTAGATGTGTGTAATTAAAACCTCCCCCCTAATCATTTTTTTGAAATTTATTCCACTTGGTGTCACTTGACCATAAGAAATCAATGTAAAATATTTTAATGTTATTATTAATTATAAGTGTGTCACTCCCCTAACTTATAAAAGGATCCCATACCCCCTCACATATCTAGAAAGATTAATAACTCTATATAATAAAATATATTCCCAAATAAATACCATAAAACCTTATCCATGTCCTAGAGGTTTTCTCACCAGAAAATACTAATTTAAGAATCCTTACTATGTTTTTTAATGGAAATTATCCAAGGAAGAGTTGTATGTTCTAACCATGTTTCTTCATGTTTCATTCTTTTTAGACCTTAAAAATATCTTCAATAACTATTTTGACATAATGAAATTTATATCATTAAATTAGAATAATTTTATTATATTGATCTAGTAACCATACACTTCTTTCATTCCGTCAATTGAAATTTGAAAACATTGTATGTGGGAAATAAGGACTACCAACTCTATGGACGATATATTTCATTTTTCATCACCTTTTCACATATATGGTTATGAATATTGATTAAATATATGATTAAGATATATATATAACATAATTATGATTATATAATGATATATAATGATTTTTATTCTTTTATATTCATCCATTAAACAATGAAATTGACGCTCTTGCATACTTGTAGACTACTGCCTCCATGAATAATGTGACTAATTTTATATAACTCTATTACATGGATTCTCCTAAATTTTATTTAATGAATAAATATATTTTTAATACAATTATAATATTTTTAAATTATTAAGTAGTATTTTTATAACCCCCTTTTACATTGGTCAAAACACTAAATATTTTTAAACTGAACGAACCTAAGACATCAGATGAAAAATTAATAAATTTGGAAACTAAGTAAAATTGTATAAAAAATTAAATTAATGTAATAATAAAAATTAAGAATACATTAAAATATAATTTAAATTATTCCTAAGAAAATAAATATTTAAAATATTATTATTATTAATGAAACTAAATTACACATGGAGTCATTTGTTGCTTAACGAATGTTATTTTTCTTTAAAACATTTTTTGAAGTTCTAATATTCTTCGTCTAAATATTTTTCCTTGGTTAAATGATAATTAAATTTTTCAATGAATTTTATTACTTATACATAATAAATATTTTGGATATTTTAAACACTTTTTTTCATCCCTTATGATGCTCTAGAAAGAAATATTTGTGTCATTTTTTCATATGGGTCATTTAATTTTATCTTTACAAAGATGTAAAATTAATTATTAATTAACATTTACTACTTTATCTATTTTTCCCATGACTATGACCTATATTCATTATTAATAATTTTCTATAAGTTTCAATGGTTTTTAAATAAATATCCTTTTAACATTATTCAAATATTTTTTATTTATTAAAATAATTTCAAAATAAAAGGGTATTTTTTCTTATTTTTATGATATATCTAAATGTGTATTTTATTATCAATTAAAGTACTAATATTTAAGATTTTTCTTATGAAAATGTATTATTTTAGTTGTTTAATTTATGTTATGATTATTAAATATTTTATATTCTGATGAGTGGGTCATATATAACCCTCTAATGTTTTGAGTAATGATATGTTCTATAAATAAGATATAATGTAATTTACCATGTATGTTATTACAATATAAAATTTCTTTTAAAGGTGATTTTAAAGAAAATTATACAAGAATAGTTAATGTTTTTTCCATTTAATTATATAATTTATATTGAAAATTTATTGATTTAATTAGTAATTAAGTTTATATAATGGTTAAAGGAAGGTTTTAGGATCATCTTTTGGTGAATGGTTTTCTTTTCAATGAAAACATTTCAAGAGTTCCCATGTTTTCTCAAGAAACATTAATAATTTTGATTTTTTCATTTATGATATATAATATTTTTTAAAAACATTTGGAATTGAATATTATATCATTTTTAATTAAATAATTTTTTAAGATCAATTTTTATTATATAAAAAAGTCAAACAACCTTATGGATTTTCATGTTTTTCGATTGGAACAATAGTTTTATTTTTTTATATCCCTTAGTGATCTCTTTTTTTCTCATACCACGTTTTTAAATGACTTTCAAAGGCCCTATGCATGTTTGTTAACTATAGAAGCATTAATGGTGACAAGTGATGAATAAATATAAAGTATCAGGAATAAAATATGAGTATAAACATGAAAAATAAAATTAGAAAAAATAAACACTTTGTGGAAGTACACACTATGTTTTTTAGTGGTTTTAATAATTATATAAACATTTAAACCGAAAAGAAACTACAAAAATAATAAAGTACAATACATTATATTACATTCAAAATTATGGGTATATTATGATACATGTTTTTATAGTTGTAATCAAACTCAGTATTAGTTAACATTAGAGGATAGGATGTTTGAAAAAAAGATACCTTATGGATGTTAATCTATGGTTATGTTATCTTGAGATAGTGTTTTAGGGTTTCCATGTATCTTCTTCTAAATCAATTATATTTTATAATGGTTTATATATGAAAATAGGGAGAATGAGGTAGGAAGGAAACAAGAAGATAATATCCTTCTAAACTAGAAATGTAGACTATTTGGAATTGTAGATAAGAATTTTGTGGATATGTTAACTAAATTTATGAAAGATATTATTTTTTGTACACATATAAGGTAGAAAACATGTTCTCTGGGGATTAGAATGACAGTGGTGGTGTATTTTATGAAATAAAACCTGATGTATTTAATTGGTACAAGGGATAAATTTGTAAAATAAGGATGGATTAAATTTTTGGAAAAAATATTTTATGTTTTTAAGTGTTTAGAGAAATAGAAGGTAAATATTTCTATTCATTAATTATAAAGATATAAATATTACAGGTTGTATTTGATTAATAATATAAAGGAAAAGGAATAAGGTTATACCTTGGAATGGATAACATATAATGATCTTATCTATGATAAATATTTTTAGAATGTTTCTTGACAAATAATTTAAATAAAGTTACTGGAGTTTTAAAAACAAGAAGAATCTATTTCCTCCTGTAAAGAAAATTTTACAAAAGTAACCATGTAAGAACATAATTTTATTCTGAACTATGAATGTAAAATTGATATACATTAGTCAGGATTTAATTTTTTTTAAATAGTTTCTTTATATACCTTTGATTTTGTAAGTAATAAGTAAATTCTTTGATGTTATTAGATGTTTGAGATGGAGTTTGGTGAATTTTATAACAAAAAATACAAGATGTGGTGTCTATGGTAATAAATAGGGAAGCATAAATATATTAAATATGGAGATAAGAAAAATAAACATCCATAATGTTATAATTATTGAAATCATAATTCTTGTCAATGTATTATATGATCATGAAAGTGTTATTAGTGACGTCGGTGGGAGTATCTAGTTCATGAATTCAAATAAAAGATAAATAGTAATTTTCATAATATTGATGAAAATCTAGCAGTTAGATGTTTTAATTATAATGATAAGGGACACTATAAAAATGTTTTTTTCTATAGAACAGTATGAAGGATGGAGATTATATATACCATAAATATAACGGTGTTGAAAAATCTTGTTCTTTTACCTTGAAATTTTTTTTATAATGAATTGAAGTTCCAAAACATAAATTACTTATTTACTATAAGTATGAAAATTTATTTTTTTATTTGGTACCTATATATTCTATAAATTATTTGAAATTTTCATGTAAAATATAAATATATCATCAAAAATGGATAACTTTTTGGAGAAAAAAAGTGGATGTATTAAAGAAACAACGATTTGTGGGAATCTTACAATCATTATCTAGTGAGTTATTTATCCTATAAATGATTTTGTCTTACAATTTTTGGAGGATGATGTTATTATAGATATATATTGGATTTCTATTTATCGTGATATGATAGATCGTATAGCTAAAGAACCCATAATAATTTTCAAAATGAATTTTAATTTTTATATATTAATGAGTTCACACAAATGAAAAAATATCATGAAACTGGGAACTTTATGAAACATTATAGATAATTTTGTCATGATTGTATCATTGAAAATAATTAAATTATTTATATCATTAATTATTAGTTGGGAAATAAATTTTTATTTTTTTTTTCATGATGATTCTCCTGATGATATTCGTGATCAATGGGTTGAATTTACTATTAAATTAGTTCTAAAAACTATGCTAATTTATAAACCCCGATATCTAATGGATCCTATATAGCTTTTCAAATTGAAAATACAATTACAAATATTACATGAATATTTATTCATCAAACCAAGAACATCAACTTGGGGTGACCCTACTTTTTTGTTAAGATAAATATTTATTTATTGGTATTTTCATTAATTAGATGGCACTCAATAACATAACTATTAATAATTCATTACCTCGTATTAATGAATTGTTTTATTAGCTCTATGGTGATCAATATTTTTCAAATATTAGAGTCAGGTCTATATATCATAATCTATAATTAAAGAAGGGAAACATTTCTAAGATAACATTTCAATATTTTTATTGCCACTATGAGTTTATTATTATTATTTTTATGTGAAAAAGTCACCAGTTTTATGTATAGAGTTTATGAATATATTTTCCTATGGGTATTATGTAACACCCCAATCTTCCACGGTACACTTCTCTTTAAATAATACAATAGCGTGTGTTGTACGCAACACGGAGTTCAAGCACACCACGACTTACCGAACTAGCCGATCAAAAGAGGTTATGAATAGTATTAACTGAATTTTAAATATTATATTATCCTTATAATTTTAATCCATATTATGAGTTTCTAAGACCTGATTTATGAACAAATTCATTTTTTCAGATAAAAGATGTTTTTTTTAAATGAAAATTTACCGCCTTTTAATTGAAAATCGTTTTTAAATCCAATATTTTAAACTTTTATATATTCAATTTGACAAAATTAAATACTTATTTAGAATGAATACATAATAATTTAGTTTCAATAATTTTTTGGTGTCTTTATGATAACTTTCATATTTGGGTGAAGAGTGAAAAATACTATATTTTATCTGAAAACAACTTTTTTAATCAAACTAATTTATATTGATAAATTATACATTTTAATGGATTGGAAGTACAAATATATTATATTTTTACTATTTAATACAATGATGGTCATTTTATGTAATTTCACCTTGAAATTGGACATAAACAATTGTCAATCTTTTGATAGTTATTATTTCTTAAAAAAACGCCTTTTGGTTTCGAAAGAGGGAATCAATTTTAAATTAATAAATGAAACTTTTATGTTTTGAGTTTGGTAAAATAGAAATAATTTTTGGATTTGGAATAACTAATTTATCCTAGGGTTTAATTTTGGTACTTTTTGGATAACTTTTATATTTTGTTGAATAGTGAAAATTACTCAATTTTAATTAAAAACAACATTTTTTAATCGAATTAATTAATATTGATAAATTATTAAGTTGAGTGGTTTTAAAGTATATTTATTATATATTTTTACCATTTAATTCAATGTTTGTCATTGGACATAATTTCACAATTAAACCAGACTTAAACAAGTGCCAGTCTTTTGATAGTTATTATCTCTTAAAAACACGCTTTTGGTTTTAACAATGGGAATTATTTTTAAATTAATTTCTCCCACTTCTGTGTTTTGAATTTGTAATAATGGATCCCATATTTTTAATCAGGATGTTCAAATTGTGTAAATAGGTAACTTTTATTTTTAGACATTTTGAATAATTACTGCGGTAAATATTTTATTTACCATGGTTAAGGGTAAATCCGGTAAATAAGGGTTAAAAAAATATATTATAATAATACTAAATTACCCTAAAACGTGTCTTAACCCTATTGGTTGATACATGGTCGACCATGGGAATCTTTGGGACAATTTTGGGACCTCATGGATCCACTTGTAAGTGATAGGGACACTTTATTTTAATTAAGTTAAAATGAATACAAAAATGACACAAGCATATATCTTTTAGAAAAACAATTTTTACATAACTTTATATATGTTTTATTTTCTACAATAAATATTTATTAGAAATCTAAAAAGATTTCCTACATAATTATATTTTATTTATAATTTTAACACATTAAATAATTTAATTTATTTATGACAAAATGATGATGAAGAAATTACCATAATAGTGAAAAATTAAAATAATTAATATTATAATTACCCAAATAAATATAATTTGAAACTTTTAATGAATTAAATTAATTTTAAAAGATAATATGATATATTATGATTGATTTAATTGACTTTATTTGAAGTAATAAATCTATTATGACTTTCACAAAAATCAATTATTGAATAGTGTCAAAATTGACATAAAAGAGTTTTTAAAAAAACATATTATATTATTAATTGGTATAAAATTCCTAAAAATATAATGGTCAGCCAAGAGACTTATATCAAGATAGGTGTATCATTAATGTACCACTTGAGGGTCTCATGTATGTATATAGTATGTTTATTAACTATATAATATAAAAATACAAAGTGGCATGGTAAATGTCAATTTAATTAACTAAGAGTTAAAACTAAAAGATAAAGCTAATATAATGATCCAAAACTGTCTAAATTATATTGGTTGAATGGGTTTTCACCTATCCCCACCTTTAACTTTGAATAATCAACTTTTGAGCTATTATAAACCGAATATAAATTTATTATAAACTAATATTTCTATCTTTTCCAAAGGTTCCCCCACCCCTCTTATAAAAGGGCACTCTTCCTTCTCATATCTTCACACCTCCAAAGCCTTTTGGTTCGGCCAAAACCTGCCCAAATACTCTCTCAACATCCCTCAATACAACCTAGAGGCCTTATTGTGATCAGAGAGCCAACCTAAGGAGCCATTTTGATCAAATCAAAAGGAAGAACCCGATGAAGAGGTAATGTTTTCACCACCCCTTTTCAAGTTCCTTTCTTCTTCCACTTCTTCTTTCTTTGTTATTACAATTATAAAATAATAACTCCAGTATCGTATATATACTGTGATGTTATTATAAATATGGTACAACCATATTCATTATACTATCCACCCTTTGAATAACATGTCACCATACGTGCGTACGTACGGCTTACCGTCTCCACGTCGTGGTGT
Organism: Viscum album; assembly: GCA_963277665.1. Lineage (NCBI taxonomy): Eukaryota > Viridiplantae > Streptophyta > Magnoliopsida > Santalales > Viscaceae > Viscum > Viscum album. The sequence goes on from OY728159.1 coordinate 710,276,845, forward strand.
AATTGTTATTCAATATATTATTATTTGGGTGGGTATAATAATGATGTGTAACTCAATTAAATAATTAATATAACATGATAATTATTATTTATATATTATATAACACCCAATTATATATTATTTTAATATCAAAAGAATGATATTGTCGCTCGTGCGTACGTACGGACTACCGTCTCCACGAACGCGATGAGATTCATTCTCCATCATATCCACTCAAGTACAATTATCATTTGACTATTTAAAAATAATGTTTAAGATCTTTATATCATTCTAGATATGAATAAGATACAACCTATCCATGAAAAACATGGCTTATGTAACAAAACATATAAAATAAAACGAGTAAGTTAACACCAGAAACGATGATAATTCTAAGATATTATTAACAAAGCAATGTTAAAAGATCATATATGATATCATATTAATGTATATGATTCATGAATAATTTAATAACAATTATTTAAACATTATAGAGGAAGTTAACCTACCCCAACAAAGGAAACGTACAAGGTAAGGGGTTTCTTAACTCACTCTTAATTTCGTGAGAATTCCATTGTTGACCACATAATTATTGCATGTGGTGTATGTGTACTGCCCATGATTGTAATCATTGTGTAATATGCTTTAATTTATTGGTATTTACATCATAATTGTATGATCTTTCTTTCATAGGTGTATGTTTCGTATGTTGCCTAATCTATATGGGAATTCCAAATTACAATTTCCACTCATTCGGCTTTATGCATACTTCATTGACTATTTTACTCCAAGATTATGTGTGGAATCACTATTCATTTGATTATGTCATAATTTCCACTCCCTTTTTTGTGGATATACTTTTGATACACATAATCACTCCATTGATAATTTCTAAAGTCATCAATATGAATTTGATAAGAATAATTTTAACTCATTATCCATTTGATGAGTTAAACATCCAATTCATTGGTGTTGTTTTTACAAGATTATGTGTGAATATCCTTTGATTGTTTTACACTGAATATCCAATAATATTTAGTGTATTTATATTTTTCACACATAACTATGTCGTTGATTTATCTTTAACCTAAGGATACGACCTTTATGATAGATTTCATCACAACTTATATTCCATTGAGACTTCTTTGTTGTTATACACCAAATCACTTTTATGTGGTGTATATAATGTACATTGACATAGTATATCATGAATCCCTTTATTCTCAGGATATTTCAATGTTTTTATTACCTCAATTATTTGTATTCAAGTGTCTCTCTTTTGGTTATAATCTCTAAATAAAATACCATTTTTTTAATGTTTTAAAGACTTATTCATCTAAATATTTCTCATTAATGTCCATGTTCTAAAAATGGTTTTAAGGAATTATTTATATGGAAATTAATGTTTTAAAAATAAAACTACTTTTAGAAAGTTTCAAAGTGGTATGGGACACTTTGATTCAAAAATCTATTTTTAAATGGTTTCTTGACAAATAGTGTGACTTTTAAATGATTGCAAGAAAAAGGTGGATATTTCTCTCAAATAGATTTGATAATTATTTTCATCCATGTCAACATCCTTAATTATTCTTGATTGAGGTTAATGTGATACAATACAATCTTCCATATTGTATCAAATGAGTTATGTTTGACTGTGGATGTGCCATTTTTATACCATTCATGTTTTGTAGTTAAAGTATTGACATTTCGTATGCTAGTTTTAATACGAATGTTTATTTTATGTTTAAACTTATTGATATGAGGAATGCATTGTATTAATAAGTGACGGGTGGAGCCCGCTATAGCTCCTCGATGCATCGGTAGTCTCATGAGACAAACTAGTGTCTTGGCACAAGGCCTTGGAAAAATCTTATTTGTAGTCTTGGCACGAGGCCTTGGCTATGTGGTTATGATAGTCTGGCATTATTCATTCCATCATTATGAATGTGGTTATTGATATTTCATGTGATTATTCGATTAGTAGAATATCCATGTGAATAAGTAAATGGAATTATTTCATTTTATTCATGTCATACTATGTTGAAGTTCAAGTTTAAAAGGCTTTTGTTTTAGTTATACATTGCCTTAAATATTTATTCTTGTCTATGAAAGATTCCGCTATATTGTTATCCTTACTGGGAATTTGAGCTCACCCCTTTTTTTATGTTTTATTTTTCCCAGGATATAAAGAAGTAAATTATGAATGACCTGCAGGGATAGTATGAGGGGATAAGAGTGTGGTCTATGGAGACTATGTTGTTGTAGTTTTCATTTTTATGATGTAAAACATTATGAATATATCTAGTGTTTCCAAGGCTACTAAACCAATCAGTCTTTCGAGATTTGATCTTTCTTGTGATCAGGCCAATGTTATGTAATAATGCACTGACTCTGGGTAACTGGGGTCGGGGCATTACAGTTGGTATCAGAGGAAGTTTAGTACAAACCTTGGAAGCTAGATTTAGATAAACTATTATTAGAGCACGTAGACCTAAGATGAACATTAAGGATTAGTATAGAAGGACTTCCTAGAATTTTGGTATTGTAGAGATTTTGTGAGTTTTATGAGAAATACATCCCTGTCTGGATACGAGCAGGTAGAGGCGGATCTGGCACAGATGTACCTAGGGGTAAAACCCGAAAACATCGCTTTGAGCTAGACTCGAACGGGAACTAGTGCACGACAATGGGCCTTGCTGCACTCTTGGTTACGACACTCCCGGGGGATATGCTTAAGATAATTTACATTTTCTTTACAAACCGAATTGATGTATTATATATAAAATGATAGTAATTTACCTTGGTTAATCCTAATGTGTTTCAAATTGAGAATATGGTGACATGATATTCTATAAATAATTATATGACTACTGTTACTCACACAATGCTTTCTGGTTTTAGTCAATGGCTGGATTCCATGGAAGTCCTAGTAACTTTGAGAATTTTGTACAAGGTAGGAACAGTGGTGGAAATGAGCAACAATATGGAGTTTTGATAGGCATGAATGATATCGTGTTCATGCCAAATCAGTTTTCCAAAAATATGATCAACAACATATATATTAACCAACTCCCAGACTCAACAAGGAAGAGAAAGGTGATGAATGATAAGAGCTCCAGCAATGGAGACCATGGAGAAAAGAACCCTCAATTTCCATCATGCAAGAAATGTGGTAGGAGACACCCGGGAAAGTGTCTCAATGGGACTAAGAAATGCTTTATGTGTGGGAAGGAAGGACATAAAGTGAAGAATTTCTGAAGAAAAATGAAGAGTACTATAGAAGAAGATAAAAATGGTCCCAAGAATCAATTTACAGTCATTTTCCATAAATGTAGGGGACCTGGACATTACCCGAGTGAATGCCATATTCTATAGGATATTTTCTTGGTCAAAGAAGAAGCTATTTGGAAAAAAATGGTTGGAGAAATGATTAAAAAGTATTAGTGCTCCCTGTTGATGGGTTTACATTGGAATAATTTTCTCTTGTATTTGTAACCCCGCAGTTTTCCATGTGAGAGTGATATTTTAGGAATAATTATCTCATCTCTTGTGGATATAGTTATAAATAACCATTTGGTTTTATATGATCATTGGGGTTTGAGAGAATTATAAGTTATTATAATTTGGGATTAAAATGCAAGGTATGATATAACATTTGCGGTTAAATTTATGTTATGGTATTTTGAGGAATTTATCTCATTTTGGAAATGTTATAAAATATAGTTTTTGAAAAAGGACAACATGTAGACCGTGTGACAACCCATCGCTTCGGAAAAAGCTGTGGGAATCGAACCCACAACCAATGTGCGATTGGGATTTATCACCTACCACTGGACTACGTGAAGTCCCTAGATAGTGTGACTAATTATTTTTAGTTAAATTATTTTATTGATCAACAATATATTGATTTGGGTTCTTATGTCTTTTTAAATGAATACCCTTGGTATAGGAAAATGATTTGGTGATTAAGTGATAAATGTTATTTTGGAAGATGTTCGCTTTTTTGGGGACACTATATGCCCAAGGAAAATAAAATACTATGGGATTTCATTTGAGGAGTAATGATGAATTTTTATCTACGTTTTTATTATGGATTTATAGTGATTTGGGCTATTTATGGAAATGATTAGCCTATAATAGAGAATATGTGATTAGGTTAATTACTTTTATGTATATGACTTTAAGTGTATTCTATGTCATTTGGAGATACAATTTAACATGGGAGACTACATAATCATATTCTTCTATGTTTTGGGTTCAAATATTACTTTGGATTATATGGATTCATTTTAAGGAAAAATTGATTATTGAATGGTATTTATTTAACTTTGGGGTATTTTTGGTTTAATTTCATAAATTAAGATTAGTGATTATTTATCTCAAGGAATATCCTTTTGGGTGATCATTAGATCTTGCACTAACCATTTTGGTTTTGATTAATCTCTAAAGACAATGTAAATATATAGTTCATCCTGCATGGATCATGTGATTCTATAGAAGTTTATTCTAGCTCTTCCAGTGTGACCAAGTCTTCTTGAAAACTCATCATTTAAAAAAATGAGTTAGTGTTGGAATTTTATTAAACAATGAAACTCTACTTAAAAAGAAATTATATATCTTTATATTCTTAGTCAATATCATAAATGAATTCCTTGTCCTTATGTAATGTAACTTAAAACAAAAAAAATGTTGTATGTTTACTTTCCTACTAGGAGACTAATGACCATTTGTCCCAATAGAGGTTTGTGGTTTTCTTATTCTTAACTTTCACCTGATCATTATTTCTATCCCTCTCCATCAGAACTTGACAGTTAGTTTATCATCCATATCCATGTTTTCTTACATGGAATCCGAGTATTGGTTATCTTGGTTGACCTTTATACCTATCTTTCTTTCTTTTAATGTGATAGTTTTATTGACTCTTTTTCCGATGTGGGACTTTCCATTATATTCCCAATCACAATTTATAAAAATTGCGAGGACGCAATTTATTGAAGGTGGGGAGAATGTAACACCCCAATCATCCACGGTACACTTCTTTTTGAATAATACAATAGCGTGTGTTGTATGTAACACTGAGTTCAAGTGCACCACAACTTACCAAACTAGCCGATCAAAAGAGGTTATGAATAGTATTAACTGAAATTTAAATATTATATTATCCTTATAATTTTAATCCATATTATGAGTTTCTAAGACACGATTTATGAACAAATTAATTTTATTCAGATAAAAGTAGTTTTTTTTCAAAAAATGAAATTTTACCACCTTTTAATTGAAAAGACTTTTTAAATTCAATATTTGAAACTTTTATATATTCAATTTGACAAAATTAAATCCTTCATTAGAATTAGGACATAATAATTTAGTTTCAATAATGCTTTGGTGTCTTTCTGATAACTTTCATATTTGGGTGAATATTGAAAAATACTATATTTTATCTGAAAACAACTTTTTTAATCAAAATAATTTATATTGATAAATTATACATTTTAATGGTTTGGAAGTATAAATAGATTATATTTTAACTATTTAATCCAATGATGGTCATTTTAAGTAATTTCACCTTGAAATTGGACATAAACAAGTGTCAAACGTTTGATAGTTATTATTTCTTAAAAATACGCCTTTTTGTTTCGAAAGCGGCATTCAATTTTAAATTAATAAATGAAACTTTTATGTTTTGATTTTGGTAAAATAGATGTAATTTTTGGATTATGAATAACTAAATTATCCTAGGGTTAAATTTTGGTACTTTTTGGATAACTTTTATATTTTGATGAATAGTGAAAATTACTAAATTTTAATTAAAAACAACTTTTTTTAATCGAAATAATTAATATTAATAAATTGTGAATTTGAGTAGTTTTAAAGTATATTTATAATATATTTTTACCATTTAATTCAATGTTTGTCATTGGACATAATTTCACAATTAAACCAGACATAAACAAGTGCCAATCTTTTGATAGTTTTTATCTCTTAAAAACACGCTTTTGGTTTTAACAACGGGAATTATTTTTAAATTAATTTCTGCCACTTCTGTTTTTTGAATTTGGAAAAATGGATCCCACATTTTTAATCAGGATGTTCAAATTATGTAAATAGGTAACTTTTATTTATAGACATTTTGAATAATTAATGCGGTAAATATTTTATTTACCATGGTTAAGGGTAAATCCGGTAAATAAGGGTTAAAAAAATATATTATAATAATACTATATTACCCTAAAACGTGTCTTAACCCTATTGGTTGATACATGGTTGAACAGGGGAATCATTGGGTCAATTTTCAGACCTCATGGATCCACTTGTAAGTGATAAGGACACTTTATTTTAATTAAGTTCAAATTAATACAAAAATGACACAAGCATATATCTTTTAGAAAAACAATTTTTAAATAGGGTTATACATGTTGGATTTGCGACTATATATATTCATTAGAAATGTAGAATTATTTAATACATAATTATATTTTATTTATAATTTTTATATATTAAATAATGTAATTTATTTATGACATAATGATGAGGCAGTAATTACTATAATAGTGAAAAATTAAACTAATTGATATTATAAAAACCAAAATAAATATAATTTGAAACTTTTAATGAATTAAATTAATTTTCTAGGATACTATGATATATTAGGATTTATGTAATGTACTTTTTTCGAAGTAATAAATCTGTTATGAGTTTCTCAAAAATCAAATATTGAATTGTGTCAAAATTGACATAAAAGAGTTTTTAAAACAAATATTATATTATTAATTGGTATTGAATTTATAGAAATCTAAGGATCGGTCAAAAGACTTATATAAAGATAGGTGTATCATTAATGGACCACTTTAGTGTCGCTTGGATGTATATAGTATGTTTATTAACTATATAATGTAAAAATAAAATGTGACATGGTAAATGTCAAACTAATTAACTAAGAGTTAAAACTAAACGATGATGCTAATATAATGACACAAACCTGTCTAAATTCTATTGGTTGAATGAATTTCGACCTCTCCCCACCTTAAACTTTGAATAATCAACTTTTTAGCCATTATAAACCGAATATGAATTTATTATAAACTAATATTTCTAGCTTTTCCAAAGGTGCCCCCCACCCCTCTTATAAAAGTGAACTCTTCCTTCTCATTTCTTCAAACCTCCAAAGCCTTTAGGTTCGGCCAAACTCTACCCAAATACTCTCTCAAATTCTATCACTACAACCTATAGGCCTTAGTTTGATCAGAAATCCAACCAAAGAGCCCTTTTGATCAAATCAAAAGGAAGAACCTGAAGAAGAGGTAATGTTTTCACCACCCCTTTTCAAGTTCCTTTCTTCTTCCACTTCTTCTTTCTTTGTTATTACCATTATAAAATAATAACTCCAGTATCTTATATATACTGTGATTTTATTATAAATATGGTACAACCATATTCAGTATTCTATCCACCCTTTGAATAACATGTCACCATACGTGCGTACGTACGACTTACCGTCTCCACGTCGTGGTGTAATTGTTATTCAATATATTATTATTCGGGTGGGTATAATAATGACGTGTAACTCCTTTAAATAATAAATATAACATGATAATGATTCTGTATATATGATATACCATCCAATTATATATTATTTTAATATCAGAAGAATGATATTGTCGCTCGTGCGTACGTACAGACTACCGTCTCCACGAACGCGATGAGATTCATTCTCCATCATATCCACTCAAGTACAATTATCATTTGATGATTTAAAAATAATTTTTAAGAGCTTTATATCATTCTGGATATGAATAAGATACAACCTATCCATGACAAACATGGCTTATGTAACAAAATATATAAAAGAAAACGAGTAAGTTAACACCCGAAACGACGATAATTCTAAGATATTATTAACAAATAAATGTTAAAAGATCATATATGATATCATATTAACGTATATGATTCATGAATAATTTAATAACAATTATTTCAACATTATACAGGATGTTAACTTACCCAAACCAAGGAAATGTACAAGGTAAGGAGTTTCTTAACTCACTCTTAATTTCGTGAGAATTCCATTGTTCACCACATAATTATTGCATGTGGTGTATGTGTACTTCCCATGATTGTATTCATTGTGTAATATAATTTAATTTATGGGTATTTACATCATAATTGTATGATCCTTCTTTCATGGGTGTATGTTTCATATGATGCCTAATCGATAAGGGAATTCCAAATTTCAATTTCCACTCATTCGGCTTTACGCATAATTCATTGACTATTTTACTCCAAGATTATGTGTGGAATCACTATTCATTTGATTATGTCATAATTTCCACTCCTTGTTTTGTGGATATACTTTTGATACACATAATAACTCTATTGATAATTTCTCAAGTCGTCGATATTAATTTGATAAGAATAATTTTAACTCATTCTCCATTTGTTGAGTTAAATATTGAATTCATTGGTGTTGTTTTTACAAGATTATGTGTGAATATCCTTTGATTGTTTTACCCTGAATATCCAATCATATTTAGTGTATTTATATTTTTCACACATAACTATGTTGTTGATTTATCTTTACCCTAAGGATGCGACTTTTATGAGATATTTCATCTCAACTTAAATTCCATTTAAGCTTATTTGTTGTTATACACCAAATCACTTTTATGTGGTGTATATAATGTACTTTGACAAAGTATATCATTAATCCCTTTATTATCATGATATTACAAAGTTTTTATTACCTCAATTATTTGTATTCAAGTGTCTCCCTTTTGGTTAGAATCTCTAACTAAAATACCATTTTTTAAATGTTTTAAATACTTATTCATCTAAATCATTCTCATTAATTTCCATGTATTAAAAATGGTTTTAAGGATTTATTTATATTGACATTAAAGTTTTAAAATTAAAACTACTTTTAAAAAGTTTCAAAGTGTAATGGGACACCTTCATTCAAAAAACTATTTTTAAATGGCTTCTTGAAAAATAGTGTGACTTTTAAATGATTTCAAGAAAAAGGTGGATATTTCTCTCAAATAGTTTTGATAATTATTTACATCCATGTCAACATCCTTAATTATTCTTGATTGAGGTTAATGTGATACAATACAATCTTTCATATTTTATCAAATGAGTTATGTTTGACTGTGGATGTGCCATTTTTATACTATTCATGGTTTGTAGTTAAAGTATTGACATTTCGTATGCTAGTTTTAATATGAATGTTTATGTTATGTTTAAACCTGTTCATATGAGGAATGAATTGGACTTAATAAGTGACGGGTGGAGCCCGCTATAGCTCCTCGATGCATCGGTAGGTCTCATGAGACAAACTAGTGTCTTGGCACAAGTCCTTGGCAAAATCATATTTGTAGTCTTGGTACGAGGCCTTGGCTATGTGGTTATTATAGTCTGCCATTATGCATTCCATCATTATGAAATTGGTTATTGATATTGCATGTGATTATTCGATTAGTAGAATATACATTTGAATTAGTAAATGGCATTATTTAATTTTATTTATGCCATACTATGTTGAAGTTCAAGTTTAAAAGGATTTTGTTTTAGTTATACATTGCCTTAAATATTTATTCTTGTTTGTAAAATTTTCTGCTATATTTTTATCCTTACTGGGCATTTGAGCTCACCCCTTTTTTTATGTTTTATTTTTCCCAGGATATGAAGAAGTAAATTATGAATGACCTGCTGGGATAGTATGAGGGGATAAGAGTGTGGTCTATGGAGACTATGTTGTTGTAGTTTTCATTTTTATGATGTAAAACATTATGAATATATCTAGTGTTTCCACGGCTACTAAACCAATCGGTATTTCGAGATTTGATCTTTCTTGTGATCATGCCAATGTTTTGTAATAATGCACCGACTCTGGGTAACTGGGGTCAGGGCGTTACATATTAGGATAAATTTATTGTGGTATTTTTTTATTATATTCTGGTATATTCGAAATTTTTTTATTATCATGAGAAATATTTAAGTATTTTTCTAAGAATATTTATTGAAAAAAACAATTTATAAAATTTTTCAAATATGAGATTTGGTTGCAAAAATAATCATTAGATACAGTTGTTGTAACTAAATACCACCAAAAATATGATCCTTGTAAAGATTTTGTGGGGGAAATATCCAAGACCTAAAAATTTATCTAATATTCATAGTATTCATGGACTAGTGGTTATTACTATAAATTTTTTGAATAATTCACTAGGTTAGCTACCAAACTAACCACGTAAACATGAAAGGGATTTAAATTTTTTTAAAAAAGGAGTGTGATGAACGTTTTAAAGAATTAATAAAATATTGGTTAATGTGCTCATATTATATTTTCTTATATAAATATTTAATATATAATTATATTATTTCTTCATTGAAAATACTTTGTTCTGTTTTAATGCAAGATGATCAGGTAATTGAATATAGATCATGTCAATTGAAACCCCTTGAGTATAATTACCCATTTCGTGGACTTGAACTTATAGGTGTCATTTTTTTAAAAAAATAATGATTAATGTTCTATATAGGGATAAATATGATATATAATCATTTTATAATAGTCATAAATATATATTAACTCTAAAAGTTTTTAACATTCCATGAAGAATATGGTTGTAACAACTAATGTATTGTGATTACATTATTTTCTACCATCGTGGGAAATCTAACAAGGTAGAATATTCCCTGAGTAAAATGTCTATGGACTCCTTATCTATGTTACATTTTTAACATGATAACATAGTTATTTATTTAATGAATCAGGGATTAGATGTTCTAAATTTGGAAAACATTTTTCTTTTGGATCAAGTATTTATTCAATAATAAATGTAAGAAAGTATTTATAATACTTGGAATGAATATCTTAGTTTTTAGTGAATGGTAGAAGATTTTATATAACGAATATTGTTTGATTATAATTTTAACAAATAATGTATCATAATTTTTGAAAAAGGTATTTATGTATCAGGTGATTTTTAGTTGAAAAATAAATTTTTTAAGGAAGATCATAGCTCTCCCTTTATTATTCATCCCTGTAGAACCATGTCATATAGATACCATATGGAATATTATTGCTGTAAAGGAGTAAATAATTTTTTTTGATTTTATAGAATGATTTTTCAATTTCCAACATGATAAAATTGAATTAAAACTATTCAAGGGGATACTTAGGTATTTTATTCTTGTAGAATGGAAATGGTATAATATATTAATGGTTTTTATAGTGCGATTACCAAATACAAATCAAGTTAATATTACAATTTGTTTTATTATCAATTGATTGAATAAATATACACATTTTATTCCTATTTTAGATACTCTGTTTTTCGAATATTTTGTCAGAATATATCATAAATAGATAGTTTGTTCACTTAGAGATCCTAAATCTATCATATAGGATCATGATCCTATATTTACATCCAATTTTTTGAAATTTCATCTGAATATGTTGAGTACAAAGTTAAATTTTTGTATATATTTTTACCATTAATATGATGGATAGTAATAGTATAATATTCAGACATTAGATGATATATTTTTGTATTTCTCATTATATTATCAAGGAATTTGGAATAAAAATCGTTAATTTGTGTAATTTTCATATAATATGTGTCATTATTCCATTATATATATGGAACAATTTGATTAATTATTGGGAAAGCAGTTATAGTGTTTTTTATGATTGGATGAAGGTAGGTACAGAAAAGTTTTGAGGCCTCTTTTGGTAGAAGTGATGGTTGAAAATATAATTATGGTCTATTTCAATTTGATAATTGTTTTGGAGACATCGAGAGTAACAATTATATAGTGGGTTGTAGATAAATAAAAGAAAAAAATTGAAGAACAAGAATAAGATAATAGGACACAATGATTTACATGGTTTAAGAAATGTTATATACATCCATAGAGTGGAAGAAATAATCAATATATTATAGAGTAGAATTACATGAATTATTCCAGAGTTTCACACACCTAAAAACCCTATCATAGATGATATCAAAATGGAGACAATGAAAGTATACCAAAAAACATAATGTAAGTCTACTATACTATAGTAATAGGAGGTTAAAAGTCTATGAAGAAACAAAAACTTGTTGGTTTCCCAATTCATATTCCACTACAGTGTTATGTCAAAGTACACACTACTATGGTGCCTTTTTACATGATTCTACAGTAATTCCCCACTACTATAGGGCACTGTTGGTTTTGATGGGCTAGTTTGTTAGATGGGATTTCTAATATTCCACCCAACATCACACAAATGGATTAAGCTACACCATTATAACATTAACTACTCATAGTTTGGAGAATATTCATGCATATAATTGGAGTAAAAATATTTTATTTGAGTTTGAAAATTAGTTTTTTATTAAAATATCTTCATGGAATAGTGTGTTAAATTTAAGTATTTTTGGGAAATTATATATATGGTTATTTTCTCATATGAAATTCTGATTAATGCGGTACCATTTTATTATTTAGTATAATTTCTTATGAATTTACCTTAGGTAAATTATGTGTCACGTGTTTCACTATTATGAAAATTTATTCCTTTTACATATGTTGTTTTGATCCTTCACGTATTTTAAATTAAGAAAAAAAAATTCTTTTCAGGAAATTCCTGTTTAGATTTATGATCAAAAATATCGAGTGTTACAGAATATATTTACTATCCTATTTAATGTTTTATGGAATAACCGTATGATTGAATAAGCAATAAGGTATTCTGATAATTCTGTGAGAGAAACATATCCTCCCCTATTTATTGATCAATAAAATTGTGAGGAAATATTTTTATAAGGATAATGTTTGTGAAAATCCAAGTAATTATAAATAAATACCATGTCTTATAAACAAGAATGATTAGATTTTATTGATTCCCAGTCACTATAATTATTTTGGATAATTTTTCAATCGAATAATAAATATTTTTACTAAAATAATTGTTTTATATGTATTGTACAATTTTAATTAAAATTTCAATTTATAAATATTATTACAAAAATATAATTAAATGGAATTCAATTTTTATATTGGAATTTAGAAATTATATTATATTAATTTCCTGGGATTTTTCTATAAGAGTCGATTTTTAGATAAATTATGAAAAATGCAATATTCTCAAATTAAATAACATTTCCTTTAATTAGGGATTCAAAAGTTACTATTTTCTTTTGAATTTGTTTTAAAGTCACAAAAAGCTCATTTTTTGTTGATAAAACAATAAATTTTATAAGGATCATTTCTAATCATGATTTCTTTGTAAATTTATTTTTATACATTAAAAGGCATTTTTCTGAATTCAATTTCATATAGTGTTACATGTACTAATATTTAAAGTTATTTTTACAACCAATAAAAATCGAATATTTTGAAATTTATTTAATATTTTAAATAATCATATTTGAATTCTGATATATGGTTTATTTAATTTTGAGTTACCAAAATAATTTACCACAATAAACTTTTCCCACAACTGTTAATGTTAAATTTGATAAATGGTTAAACTATTTGATAAGGCTTAAAATTGAAATAAATTTTGTCTACTTTTTTTGGATATGTTGATTTAGACCATACAATATCTTTTATTTGATATTTTTTCCTTGTGGTTCCCCTTGAGTGTGAGAAATAAATTTATAATAACTTAATGATTAGAGTATTTACAAGATCTCCACTACTCTCATTTATAAATCGAACAGTTATATATACATATTAGAAACTATATATTAACCAAGATTTACTTAAATACATTCCCAATTATATTATCTGTGAACAATAGTTTTTTATTTCCCGAGGAACAATCTAAAATGTCATATTGTATTTTTAGATGGAGTTTATCCAATGAAGAGGTATTTGTTCCTACCATGAGCTTTCAAGTTTACTTATTCTTATATATTTTATAAATATACTATAAACATCTCCACATAATTATATTTGTAGTAAAAAAAATTTAAAAAATATATTTTTTTATTGGAAATCTATTCTCCACATCTTTTCCAGCCATTAGAAAATTAAAACTCCATTGGTGTCTATATGTGGACTACCACTTCCCAAGTCAACATATTTTGTTTTTAATCACCGCCTCACATGGTTAGTTATACAAGACTAATTGTTTGAATAATTTTGATATTTGTAATATCATTGTTTCGGTAAATAAATTCAACTATCTATATTTTTTTATTCCATCTACTGTAAATTGAAAATGTCATTTGTGTGTACAAGAAGACTTCTTCTTTAACGAATGATATATATCATTCTTAATCACATAAATACATGGGTTGTTATAAAATTATATTTAATCAATAAATATTATTTCCATGAAATTCTAATTATAATATAATTATTACTAAATGAATTTATGATCCATTTTACCATAATCAATAAACCAAATCTATTTTGGATGGAACAACCCCAAAACATCTGACCAAAACTTAACCAGTTGTTTAACGAATTTAAGTCATATAATAAATTAAAAAAGGAATGATGATAAAGGAAAAAACATTAAAAATAGTCCCAAAATATTAATTAATTTATATAATTTTATATTTTGGTATTTAGAATATTTATGTGGTGAATCCTGACTCAAGTTAATGTATTTTTAATTACAAACATGTTTTAAATGTTTTAAAGTGCTTATTCCAATTATTTTCCATCCTTATACTTTTTCATTAAATTATTCCATGTTTGTTATTATTTATACTTTTAATGTTTTTAATGAAATTTTAAACTATTTTTTAATTCACCAAAAAAGAATAAAAGGAATAATTGTACACTTTTTGTATGTTTAATTTTTTACAATCATTACAATATAGAAAAAATGTTATTTAATATTTGTAACTTGATCAATTTTTCAAAAAAACTATGGACATTATTCATACATAATCATTATATAATTTTTTTTAAAATTTTTTCAAATAATATCTTATTCTAATTGTTTATATAATTTTTTGAGAAAAAATTCCTAATGGTGAAGGATATTACATATGATTTTTAATAAAAAATTCAATGTGTTTTTTCTTATGGTATCAAATGAAAATATTTATGAGTTTTATATTGGGAATGAAATATTTTATATGTTTTATTCATGAAATGGTTCTTGGGAATTTTCTATTTTGATGAGTGGTTCTTATATAAATGTCCAATGTATTGGGTAATGATGTTTTCTCTAGTGGAAACTTCTTAGATTTAATAAAGAAGGTTATTTAATTTTGAAGGCTCTTATAAGGTTAATAATAAATACTATTATAAGGATAATGTTCCAAAATTAAAATATGTATTTTTATTCTTTAACATATTTATATTGGAAATATTTTTTTAGGAATTAAGAACACATGCTCGTGAATAAATGAAACTTTTAAATCTTTTAAAGGTAAACGGTTTATTTTTTAAGGAAAAGTTTCCAAGAGATATCATGTTTTTTAAATAAATTATCATGAATATGATTTTTTTATGTTTTCTAAAAAATATCTTATGTAAAACATTAAGAGTTGAATTTTATTTCAAGAGTAAGTAAATGATTATTTAATCTTAAATATTTTTTTAGAAAGGAAACCATACTTTTTAATTTTTTGTTTATTCATTGGGGAAAACAATTTTACTTTATTATATATCCCAAACCGAAAATTATGGTCCACATCCCACCTTTAAAAAAATACCATATGTACCAATGATATATAATAACTATATAATGGTCGATGGTTTCATTTCATTAATGAATTAAATGTTACGTGGATAGAATTGGAGTGTAAAAATAATAAACTATTTTTATGGAAATAAAACACTTTGTTGAAATGTCCACTTTTTTATGAAATGGTTTTATTAATTATATTAAACTCTAAACATAAATGATCCTTAATATTTAATAATGTAAAATTAATTTTCTTTGACTCTTAATTATGGGTTGATTTTGATATATATTTTTATATACACTACTCAATAGAAGAATTCGTGTTACAATATAATCATGATCTAAGATTCATAGTAGGACCAACTAATAGTTTTCCTCCCTTTCTTGTTCTCAATGAATGCTTATGTAAATGATACCAATGATAATAATTATTCAATGTTGGGAATCAAAATATAATTCACAAAACCCAAGGAATCATGATGAAATTTTAAAACCCACATACTCAAATATGAATGATCCTAGATTAAGTTCACAGTGTAGACTATTCACCATGGTGTAATAATCATTAAAAGGACATACCTAGGGAATTTGACATCATTAACCCCCATGAAGTAAAAACTATATTCATGATATAACTCAATGTAAAAAATATTTACTTTTTACCTTAACAATACAACAAACACCCATTATACAACAACTATTCTTATGTTATATTAAGCTAAAACCCAATCAGACACTATATGTTACAGCCTAGAAAGATCTGATTGTATTTCATGAAAACAATATAAAATTCAAAACAAACCTCATCCTTTATCTAATAAAAATAAATATCCCTAAACACTATCAACATCCAAAAATGAAAATGTAATGTTCTAGAAAATTTTGGTCATTCCCACTATTTAGGAAAGGGTTATTATAGTTTATAAAAACATTATTATACCATATTAATAATTACCATGTTTTTATACAACTCCACGAATTATCATGCATTAATAATCTAATTTATTAAGATTTATATGAAATATAATTTTTATTACGATACCATTTTATCATTAATAGTGGAATTTATTATATTATTACCACATATTATAAGAATTTAAAATTGAAGCCTCTTTTATATTTTATAAATTATAAAAACATAATCAATAAATTTATAATTTCAAAACGAGACTTTATATTATAATCATAAACATGTTCCAGGATAATGAATCACTTTAAACATATATTCTACCCACTAAATAATAAATTATGGTTTAAATCTTCCTTCAGTTTTTGGGTAGGTGCATTGGGATTTTGCTCACAATGGTTCTAGAAATATGTTAAAACAATTAATAAATAAAATAACCAAGACATGTTTTTTTATTTACCATGAAATTTTATTTCACATTAGATAAAGTCTTTCCATGTGTCATCCATAATGTTAATATTAGGCACATATTTTTTTATTTATTTTTTCTAATATATTTTATGCTTCTTAGAATAGATATTAGTTTTTTAGGAATTCTCATGTTTCATGATTTAGGTTCACAGTCTCCTTAATATTATTGAAGGACCATATACAGAAAAACATATCATGTATCATTTCATGGATTGTTAAAAGGATCTATGAAATCAGGGATATAAATCATGCTTCCCCTTAAATTAATAAATATTTATAATTGTATAACCTTTTATTAAGTGACTGAATCATTCATTTCTGTCTTATTAGCATCAGATAATGCTTGAAGGTCATCCCATTCAGAAAAATCATATATTTTTCCACTATTTTATTATTATTAATCAAATATAAGTGATTATATAAGTTCAGTACATCTAAATCAACTAATATAAAATTCTTAATTTTTTATTCATCTGCTTCCCAAAATATCACATGGAAGTATAACATTTCTCTTTGGTGGTAATTTATTTTTGGTTTCAAAATTTGTTTTCTAAAAGTACTATTTTATGGATCCTTTATCATATCTTCTGGAATAATATCATTAGTAAACACAGATTACATAGATTCCAAACATGTTTAATACAACTATTTTTTTTTGTGAAACTATAGATTCATGAGACTTCTAACTTATGATTTTAGAAAATTATAATCCAATTTTTTTATCTGTGATGATTATATGACACTAGTATTATTATATAGAATTTATCTTCACTTTACATGGACAATTTTACATAAAAAGGATGAAGTCCATTTTTATACAAACATTACACATAAGGGGGTTCATAAAATTTCAAGTATTTTTTTTTTGTGAGATAATTGAATCTGTTTTTTAGACTTTTAGCTTAGGAATTACTATATATAAATGTATTTTTTTAAAAAATGTTTTAAATATATAATGTGATTATATTTTTTTAAATTGGTTTTTATTATATGATATACATCATTAGTATATTAACCCTTTTTGTGTTCACTATATTGATATAGAAGTGTATTATATCAATTGATGGTTATTTTCTATTTATGTGAATGGTGATATTTATTTAAAATATATTATTAGATGGGATTTTTGTTATGTAATTTTTATATTGATTTTTTATTAATGATTTATATTTTGAAAAATATCTAGGGAACCCTTGGTTATCCAAATGGGACTCTAGTGAGTATAGTACTTTCTATCATAAAATATAGATTACCTACCCATTGACCCAGTATAAATTAATATATTGATTATATGAATTCTCTTAGTTTTGTGATTTTGTTTCCACTTTTGATTTAATTAGTATTTTAAAATACTCACCAATGAGTGAACTATCCAATAGTTTATGATTTAATTTGCAAGTGGCATATCTACTGTTTATGCATTCATTATAAGGATCCCATTTTTTATCCTCCGGACTATTGATAGTCTTATATTTTTAATTAAGTTATGAACTTTGTTGTGTGACATTTTTTCATTCATAAACATAAACTTACAAATAAATTATTTTTATAAATTATTTTAAAACATATTAATTCAAAAAATTAGAATGTAATTAATTATTTTATTATATAAAATTAATCTTCTTTGATTATTCATATTTCAAACTAAAATGGTGTTGTTTAATTATAAAAAGGATTTTTATATAACTTTTATTAGAATCATATTTGGATATTTTCTCCCACACCATATACACATCTCATATGTATATAGACTTGGTTTCATATGACCCATGTATATCAAAAGTTGTACTTTTATATAATTAATGGTCTTATATCCTATTCAAGCTTAGAAGAGTTGATGAGAGAAGGGTTATCTTTTATCACATAGATATGGGTAACCACATTTATATTGATTATAAAATATTTTTAAATATTTTTTATGAACCTATTGAGTTCAAAAATGTTCCATTTCTAACGTCTTTCGTTCATTATTTTTTGGTTCATTTGAGATATTTTCGAAAAATTATTAATTTATATAAACATTTTATACTAATTTTAAATATACTATTCATGTTTTAATGGTTTTATTGATTTTTTAAATTTATGTTACAATTATAAAACTCAATTTTTATTATTTTTTCTCTTTTATTCATTTAATAAATCCTAACCATTTTCATAATTATTGGGATGTGAAAACATTTTTAGTATTATTTTTAAGTTTATCCAATAAATGTGAAAATATATTAATATTTTGATATAAATTGTTTCTTATATATTTTTATTTAAATTCATAGTTTAACATTTATTTTTCTATTTTTGATTTTAAATGGAAATTATAAATCCAAAGTTATCCATAAAGATGCATGAATACTCAAAAAGGATATGGGAATGGAATTTCATATTATACAACAATGAGAGTCATTGGATACAACCCATGTGCATTGATGAAACAAGAATTTTTTTGTTCATGAGTTAAAAGACAACATGATATTATATTTGAAACTCAAATGCCATCATTATGTAAGTAAAAATCTAGAGTTTGGTTGGATATATAAAAGTATCATCTACTCAAATTCCAAACTACTACTGTATAAGAAATTAGAAGAATGAGAGTCTCCTTATATGATAGCCACAATCTACCATAAATGATATCTAGTTTTTTGAGAGTAAAACATATACCTAAATATGATGTATGATTAAATCCCATGGGAAGAAACAATATATGGGTAAATTGTGGGAAATCACTTGTGTAATGGTGTCATTATTGAAATGATATTGTGTTGGAGTAAGTAGAAAAAAGGAATGAAATATTTCACCAAATGTAAATAAAATAGTGAACTGGGCCATGTCAATAATATTTTATTACTCTTCCATATTAATAAAATACTCACTACAATATCATGATATATTTATCCAAAGACAATAATATGTTTTCCATGTTATTTCACATTTCCATGAAATGGTTCATTTTTTAAGACTAGAGAATGTTATAAAGAATTATAGGATGACTTGTTTCTATATACATCATTGATACATATGATATCCACATATCGTAAAATATGGACCTAAATCATGAATACTAATATATTTTCATCCAAAGTGAAACTTTAAGAGTATCCATAGATTCTATGTACATATTCATGACACATGTATGATATAGATAAATATTAAATAAGAATGAATCTGAGCCATGTATATTATCCATTTTCCATGTGGAATACATGAATATAATAAATAATATTATAGTAACCTATCTAGAAATTTCATTCATGATACTAACGATGTTGTATTATAGAGATAATGGACTTTGAGAGAGAAAAGAGGATGATTGTACGCATCAAAGGCCATGATGGAAAAAGCATTGAAATGCTGGATGAAATACATGTGGAAGAAAATCATACACCTGACGAACAATAATGAGATTTGAAAAAGATGAGGGTCTTTTAAGGCATAATATTCTTAGATTCCTAGACATAGTTATAGTTTACCTTATTTTTCTTATTTTCCTCTTATATTGGTATTTTTGTATTTTACACCTTTGAAGTTCTATAATCTATTTAAATAAATAACAAATTATGTTTTTTTTCATCCTTAGGTATGAATTGGTGTAGTTTCTATGTATTTTGAATAACATTATTTATGTTTAATTTAAACCATATGTTCAACACTAGATAGTGAGGAGGATAAGGGTCAAAATATGTCACATTGTATCTGTGGCTATTTATTTTTTTTAGTTCACCCACTATATAAAAGAAAATTACTTACCATGGATAGTTATATCGTGGAGGTATGGTGGATAGGGACGGATTGGTTACATGGTTATGGTCCATGTACATTGTGAAATTCATCTCATATTTTTATAATTGGGAGAGAGGGCCAATATTTCTTTCACTTTGTTGAGAGGCAAGTTATTTAACTAAGCATAAGAAGAAGAAATCATCATTCCCATGGAAATGGTGGTTTGATGATCACATTAGAATATCGTAAGGGGTATTCAGGTTTAATTTTATTGAATCTAAATATTGAGATGAAATTAATGTATAATTTATACATTTATAAACAATGAAGGTTCATGCAGATGGATATTATTTTATGGACCATTAACCTTTCTCTCTAATTGTTTTCATTTTTATTCAGCCGTTTTATAAATAAATTCTTCTATATCCTTTTTTTAAATCATAGTAATTTTAATTTTATTTTTCATTTTACATGATGTGTTTTTTCTAATATTTTTTTATAGACTTTACTTCATAATAATCTTTTTCTGTTGAGGGGATTTTGAAATATGTATACTTCAAAATATAAATAATATATATGAAAATTATTAAAAAGATGATAGTTCTAAAGAATATGTTTTTTTACAAGCTCTTAAATAAATCTAGTTTTATTATTTAAGAGTTTTTTCATAGAAATATATAAATTTAGAATGCGGTTTTGTGGAACAGATACTAATATGATGACATATTCATCAATATTTGTGATATTTTCTCTATCACGGTTTTTTTGTTTCTTAGTTTATATGAGATTATTATAGTCTTCATAGTTCTTATATTTGTGAGGAACTTTTTTATAAGAGGTCTATAATTTCATGTTTTAATATTTTTCTTCCAATCCGTTTTTTATTAAAGAGATTCATAAGAGATGAGTACATGTTTTCAAAATTTTAGTTTGATAAATTATAAAGATATGACTTAATACCAATCCTGTGATCAAAGAGAATATCGTGGTGGAGATTTATATTTTCAGTGTATATCAAAAAATTCAAGGATATAGCTTTAATCTTAATATAATATATATTAAAGATGTTATATTAGTATAATTACATGTATCCTTTAAACTAAGGGAATAATCCTCTTTTTTCATTTTTGATTAAATTCAAAGAGTTCCTTTGATTGGAAATATTTTTATCCTTTAATAATATTTATTAAAAGAGTTTTTGGATTATCATCTCGAACTCAATTTCAATTTTTTATTTTTTTCTTCTTCCAATTGGTTTGTTTAAATTTGTAGAGTTTCAATTTCAATTGTATTATTATTAAATTATACTAAAATAATTTAAAATTATAATAATTTTGTAAAATTTCATATCTATAGTGAAGAAATTGTTATATTTTATTAAACCTCAATAAAACCCCTTTTAATGTGGCTATATATGGGACCACAATTCAAATGGTTTTAGGTTCACTACATTAATTCATTATTTATACTTCTAATTTGATTCAATTATAATATATATTTTAAATTTATAAATTAAAAAAATAATTAATAAGGATATTTGCGGTATTTGGGGACATTATAGTCCCCCTTGATTAAAAACCCAATAGTCTACACTAATAATACATTACTTAAGGAAATATGAAATTATATATGCACCACCCTATGATAGGTGAATCAAAATAAAACACTATTTCATTGGAGGTTTAGTTTTTCAGTCATTATTCCAATGTCAGTTCAAAAATATTCACCTCTTTTCTCCTTTGTTTCTATTCACAATGGTTACTTTTTAATTAAATAAATCACATACAATCCAATATGTAATATTAAAACATGAATTTTGAACATATTAAATACTGGTAAAACTTGTAAATAATTTAACACAAATTTGTAATGGTTAAAATTTATACCCCTATGCATGGGAATAAGAATAAATAATTAGATCATACCCATGCTTGAGATGTAGGAGATGTATACAGAAATGAAAAATATCACTTACATGCTTTAAAATATTATGTTAAAATTATAAAAGGTAAAGATTGATGATATATTTGAAGAGAAAATGTTGTTTAGACAATAATATATTCTATTATGAGGGTGGAGGGAGAACTGGGAGTTGACAAACCACCGCAGGTATTATTTCTTCTAAAGGAAATAGGAGTGATGAAACAATAACAAGTTAGTCGATAATGGTGGAATCTATTATTTGATTAAATATAATTATAAATTTTAATCATTAAAATTGATCTAATTTCAGTAATTATATATATATATATATATATGTAAAATTAGATGAATTTTCAAGTTGATTACGTGGATAAACCCACAAGAGGATTGGCATCTATTAAAGAAAAAATTGAGTTATTGATTGTACAACCACTTGAGTCGATTAAATTATATAAGGACACCACATATAATCATAGAGTGATAGAATGGTGTCCCTATATCAACATACCACCCCTAATATATTTAAATTTTTCTGATTGATAAGGGATGGAAAAGTAATACACTATACATGGGGGCCACTAAATAAAAAGTTAGTGAGGTGATATGGATGAAAAAGAATTTGGTTCTTATTACCTTAAATATCAACCCTCATTATATTTGGGATGACAAAATATATTTCTAGATGTATGTAATAAAAACTATGTAACACTTGGTAGGTTGCCTAATACTTCTTTCTAAATTTAATTTTAATTATATTTATTTTTAACAAAATTTGGATTCAGTTGATTTACATATTGGGTTATATGTAGGGTTAAAATAATAACATTTCAATATAGATCATTAGATAATGTTGTCTATCTAATATATATGTTGGGATATATGTCTCTATGATTACTCTTATTTATTATATATCAAAATATATTAGAAATAAGAAAAATGGATTACGTTAAATTAATACAATGATTTTGAAAAGCTTGGAGGGAATGTAGAATATTTATTATATTCATATTTTCTTATATTCAATATTTAATGGAAAATATTATTTATTAAAAAAAATTCTTTTTTGGATTTAAGAGATTAACTATGGTGGTTTTCAATTTATTTGAAAACTAAAACTAACAATAATATTGTTGTTATTATGATTCCCTAATTCTTTTTAATCATTTAATGAATTTTAGATACCTTAAGAAATCCATGTCTATGAAATTTTGAAAATGATAAACTTTCCCAGCTTAAGAGGATTGTATATAATTTTTAAATTTTCCTACATTTCCATACATCATGAGTTACAGATACATGATTTATAATTTATCCATTCTTTATAACTATAATAATGAAAAAACACATGATATCCCACAATTTAGAATCGTGGTTATAGCCCCTGGGACAATGGTAATAGGCTATGACCATGATCACATTGTTCGTAGAGGTTATTATAAATTCAGTAGCCCCTAGAATATTTCTATATATGAGAACATAGTTATAGCTTCTTTCTATATCATCATCTCTCTCAGATTTTACTGGGCCCCACTTATAACCGAATTCTCTTAACCATGACTACATGGTGACAAATAATAAATCTCATCCATATTTGATCATTGAACAAAAATAACAAAATAAAAATAACCTTACCACATTTATTACTCATAAAATATGATTTTTTTAATGTTAAGCCAACATTTTTTGTTTTCGACCTTTTTCTCGATCATCTTTTTATCTTGGTTTTTCTCTCGAGTTCTTGGTGTGACAGATTAAAAATTTTGAGGTGATCTATTGATTATTTTTACCCCATGTTTATTCCTAAATTACATAGGGATTTTTAGTGAAATGTAATTATTTTTGGCTTAATAGAAGGTAGAACACAATTTTAAAATAATTATACGAAACTGTGCAACATGCTCCATGAAACTGTATGAGTGTTGGGTTATCTATAGTTGAGGAAACACAACCCATGTATGATTATAAGAACCATGCAGAAGGTGTGTTATTGGTTCTTACATTTTAGTAAAAACCAAGTGACATGGTTGGTGCAATGTTTACCAAACTGTGAAGCCAAACATTTCAAGTACTCAGGTTTTCTAATTAGGGGTGCATGGTTGGAACTCTGTTTTGGAAATCGTACAACCTAACTGTGAACAGTTCCAATGTCATTAAAACTGTGAATTGTCGATTTTACCCTCTAAAGATTTTTATCCCTAAATTCCCCATTTCCCCTCTATTTTAGAGATCCCTAAGTGATCTCTTCCCTCATTCTCCAAGATTCTTCTCTTACCCCATGGTGTGAATTGAGGGTTTTTTTTGTGTTTCTTAGGTGATTTATTGAGGTAATATGTTCCTTTCTTGTAACCCTTCCTTATTATTCAATTTTATTTTGAGTTCCTCTCCTTCCATGGTATTTCGGATCATGGAATCATATTTTCCTTGGTTTATATTGGGAATTTTGTCTTCTTAGGGTTTCCCTTGGATACTTTTTCCTCTTAGAACCTATGTGGAGTTGTTTCAGGTTCGCATTGTTGAAGAACGGGTGGTTTAAGGTAGGTTTTAATTTTCACATTCCCTTTAAATATTATGAATTATTTTTTTAATTATTTTCAATCCTTCCTTATACATTAAATAGTCATTTTTGAACATTAGAATAGTTTTTTTATGTGAAATGAGTAGTTTTTCTTAATTATTTTGAAATATAAGGAATTATTTTGCTATGTGATGTACAAAAAGTGATTGATAAATTATATATAATTATTTTTCATGTGTAATATGGTTTTTAAATAATGTATAGTATTTTTAAATACAGTTGTTACATATAAAATAGTGGATAGGATATAGAAACTGGATTTATAAATGGTTTAAACTTGAAATTGGTGTGTGTTTGGTTATTTCAAATTGATTTGGAATGTGATGATTATGTTTGGACCACTTCTAATTTTAATATATATGGAAATTTTTTGAAAACATGGTGTGAGTGTTAATTTTTTTTTAAAAAATGGTTTTGAAATAGAAAATGGTGTTTTTCCTTTTTTTGGAACAGTGGATTTGGTTCTTTGGAAAAATGAGTGGTATTTTTAAAGGGTTCTTGAGGAATTTTTTTAATTGTTTTGAAAATGAGTTGTCTTGAAATATCTCCTTGGATATTCATCTTTAATTATTTATATGTAATTTTGTGGGAGTCCCACATTGATAGGGTCCCGTGTGTTCAGATATTTGAAAGGGAATAGATTGTTCCTTGGGTGGCTCAGGGGTTGAATTGTTTTGTGAGTTTCTTATGTAATATGTGTCTGTTTGTGTGATTGGATTCTCTATTGGATTAGTTAGTTAACCTTAAATTTATAGTTGACATGGAAACCTATCATATCTACTAGATTTTCAGTGAATAGTTGTTTCTCTAGCTTCCAATTTCGCTCTGGCTAGTGTCCCATATTAGGTAATTGGTTTGTTTTGTTTTATTTCCATGGTAGAGTTCCCCTTGGTCAGACTTGGAAGGGTATGACAGAGCATGAGGGTGATAAATGATTTCATTTTGTTATAAATGCCTTTAGGGTGAGTCAAGATATATATTATGTTCTAGATTATTCCACTGATCTCCTAGGTTCTCTCATGTCACTTGGAACTTATTTTTATAAATCTAATAATTGAGATGCATATTGTTTTGGTTCTCTTTAATAATTTTCTTCATTTCCCTTAATATGTGATTATTTTTGTTTCTCTCTTATGTGGTCAATAATTATGAAATGTGTTGATTTTTTATTCAATTGTTTATATTATTATTTTCTAAATTTTAACCCTCTATTTTCTCATTTTAAATAAAAATTTTATTCCTCTGTCTTTTAAAAACCAAATAGTTCCTCTTTGAAAAGGAATTTCGTTTTAAATAGAAGAAGGGGAAATAAACCATGTTTTAATTAAAAGATGAAATGTGTGGAAATTATTACCTTTATATATTGTACCTCAAACCTAAATTTAATTTTATTTATTTAAAGTAAGTTCGTTGGGAATAGATTTTTTGGTCACACAAACTATATTTTAATACTTCCACAAATATTTATCAATTTTTTTTAGCTCTTTTTGTAGGTTCTATCAGGTTTTCAATCACTATGGGAGATTGTTGGTTTTTCTATTAGATAGTGGCCCTTGGGGTCCCGTGGAGATGTTGTGGTCATCATGTTCGGTTTTGGTTTTTTTATTCTGTTGGATGTATTTTTATCATTTTTGTAAATGATGTCTATTTGGGGAATTTTTTTATTTATTTATATTGAAGTGTTGTATTTTTCTCTCAATTTATTTATTCATATTGGGAAAAAATCATTCCAGTTGATACTATTTTGATACCTTGAACCAGTTTCTAGCCTGGTAGGATTGGGAATGACTCTCAGTCCTTGATAGGGACTAGCTCTATTAACTAGATCGGAGTTGACCTGGGTTGGTTCATGAACTAATGGTATAAATTTAGGCTAGTTCAATATAGGACCTAGATTTTATAGTCCCATAATTATTTGTGATGTCATCTTAGTTAGAGTATGACTATCGAAACATGGGATGTATGTATAAGGGAGTGTATGGCCAACCCTTTTGATTTCGAACCTTGGGTTTCCATGGGAATTCAGGTTTATTTTGGCTTATATAGTTTTTGTTGGTTGTTTTATGTATGAGAAAGGAATATAGAGTTTTCCAATGCTCTCAGTGAGCCTCTTGGGCCTAGAAATCCATGAGGAGCCAAGAAAAAGGTTCTAAGAGACTCTTTGTGACGGTGTAATGATTAGAAATGGATTCCAACCATATGGCCTAGTCACCCAATACCACATCTTTCCCCTTGTGAATTGTTAATTATCTTCCATGATTTTGAACTTATTTTGAAAATCTTATTTTGGAATTGTAAAAACAAATGGATTCATTTTGTGAATATGGAAAATGACATTATAAAATATTTTTGAATAATGAATTGTAAAATTTCTTGTTAAAAACTTATTTTTTTTTGTAAAATGGGTTGTGGTTTACCAAGAATAAATTTTTATAATTAAACTTTTGGATTTGATGAAATTTTTTGTTTGGAAATTCGAAATTTAATTTAAATTGTGTTTTGAAAATTTTATTTTTAATGAGTTGTTAATTTGTAACTAAATTATTTAGGATGGAATGGGATTAGTTGAGGTACTACTTTTTTTTGAATCGGATGAATTGGGATTTTGGAAGGAATTAACTAGATTTTTATTTTTCAATGAAACGAAATGGATGGATATATAGAGTTTGAAAATTGATTTTTATTGAGTGTATTGTGAAACATTGAAATTTTATGAGAAATTTTAAATGGAAAGTGGGTTATTAATGTTTAAATTAGGTTGATATTTTCTTTAATGGTGGAAATGTTTTGTTTTGACCTTTGGTATTTTCATGGGTGCCCACATGTATGGAGATGTGTGGAAATAAGGATGTATAATGATATGAGTGGATGAGTGCTCGTATTTATATTAGTTTATGGTTCCTCAGTGTGGCATAGAAATGTTTGTGTGTTATTCTATATGGGGTACCACTTATGGGTGTGCAACCCACAATGCTTGGTTTCATCATAAAGAGTTTTTATATGAAAATTTTTGGTGTTTTAAAACAAATGTTATGTAGTGCATCTTCATATCAGTTGTGTATGTTTCTTGCATGTGCTTTGACAATTGAAATTTATCCTTGAGGAATTTTTTTTGATTGAGATCATGGTTTTCTTTTGATTAGTGTTTTACCCCATTAAAGTATTTATAGATATTCACGATGTGGCTATTAGTGGATTACCATTATAAGTCCTTCCAATTGATCAACTGAAGGAAATCCTTATTGAGTTTTGAATGTTGAATCATTCTCTTTTTTATGGCCTCCATGAGTTTCCCAATTCATTAAAGGTCAGGTTCACTAACTTTAGGCTTGAAGTTCTAACCTAGAAGTAGTGGAAGTCAGTATCCCAAACCAAGCCCCAGAAAGATCTTACCTCATAATTCTTCAAGGCTTTGTCCATCCGTAATTATTTCTATGATGTAGTGAAGGTGGGGAAGGGAATGGAGATGTGTTGTCTATAGGAAGGTGGTGGATCATTGTTGAAGTTCATTTATATTTTTTTGGATCTAATTTCGTACCATACATATTTGATTAAATATGATTCCATGAGTGATCAATGTTTAGAGAGTGAGATTCATACTGATATTAAGTTGAAGGTTTCATAGTTTTTTCTAACCTATTTTGATGATAAAGTTAGGAAAATTATTTAAATTTATGCTATGTTATAAGTAGATCATGAGGTAGCCAACCTTTTTCATATCTCTAGAAGTAGTAAGTGGAATTCCAATAAGGATATAGTTAATCATCTTGAAGTTGTTGGTGTTGGTAGAGAAATTAAAATTCCTCTAGATCATTCATCATCTTCTTCTAAGCACAAGATAATGGTGTGTCATCAGTGCAAAAAATACTATTTATAATAATATGTCGTGGATAGGTTCAATAAAGGCCATTCATTCATATGGAACCCTATATTACTTACAAAAATTATATTAGGGTTTTTATTAGAAGTTATATGGATCCCGATTGGAATATTAGGGATCTATTCTCAGATCAATTTAAATTCACATGATATCTACTTCCCTTTTTATGTGATGGTTGTTTATAGTTTTGTTTAATGGTGTCAAATTCTCCTTAATATTTTTTAGTTGGGTGTTGTAGATAAAATGGGAACTTTTGTTTCAATGAAAGTGTGTTTTCCTTTTGGAAGTTCTGAATTTCTACAATGTTATGTAGAGGGGTGTTCCATGCGTATCGTTCCCCTATTGTTTCTGAAATAGGTTGAGGTAGGATGATGATTCTTTATCTTATAAATCCTTTTTAGTAGAAATATGTAGTTTCAATTGGGGTTTATCATCTCTTGATTACCAGGAATTGGAATCTTCCAAACATCCGGGCTCCAGCCATATGCCCTAGAGAGTATCTTGAATGTAGTACAGAATCATATGGGTAGGAGTTACCTTGGTATATTTTTTTTAATCAATATTGTATCTATAAAATTTGGATATTCTCTATTATATATTCTTCATCTTGAAAGTTCCCATTTTTGGAAAAAGGTTTTAGAGACCTTGTTTCCTCTTTTCAACCCTTGTGGGTTAAAAGTTCCTCTTGGGTTTTAAGGAGGTGTGGTGGTATTGTTTTCTTGAAATTATAGTATTTATGATTTTTAGTATGTGAATCTATGATTTATTAACCTAGTGTGTATCCCTTGTGAATCAGTTTTAGTTTTTGTTTTATTGATTTGTTTAGAGTTTACTTCATCGGGACCCCCTAGGGGCGGGGGTTTGGTCATTAAAAAGAGTTTCGGGTTAGTCTGTTGTGGGTTTCCCATGTCAGTACGTTATTTTTGGTTTAAGTAGGATAGTTCTTAATGGTGGGGAGGCCCACCATTATTCTTTTATGGTTTTATGTGGTGATGATCAGTGCTATTGGGTTTCTAATGGTGGGGATTCTATTATGCCCCCCCATGTTAGTATTTTGGTTTGTTTTTTGGTGTCCATCTTGTATGAGTTATTCTATTCTTGAAGTTGTCAAATTTCAACTTCCTCTCTATTTGTGTGAATGTTTATGCTTTTAGAGCACACCCAATATTTTTGTTGGTGAATAGGTTATGCGGGTTATAGTTTTTTTATTTCATTTAATGGTAATAGGTATGAGTTTCATTTGGTGGTGGTTGCGGTGTTCTTGGTTTGAGAGGTTCGATCATGTAGTTGTGGGAATAACTTGTATATTATATATCCACTGAAAAATGATATAGAATTCTAGGGGTAGAAATCATAAATAGTGGGGACAATTGTCACACCCAGATTTTTTTATTTTAATCCTTTGTTCTAGTTCATCTTTTGGGTCTTGTTTTTTCTCTCAAGTTCAAGGTGTGGAAGATTTAAAAATTTAAGGTGTTCCTTTAATTATTTTTTGTCATTTGTTTATTCATTAGTTTTTCAAATATTTTTTTGTGACAAGTGATCATTTTTTCTTAACAGTAGGTTGAAAACTCTTTTTTCATAGTTATAGGAAACCGTGTAGTATACTATAGGAAATTGTGAGATCTTTGGTTGTATATGGTTGTGGAAACATGAACCAGACACTTTTAGGAAAACCATTTCGAAGGCTTGTGTGTGTGTTGTGGAAATTTTGGATAGAACCATTTCACCCCATTGGTTCATAGTTTACTAAACTATTTGTCCAAGCCATGAAAGTGACTAGGATTTCTTTTAAGGGGTGCACAGTTAGTGCAATGTTTGGGAAATTTTGTAGAATAACCATGCATAGTGCATAGGTCATAAAAAATGAGAATTATATATTCTACCCTCTTGGTATGTTTACCCCAAAACATTGTATTTATCCTCCTCCTTTTTTATATAGCTATAAAGGAACTCCCCCCTCCTTCTACAAGCATCTCATCCTCTCCCATGTTGTAGATCTAGGGTTACTTCATGGTTTTGGTGTGATTATTTGATGTAAAATCCTCCTCACTTTTTTCCCTTCCTACTTCTTCCATTTTGTTTTTAGTTTCTATCCTTTCATGGTCTTGTGGATCTAGGGTTCATGTTTCCCTCATTTTATATTGTGCAATTTGACTTCATAGGAGTTATCTTGGTTGGATTCTCCTCTTGGAACCTTCGTGTAGTTGTTTTGGGTTGGTGTTATTGAAGAGCGTGTAGTTTGAGGTAGGTTTCCATTTTAACATGCCCATTAAATTTATAAATCATTTGCTTCTTCGTATTTGTACCTTCTTTATATGTTAAATTCTGACCATTGGTTTTGGGAATAATTTTTTATGTGAAATTAGGTGGTTTTCAAAATTATTTTGTTGTATATAGAATTGTTTTATTATGTTATGCACATCAAGTGTTTGATAAATTCCCTAGTTAGATTTTAAAAGGGGAATATGGGTTATGAATCTCAGATTGGATTTTTAAATACATTTGTGACATCTAAAATGGTGGATGCGATTTAAAAAATAGATTTCTAAATGTTCTGGCATGTGATGATGATGTGTGGACCATTTGGCATTTTGATGAAAGTGTCATTGGTTTGAAAACATGGGTTCAGTGTTAAATGTGACCTTTTTTAAATGGATATGAAATAGAATAAGGTGTGTTTACACATTTTCGAAATGTGGATTTGGTTATTTAGAAAAAATGATTGTTCTATGAAGGGAACTTGAGGCTAGTTTTTCATTTTTTTTTGTGAAATGAGTTGGCTTGAAAACCCTCTTTGAATAATAATTTTTCCTTGGTTATGTAGAATTTTGTCGGAGGCCCAAGATTATAGGCTCTCGTGCATTCATATTGTTTAAAGGAAATATATTGGTCATTGGGGTGTATTGGGGGTGAATAAGAGTGTGATTTTCTTTTTTAATATATGTGTGTGTGTGTTCATGGG
Source organism: Viscum album (assembly GCA_963277665.1). NCBI lineage: Eukaryota > Viridiplantae > Streptophyta > Magnoliopsida > Santalales > Viscaceae > Viscum > Viscum album. The sequence continues at coordinate 710,308,899 of OY728159.1, forward strand.
ATTGGATGCTTGTTTATAATTGATGTCTCACACACACTTTACACTTGACATGGAAACCTAGCGTAGATATCAAATTTTCAGTGAATGATTGCTATAATAGCTTAGGATTTCACTTTGGATAGTGTCCCAAACCTGTGAATTTGTTTGTTTTATTTTATTTTTATGGGAATTCGCCCCTTAGTAAGACTAGATAGGTTGCTAAAATGAATGTGGGATAGAATAGATGTCAACAAGTGAGGTATTGCTTTAGGATGAGTCAATATGTATAGTATGTTCTAATTATTCCACTATACTCGTAGAGTCTACCATGTCACTATTCACTTAGTTTTCATTAAAAAATGATTCATATGCTTATTGATTGGTTTCTTGTGCTTGATTGTTTCTATTTTCCTTACTATGTGATCATTATTGCTTCTCACTTGTGTGGTGAGGTTTTATGAAAACCAATGATTTTTTTAATGGTTTATTGAAAAAAAAATCGGTTATTTGTTACAATCTCTATTCCCTTTTTCAATAAAAAGTCTCTGTTATATCTTTTGAAGTAAAAATTGTCCCTCCATGAAAAGGAATGTGGTTTTAAATGTAAAAAAAGGTAATGAAACATGTTTTAATATGATTTGTAAATTTTTATAAAAACATAATTTTATATATTATATCTCAAACATGAAGTTGAATTTTATTTTTTAAAAATAAGTTGGTTTGGAATGGATTTTTTTACCACACATGCTGAGTCTTAATACTCATGCATATAGTTATTTCTTCTTTTAATCTCTTGGTGTAGGTTCTGGATTGGTTTTCATCGTTATGGAAGATGGATGGTTATGGTATCAAAGAGTAAATCTCAGGGTCACATGGAGACATTGAGGTCATCAGGTTTAGTTTGGGTATTATTATTTAGTTGGTTGTAAGTTCATAATTTTTGGGGATGATTTTTAGTTTGAAATTTTTTGTATTTATTTATATTGAGATGTTCTATTTGTTTTTTCTATTTTTTATATTTGAATAAATTATTCCCTTGGTTACTCTATAAATTCTAGGAACTCGTTTTCAACTCGGGAGGATTAAGAACACCTCTTAGGCCTTTTCTAAGACTGGCTCTGGTAACCAGATCACAGTTTACTCGAGCTGGTTCATGAAAGTTAACATTTATAAATATAAATATATGCATCAATAAATTATAAATATATTAAATTATTATTATTAAATTTTTAACTATTTTTATTATTTTTATTCTTTCAATATTTATCCATTGACCAACTATTCCATAGACATATCCCTTCCCAACCAAATAACGGAAATTGTTGGGTACACAGAAGTGGCAATAGGTAGGTGGTGATGTCTTATATCTGTACATAGGGACCCAACCGTTCCTATAGTCCTTCAAAAAATCCTAAATCCATGGTTGGGGATCCAAATGTTTCCATATATCCTTTTCTATTACCTTCACATGGGAAATATGTTTATTAAGCAAGTGTGGGAGATCTTATACTCAGATTAATCGTTAATCATTGCCTAGGTAACCCTATATTCATGATTATTGGTCAGACTATGGATCTAAGTTACCTATAGATATAGTTTGGCATGTAAATGATTTTAATATCATAAACATAGGCCAAAATTCCACTAGTTTAATTAAAAATGCTATGAGTTTAGGTACACCTAAAATTATAAAGGCAATTTCTTGAAATTAGAAGACCTTTTGTGTCACTATTTTGACTATACCTTGAATTATTCCTTCATTTAAATGATCTTTAGAAACTAATAAAGAATTTATAGGAGCTTAATTAAAATAAAAATATCTTCCCAACCATATAATGATGTTTTAATGCACGATTTATGATTTAATAGAATTATGGGGGAAAATATCCATTGAAATTATTTTTGAATGTGTTTAATTTTTCGGTGGGTATCCAGGTTGTTTTACCATTTTAAGGTCAAAATAAATCACAATACATTTGAAATTAATTGGATCCCTATTCCTTTTTAATAATATAAAAAATAGTGTTTGGATTGAATTATTCATTTTGATCATTCAAAAATATCATGACCCTAATCTTAAAAAAGTGATGAATTGTCATACATTCATTATATTAATTTTCATCCAATTCTCCTCAATGATAAAATATTATAAAAAATGAGAAAAGATGATGTATTCATCAGTTTTATTATTTTTGATTTGTTAATTACCATGAAATGGGATATAAATATAATGTTTGTTTATTTATTTGAGAGTGAAGGAGAAAGAGTGGTCTACATATTTTTCTTACTTGAAATTTCATCATTCAATATTAATAAAGAAAACTACTCTTTGAATCTTTTTTTGAACATTAAAATAGAAATATTAATCCCTAACACTACCCACAAAAATTTACTATGGATTAATCCCATCATTATTATTTGAATATAGATGTATTCATATATAAGCATATAAAAACCGTTTATCTTCAATAAAATAGGGAAATATTAAAAAAATATCATGTGAGGATGAGAGATGATTTTTTTGAGGTAGTTATACTTGTTCATAGATGTATCATTGTGATTGAGTGTAATTTTATTTGAATAATGAAAAGGGAATTGAAATAATCAATGAAAAAAATAAGAATAAGTTATAAAAGTAGAGTTCACATTCATTTTTGATTTATTTCTTTAAGAAGAAATCATGTATATATATTTATCCAAACTGTAATGTTTAAGTGTTTGGAGTGATAAAACTCATGTTTTTCCCATTTTTTTCATTATTATTCATTTAAGAAATCCATACTATTTTCCTAATTAATGTGTAATTATCCCATATTTTGTTGTCTTTTTTTGGTTTTGTTATAATATGTGAAATAGATTAATATTTTATTATTAATTATTTTTTCATATTTAGATTTAAATAAAAACAAATAAATTTATAAAAATTGTGAATTTTATTTATCTAGGAGACCATAATGATGCTCCATACCCAAAGGAGTTGAAAATTTTACCAAGGAAGTGAGTATGGAATGTTGTATCATATAACATGGGGAGTCATAGGTCATGATTGATGTGTATTTAGAAAAATAAAATTGTTTCCTATGACTTTCCATAACACCTCATGTTAGATTTAAAGCCCAATTTCTATTGTTAAAGTTGAATAAAAGCCTGATTGGTAAGGCTATATAATAGTGTATCTTAGGACACACTTAGTGAATAGAAAAGACAAGAGAGATGGATAATCATATATTTGAAAATTAATAATATTAAAATTATAATTGGGGAATATAATGGTTCATAAAGAATAAATGTTTTTACCCAAATTATTATGTGTAGTGAAGATTGAAAGTAGAGTTAAATAAAAAACTTAATAAAAGTAATTTTATAGTTGTCTGTATCAAAATAAAATTATATATACTATTCACATTCAAACTAAAGAAGTATAGAACCCACTAAAATATGAGAGTGGGTTTTAAATGGGAGAATCATGAAACCATAAATTTACAATGGGATAAATTTCAACTAGAGAATTTAAAATTGAGTATCCCAAATCATATACACTCCATTTTTGTTAGAGAAAATAGAACCAAATATTTTCTACAAGAAGAATAAATAACCTCATTCTTTTTTAACTGGAGAAAGAGAAACCTCTATATGGTCATTTGATCATGTAATAATACCTATAATTTACCATTAAATGGTATTATAAACCATTAATGTATAAATTGAATTGTAGAAAACTACTCCACCCAAATAAAAAGACAATAAATACAACAAGATAGAAGTTAAGAATATTGTTTGAGGTGGAAATTTTTTTATTGATCATTGATGATGATGAATGATATAGTCTGTGAAATATAGTGTTACCTTAACAAAAATAGTGAACATAAAAAAATTATATAATCATATGATGATGATGAAAAATAATTTTGATTTAACAATCTGTATTTCACTATAGATTCGATTACATGGTACAAATACATTAATTATAAATTATTTCAATGAATGTTTTTCCCACATTGACTCCAATTTCATCATTGAAATATCAAACCATAAATTTATTACATATATTAAAATGTAAATATTCCCAATAACATAAAAAAAAATATGTTGTGTAATTCATAGTTGATAATAAATGATTATAGTAGAAATTTAATTCTATAATAATTAACTCATTTCCATAATCCCTGAATTCAAATAAAACAATTTCTTCAAATTCTAAGGAATTCAAATTATTAATCTCATTCATTTTGAATATTGTTCCATGGATGAACAAATCTAATATTTATTGTGAAATTTAAATAATACTTAAAATAAAGTTTCCAAGGAATCAACACGAATAATGATCAATTATGGAATGAATAAATCAATTAAATCAATTATTAAATTAGTATAAAAAATATGAAATAATATGAAAGACTGAACAACATAGAATTTTTTAAATAACTTCTTTTTGGATATGGTTTATTATGTCTTATGACGGATCAATTATTATGGAAGATCCATACTTATGGTATTTTAGTCATTGTGAAACTTGCTGACATTATCTATACAATTGATTAATTTAAGCATATAGGAAATTGATATTTATTGTGTGGTAGATAGGTATTTATCATGATGTTGATCCAGTCATCTAGTTGATGAATTCATGTGGTTCATCAAAATGAACATGGTGTTGATGGAAAAATTTGGTAAATGTATAGAAATAGTTTGTTAAATGATATGGTTGTTTGAATACTATTCAAGTGATTGTTTTAAATCTTACAAAAATTACAATAGAGCGTCTATGATGATCACTATTCTATGACACAAATGGTAGTCCCAACAACATTCCTAACATAGGAAATCCTTTTCATGAGGCAAGTACATTGTACATGTGGTTGGAACATTTACTTTTTCGTGGTCAGTCTATTATCTTCCTCATGGTCAATCCATTATCTATGTGATCGATACACACATTTTCAATCAAGTATACATACGAGACTATCAAAACATAAATAGAAATATTTTTAATCAAAATCATATAATATAATGAAGAGATAAATCTAAAGAAAGGATAAAAAATAAGATAATCAATTATTTAAAACACATGTTATATGGGAATAAAATATTCCAAAATTATGTAAAAATTTAAAATTTCTTAACAAAATAAGTATTATAAATACCAAAAAACAAATAAATAATGTGGTTCAAGGGGTTACTTCAATATTCCCCCCATTTTTTATAATTAAAAAACAAATAAATATTTTGAAACATATCTCTCTTTGTTGGATTGATAAAAAATGAAATTATAAACAATTTTATCCTCTTTTTTTGTATCAACAATTTATGTGTTAAAATTAACCCCCTTTGATAAACAATCATTATTTTGATAGGAATTAATTGATAAATAAAACATCAAAAACAATTTTTTCTAAAACATATATCAGTAAAATTTATTATTATGCATCATTAAAATCATATGTTTAAGAAATATGAAATATTAAATATCCCCTAAAATAGTTTCATGATATTCAACTAATTAAAAATCATAAATAGAAATCTATAAGGATTTTATATTATAGAACATGATAATGTTTTTCCTTCTTAAAAATAAGATTTTAAAAAGAACAATAATACTCCCCCTAAATTTATTTTTCCTTTATAACTTATATTAGGGTAAACAAAATCAGTAAAAATCAATATTCTTTCAATAAAAGAACTTCTAGAAGATAACGAAAATTATGATATTCATTGAATTCATAAATAATTTATAATGAAAATTCCAACATGTTATCTGCATAAATTTTTTATAATATGAATATCATGATAATAAATTTACTAATTATAACTCCCAATAACCACATATCTAAGTATATTTCAAAACATTCATACTTTTTGATGCATTTCATAAAATACAACAATCTCCCAAGATCAAAATTTTGGAATATTTGGTAATTGGGCACATTTATAAATAAATGCCTAGTAAAAAAAATTTGTTCCAAAAATATTCTCCTTATATGTAACTACCATATATGTATCTCTTTGACTATTATTCCAATCAAAATGGGGAATAATAAGAAAAGGGGGATCTCTAAAACCATGTAGTGGATAAAAAATGAAAACATATAATAAATGAACATCATGGGTGAAAGAAGAGGCATGATATGAGAATATAAAAATGTGGAGAATAGTTATAACATAATAATAATAATTTTATACATAACATTATCATAGTTACATGATTTATAACATGATAATAAGTATATATGTAATAACATGATCACAAATACATCAATTGTAACATTATCATAAGTAAATGAGGCATAAAATAGAAATGTTGAGATGACATTAACATCATATTATCATAAATAGATCACCTAATATCACTACTAATGTGTCATAAAACTTATTAAAAATAATTTTGAATCGGTAAAAATATAACAAAACCAAGGGATTATTCCTAGGATACATGAACATGCCATCGTAAGAGATTGATTATTTACCCAATGCGTTACAGCACTATCTGGGTGCACCCATTGTTGGAGTTGGTTCCCAAGAACCTGTTTCTCTATACATTGTGATTAAATTCATTCATATCTTTTCATATTAATATTAACCTTATCAAATCATGATTTATCTTCATCGTAAAATAGTAGATAATGTCCAAAGAGTAGCTTTGGAACTAAATGGACATAGCAGTTCCCTACTATGATGAGAACCCATAAGTGGCAAGAAACTATTTTGAAATATATTTTCTATTTTTATATGATATTATTTTAAGAAAAATGATAATGGATATTAGTGTTTGACACTCATATTTCTTTGAGACACCTTATGGTATGCACCCTAGGGAATATCTAGTATAGGATTTTATGAGAATAGACCCTCCAGTAGGATATCCACATTTATATATGTTCCTTTCTATGGAAATGTTTATTAATCCTTATAATTTAAGATAATTATTAATGATTATTATAAGCTGTGATGTTTTATGTATTACTGAAAACCATGATGAGATATATTTGCGGCATTGTAGGATATGTTGGGTGTTTCATGAGTATTATTGCTGTAATAAATAATTTGAAAAAGTACTTTTTCCTTCCATTCTTTAATAAGTGTTGATATCTTAGCCCTATTTGATGGAAATGTAATAGTTTAAATAAATCCATGGCCATGGTGTTAATAGGAAATTTTTATTTTCTAGGAAGTAAAAGAAAAAGACATCTATGATATATTTTTGTGGCACCAACATCCAACCTGATTGGTTTGAGATATCAATATAAAGGGAATATAGTACATAGTAAGAATCTATATGATGTATTTTTTCATTGAGGAATTCAATTCATTCCCTATGGGTTCCTTAGTGTGTTTATAGATGATAACCTTTGACTTTATGTTTCTTCTCTCAATTCCACTGATAAAGAATCAAAGTGGGTCACACACTATGTGAATTCAGATTCTTATTTAAATAATATATTTTCACTTACTATTTAATGAGATGAATAAATTTTATTACCTCCTGTGTTTTAAAACTTATTCATGTTTTCTTGATTGCACATATTTTATTACCAGTTATTCAAGAGAATATAAAGTGAGTAGAATATTTAATAAATATTTGTTTTCTATTTAATGAATATATTATTTATTTATTTGTTAGAAAATAATGTATTAATATTTATTTATTAAATAAATAGTCATTATTCAAGGTTTGATAAATATTTTGGAGGAATAGTGGGCCGATTTTAATGGTCAGGTGATAAATAATATATATTTAGAATTAATTGAATAAATAATGTTTAATTTTAATTAATTTTTAATGAATATGTAAAGAAATAATAATAATATGGTTATTGACATCAGGTTCCAAACGGATTAAATATATATTAAATTCAACTCAGGTAAATATTTATTTCTAAACCCTAGAATTATAGAAATCCAATTTTATTTATTTCAATTGGAGGATTTGTTTTTGTGTTATGGATAATGAAAATGAGAGATAATCCTATTAAGCCCAAGAGAGCTCCCACTCCTAGATCTCTTGCTAGAAAAGAGATCAACCTTCCTCCACCTCCCAATATTGATTCTAGAGTGGTCAATAAGGACACTTTGGAAGAAATTATCATGGAGAAAAAGGATAATGGTTGAAGTGATAGGATCATTCGTCCTAACACATAGAGGTTCTTATAGTTATGTTCAATTATTTTTAGAACACATGTGGATCACCTCAAGAGGGAACCTTCTCTTGATTCCTACATTGCAATGATGGTTAAACATAGATCTGGTGTTTGATCCGTCCATGAATAATTAATTCCCATAAGATATTTATTAATTTATTGAATTAAGTATAATTAATATGTGATGGTCATGTCCTTGGTTATGGAATTCAATCCCTTGTTTCTTTTTCTTTTATTCAATTATATTAATTATAATATATAACAATGTCTAAATTTCAAATTGATCATTGACCGTGAAAAAATTTAAATTTTGGCATGACCAAACACACAATTTCACCTCTCCCAGATCCTTGATGTGTTATCATATTGGTCACATAATTATTTCTAATTGTTTAAATATTTTATATTGATTTATGCATTCTACATTAATTTCTCAATTCAATATTAATCATTATTTTAACTGAATTTTGATATCTTATTCATCTGCTTTCATTTATCAAAGATCTAGTCATGTCGGATAATTTTATAAACAAAATAAAATATAATAACTCATTTGGAGATTACAATGATTTTTTCTAGATAAAATAAGAGTACATGATGTGTAACCATAACTACCTGTCATATAATAGTGTTCAATTAACAAATAATTCAATCATAATTAATTCATACCACGTTCATTGAATACATTCAATGTGTTTTATTTTACACCACATGTTGATCAGATCATCCCAGCACATGGTCATCTAGAGTACACGTCGTACAACCCACGTACATGGAGTGTAGTCTTATAGTCACAGATGGGTCATGTATTGGTTTACACAACCTACCTGACTAGTGTCCATGTACCTCAGAAACCAGATTTTTTGAATCTCTTTTGGACATCATGTACTCTAGTTTTTCTTGGTCATAACTAACATGCCAAGTCCCTAGGTTTGTGGTTGAGAATGATGGTGATAAATGTACATTACATGTATCTCATTGGTACATGTCATGTACTAATATCAAAGTTCATAGAATACATGTTAATTTATATTATTGTGTAAACCTTAATAAAATGTCATTTTACGTTGTAATTATGTTTATAGGACATCCCATGTGATGGGTTTTAGTATATATAAATGTTTGATTAATTTATGCATAATGATCAGATATGCATGTCATGTGTAAGTAATATTATAGTTATTACTCTATATGCATTGAATAATTACATGTGAAATAAAAATCATTTAATTCATGTAATCATTAATTTGATAGTAAGTTTCATTAATTTTCATGATTATTCATGTATGTCATATGTCATAAGAGTATATAATATTTTAGTATAGTACATGTTCTGTAGATTTGGACGGGTATTAAACATGTTTCCTCCAAGGTAATTAATATAGATGGTTAATTTTAAATAATTTATTTGATTTTTATAAAATTATGATGGACGATAATATCAAGGAAATTCAATTGACGATTGAGATAAATGAATGGATTAATTATTAAATGTAATTAATTTTTTTTTGAGAGTTATTAATCTTAAGAAATATCATTTAATAATTGAATTGTAGTTTTATTTAATTTTTAATTCAATTCTTGATAATGGATTATCCTGATCTTTGATCAGGAACATTGTATGTGATTTTTTTTATTATATTTATTATCAAATTAAATTTTTTGTCTACCTGTCATCACTCATCTCATTATATAAGGGAATGTGTTCCGATGGTTTTTTTATGTAAACCCCATCCCATCACATGTGTGTGAGTAAAATAATATGTAATTAATGGATCACCCATGTTAGTGTAGGAAGTTATGTTTGAATCTGAGGGAAACCAATATAAGGTAGATAAATAGGTGGACAGGTGTAATTTTATAACATGAAAAGTAATTGGTTCAATGTGCCTTTTCCTATGTAGATGGTTAGATTATCACTATCTGGGTAAAATAACATTTAGTAAAATATTATGATCATACTAATATTTTATTTTATTTCTTTTATGTTTCATGGTTATTTCATTGTGGTTGTTTTTAACAATCACATGAATTAATGAATTAAAAAGTATGTAAGATAGAACTAAACTAAATTTTCTTATGGTTAAATATTATCAATGACATGGTTAATCAGTCAAGTAAACCCACTTAATATTAAAAATCTAATAATGAAGATAATAATTGGAAACTTACACATAAAAGGATAAAATCCATCAATAATGTATATTATGTTGGTATAGCCATCCCTTTATCATTTAAAATCGACCATATTTCAAACTGATTGACCAGAAATTTTTTTGGGTTATTTCAATTATAGTGGAATTTTCAAATGATTTTTTGGGTTGACATAGCTTATTTCATATAATTGGTTGAATGTAAAAGTATTACATTGCTTAACTAAGATTCAAGGGTTAAGAAAATACAGTTTAATGATTTTAGGATTGGGGAGTCCACTCAACATATCAAGGAATTGTGAGTTAATTTGGTTGTAATTTAGAGTTGCTACCTAAAACCAATCATGTTGCATTACCAACCAATGTTGGGTTAATGAGAAGGGGAATATGGATCCTTTCAACTAAAATTTCGAATAAATTGGATATTTTTAATCCAATGGTGAGGGATATTGGCTTTTGATAAAATATTTGAGATTAATAAAGATAATATTTCTTTATTTGTCTATATTGTATCATATAAATTACTTAAAATATGATTATAATATCTTGAGAGACAATAAAAAAATGACTTAAAATATCATTATGATCCATATATGATAAGGATAAGCTTCTCACCAACATATATTTCAATGACATTAAAAGGCTCTTACACATTTTGCCTCACCAATAAAGGAAATTTAATGTATCAGAACAAGCTATTACTAATTCACTAGGTGATGTGTCTTGTGATGAAGAGTTAACACTCTATGAGAAATATTTTAATAATTCTATATATGTTTAGTGTTTCCTACTATAATTAATGAATAATGATCATTTGAATGAACATGAAGACATGTTTGTGTATATAATGTTATTTTAATTTGGTAGTTTCATGGAGTTAAAAATAATAAAGGAAAATAGCAGTATCCCTGAACCTATCACCTACCACGGTGATGAACTAGCCTAATGATGATGGGACAAAACCTCCCCCACACCACTGAATGGGGGAGGGGTATTTTTTGTTCCTTAATCTATGATTCGGTCATCTTCTTCTTCCCCAATCTCAGATTCATGTCTTCTTTCACCTTTCCTATCAATCTCAATTTGTCTAAAGGTTCCAACCATTTTCAATGGCTCGCCTATACTCTATATTTCATCATAGGAGTTATTATAGATTTCAAACCTATTAGTTTTGAAATTCGTCTATTTCTTAGGTCTCATAGTCCTTAGTTAGAGACCTTTTACAAGTATATCCATGGTTTCTAGGTTCTGTAGGGAAATGAGATTTTTGGTCTTCTCAACAAATGACATTTTTTGATCCGATTATCTTATTTGGAGGATCTAATATGTGCTAAGTCTATTGTTTTGAACTCATAAAATGTTATCCATTTTTTTTGTCATATAAATTTCATATTCATTGGTTTTCTCCAAATACAACTCTATGGGTATATTTCTATGAACATTCACTTCCCTTCCAAAATACTTCTATCATTAAGATGTTTGGTAATTTAGTTGGCTAGTTCATTTGCTCGTAGAGAATAACTAGCTCAATTTTTCAATTTTTTTCTCCCCAAATATGTATTTAATTCAATGTCTCCAAGCATCTAGTTTAGTGGATTTAGATCTAATTTGGGGAACAGTTTCTTTGAAAATTTTCTTTTATGTTTGAATATTGGACTGATTACTGTATTACATGAAAACACATGGGTCATCTCCCTCATACATTCTAATAACGTGGAAATAGGGTCTTAGGATACCTCCTTGAACAACTTAAACACTAATAGAAAATTATATGATTATTTACTCACCTATGTATAATGATGGCATTCATGATCAGGTTTTAGATAATACCTTCATGATTGACTAAAGAACCATAGAGGCCAATCCAAATACATATGAAATATTTAAAAATTTTAAGGATGAACAGGTTGTCCCCAATATAGTTGTGAAATCCCATTTGAGTATAGTGGTAACCAAGGAGGTGAGTGTTTCATGTTTCCTAGAACACAACCCCATAGCTTTGAATATCATCTCTTATGTAGGGGTTGTTAAATCAAATGCTGGAAATTCTATGAAAGTGGTGGTGGAATCCCCAAATGAATTAGGTCTTATGGTTTTCAAGATATGGGATAATTTTATGCATGGAAATTATGTATCCCTGGTGGGGAAGGGACTCAGTATAGGAAGAGTCTCAGGAAGATTAAATTTGAGCAACTTATTTGATATTCTGGGGGAGGTAATTTTCGACCATGTTGATTTGGTTTCAGTTTTTAATTCCAATGAGGGTAAAGGACATGATGAATATGACTCTAATTAGTAGGTTTATTACATGTTTTGGAGTGATAATGATGAAGAAAACCATGAAAAATGTCTTCACAAACCTATGAGGAGGAAGGGAGGAAGGTAAAATGGTCTTGGGGAGTTGCATTCATGTCAAAGGGATGAAATAAAAAGGGTGAAAAGATTATTCTCATCTCCCCAAACCCATGGAGACATGATTTTTTAAGAATTCAAGGTCAAAGGAGATGTACTGCATCTCCTCAAAATAGAAGGATCCTGATGTTGGAACTTCTAAGGATAAAGGGAACACAAATGGTGGGTTGTTAGTACCTAATCAGAGGTATGATTAATCAGTGGTGGTAGATCTCGAGATCTATTCTTTGTTTTCTAATCAAAACCATGAGTCGTAGAAGTAGGTTGGGTAAAATTGGATAATGTGGGAGCTTATCAGCCACTTCGGGGGAAGAAATGCTTGATGTGGACTTTGAGATTAAAGCCCTTATCACTTACTAAAGGAGTGAGATATTTTTACAAGCGGAAACAAATAATGATAAGTGAAACTGGATCAATATTTAGGATCACATCCTAATAAGAGAATTCAATAAAAGGAAGATAAATACATATAATTACATGAAAACATTGTACAATATTGTCAATTTTTTCTAAGATCAACTCAAGGAAGACCCATATAAAAATGTTAATTCTATATAATGGAAAAAATATATGGATAATAATTTAAAAAGGCTCAAACATTATTTTAATGGATCATATACTTCTTTCATTTCATGATCATTTTTTGGTCAAATGTTTGGTTTCTCACGTTTCTCTATAAAAGTGTTTAGATATAAATAAAATTTAATTTTTAGTGGGTATAGAATGATGTATCACCTTCATGATATCCATCAAGATATTTTCTAACAAGAGAGATACAAGATCTTCAATTTGTTGTTTAAAACTATTCTTGGATAGTCAATTCCAAATGGACCTCACGTAGTCATGCTTGTTAGTCACATTAAACACTAGGACATATTAGCGATTAAATTCCCAGATGAGTTGCGCACATATCATATACATTCATCACAACCAAAGACCATACCTAATTATTTTTTTAATTAATATATTAGTTAAAATTTTAATAGTCCTTCAAAACTACTTACTTTGATTCACTATGTGCATAATGACATGGGGTGAGATAAACTGGTGTTCCTTATAGTGAAATAGAAATAAAAGAACAAGGAAAAGATAAACAAGATTCAAAATGCATATAAAGATCCTAGGCACCATCCTTAAAACAAGAGGATGATACAGAGGCATGGAAAAGAAAATTTGGTAGTATGATTTTCAATTTCTATGAAAGGAATTTGGAAGAAGAACTGCACCCAGAATCAAGGGAAAGATAGTGGATGTTTTGTTATATAGTGTAATCTTTCAATATCTACTCATTGGGTATCAGATAACTCTTTTGGTGCTCATGTATATATACATATGTTTGGTATATGTTGAATATGAAATATTTATAGAGGATAGGTGGATCTGTGAGCTTCGAATGGTGCGGGGAATCCCACTCAATCCATTAGTGACTACCACCTTCCATTTCCAAAGGGAAATATTTTGGTTTTAAAAGAAAATTTTTATTAACAATTATTACTAGGAACATAATTTACGTATCATTAATATATGTAGATGGGTTTATTTTCATGTTTGGAAATGAAATTTTATCATTTCATAGAGACAATACATGTTATAGTATGTAATATTTAAATAATGGTTTTGTGGATTAAATTAAAAAAATCAAGTATTAGAAACTAATAATGAATCATGTTCACATGACTCATATAACATCCATATATAGAATCACCATATTAGTCATATAAATGATAATTTTATGAAATTATCTATCATGATGGTTATTTAGTGTCATCTTTGTTAAAACCAATCGAATGATGTCATACCTATTTACAAATAAAAAATGACCAAACCGACATTTGGTGGTTAGAGTGTAAGGGCCTTAGATATTGTAGGATTCATAAACTCTGATATGATAATGCCTTTTACAATAGAATCTAAAGGTTTGTATTATTACTTCAAAAAAATTTCTAATGAATTTTGTAGATATGGTTTTGTCTACATGATGATGTATAAGTCTTAGTCCTTTTTTAAATTCATGTAATTCAGGAATGAAGTTGGAAATTAACATAGAGAGAGGATAAAGAAGCTTCGATTTGATCAATATAATGAATATATTAACAAAGGGTTTTCAACATTTTAATATATTTTGGTATTTTATCTCAACTTAGTCCACCTAACACACTACAGTGTAATGGTGTTAGTGAAAGAAGGAATTATACCTTGTTAGTCATGGTAATCTCGATGATGATTAATAGAGATCATAAATTTTCCTTTTTGGGATATTCATTACAAACTATGGAATGAGCATTAAATATATTACCAAATGATGTTGAAAAAATAATTCCATTTGAGTTATGGAGTGGAATTAAATATTTTTTTCAGATATACATGTATGGGGATGTAGGGAATTTGTTAAGTCCTTGTTAGAAAATAAAACTAGAGCCGAAGGGCAAAATGTATATCTTTGTAGGGTATCCTAAGTAAATAAAAGAATAATAAATATATAACCCCTTAGACAATAACATTATTATCACAAGATATTCCAAAATTATTGAAAGGGAGAACATAAAAAAAAGTTTCATGGGAGAAAGATAGACTTCGATGAACTTGACGCTCAAGATACACAAGATTGGATTGAGGAACACATTCAACTAGTCCCAATAGAAGAATCAGTTTCTAAAACACATGTACTATTTAAGAGTACAGGGGAGGTAATTGAACCATAGATATATTGTTTTTTCAAGTAACCGAATATAGTAACTCATTATTGGTTTAAAATGATGAACTTATTCCTAAAAATAAGTAGTAGAGAGATTAGAATATGCAAGCTGTAAAGAATCCATTAATTATGAAATGGGTTTCATGTATCAAAACCATGTTTGGGTTTTAGTCAATGTGATATCTGATGTAATTCCAATAGGGTGTAAATGGGTATTATATAAAAAAATGGACATTTAAGTTAATTTAAATACGTATAAGTCAAGGCTTCTAACTAGAGGGTTTAATCACCATAATGGATTTGACTACAATGAAACCTTTTCACCAGTAGTCATGTTAAAATCCATTAGAACACTACTTGTTGTAGTAGATTACCATGAATATGAAATTTGGTATATGGACATCAAAACATCATTAAATAATGTGAACCTTCATAAAGATGTTGATATTACACAACCATAAGGGTGTGTGCCTCCAGGTGAAGCCGTAAATATTTTCAACTTGCATAAATATATTTATGGATCGAATAATGATTCTAGGTCATGGAAAATTTTATTCAATTATTAGAAGATGACCTTAAAAAACTTCATCTTGGTTGACATCATAAAACACTTTTTTATAGGTTCATTATTAGGATAAATCAATAACTAAAACATCAGTAACATGTTTCTCAATCATATCAATCAGGATGAAAGGGAAGGAAGGATACAGTGTAAGGAGATTCCTAAAAAGATGAATTTCTTCATCTGGTGGTATAGGTACTAGGTATTACCAATATATGTGAATGTGAAATGAAAAGGGGTGAGTTTGGAATCTCATTTCTATTGTTGTAACCA
Organism: Viscum album; assembly: GCA_963277665.1. NCBI lineage: Eukaryota > Viridiplantae > Streptophyta > Magnoliopsida > Santalales > Viscaceae > Viscum > Viscum album. Next base: position 710,325,108 of record OY728159.1, read on the forward strand.
ACCCCAACCAGAATCAACACTGAACCTCTTTTCTCAAGGTGAGTGGTATATATGGATATGGGATTACATGGGGAAAATCCTAAACATATATATCATTATGGACTCTATGAATGATGTCTTCTTGATCTAGTTTCAAGGAGTTGGTAACAAATAAACATAAAGGAAAATTTGAGGATTAATAATTGTGGATGTCTCTAAGATTATTTTGGAAGACAGTAATATGGCTAGAGCAGGGGTAAATCACTCCTCAACTATTATATAGGTATAGATAAAGGCTCTTTTCACTTAACTATGGTCATCCATCATAGGATCATGAAATTTTGATATGCTTTGTAATTTTATTTCAATACCCAATGCTATAGGCTTGCACCACATCAACAAAGGAAAATAGATTCCTTGGAATCCTCTATGTAGGGGCCTAAAGATGTACATGGATCAATCCTTAATGGATTCAAGTATGAGGGGATGCGGGATGGTCAGAGATAGTAGAGGTTTTTTATCTTTGGATTTAGGGCTTACTATGGTTCAGGTAGCTCCTTTGGTTCATAAATTTAATCCATGCATTCAAGTATCTCTCTGTGTGATTCCATCAACATTTTTATTGATGCAATAAAATATTACTCAGAGGTTTTGGTTCGTACCGTTCATTGGAATTTGGATCCCTATTAGAACATGGTGTGTTTTGTTAGAAACTATAAACTCAAAATCAACTAGAGCACTGATATTGGACATGTTTGTAAAGAAATGAAATTTACAGCAAAAGGGTTTTCTATGGAAATTAGGGAAAAAGAGAATATATGTATTTACAACACATTGGGTTCCCTTATAAATGACTGAAATCACAATGTCTATGAGGATTCACTCAGACTTCATCATTTCATTCCACCATGATTTTTTGTCTTTTATGTCCTTTCTTTCTTGTTTGTCTCATCCTCATTTCAAAAAAAATTAATTTTTAGTCGAAATAAAACTTGAAAGTGTTATAGTATGTTACAGACTGGTTAAACTAGTGTTTTTTCATGAAGGAAATAGGTTAACTAGACTATATTCTTGGGATAAAGATCATTTCTGGTTTATTCAAGAGGTTTCACTGACAAATTCATAGTATATATTTTGACTATATACTTAATGTATTTAGTATGGAATAATCCAAGAGGGGATATGTTCTAGTGTCACATTGTATACATATTTATTTGAAAATGTCTCCTATAGCACAACATGTTAAAGATGTAATAAGTAAGTCTCCAAGAACATTATTGATTGGATAAATCATGTATCCCATGTTTTTTACTAGACATGACTTTGCCTATGCATTGAAAATGGTAGGACGATTTTAAAAAGATACAAGAGAACAATATTGGTATGTTGTTAAGGTTTTAGTCAAGAATCTCAGAATAACTATGGTTATGTTCTTGGTATATGGATGAGATGATGAGCTATTTATTAGTGGTTATAGTGATTCTAGTATTCATGAATATCAAAATGATCTGATGTAATAGTCAGGATATGTTTTCAATTTCAATGAAGGAGATGTGATCTTGAAGAGTTCAAAGAAGCCAGTTTTCACTCATTCTACAATAGATTATGAGTATATAGTAGCATATGATGTATCTAACGAATCTATTTCGGTATAAAACTTTTTCTAGGATCATCATTTGGTTCTTAGCATTAAATATCTTATCACATTGTATTGTGATAATACCGCAGTGTTGTATCTTGAAAAAGATACATAGTAACACCAATAGAAAAAGTGTATACTCTCTTTATGGATTATATTTTGAGGTTTGAAGTTTTAGTTAGAAGATTACCCATAGAAGAGAAAATTATGGACCACTTGAATAAAGTTATATCTCAGAAGAATCAATTGTATCATCTGATTAGTAGCAATTTGAAGGTTGTTAGCCGTTGGATCTAATGAAAATGGGAGTCTGTTGGATTTAGTGCCTTAAAACCAACAAAATTATACATTATGATAACTTTAATTCATGGTTTTTAATATTAATAAACTCCTTATCACAATATTATAGTTATTATACATAACATAGTATAAGATATTTTCACAAAAGTAATTTTCTCACAAAAAGGCCATATCAGTTCCCCACTATGATTAGACCCCAGAAGTGCTATGAAACTATTACTAAAGATTTTTTCTATATTCCGATGATATCATTTTAGGGACAAAATTGATATAGGATATCAAGGGAGGAGACTTATAGAATATTTAGGAACATTCTCATGGTGTACAACCATGGTAATATCTGGTGTAGGATATTATAAGAACAAGACCTTCCAATAAAATATACAGATTTACAGGTGTCATTGGATGTTCCTATCTATAGTCGTGTTTATTTATACTTATACTTTTTTATTATTATTAATTATTATTATAATTCACATACATTGATGTATTGAGCAAAAACATGAAAAAACATGTTTATGATGATGTAGGATATGTTAGGTGTGTCACGATTAATATTGCATTAATAAATAATTTGAAAAGGGATATATACCTTATATTTTTCAAAAGAAGTTGATATCTCTATCAATTATATGGAAATGATATATATAAAGATTTCAGTGTGCATGTGGTTCTATAGGAAATTTTAATTTTTTGAAAATTCAAAGAAAGAGATGTCGAGAACATGGGTTGATGGTACCAGCATGTAACCAGCTAGATAATAGATATCATGATAAAGGGATTATATTACATAATAAGACAATTCTTGAGGTATTATGTCATTGTAGCATTATCTTCTTTCTCTATAGGATCTTTGGCATGTTTTTAGATGATATCCTTGGACATTTGGCCACTTCTTCTAATTCCACTAAGAAGGAGGCCTAAGGAATCACACACGAAGTGTATCCATAATCTTAGTTAAATAATATATTATTATTTATTATTTAACAAGTTAAATAAATATTATTCCCAAATATGGTTTAATAATTGTTAATGTTTTCAGGATCGTATATAATTAGCCGCCATTTTTTTAAGAAATAATAATGTTAGTGGAATATTTAAAAATAATTTATTTTCAATTTTTTGAATATAATTTTTATTTATTTATTAGAGAATAATTTTATAATGTTTATTTAATAAATAAAGATTCATTGTCTAAAGCCCGTTAAATATTGTACAGGAATGGAAGATCATGTTTAATTGTCTGATGAGAAAATAAATATATTGAATATTATATGAATAAATAATATTTAATCTTAATTCAATTTTGTATTTCATGCAATGAAATAATAATAAATTTATTATTATCTCTATATGGTTCTATAGGGATGAAATAAATATTAAAGGGCAATTGAAAAAATATTTATTTCAAAACTCTAGTTGAATATATACCTAATTATATTATTTTTCAATAGATAGAAATCATTTTCAGTTCTTCATAATGATAAAAAAAGAGAATCCGCTCAATATCTAGCGAGATCCCTCCCTAAAAATGATCCCATGAATGGAGATCAATCTTCCTTCACCTCCCACTCTAGAGTCTATAGAGATCAAGTAGAATGTTCTATATGTTATTATCAAGGTGAGGAACGGTGAATGACAAAAGAAATAGAATTTTCCATGCCAGCAACCTGATATTCCTATGATGATGTTCGATGATTTTTGGAACATGTGTAGATCTCCATTAGAGGTAATTTTCTATTGATTCCTATAACACAATGATGGTGCAATGTAGATCTATTTTATGATACCTTGATAAATAAATAATCCCCACAAGGAAAATATTAATTAATTAAATTAATTATATTCAATATGTGATGATCATGTTATTAGTTTCAGCATTTTATCCCTTATATTATATTATTTTTTCCATTTTTTTATGAAATTTATCATTGTGTAAACCTCTGATTAATGATCGATCATTACAAAAATAAAAAGTAGGGAATGGTCCAATTCACACTTCCACTGTTCCCAAAACCTTCACCATTCTGGTGTCATAATTCACCCATGAAACATAAGTAAAACTGGCATAAATATATCAGTAATAAAAGAATGATAAACCCTTAAAAAATTGAAAGGGTATCCAAGAAAATATCATAAAATCATAGGAAAATATCTTATAATCATCATTATAAAGTCTAATATATTTATTCTAAATTCATAAAAGTAATATAGTTTAGTTAATAATTTTCCCATTTAATCGATGTATTGGTGTTTAGGTGAATATAATTCACCCAAAATATGCTTGTAAGGATATTCACATGGAAATTAATTAGAATAATTTTTTTTGATTATGTATATCTAAGGGTAAGAAAAGAGAGAGGTAGTGATGAATAATTACCTATAGTTATTATATTTTCACCATATAATAAATACATAGAAATATCAAAATTGATATGAAATATAAAATTTATGAGAAACATATACATCAAACGATATAATGATAATAAGTTAAATATGGGGTAGTAAAGAAATGATTTCAATAGTTTAATTCGGTTATATTGGTGAATATACAACAATAATCATTGAAAAATATGATGTTCACCATGATAAAAGTAGAACCCCAATTAAGGGAATGATAACAAGAAGTGGTGATGGGTACATTGATTGAATTGGGATATAGATTGAATGTAAATTTCAATCAATATATTCTGATCCTTTATTATGGATCATAATTAGTATGTGAATTATCCAAATAAAATCCTTTGGGAGTGTCAAACCAAGTGTGTATAAAGGCCTATTGTCATACACTAGTTGGAGAATGATTCAAATAATAATTATCTCTTTTTAGGATAATTACCTCAAGGTACAACTATTATATATCCCCTATCAACTTTTATTATTAAGATATGAATTAAATTTCTTTTAAAACCGCACATACTTTTCATTACCATACATAAGTTGGTTTTATACCTATGAGAAATTGTGAGCATTATACTATCTTATAGAGGTAGTATAATGATATAAAAAATTGATATATCATTGATAAAATAGTAATGAAATATTAAAAATGATTCATAAGAACATTTCATATTGAAATGGAAAATAATTTTAAAAGTATTGGAAGGGTTGTCGTAAAATATGGGCTAGAAACACATATTTTTTCATAGCAAGAAATTATGAAAATGCAATAACGAGATGCATATGAAGTCCCTCATTAAAAATTTATCATATTAATAATAATTTTTGTATATAAAATCACTTAAAATGTTCTATAATCAAATCCTTATATAATTGAAGAACATGAAATGGAAAAAGTGGAGGAAATGATCTCTTACATTGGGAGGTTTTTTCTTAATGTTTTAGAGAGACTACTTACATACATATATTAAAATTTGAGAGAATACCAAGAGGTTAATTTTAAGACGATTTTTACTAAATTTATTTTTTTGGAAAGTGGTGAGGAAATATGAGTAATTATAATTTTGGGTGGGAAGTTTTATATGACTAAATAATAATTATTTTGTATTCTAGGCTAACAGATTTTGGGTGGCATTAATTTCAACTAAATTGGTAAATAATTAATGATAAAATTATATTTTTAGGATTGGAATTAACTCAAACACCCATTTAATTTTTTCATTTTTAGTTTACTTATTTCTTTACCTTTTATCTTTAACCATTTACATTATTCTACCTATGTTGTGGTAACTCTTTTTTACCATAATAAAATAAATTCATTATAAAGTAATTGAACATATAACCTAATTTGGACCTTATAATTCTAAAAATTTAATCCATTTTATTTTACTCAATTTATGAAATAGAAAAAATTTAATTCCAAAATGATACAGATATAACTCGTAAAAATAATTTTTAAAGAAATGATAATATTGTGGTTTTAAAAATGTTACTCATGTGTTTCATAATGTATTGAATTTTTTATTATGTTATTTCTTGAAATATTGTTTTTTTCTTGATTTTGGATTAATAAATTGTAAAAAATTATAAAATCTTCTTTAAATCATATGATTTATTGTATTTCAAAATAAAAAGAATATTTTCTCTTTTTTTCCCCAAAATGAATTTTTTTTGAAAATTACAATAAATTCGCCACAATGATCTGAATCCAAAAATGATATTTATTTTACTAAAATAATAATTTCAATATAATAATTTTTTTATTTTTAATAAAAATATTAATTTATTAAAAAATAACATTTTTATAATATAATGAACTATCTGACCGTTATAAAAAATCCATATGACTTTTTTGATTTATATTATCCATAAAACCATGTTTTATAAGAATATATTTTAAGAATAAATTTTCATTGTTTATTTTAAATGTATCAAATAATATATTTATCTATTCCAAAAAATAAAATTTTAGTTACGTCAAAAAATATCCCTAATGGACATATAATTGCATCTACATAACAAAAAATAGTATTAACCATCTTTATTATTTACAATTTTAATTAATGGAAAATGGCCATATCATCCAATAAATATGCCATATCTGTCACTTAATTATTCACTACATTTATTATAAAGTTTACTACACATTTATTTATATTTTATATCATTTTACTAATGGTTCTCATTATTTTTATGATCTTTATGTAACATATTCAATAATTTAATAATAAAGGACTATCAATAGGCTTTTGAAAAGAAAACTCTAATCAAATCTTGCCTAAAAAAACTCCCACTAGTAGTCTAGAATGCAATGAATCATAAAAAAATTAAGATTTCATGCCTCATATGTAATACTCTATAGTGAATCATTTCAGTCCAAGATCAGGTTCTAAGTCCGAGGGTGAAAAGAAGTAAAATACAAGTGGAATTATAAACTTTACCGAAGAACATTGTTATTTGAAACATTACCTAAGTTACAACAATATATATATATATATATTGAATCACCATATTTATACAACTTAAATTACACCCATAAAAACAAATTGACCTTCTCTTCCTTTGGCGTTCATCATTCTCATCACCTTGATGAACTTATTTTTTGCCCCACACAGACATTTTTATATTTTCCAAGCCATGTATCATGTGTTAAACACTATGAGTATGAACTTATTCAATGTGTACAGAGGGATTATAGTAAACATAAACTCACCCAGTATCTATGGTCTCAATGATTCACTATGGGATCCCATATTCCCAAATTACTCCAATTTCAAAATATTTATATAACAACCATTTACACTGGCTCCTTAAGGTAATTACTTTAATAAATAATAAAAAAGGTATCTCCTAGGAATAATTTCAAACTTCCTGTTCCAATGGATATAATCATAACTCTACTAATAGGTCACCCATATCACTCTCAATGCTTTTTCCTAAACCAAATTTTCATTTATTCACTAAAAAAGATCACTCAACAATCCTCCAACCTCAAAACATTCAGTTTCACATCAACTATTAACTACCAATCAAGCATCATTAAAAGACAAGACCCAATTTGGTACAATGTATATCCCACAATTATCAAATAATATTTAAAACATTTAACCATTTTTTATAAAAATATTGATATTGAATTTTTAGTTGATAGTCTCAAATTAAATAATAGTTTATCATAGTCAAGAATTGACCCCCTCCCCAACACTTAAAACGCAACATTTTCCCCAAATTTTACTTATAAAGTTGAGTGGACCAATTAAACATTAAAGTTTCAAAAATTATTTTATTTCAGTAGATTTATGACATGTATAAAGGGTCTCTTTGATGTTCAAGAATATTTTTTCCCATAATGAATAACATAACAGAAATTTCTAAATCAAGTACATGCATTATCATTTAAGTCCAGCGAAAAATATTTCTCGTTGATGTTCAAACATGGAATGAAACTTGGGGGTGTAGAGTGAATTGGGTGTAATAAAATTCAGGAAAAAAAAGATTCAATTGGACGATCAATAATGCATAAACCATGAATTCCTAACACCCCATAGCAAAGAAAATTCAAAAAAAACAGACGTACCAACCAGCATGTATCCCCCTACACTTAATTTCATGTAGTTAATGGGTTTTAGGAATCAGTGGAATTAAATCCTATGAAAAGAAAAACATACATGTTTCTTTGTACAAAAAATTAACTTGAAGCATAATTTTTTAATGTATGCAAGACATTCAAGAGAATGTTTACAGTTCCAGTCATGATACATAATTTTCTGTACACATGTAGTAGACTTTTCTAATACAAGCCGAATTTTCAACAGCACAATATATTAAACAGAACATTACATAAAAAATTTTTATGGAGAAGAATAATTAAACAAAAATTAATAGTATGGTACTTCTTTGACATAATATTTTTTTTCAGTAATCCTTCAATAAGGGATTTCCACTCCATTATTACACAACAAAAGTATCTTAAAAACATAAGGCATGAAAACAAAGTACAAAAACAGCAGAGACAGAGAATATATAAGGAATCAAAGCAGTACATTATTAAACAAAAAACAATAAAATAAGTGAAAACAAAGAAAGAGAATGAGTTGACTCCCATGAAACACTGAGTTTAAAGACTTCATTTAGACCTTAATTAATCACAATTTTTTTATTTATTAACAAAACAAAAACAATGGGTTGACTCCCATGCAATACTAGATTTATAATCACCATCCAGACGTTATTTCCATAGATATTTCTACCCATGATCATTTAATGGGAATGAATTATTAATAGTGTGAATTAAATATTATATAAATATTAAAGAATAGGATTAACCAATACATTCTAATCTATAGTACCAAAAAATATTCTCAGATGTTATTTAAACAAAAAATTTGATAATATATTGTCCAACCCATTTTGGCTGGTAAAGACCACTTCCTCAGCTATAAAAATGTTCAACATCTTCTTAAGAAAATCTCTAAAATTAAAAATAATACTTACATGGCTTCCCCGACACTTAGAGGTTAGCTCCAATAAAGAATTAGAAGAAAACCCATCAAAAAAGTCATCAGTATTTTAAACAAATGTTCCCAACACATCTTACGCAAAAGGCAACTCAAAAAACACTTGGAATAAATAATCATACTCAGGTTCCCACATGTGGTACCCAGTGTCCACAGATGACTCAAATGATGTCAATTTTTCAATTTCAGGTTGGAAGACTTCACAAAAAACACTAAACTAAGAAAGAAGTAGGGTTCCCAGAAACTTCACATTCTCATAATGGGAATAATCTAGTTTTTCATTAGGACTTAGCCCAGAAAATTATCCAACTTCAGAAACCCTTAAACAGTCAACTTAATAAAAAACATTCAAATATGGGTTAATACAGCTCAGAAATTGTATGTGACTCACTCTCTAGAATGGGTTCTTGGGAAAGATTTTTCTCATCTAGAGGATGTAAAGGGATAGGATTAGAAGCCTAAAGAAAAGTTTCAATAGGCTAGGGAATCACAATCTTTGTGACCTCAAGAAAGAAATAACCATACTCAACTCAGACATCAATTTTAAAACATTGATTCTTAGAAACATCTATCAAATCATAACTAACCACATGTTGAGGTTTTTCAAACACTAAAAACTCATCTACATCATCAATATCTTGGAGAGTGAGTTTCCCCTTAGAAACGTCTATGACAGCACCAGATGTAGCAAAGAAAGGTATCCCTATGATGATTGATACATTTTCATCACACTATTTATCAAGGATAAGGAAGTTTGTGGGTAGTGTTAGTTTTCCTACACTCAGTAATAGATCATCCACCCTTTCTAAAGGGTGTGTGAGTGACCTATCAGCAAGTTGAAGAAAAATATAAGTTAGTTGAAAATCCCTAAGAACCAACCTTTTAAATATGGAGCAAGGAATAAGATTTATGCTTTCTCTTAAATCACAAAATCAATTAACTCGCTCACATGATCCTATTTTTCATTGAATAATAATGGTGGCAGGGTCCTTCAATTTTAGAGGCAACTTCTTTTATAGGATCGCACTAAATTCCTCATTGAGATTAACTTGGTCCAACTTCTTGCAATCATTTTTATTTTTTATATATTTTTTGTTAAAAGAAACATATGAATGGATTTTATCTTAGTATTACACAAATGGTATATTGATACTAATGTTTTGAATCATTTTAAGAAACCTAAAATAGTTAAGTTAATTATTCTGTTTCACTCTTTCTTGGAAAAAATGGGAGGGGCATAATTTTTTAGAACATGTTCGTTATTCTCCTTCTCCTCAATTAATATTTTTTATATTCCTATTTAATTAGTTCTAACTTCATTTTCCTCAGTTATTGAACTTTTTCAAATGTAATTTCAACATTATGTTCAGGTTGAAAAAAGAAATCCAGGTACCTGGATTATGTTTCAAGAATATTTTTCATTCCAGATTCAGTTTTTTCATCAATTTTAGTTTTCACGGAGTGTGGTATTACTTGTTCTTGGGTTGGAAGGCCAGGTATTTTTTTTACAACCATGATATTATATCATTTATTAATAATTGAAGTGTTGGGTCACTTTCCCTTTTTTAACACCTTGATCCGTAGCCATTTAAACTGTTTGATGTTATAAATTGTGAATCTTATCATTTGTTTCCCTCCTAAATGAACTGATATCTCCCTAAACATGTTGTAATATTCCCTTTAACACCCCTTGAGAATTATAAGATTCATCCCTATGTTGTTTGAGTTATAAAATTTAGGTTGTGATTCGTAGTTAGAGGAAGTGTTTTGCTTTACGACACCTTGTTCTTTACAGGAAACGTTTGGGAAATTTTGATAACTAGAAGTGTAATGATTGGAGAATTGTTCATTTACCCCTCGGTTCCTAGCTCTAAAATAAAAAAAATTACACTCTCATCAAACTGGATAGGGAGATCAAAATTCGGACAAAATTTATGAGTGTGATTTAACATCCCACAATGATTACATTGCTCCCTTAGGAACCTATCACTAACAACAGAATCCTAACAATTGACATAACCTCTATGGAGGACCCTCCTCCTAGTGAACTTGTGCTGAGAATTTTGAGCAATATTTTCATACACAAGTTTCATCTCATTAGAATTGGAGTCATAAAAGTCACCCCCATAGAATTGGTCAACTAAATTTTGGCTGTAAGGTGTGAGAGAATTATAGAAGGTCTCCATGACTATATGGGGATAAAAATGGTTATTAGAACATTGTCTAAGGATACTTCTAAATCTATGCCATGCCTCGAGAAATAACTCTCCCTCATCCTAGAAAAACATAGAAATTTTGTGCCTAATATCATAGGTGGTGTTCCTAGGATATAATTTTGATATAAATGTAGTAAGCACCTCTTCCCAGGTCGTAATAATTTCATCATCTATGTTCTAAAACCAAGTCCTAGCCTTCTCCTTCAGACAAAATGAAAACATCCTCAATATCAACTCCTCCTAAAAAATCCCTCTCAAAGGTAAATGTTGTGCAGAACTATAGAACTATCTAATGAACTCAAGTGAATCCTCTCTTGGAAGAATATTTAATGAAGTTAGTTGAAAGAGGTGAGTATTCTTAATTTCATATTTCCTAGACATAATGGACAACCTAATACAAGATGGGTTACTTTATACAATTGGAATTTTAAACTCCATAAATCTAGGAAATTAGGGGATGGAACTATGGGTTTTGGAACATTCATGTTTTGATCAACTCTATTATCTTGATTCTCCATTACAATATTTTTTAAGGAACGGTTAAATGTTTGTCTAGTTCAATGTTTGAAGGCTCTAATGTAACAAAGAATTTCCAAATGCTCATGCAAAGTGTAATAATAGTTTAAAATAGCACAACAGTAGAACTAGAAAGAGTTTAGAAATATTGAAAATAGTATCAATTCAGTAGTAAATGAAGCAGATTCTTTTTTACAATTTAAAATTTTTTCAATTTATTGGTGTTTTTTATGTTTTTTTAAATTTTTTAGAAAATTAATGGGTCGTGCCTTCCCCAAAAATGGTGAAAAAAACTTGATGTGACTGTCATTGAATCTAGTAAAAGTATAACTATTTATATTCCTACTAACTACAGTATATGTGGAATGTAGGTTCGAACCCACAATGAAGGAAAAATTGACCACTTTTCTTATAAAAACAGTTAAAAAGACCCCATTGTTCTCAGCAGTGTGGTATATTTTCTTTTTTTTAATCTTTTTTTATATTTTTTAACTATTATTTCTGTATTTATTAGTAAGTAAAGTGACTGAACATTTAAAATCTTGTATCTAAACTAAATTGAAGCAATATATAGTCGAAAAAATAATGAAACAGAGATATAGAGTGCTAATAAATGAACTATCAAGAGAAAGACTCAGGGAAAAATTTCGATTCTATTTGTTTTAAAGTATTACAATTCACATAAAAATCAGGGAAGTATACCACCATAATGAGAATGACTATCCTCCATCTCTAGGAGTTAAGTCACACAAGCTGGTCGATTTTGGAGCTTGCCACTTTAAAATAAATCAACTGTGAATGGTTTGATTCGAAAAAGAGAACATGATGAACTTGTCGTAAGTTCTGAATTATTATGAATTTCATTTTCTTTTGAAAGATGTATCCACATTCAATATTTCCGATGTATTTTGGAGTTTTGAAATTAAGTTATAGTGGTAAAAATAAAATGAATGAATTCAGTATTGATCGTGCTGATTAATTTTGATTTCATTAAATTGATTTAGTGAAAATGAATAATTTAAAGATAAACAACAAAACTTCACTTTCTCCCCGAACTATAAGATTTGGCCTAGCATAATATCTATTACATAAGCAGAAATCATTAGATTACAAGATTGTAATTTTAATGAAAATAGAGGAAGATATCTCTCTCTGTAAGTTCAAATCATTGCTGCTCCTGGTCCTTGAATCTCAAAGGAGTGGTTCTCCAAGAAGAACTCCAAGAATAGCCACAAGTTTTCCATCTACTCTGGACTGAAGTGTGTGATCGAAGGTATCAAATGAATTTATCTGTATCTACTCTAAAAATGTGTGTTCTTAGAATTAATGGGCCGTATAATTCTACTTCTTTCTCAACCTTTAATATCCACGGTCATTTTCTGCATGTCACAGTATGTTTCCACCGACTACAAGAGTCCTTCACTTATGCATCACACACATGTATTTTTTCATGACTTACATGTTATGCTATCTATATCCTTGTAACTAACTCCTAGGGAGTTAGTTGTGTGAACCTGGACCCATTTTAGGCTTTAGTGTGAACATGTACATGTTTTTGACTCTACTGTGAACCTGCATAGCTAAAACAAAATAAAATATATAAAATATGATGAAATTTTAATAATATTTCTTTTAAAATTATAATGTTATAATAAAAAGTTATCATCAATTATTTAATAAATATCATAATTTATAATTATTATTAAATATTATTATTTTGTTTATTAATTTAATATTAAATCTTTAAATAAATAAAATTGTTATGTTTTTAATTTATTATTATTAATTAAGTTATTATTTTAAATATTTTTAACATTTAGTTGAAATAACATAATTATATTAATAAATTAGATTAACATAATTAATTTTATTATTATAATTATTTTATAGAAAGTTAAATTAAATTAAAATTTACTTTAATTAGTTAATTCAATTAGATTAATATTTTATAAATTTATTATTATACATAGATTTATTATAAACATATTTATTATTTTATTATTAATTTATTTTTTTGTTAGTAATTTTATTTATTTATTAATTATTTATATCCAAATCCCACCCCCCCATCCATTTTCTACACATCACAACAATGGGGGTGAAAATTGGGGTTTCTTCCTCCCCAAACTCCATGGAAGCCTAAGGCTTCGTCCAGAAAATGCGGTGGCGGGAACATTTCGAACTCACCCTCTATCTGTGATAGTGAGACAAAATACCTCGAATCCTCCTCTTGTTCGATAACTCTCCCTTCCACACGACTTGTCCTTCAAGTGTAGTGGTAGAGCTGACTTTGATCTATCCTCACGGTGGCAGACATAGGGCCTCCACAACGATCTCAGCTTCTCCCACGGCAGTGCAATTGATCCTTAACTGTGGGTTCAAGTGTCGCGGGTTCATCCTTTCATTATCAAGCCCAATAAACCATTAAAACTATGACAGATGCTTCAAATGTGGTAGCCAGAAAGATACGTCGACTCGGCGACAACTAGTGGTGGCGACTGTGGCAATGCGGCACAAAACAGGTTGACCACAGCGGTGGTTTTTGAGGTCCGACGGTGCGGAGATCTGAATTTATGGTTTTCAGATCTGTAATGTGAAGCTTGATTTTCAGTTATGGATTTGATTTTGGGTTTGGGTTTTAATGGTGGAATGAATGGGGAACAGTGCTGATTACACGATGTAGTGGGGAAGGAGGTTTTGAAAATGCTAGATGAAGTGGTGAGAACGTGATTTGTTGAAAACGGTGCCAAGGAAAAGAGGGAACTGGTCGCATGATAGGTTACAGTGGCACCAGGAAAGGATATGGTGCCAAGGAAACCGACTGTAGAGTTTCTGGGAAACGGTAATATGGGATAGAGAGGGATGAGAAGCGGTGAGACTGTGAAGCCGGGAAACGATGGAATAGAAAATGGTTCACACCATAAAGGGAAAGAGTTAAATGGTGTGGTAGGAAAGGGTGAGAACTGGTGGAAGAGATGGTGAGCCAGCAATGTTGTGGCACTATGACTGAGGAAACAGTAGCACACTTGCTGAGATTTTAATGGAAGAGGATTAGACAAGTTCCACAATAATGCTGCAAAATAAACAGTAAAAGTAAATAAATTAAAGCATAAAAAATCTGAACAAAATAATTAATTTAAACTAAAATTAAATTAAAACAATTGAAAATTTATTTACCTCATAAACAATAATAAAATTATAAAACCATTTATAATTAAATTAAATTATTTTTAACATCAATATATTAAACGTAAATTATTACTAAAATAAAACTAAAAATAATAAGCAACTGAATTATTAAAAGTTAATATAAAATTTAACCATTATAAAACAAAGTTAAATAATTTATAATATGTAATCTATCAAATTAAATTAATTATATAAATAGTTAGTTATTTTATTATTAAATACATAAGTTAATTAATGAAAATAAAGTAACAAAATTTAAAAAGAGTAGTATATTTATAAAACTAAATTTCTAAATAATGAATTATTAAAAGATGAAAAATATTTATATTATACTACTTTGATTAATAAATATTTAAAAAACGAAATGTTAAATTAGAACTACAATATTTATGTGTAAAAGAATAATTAATTATTTATTTAATTAATGTCAAATTAATAAATATGCAGACAGAAATCACCAAACAAAATAAAAAAGGCAATAGACTATAAAATTAAAGTAAGATATAAGTTAACTATTTTAAAGCATAAAATACATAAATTATTATAAAAAAGAATTAATTGATAATTTTAATAATTAAAATACAAAGGGGAAATTTTTTTGAAAATAGTTAATTAATAATTAATTAAATTGTTAATAATTACTTAATTAGATGTGAAAACATGTGTTTTTAAGGCCACATCATATATCATTTTACTAATAGTTCCCTTTATTTTTATGATTTTTATTAAATGGAAATATTCTCGGGTGATTTCAACCATATAGAGTTGGTTTTAGTGAATGTTATTTTCTTCATTTTATATAACCTTTTAATGTTAAAATTTTTAAAATTCTATATTTATGAATGATGTGTGATGTACTTATAAAATGTAAAATTGTTTATAACTTATTTAATTATTAAAAATAATAAAAAATTATTTGGATGAAAGAGTTCCCTTTCTAATAGAATAATATTGTTCATGTCATTAAATCCCCCCATAAAAAGTTATACCCTCTCAATTTTCTATTACTAATAAATAAATATAATTTATAACATTAATTTAAATAAGTATGGTGTTCCTCTCCTAACTTTTGTTGTTGGATTTATATAAGGATATCTAATATATACCCAATATAGCATCCAAATTCTTTAACTTATGTATAATAATATATTTAAGATGTAAATTACAATAATTATTATCATGAGATAATGTAATAATAAATTTGTTTACCAAGATGAAATCATCTCATCTAGGTTACGACTCGATAATTTTAGAAAACATCCAAGAGAAACTTAAATCCCAACAAGACAAACTAAACTATTTAGTGTTGGATCATAATAATCATAGTGTATCCCCAACCTAGTTCCCTTAGTTTAAAGATTAAATGCTCTTATCATCTTTATTAACCATTTCACTAGGGAATTCTCTTGGATAATTCCCAATTTCCCCACATCTATGACATTAAACTGTTATTGGTTCTATAGGTTGATCTTTTTCCCCTCTATTGATGTTGTTGAACTCTTTATATTTATTTGGAAATTAGCTTTTAATACAGTCATTTTTCATAAAAAAATAATCTTCTAGTTCCCTTAAAACATTTTATATGGTGACTCTTCCCACATTTTGACATATAGGTAGTAAAATATTATTTTCATCATCTTCATTTTCTCTTAAACTTCTATAAGACTCCATCCTTATCATATTTATTATGTTTGGAAACTCAAAAATGTTATTTTTGTTAATGTACATATGTGATTAATTTATTTTGAAAAAACACAAGATTCTTTACTTCACCTCTCATCAGGTTAGGAACCTCATTATATTAATCATTACATTTACTATCATGTTAGTTGTTGAAATTTCATATTCAATTTCCTACCATTAACTAAAAAATATATTGTGAATGTGAATACTAAGTAAAAATATTCAAATTGGAAATATGTACTTATAATGGATAAATTATAAATGATAAGTATATCTAAACTTCTGAATCTCTTTTATTTGATCTAGTTTATCCATAGGAACTTTCCTATAACTTTTTTAAGAAAACAATCCATTAAATTCCTTAATAAAGGTTTGTAAATTTTTTGTAAATTTCCCAAAATTATATCTCTTTAAATGAAGTAAAATCCTTCATATTTTTTTCATTAATTATCACTTTCTAATCCCAAATGTTCATGTAAATATTTTCAATATTATAGACACATGATCATGACCTAATAGATGTAAATACTTTTAGGTTATCCTAGTTATAATTAACCATGTAAATTAAAAAAATTGTTATTTATATAAGGATTTAAAAAATATATATAAGAATCATAATTCCCACAAATACCAAAACACTAACTTAATACCAACATATATAACTCAGACCCACACATATGGATCGAGATAAAAATATGAATAATATTTAATACATCACATGAAATACAAAAGGGACCAATATTGAATGTTTGATGTATTTTTGAAGTAGTTATATTATATATAAATTCATGGTAAAAACATATTTCTTAAATAAATATTATCCCCACATTTTACTCACCTATTTTTTCCCTTTGATTATAATTCATAGGGAATTGGGAAAACATTTGAAAAGGGGGGATCTCTAAAGCTCAGTAACAGATAAAAAATAAAAACAAAGCCTAAATGAACATCATGGGTGAAAAATGAGGTAAAATATGAGAGCATGACCATGTGTAAAAGAATCATAACATGATCATTATGAACTACATACAAAATGTGATATCATGTACATATGTCATAACATTATCAAAAGTACATGTGGCATAACATGTTAAAAATAACTGGAGGTATAACATGATCATAAGTACATGAGGAATAACATGTAAATGTGGGGACAAAATAAAGATTATAAATTTATAAAAATATCCCAACAGATCATCAATAAGGTGTTATAAAACATATTTCCAAAAATTTTACTATTTTATCATAAAACATTAACATGTTATGTTACCAGGGTATCATGAAAAATTCATCTCTATAGATTATTTATCCACCCAATTAATTGGATTTAAATATGGTTAAAACCCTCAATTAATCATTTTTTATTTCTTACACATGGGTTAAAAATTAGAAATCAATAAATAATAATATAATGATAAACTTGTTATAAATTAAACTGGTAACCAAATAAATTTAATAATTTTATCAGTAAAACACCATCAATAAAAATTATGATTTCTAGTGTATTTAACCATTATAGATAAAGGTTATATGATTTCACCAATAATTTCCTTAGTAAATTGATGTATGGGTATCCAGGTGAATATCCTTCAGTAAGAATATACATATAGGGGTATTCTCATGGAATATAATTAGAATAAAATATAATATTACACATATCTAATAATAAGGAATGAAAATAGTAGTTATGGATCATTCTAAATAGAGATTATATTTCCACCACATAATGAATACATAGGATCATAGAAATTGAGAATAAAGTTTAAAACCCTGAGAAATATGGAGAGTGAAAGGTAACACAATCACTTGCTACAAATCATTTTGTAAAGACTCATTTTTAGTGGATTGTTTTTTTTACCTTGGTGAACAACAAGAAAATCAACATAGAAACTATAGAATGTTCCCCAATGAAAAAGGTAGTTCACTAATTGAAGGAATGAAAAAAATGAGAATTCATTGTTAAATTCAAGAAATATAGAAATCAATTTAATGAAAATATCAATCCATATATTATGATCATTTATTATGGATCATAAAAGGCATGTGAATTATCCAAATAATATCTCCCATGGGTGGAAATCTAGTTCTGTGGAATTGCCTATTTTTATTCACCAAGTGATGACGGAGTCAAAGCCCAATGTTCCATTTTTTGGGTTATTACAATTAGGTAAAATTGTGTTAGGTCCAAATGCACTTTTAGTATCTAGATATGCATAAAATTTCTTAGATAACCACACACCCTTTGTTTATCAACTGTAGGATGGTTTTATGGCTATGAAAATGTAAATTCAATAGTCTTCTTTTGACTTTTATGTCTTTTGTTTTGGAAATCAAAAATCTCTTTATACATAATTCATATGTAAATGATTTACATTGAATATAGTTTCTATTTTATTGAATTCATATTGTCTATCGTACTCATTATTTCACCATACTAACTATTTAATCTTACCCACACAATTTATCACATTGACTCTGACTATAGTACTCATAATCTGAATTGTACCCTCTTTGCATCGTATTAGTACTTTTCATTATATATGTATCGATTATCTTACTCATACATATCATCGTACCAACGATATTAATTATACTCATGTTATACTTTTTTCACATGCATGTTGTCATTATTTTATCAAAACCCTTGTTTTAAAATAATCTAACTCATGTTATCATTTTAAAATATTTATTGTTTTTACCAGAACGATTTCATGGAGATAGATATAAAATAATAAAAACATTATCAAGTTTTCTGTTTCGATATAACCATTACAATGCCACGTATGCAGGTCCCTCTGAATTTTCTAGAGAAACATGACCGTCGGAGAAAATGTGACCATTGGAACCTGAGGCCTATAAATAGTTAGTCATTTGAACAATAGAGAACAACATTTTCTCTTTCTAAGTTCTAAAGAGAGACTGTGTGAATTCTATCAGGTTCTATGCGAAAGCCAGGACATTAAAAAACGTGAATGGACCATTCTTGGGTTTTTAATTCAATAAATGATTTTTTATTTGTGTGTTTGATCAAGTGACAACGATCGAGTGATGTTGAGGACCAACAGACGGTGAAAATAATCTTCATATTGAAGGATTTCAAAAAATTTAAAGGCAGAGGTGCCAATTAATTATAAAATCATTATCTTGAAGGGATCGCAAGACAGACATGTCGATCATCTTATCAATGTCTTACCGTTGTTGGTAAGATAGAACTACTATCCTAGGTTTAAGGATACCCTACTCTTTAGGATAAAATAATTGTAATACCATTTAATTTTCCACTAATTATTATAATAGAACTAAAACCCTTTATTTCTAATTTATATTAGAATTATTTCTTTAATTATTTCTGTTACAATTTTTACATTTTAGTACTGATTCTATACACTATATGGTAGAATCCTTAAAAGTTTTTATACTCTGATTTGTTTTTAATCCCAAATAGAATTTTTTTTATAACATGTGGTGTCATAACAGTATCACCGGACCAAGTTTCAGTCTAATTTTTGGATTTATTTTATAAGAGTCATTCCGAATTGTTTTAGTATAAGCGCTATTAAACTAAGAACCTTATTTAGAGATTTTAATAGAAAATTTTAAACATACAATTTACCCCCCCCCACTTTTATTTGTGCTATATCATATCCATTTATATCCAACAATTTGTATCAAATTAGGTTTTCCACTACTTTGTATACTTATCTTTTCTTTTCTTTTACACGAAACATTGTTCTTACTACATTTCTAAATGCAATATCAAGTATTTATAAAAAAATTGTTTGTTTATAATGGAGGGCATGATGAATTTCAGTTCAATTGACAATCTTAATCCTACAGGAACAACTATATTTGATAGCAATGATTTTGAATATTGGAGAAATTATATAAAGACTTCTATCATAAATACTAGTGTAGATAACATCGTTATGCTCACTAGTGATTATAAGTTCCCCGAGAAATAATAATGAACTTTTACAGGAAAAGATAAACTTGAATATTAATTAATCCATAAGGTAATAAATACTTTATTATGTTCCATGACCATGAATATTTACAGTCAAATATTTTCATGTGAAGTCATGAATAGTATAAGAAAGAATTTGGAGATTACAGACTTTGGTACTTCCAAAGTTGTTGAAACAAGAAGGGTTATGCTAGGAGATGACAATCGAGATTCTAGATTTCCATATAGAGAACCTGTAGTTAAGGTTCAGCAAATAATTTTGATGATTTCTAATAGTCTTCAAGCTATGGGAGTGAAAAATTTAGAAGATGAAGTTTTTGTTTATAAGATCATAGACATTATGTCAAATGAATGGGAATCCAATAGGACCACATTTGATGAGTCTTGAAAGATTACTAATCAAAAACATGATGATATCTTTATAAAATTATTGAAATATAAAAAAATACTTAAGTGAGATGTAGAAAAAGTGCAAAATATGAATGGATTAGTAGAATTCACTACTACATCAAATCCTTCTAAGTCTCGATCACCTGTGAAAACTACGTTAAGAAAAAAAAAGGTTGATGCCTTATCAGATTATAGTGATACTGAGCAGTTAGAAAATGATCTTCGAAACCATTCAATAAGAATAAAAAAAATGGTTTCAAAGAAGGGTTTCCAATATAGATAGAAAAATACTTACAATGGTAACAAGGACAACAAATATTCTAAAGTCACATGATATGAATGTAAAAGAGCACGACACATTCGACCTGAATGTATAATTCTAAAAAGAAAGGATAGAAAGGAGAGACATTCAAAGAAGAATAAAAATAAATACTAGAAATCGAGAATGAAAGTATTTATTGTAAATGATGGATGGAGTTCCAGTGGAGGTGAGTCTTCTAAAGACTATTTTGATCGTAATATCTTAAATCACAAGAATATTTGTCTTCTTTACAAAACACTTTATCATTTCTTAATGGCTAAGATATATAGTTCTATATCAGTTACTAATATTTCTTTGAATAATAGTTATCTTTGTAGATATTATTCTTCTGATAGAGAAACACCCACATCAGAAAATGATAATTTTATACCTTCTTATGAAGGAGTATCCATATTTTCGAAACATTTAGAGAACGAAAATAGTAAAGTTTATAGGAAACATAAAAAATAAAATACTAGGATATATATTTTAACAATATAAGTATCAGATCTCTCTGATGATATTGATTTTGAAACTCTTGAAATTGTAAATTTCCTTAAAACCCTTGGGAAAGTGAATTCTGAAAAGAACAAAATTTGTAAATATTTTGATAATATTATTTCCGAGAAAACAACTTTTGAAGAAAAACACAATTCTAAATCTAATACAAATGCGGATAATAATTTGGTCATCAAACTAAAATTTGAAATCTTCTCCTTAAAGAAACTCTTATCTAATTTTACATCTGGAAAAGAAAATTTCGATAAATTGTATTCCCAAATATGACCTAATATTAATTATTAAGGAATTTGTTAAACCCATTCTAACCATGTTCTTAAAAATAAATATTTTGTTCCTAAAATGGCCTCATTCTACACTAAGTGTCAAATTAGTGATCATTTGATTAAAATAATCTATAAATAAAACCCAAAATTTGGGTTTCCACAAATCAAACTTTTCAAAACAAATTTGGATTCCAAAAATCTTTCTTTCTAACATTTATGGATCCAAACAAGTTTGGATTGAAAAAGTCTAATTGTTTTTATTTCAGGAAAACCAAAAAAGGAAAAACAAAAATACATGGTACATAAATTTTAGATGTTCCATGCATATTACTTGAAATGAAAACATTTTTTAAAAAGTTATCAACATGAATGGTTGAAAAGTTACCTTTAGAGACAATGCTCAAGGAAAGATTGTTCTTATATGTAATATTGTTTTCCTTGGTAAATATTTTTTTTCAAATGTTTTATTTTTTGATGGTCTTAATAGAAACCTAATTAACAACATTCAATTTTGTGATGAAGGATAACATGAAAGTATTAGGAATGATAAATTTATAGTTTATTGTTCCAAGGATGAATTCATTTTATCATCCAAAAGGCATGAAAATGTTTACAATTTAAACTATGAAGTCCTTAGTAGCCAAGACTTACCTTTTCTAAGTGAAATGGAGGAAAAATCTTGTTTATTTCATAGAATACTAGGACACAATAATTTTAGAAAGTTATATAAACTCTCTAAGAAATGACTTGTTAAAGATCTACCTGATCATAGATTTGATTATTCTAAATTTTTGACCCTTTTAGGCATGGAAAACAACATAAGTCATGCTTTAAATTGATTATCGAGATAAAAAATACTGATGCATTACAGTTAGTACACATGTAAATTTTTTTTCACACACAAACTGAATGTATTCGAGGCAAGTATTATGTATTTTTTTAGTCGATTATTACACTAGATTTACATGGGTATTTTTACACACTAAAAAATCAGATTTTTTATATTTCCTTAAAACTTTTTCTGGTAATGTTAAAATTGAGAAAAACCTACCATTGATAACTATCTAAAATAATCATGGTTAAGAATTTGAAAATTTTGATTTTGAAATTTTTTTTAGTAATAAAGGTATTACTCACAAATTATCTACACCATTAATAACTCAGAAAATGGTGTTTTTGAAAGATGAAATAGAATTATTCAAGAGATAATAAGAACCATGTTGAGTTAATTATCAATAAAAAAACATTTTTGGGAAGAATCTATTAGTACAACTTATTATACTATAAATCGAGTTTTAATTCTACCTTTTTCATAATAAAAATCCTTCTGAGTTGTGGATAGGAAGAAAACCAAAACTTTCATGCTTCAAAGTATTTGGTTGCAGAGTATTTATTTTAAATACAACTTATAACTTACATAAATTTTATCCTAAATGTGATGAAGGAATATTTTTAGGTTATTCCACTACCTCTTAGTCATATAGATATTTTAATAAAAACAATTTTGTTGTTAAAGAAAAAATAAATATCAAATTTTATGAAAAAGACCATTTGTCTTTAAACAACCTCAAACTATTTCTTCTGAAGTTTTTTCCAAAATGCATTATCAACCATGGATAGAATATTATTCAAACATTGTAAATGATTAAGAAATTGTATCTGATACATTCACAAAAGAATATTTTCTACCTTATTTTGATGAGCAGGTTTTATGAAATCCAAATTAAGTATTACATAGGAATCATCCTTGTGTAAACATCATTGGTGATGTAAATCAACCAGTAAGTACAAGGAATTCATTAAGAAATGAAATAGAAAGTCTTTATTTTTTATATAAATTTGAACCTAAAACTACAAGGGAGACTTTAGGTGATAAATATTAGATAAAGGAAATGAAAGATGAACTAAATGAATTGGAAAGAAATAATGTCTGAACTATGGTTAAACAGCCTAAGGATAAATCTATTATTGGGGTAAAATCGTTTTTCAGAAACAAATGCGATGAAAATGGTATAATTTGCCAATCTAATGAATTATAAGTTTAAAATGAGTATGATTGATGAATTAACATTCTTTCATAGTTTTCAAATTTCTAAAAATCAGATTGAATTTATATATCTCGACATGATAATATCAAATACTTACCATAAAATTATGGATATGACAATACTAAAAGTATTAGTACTCCCATTGGTACCCCAAACACCCTTGATCTAGATGATTCTAAGAAACCAGTTGATCAATAAACATTTAGAGGTATGATTGTAATTTTACTATACTTAATAGCTAGTATCAAGACTTAATGTTTTATGTATTCTTATGTGATATATATCAATAAAATCTGAAATAATCCAATTTAAAACTTTTGAAAATAATTTTCCATTATTTAAAAAGAACATTGGATTTAGACCTTTTTTATTCTTCTGGAAACGATTTTGAATTGAAATGGTTTTCAGATGCTAACATCATGGAAGTAGAATAGATATAAAGAGTACTTCTGGAACTTTTCATTTCCTACAAGATTCATTAATTTCTTGGTTTTGAAAAAAGAAACAATTAGTTTCATTCTCCACTGCTGAAGTTGAATGTGTGGCAATTAGAAGTTGTTGTGATCAAGTGTTTTGGATGAAACACACACTCAAAGACAATGGAATGAGTTTTACTAAAACTAAAATATTCTGTTATAACATAATTTACATTTATTTAAGTAAAAACCCTTCACATCATTCTTGTTAAAAACACATAGATATTATGCATCACTTTCTTAGGGATCATACACAAAAAAAAGAGATATCATTTTACAATTCATCAGAACTCAAGAAAAACATGCTAATATTTTTACAAAATCATTACCTTCCGATATATTTTGAATATATTAAACAAAATTTAGTAATGATTAAAATAAAATAATCATTCACATTTACTTCCTATTTTTAAAATCTCCTTAAATTAAAATAATTCTTATCATAGGGGGAGAATATATTTTTGTACTATATTATTATTGTCATCCTTTTTATTTCATATTTTCTTTTAACTATTTTTATTTTTTTTATTTTAAGTAATAAATTTATTGTTTTATGTTTCTATATTTTATTATTTTGTTTATTTAATATATTTTTATGTCAATCTCCTTCAATTTTATTAATTTTTTTTCTCTCTCTCTATCGGTATGATATTCTGTCTTTCGGTTTCACATTTTTTCTATCAGGTTGACATTCTTTCTATACATTTGACATTCTGTCTATCACATTGAAATTTTATCTATTGGTTTTACATTTTTTCTATTGGTTTACTATACTATATATCAATTTGAAATTATGTTTATCATTTTTAAAATTTTTCTATCATTTTAACATATTGTTTATTGGTTTTTCATTTTGTCTATTTGTTTGACACCCTGACTATTGTCTTGACAACTAAGGGTATTCACTTTTTTTCTTGATAGCTTGAAATCCAACCCTATTTTCTTTGTATCCGATTTTACAATGATCAATTTTATACTCACTGTCATCTTGAAAACATAAACTAATAACTTTTTCTCTAATCAGTCTTACAAAGTCTAATTTATCGTCTTGACAACATAGATTAAGGATTTTGTTTCTAATCGGTCTGATAAAGCTCATTCTATCAGCTTAACAACTCAGTACATTGAAATTGTTTTCCATCAGCTTAACAACCTATGGTATCCTATTTTTTTTACATCAGATTGAAAACTTATCATATTCACCTTCTTTATTATTCATTTTACATTTGATCGTACTCAATTTATATATTTCAACTACTTCTTTTATATATTAAATTTTATTTTTCTTATATAATAGTATAAAACCAAGAAATCACCTAAAATCTTAAGTATGTATATTATGTTTCCTTTATTTATTGCTTTTCTTTTGTGTTATTGTTTCTCATTAAAAAAATTAAAACCCTCAAAAAATTCATTTATTCTATACTCTTAGATTATTTATCTTCTAATCTCAACTATTGAAGTCTAATGGTTGCTAAAAATTTCATATAGGGGACCCCCCCCCCCTCGTCAAACCCACACCTATTCTTCAAAATTTATCGGTGAAGCTCATCTTTTCCTCTTATGCATCGGTATGTTTGTTTCGTTCATTAATAAACATTATCTCTCAGTCTTCTTCTAATACTTCTAACAATATGTCTCTAAATTCTTTCTCATAGATGATTTATCCAATGTAAGGTTAGTTACTTGATATTTTTTTGATAGTTTTGATTCTTATATTAAAAGTATCAATTTTTTCAAGGCTGGGAACACCTATGCATTGAGAAACCTATATCTCAAGATCTGATTCTTTTTGAAGAAGTCAGAAAATTTTATAACACGGTGACATGTGTTAATGATATGATGATTAATTTTGTTGGGTATGGTAGAAGGTTTTCTTTTTTAGTAAAACAAGAGGAAAACTTTCTCAATGGTTCTACTGAAGTTGACTCCCTCTATACATATCATAAGATACATGATGAAGTTAGTACATTCAATAAAGAAAGATTTGAAAACATTATCTTTCCTATCAATGAGGATAAAAGAAAGGTAGCACATATCTCTACAGAAAATTGGTTTATCACCCCATGGATGCAAGGGTTTCTTATTTTAAGGATATGGGATAGAGAGAATCTTAAGATTTATGATATCTTTATGTTTGATTATCTTGTGTATATGATAAAGGTAAATCTCATGGGTTACATTTTAGAAACAATTAAGAATGTGAAGTTAAGAGTGATTAAGTCTTATTTAATCATGTATCCAACCACCCATAAAAATATTATTCTTGAAAGTTTGATGGTTTTTAATCTTCTAGTGAAATGAGAATTAAAAGTGTTGAAGGAATCATGGATTATCAAGGATACAATAATAAAATTGAAGGTTCATTTTGATACTGAATCAAAAAAATTTGTCGAAGATCTGCAAGATTCCACACCAATTTAATAAAGACCTGGTTTTTGTGGAATTAACTCCAGCAGTTATTGCCTCTCAAAATTAAAAACTAGTTCAATGTCTAAAAATAAAATTAAATAAAGTGAATTGGTTGTATCCAAGTGTATAAATGAGAAAGAAAAAAGTAAAGAATGTGACCCTCAGTTCAGTCTTGACTCATCTGAATCTCCTGTTGAAAAAATTATGGTTGAAGATAAAATAGATGATGAGAAAAAGAAGAAGAAGAAACATTTGAAAAGAAAAGAAAATAGTTTTCATGTTTCTGGGATACTGAAATGTGTTTATTTGTCAAGTGAAAAACCGATACAATAAATAAAACAAGATCTGATCATACAGACTATTCTAGAAAAAGGGAATGAAAAAGTGCAAGAATTAATTCAATCAACTTCACAAAAGAAATCTGAAGAATTAGAGGAATATTAATTTCCTATCAAATATCATTAGAGTATTAAGAGAAGTGGATATGAACATTCTCTTTAAAAATAGAGTGAAAGAGTTCAATAAAGGAATTGTCATGTCAATCCAGCATCAGTACAATCTCTAGAAACTCAATCAGAAAGAGATCTTTCTCTGGTTAATCAAATGGCTCAAAGATACAAAGATAAGAGGGTTATCATCACCAGTGATAAAGTTGAATAATACATAATCAAAAATTAAAAAGAGAAATAAAAGGGAAAAAATTCTTAAGACTCAAGACGATCTCATGAACTCCAATCATACGTTGATGATACTAGTTTAGAGAACAGAATTTCTCTTAAGAAAAGGGATCACATTGTCCATGTTCTAATAATGATTGAGAAGACTATTCCTAACATTAAAAAATATAAGGAAATATTGATTTCATTACTGAGAATCAAAGTAAGAAATTAAGCTTAGTAAGATAGCTCTGAAAGAATGTAATGTTAATAGAGTCCAATCTAAATGTTTTGAGTGATAGCTTTGTTTCTCATAAGAAGGCTTATAACAAGATGGTCAAATTGTTTTAAAAATAGAAAGTTCATTTAACAAACATGATGAGTATATTGAATAATCAAGGATAATTTCAAATAATCTTGCAATCACCTTTAGAAATCTTGATGAGGAAATAATTGAGATGTTAAAATAGATACCAAAAACCCTTGGTGTTGATACTGATTTAGTAAAAGAGTTTCAAGAAAGGATTAATGTATTCCAATTAGAGTTTTATAAGGTTTCACCTTTCAAATATGAAATTGTCTGGTTAAAGAAAAAAAATATCTTGTTGGCTGAAGAAAATAGGAATATGTAAGAAGTAATTGTCACTCTTGAAGAATTGATCCGAATCTAAGAAGACACCATCAAAAATCAGGATCAGCTATTTATAGACCAATAAGAACTTCTTAAATCTTAGAGTGTTTCTATCTCAGATTTCATGAAATGGATATGGAATATGAAATATTTTCTCCCTGAGTTTATTAATAATGAAACATAAAGATACAATAAATGAATCTTTTTATATTTTTTATTCTTGGTTGTCTTTTGAAAAATATTGATATTTTTATAATTCAATGATCTTTATGTTTGTATTTCTATTTATTTATTCCATTTCTATTTAAACTTTTTTAGGAAATAATTGTTTAACCACATTATTTTTGTAAATAAAAAAGGGGGAGAAAGTTCTATAGAATGGGAGAATGTTTACAAAGGGGTAGAATTCCAAAAGGGGAGAATTGTTAATGTTTTACTCAAAAGTAATACATTACTGAAAAAATGAAATAATGAAAATCTATATGAATAAAATCCTTGGGAAATTATATACATAAGGAGGAGTTAGTTGTATTGATTTCATTATTCATAAGAGTTTTCATATCTCAGTGGGAGGTAAGTATCTAGTTCTTGTTTTACTTCGTGCTTTGTGTTTTCCATAAAGGTGGAGAATGTTAAGTTAAAAGTATTCTTTGGAATTATATATATTTTATTTTAGAAATCAAAAATATCTTTATATATAATTATTAATAAAACAATTTAATTTGAATACATTTTCCATTTTATTGTACCCATATTTTCCATCATACTTACTATTTCATTGTATTCACTATTTCATGGTACTCGCTATTTCACCATACCCGCTTTGTTTATCAAACTGACTCAGACCATCGTACCCACATTGCATCATATTATTACATTGTATTATACATGTACTGACAATATTACTCATACATATCATCATACTAGTGATATTAATTGTGCTCATGTTATACTTTCATCACATGCATGTTTTCATTCTATTATCAAAACCCATGTTTTACAACAATTGTACTCATGTTATCATTTTCATATATATATATTTTTAACCAATACAATGTTGTGGAGTTAGTTATAAACTAATCAAAATGATGTCGTGTTTTCTGTTTTAGTATGACCATTATAATTCTAGGTGTCCAAGTCCCTCCAAAGTTTCTAGAGAAATACGACCACTAGATAAAATGTGACCATTAGAACCTAAGGCCTATAAATAAGGTGACATTTGAACCAGAGACAATAACTGTTTCTCCTTCCAAGTTATAGAGAGATACTGTGTGACTTCTCTCTTTTTTCGTCTGAAATCCTTGAAATTACATTGTTTGAATGACTGATTCTTAGTTTTTGTATTTCAAATTTTTATTTGTTTCTCTTTGTGCATCTGATCAAGTGATAACGAACGAGGGCTTCTGGGGATAAAAAAACGGTGAAACTGATCGTCTTATTGAGGGATTTCAAATGTTTTAAAGCTAGAGGTTCTGATTACATGTAAAATTGAGGGCTTATAGGGATAACAAGATATACGTTCCAATCATCGTATTGAGGGCTTACTATTGTTATTAAGACAGAACAATTATCCTTAGTGTAAGGATTCCCTACTCTTAGGGATAAAATAATTATAATTCTATTTACTTTTTCACATCTTATTGAAATAGAAAGAAAACCCTTTTATTTTCTCTTTCTATTAGTATTATTTTGTTAACATTTTCAGGTACAATTTATTATTTTTATTATTTATTCTATATGTTATATGGTAGAATCAATTACACTTGATATACTCTTATATTTTTATTCAACATGAACATAATTGTTTTATAACCTATGGTCTCATAACAATATCATCATACCAAGATTCAGTTGGATTATTCGTTTTATTTTATAAGAGGCATGATGAATTGTTTTACTCTAACTCATATGAATCTATGAACCTTACTTAAAGGTGTTAATATAAATTTTGAAACATATAATTCACCCCCCTCTTGTATTTGTGCCATCCCATATCCATTTCGATCCAACCGGGAATGCTTAAGAAATAATTTTATCTAAATTATCCTCTTTAATGTAAGTAATTTTTCTTAGGTAATTAAAATACATCAACTACCCATTTAATGTTTCCATTTTTAGTTTTCTTATATCATTAGCTTTTAACATTAACCATTTATAATGTTTTACCAATGCTAGGGTAATTCCTTGTTTCCCATTGTAAATTCTTGTTCCTATAAATAAAATTGAACTTATTACCTAATTTTTCCAAAATTATTAGTAAATATTAAATCCATTTTACATTATTTAATTTATAAAAGTGATAAAATTAATTCTTATATGATATGTGTAAAACTCATAATAATAGTTTTCATAGGTATGATAAAATCACCAATTTTGAAATGCTAAACATTTGTTGCTAAATGAAGATATTTTATTATTATGATATTGATTAAATGATATTTTATCAATAATAAATATAAATAAGTGTTAAATCATTATTATTTCAGGTTTATATCATAATATTTATGGTATTTTGAAATAAAATGGTTCAAGTTTTATCCCCAAAAATCATAATTTTTTGAAAATAATCATAAATTCATAAATTGATAAATTTTAAATTATGAATCCCAAAATTTTATTTATTTTACCAAAATAATACAATTAATAATATAATTCTATATTCTAAATATAAGTCATTATTTGTTTGAAATTAATCAAATTTATCACATAAAAAAGGTTTCGCCCAATATAAAATATACATATAACATCAATAATTTATGTTGTCCTCTAAAAATTGTTTTATATGATTATTCTATGACGAAAAAAATTATTTATTTAATTTAAAATTAAAAAACTATACTTTTATAAAAAAAAATATTTTTAGTTTCAAAAAAATAGTTATAATATTAAATAATTCAAACAGTCACTTAATTGAATCTACATAACCCATAATGATAATGACCATCAATCTTATTAACTAATTTAATTATTGATGAATTTCCAGATAACCTAATAAATATTCCATTATTCTCAAATCATTTTTCATTACATTTCTTAAAAATTCTCTTATACTTTCATAGATAATGTCTACCATTTTCCTAATATTTCTCTTTATTTTTATAATCTTTATGGAAGGTAAAACATGATGATGGATTTCAAGACTTTGTATTTTAGTTTAGAGAAATAACTTTTATTCAATTTTATATCCAATTACTATTACATATTATATTATTCCATAATATTGTATGATCATTGATGTTCTTATGAAATGTAAAAGTCATTCTAAGTGATTTGATTTGAAAAAATAATAAAAATTAATTGGTAGGAAAGTGTGAATTTATTAAAAGAAAAATATTTTTTGAGTCATTAAGCTTGACATAATTAAAATTTATATCTTATACCAACATTAAAATGATAATATTATAATGACATGTATGTAATTAAAGTAATAAAGTTAGATCATGCATGGACAAATAGACCAACATTGGTCAAACTGGATTTATGACCATTCCTTTTGAAACCCATAATAATGAAGGGTTAGTTCTCTTTAGTCAAAATGAATTTGTAGAAAATAATATATTTATGTGACCTAAATATTTAATAAAAATTAATGAGTAATAACTAAAATTATGTCCAACTAAAAAATATCTAAAATAAGTAAAATATGAAATACATTATGTTTTTTTCCTTTTAAAAATTTTTTCTTATACATTTGAGACAATATTCATTAAGTAAGAAAATATCTAATATCCCCTGAAGTCTATATCCCTTGAAGTCTTGTAATTTCATCCAAAATTTTAATTCTAATAGTTAAAATAGATAACATCTATTTCAAATTATTAATTTCACTTTTAATCTCTCCATTTAACTTTTCAATGATTTTTAAATCATCACGGAGATTAGATTTAGAAATTGGTGATGATGTTTTTAAAACATTGACTCTCATTTTTGAACATTTACAGGTCTTCAAATAAAATATTATATTTCCCCATTTTTCCTCACTTTTTTTGAAATAAATCCTTTAAATTTTCATTATATTCTATAAAATTTGAATATTAAAATTCAATGATCTTCATCTAATAAAATTCTAAACATATATTCTTATTTTATTTAATAATTTTTTTATCATCAATATTTTATTTTATCAGACATTTTTATAATTTTACCCATTTACTCTTGATATTCATCACATTAGTTACTCAATTTTACATCTTTGGAATTTTTAGAAATATAATTAATATAGGATTGAGAATTATAATTAAAAGTAGAATCACTATTAACCTTACTAAATTCTTTGGTAGTAAGACACAAGTTTTTTGTAACCTTTACATATTCATAGTCAACATCAGAGTTTAAATCCTTAGTGTAACTCTAACTTCCAAAAAATTATTTCTTATTTTCCTTTTTATTATTATTATATTATTCTATTTCATTTTTCAACCTTAGTCTCCCATACTATGTATGCTCAGGATTCCTACATTCAAATAATATTATAAGGGAATTTATTTTATTACCAATTCCGTAAAAAAGCTTCGTGTATCACCTAATATTAAATTCATTTTTCATGGAATAAAACTTTTCCATCACTAGTTCATGAATTAATTTTTAAAAATGATTTAAATTATCATATTTTTTTTATATATAATAATCTAAGAAATTTCTATAAGAGTTATAAGATATATATTTACATTTAAATGAAACTACATTTATTTTATCAATAAATTCATTTTCTTTATTTTTCAAATGATAACCATATTTTAAATGTGATCCAACTAGCACATCCATTGTGTATTATGAGAAATAATCGATATCGTAATTTGAAAATCTCTTATAATACCACTTTATTGGTAATGGTTGATGTATCTATTCAATAAACACTTTATCATTCCGTATTTCTCATAGTGAAACCATATTATTCATCATATTTGTGAAGCTATTATACATATCACTAATTATTTCATCATAAAAAATTATTAATTCATGAAATTTTGGCTGATGAATGAAATTATTTTGTTCTACAGCATATCAGTTCCTCGATTAGTGAATTTTAGAGTAATCCAAAGGTCAAAAGTAGTTTTATAAGATGAAATAAGACCTTCAACATTTCTAATATGAAAATAATAATAAAAATTAATTAATTTATAATTAAAAAGATATTTTATAGAATCATTTCTATTTAATGTATCATTATCAAATTCAAGAGGATTATATTATTTATCTATGATTCTCCAAAATTGCATACCTATTTTTTTCAAAAATAATTCAAATTGTTCTCTCTAATATTAATAATCACTCACATTGAAATGATGTAGTCTTACATGATTCATGATTCCAATCTATTAAATTATCATCAATAAAATAGATTTTTCACTTAGTCTTGTTTAGTAATAGGATACATGTTATCACAAAATATTATATTATACAAGTGGAAAAAAATCTATCTCCATAAGCGTCTACTATGACACCAATTTTTAGTCTCAACTAGGTCAATTCCAATAATGAGAGAGAGGGTGAATTTTTAATTTAAAACATAATCAAAGTAAAAACATCTTTCTTTATAATTTGGTTATTGATCAAGAATAAATAATTATTCATTAATTTTTATGTTTTGTGAAGAGTTACTAAAAAATAATATAAATAGATATACAAGGGAAATTTTTATGTAATTTGGTTTGAAACAATCCAAACTAAACTCTTCACACTCCAACCAAACGTTCATGGAAAAAAATTATGAGAGAGACATTTAAAATGTAGTATCCAAAACCTATACTTATTCAAATGGATAAATGAAATCCTAGTACCATATCAATGAGCTTCACCAAACCTATACAAAATTTTCTATTGGAGAAGATATAACTTAATATTTTTTATAAGCAGCATCCCCAACCTAGTTATCTTTTAATTAGAGCCAGAACAACCTATAAAATACCATTTGGTTAGATAATCATAATCATAATCTAAATTTAATAAGTATCATAACAAATAAATATGTAAAATGTCATGATGAAAACTAACCATTCTAAAGAATTAGTCAAAAAATAAAACTAGATAAACGTGAGAATAATGTTTGGGGATGTAAATATTTTTCTTGACCCTTTGATGATGAAAAATGATTTCATATAGAAAATATAGTATTAACTTATTAAATTAGATAAAATTGAATCTCTTTAGGTCCCCAAAAACATGTACGATAACAATATTGATCTGATGATGTGCATTTTTCCATATACTCCACTGAATTTCTTATCCACTTTAAATAAACATAACTTCAATGAATATTTTATCAACATTGATTCTAAATACATCACTATAATATCAAGCCATAAATTATTCATGTGTAGGTACATGAAAATTTCAATGACCATATGTAAAATAAAAATATGTTGTATAACATTTAGTTAAGAACATATTAATATAGTAGAATAATTTTATATTGATAAAAAACAATTAATTAATTAGAAAGCACTCTGAGTTCATAGAAAAAAACTCTTTAATTTATAATATATTTCTTTTTTAAATCATGCTATGTAAATTTAGAAATAATCTTGAATTAATTTAATCGTCATCAAAATATACACAAAATAATTCAATATAATATTTCATATAATCAATATGATTAATGATTAATATCTGAATGAATAATTTCACTAAAATTATCAACAAAAACATTAAGTAAATAAAAATATGAAACAATATAGAAAATATAAAAAATAATTTTTTAAA
This sequence comes from Viscum album, assembly GCA_963277665.1. Classification (NCBI taxonomy): domain Eukaryota; kingdom Viridiplantae; phylum Streptophyta; class Magnoliopsida; order Santalales; family Viscaceae; genus Viscum; species Viscum album. The sequence goes on from OY728159.1 coordinate 710,359,912, forward strand.
TGACATTTGTTTTTCATATGGTAAATTTTTTCTTGTAGTTGATCAATTTATATGATTTGTATATCCTTACAGTAGCTTGCTTCTTATGGTAGGGGATGTCTTTCTTCACGAGGTTAATTAGTTTTACTATATGGTCGATCAATATTCAATGTGATGCGATCAATATTTGATGTGTTGTTGATCTAGTTATATGGTTCATCAATTCATATATTCGAGAAAAATGAACACGATGTCGACTGAGGGATTTGAAAAATTTTGTTATGCATGAATAAATGGTATAATCAGTTGAAAATACCCATGAAGCCAATTAAGTACATAGAAATTATTTGATATACTATCTGTGACTTTAGATGTCCAATTCCATGGAGAATATTTATGGTCACTAGTCTGACACAGTAAATCCTTAACATGTGTTAAGTCCATTATACATGTTACTAATATAATAAAATCATCACAATAAATTTATCATTTTCCTTATAGTAAATCCATTAACATTGATGTTGATTTCCTCTTGGTTAATCAAGTATACATACCTTCCAATAAATCATTGCATAAACATATTTATATCAAAAATCCATGAATAAAAATAATAGATAAATTTTCAAAATAGATAAGCAAGTATGATAAAAAAATTTAAATCTCATGTTATAGGGAATAATTGATTACAAAAAGTGGTGATAAATTATGATTAAAAAAATAACATATTTTAGTTATCAAAACATAAATTAAAAAAAAATTCAAGGATCTACTTTAAATTTCTCCCCCTTTTATATTTAAAAAATAAATGAAAATTTTAAAATATCTCCCCTATTTTAAATTAATAAAAAAGTTAAATAAGAAAAAATTTGTTAAAAATTTTATTTATGAAGAATTTATTTTCAATCTTCACCCCACTATGAAAAATAATAATTACATGGAAATAAACTAAATCTTTGATGAAACATCAAAACCCGTTTTATGAAATAAATATTCTCCAAAAAATATATTTTTAAATCCTTATAAATATTTTCTATTTAAAAAATATTTATAAAATTTAACCTCCCTCTAAATAGTTTCATGATTATTATCTAATTAAAGAATAATCCTAAATATATAAATATTGGAAATTATATAACATGAAGTAATTTTTCCATGCTCAAAAATCAAAATTTAATAAGATCAAGAACGCGCCTTTCACCATAATTAATACATAATTTAAAACATATATAAAAATGCATAAAAACAAAATATATTCTTATTATATCAAAAAAAAATTATATAAGGAGGCATAAATTATAAAATTTAATGATTTTATAAATTATTTTTAATAATGATTCCAGAAAGTTGTCCCTAAGCTTGTAAATTAGTATATAAAAACATTGAGAACACAATTACTTGAAAAAAAATTAATTCTCATTCAATCATGACTTGTAAAAAATAATAATTATTTACGTGATTGCTAATTGATAATATAAAAACATTCTTGGTAATGTAAACCATGTTTGTCCCAATTAGATTTACAAAATATTCTTTCTGAACCCACGATATAGAAGGGTGTGTTATATTAACTCTAAAATAATTTTTAGAAACTAATACCATTGTTTAAATCAAATACTGAATTAAAATTAAAGTGGAATCATCATCATAACATTAAACAAAACCATAACTAAATCAAGTATCCATTGAAATATCATCATTTTTTACACCATCAAATGAACTATAATATATTTGAGTCACTTTTCCTCCATAACCCTGACAATTTCATATAGTCCTTGAAGTGGAAATAATTTTAGATGTCATGAATTCATATAATGTTTGTTATAAAATATTGAACCTAAATAACATCTCTTTAAAACATTTAATTTTTGCTTTGATCACTCTATTTATTTTTTTAGATAAATTATAAATCATCACCAATTTTATATATTGATCGAGGAGAATAATTTTTCAAAAATTGATAATCCTTATAAAAAATATGTAGCTCATCCAATAATATTTTAAATTTCCTCTATTCTTTCTAATTATTTTCATAAATAAAATCCATTAATTATTCATTCTCTTCTTTAAAACTAGAAAATTTAGAATCAATTATCATTATCTTCTCAATTTACAAAATAATATATTTCTTTACTATACTAGATGTTTTTAATCCTCATTCAACTTTTAATACATTTCAAAATTCTTCTAAATATAAACGTGATATTTATCACATAATTTACTTTAATTTTTCAGTTTAATATTTTCAAAACTATAATTATAAGAGGACTAAAAATTATAATCAAAATTTAAATCAATAATAACCATGCTAAAATCAGTGTCCATAGTACCTAAGTTTGTTATAAAAATTTTAGATTTTAATTCAACATCATATTCTGAATATTTGGTGTAACTAAAACCGCCAATTAAAGTTATCTTATTTTTTATGCTTTTATTCATATTCTGTTTTATTTTTCAACCTCGGACTCCAATACTTGGTATGTATAGGTTTCTTACATTTAAATCATATTAATAAATATTTTCCCTAAAACCTTTGACTCGTAAAATTTGTTTCATATTTGGTACATTTAAATTTATCCATTATATAATAATACATTTCTTTTAAGATTCATTGAATGTATTTTGAATATTTATTTACATCATCATCATTCGTTGAGGTAGAATAACCTGATGAAATACTAAAAGACTAAGTAGATACATATTTAGGTTTAAATGCAACTCCATTTATTCTATAAATAGGTCTATCTTAATTATTCTTAAACTCAAGATTAAATTTTCAAAATCATATAATTAGCTTATAAAAATGTATTTAGATAAATCCTTACTTTTAATAAAAAAAATATTCTTGGAATCCATCTACTTTGGTAAGTCTCAAAGAATCCTTTAAATTAACACTTCATTATTTATTCTTTCTCCTGGTGCAACCATATTATTCATAGTATTTGAGAATAGTTCAAAATTTTAACTAGTTCATTCACAAAAAAAACATTTTCAATTCATGAAATTAATCCCTATGAATTCCGTGATTTGTTTTATATAACCTATAGGTTATTTAATTACTTCTTTTTAGAGTCCCGTATTAATCATAAGTAGTTTCTCAAAAAGAAATGTGACTATAAATAATTCTTCTATGAATATAATGTAGAGCCTAGAAATAGGTTAGGAACCACTACGAGGAGGGTAATTAGTGGTATACTATATGTTTAAATCCAATTAATTCATTATCTTGAACATTTTGAGGTTCTTTATTAGCTAAATTATTTATACCAACCTCACCTTCATGTGTAGTAATAATAACCAAGAATAATGCCCACTGTATTTTCCATGTTTGACCTAAAAGGATACTCCATACCTTGTCGGTTATTCCCCCAAACATGGAATCTCCACTATATTCTTTGGGATTACAAAGTTATAGGTTTAAACTAGTTATAATACTCAATAATAATTCCCTTAATTGACCATGGTTATACATGTAATCCATGAACTATTATTCAACAGTTGGTTATACTCTTCAATTGTCCTTCTCCCCTACATATTCCTTGAATATTTATACAACCTAGACCTTGAACCTCTTCATCAACTAGTTAGAAACCCCAGTTATGATATCCATAAATTCATGGTGATGATTGAGTAGCAACAAGATCTTATTCTTAATATGATACTCTTCAAAGAGACAATAGGATCATAACTTCTCATTTACAATTTCAATGCCATCAATTTCTTCATATAGAAAGATTTTTTATCATGAAAATTATTTGATATCTACTATGATTTTTATTCTCCTTAGTTGTTGAATAATCTGGTAAATCATCATCATGTACACTTTGCTTCATATCACCTTTTCTCCTTGATAATTTGATCTATCATGTTCTCTCATTTTGATCACAATATTGGTATAAAATCATAAAATTTGTGAATAAATTCGTTATCGCAAGTATATTTCATTTATATTCATGAAAATAATATCATGAATATAATTCTTAAAATTTTTATTTTAATTATTCAATTTTTTTGTAAAAACAATGATCACATCAAACATATAATTTTTTCTATTTAATGCATTTAATGAATCCCATATTGTTTCTTCATTTATTCTTTATATTAAAATATGTTTAATATCTTAAAATTATTCTTCATCAAATGATTCATGATTCATTGAACATGACCCTTGATATTATTTCATCGAGGAAAATATTAATTACATCATCACACATAAATATCCAACTGGGCTTGGTCACATTATCTCATGCAGTTTTCAAAATATCCTTACTTATAATTCATAAAAACCCCCTCATATTTTATATTTCTAAATTACACGTAACACTACTCATTCAAAGATGACTCTCCATGAGGATTCCTTTGGCATGCATTATTTGAACCCATTTTATAGATTCGACTCACATTCATAAATTTCATGAATATATGGTAGTGCATTCATGTTGTGTTCATTGAGTTTCCCTAAGAATGACCCGAGAACACTAATTATTTATTTTCACCAAAAAATCAGTGCGCAGACTCAATATTGGATAATTAATTTAATACATTATTATATTTTGAAATAATAAACTTCATTTATATCACATTCAATACTTCTAGATGCATAGAACAATCAACTGGAATATATTAGAGTGGTCCTCATCCACATGGATGATCAGTGATCTTCTCATAAAATATTCATTCTTTACGAATGATAGACATAGAAGTAAATACACATAGAAGATATGTGGAGTTCACATCATAGAGTCTTATACATACACAATATCCTTCTTCATTGAATATTATTTATAAAGGAAAAAAATTAGATTAATAGATGATCCATGCCTTATAAAATAACTACAAACTTCCTATAAAAGATACTCCTACTTATATAAATATGGTCATCAAGAATGAATTGTAATTTTACATGGTATATTTTAAAGTGGTGATGATTGGGATTGATTTAGTGAAGGGGGATATTTGATCAGTGAAGAATGAACAACATGTAAGAATGAATTATCACAAGTAGAGAACCCTCGAATGGCTGAAGGTAAGATACAACGTCATGGAGTCTTGTTAATCAACGATGTGTTGTGTTTATATATTTAAATGATAGAGAAATAGTATCTACACATGAAACTATCCCACAAAGAACATTGTCACATATTTCCCATTCCTAATGATATGTATCACATCCAAATCATCCCAATTCAATGTTTCTGGGTCTGGTTTTTTCTACCAACTCCTTCATCATTTTGTCCCCGCCCCATGGTGGTGCCCCTACCACTTCTTTGTGTGCCAAGTGCACATGTGTTCGCACTCCTGTTTGCCTTTTTGCTGGATATTCCTCTATCCCACAATGTGTAGTTCATGTTCATTGGCTACCACATAGTTTCTTCTACTCCCATATGTGGGTGGATTCGTCCCTCTAAAATCTATATAGTGGCCCATTTTTTACTACACTCTTATACAAATAGTTAATAAATTATTCATAGAATTCTGGCATAATATTAAATATATTCATCCAAAAATGAAATATTTTTTCATTTACCTCTCAATAAATCTCTCAAAAAATATCCTCATGCAATAATAGATTGTTTTGTGGCCTATTTTCTTGATTTAATAACTATATGGATTTCTCAAAAAAATCTTCATGGAAGCATAATATATTTTCTTATGACCTTCACAAAAATTCATGTTGTTAAACTTGTTCATACATCAAGAAATTTTAGAATAGGTTATGATCTCTTATTTAATATAACAACAATCATTAGATAAAATGAGGCATAATTTTGAGCCTCTTAAAATATGTTTTTCAAGCTTGAATCCTCACATCTGTTTGATATGAAAAATTTATGTTGCAAAATCGTCTTAAAAACTTACCTGGATTATTTATCATTTTTAAAATCAAATTCCTTTTCTATAATTCATATCAATACTCCAAGAGTCACCATCACATTCATAGAAAATATATTGAACATTTAACTAAAAAAGAAATAATTAATTGGGAACAATAACCTCCCCCTTTTTATTTTTTTTGTAATACCATAATTCTTTAATTTAAAAATGTGTTCTTGGATGAATTCTCTCTAATCCTTTTATTGAATGCAATTTCTAATTTTAATGTAAGGGTATTATCATATTTTCATAAACTTTTCACAACACTAACATTCTATTACCCTTTTCACAAGTATGAATAATAACTTTTTTATTAATGAGAGCATAGTGAAATCACATGTGCTTATTAGAAAATATAATTTTATTATTCTATTCTATGTCTACACTGTCTAGATAAATGATGAAAAAAAGATATATATACTTAATTTTTTTTATATTATATATAAAAATTAACCAACTTCTGATATCATGATATAATATTTATCATTCCTCAAATAGGGGCAGTATAAAATAGATTTAATCAAGAGAACCATATTTCCCATTTTATAACATCATACTCATGTATGCTCCACCATAAGACATGAACTTATATCCTCCACTTCAAAATAGTTTTGATACATCAAGAATATTCTTCTTCTTTCTGTCTATAAGTGACAACCACAAACTCTTCTTTTAGTTCCCTACATGTTAGCTCAAAACACAAAAAATAATACAAAATAAAGGGGAACTTATTTGGGTCATAGAAGGAAAATATTGGTCGAGATCTTACTATCAACCTAGGCCATTGTTTTCATCTAATATATATCATAGAATATTTATTTGAAAACTTATATATATTTTTAGTCTCATATGTTAGATTATTTTCTTTATTTCATTGAGTTTGTTAATTACGTAATATATATTTTTCTACCTTATTCTTTTTAATCTTAAAATTTTTATCTGTGGATAACATCTCATGATTCTTTGAACTGATTTTTATTAATTGATTACTCTTGAATGATTTTTTATACTCGGTTAAACACTTTTAATTTTATAGCCTAGTATCTTTGGGAATCTCAAATTCCTTCTCAAAAAACTCAGTTTTTCTTGTCCTCTCATTTTTATTTTTGAAAGTATTATTTATTATTTACTGGATAAGAAATCCTTATTGAAAATATAGTTGTGAGACTCTCAAATATATGACCTTTCATTCCATATCTACTGAATAATTCTACAAACGTTGTAATTTATTTTTATTGGTGTGATTTCATTTAGATATATACTTATCTTTATTATAATTTTTTAACCACAATTTTTCACCATAACATCCCCTTTATTCATATATATTTATTGGATTTAAAATATTAAACCAATAAGATAAGGCTTTGTGTCTATCCCTTCCGTGTAACTAACAGAACCCTTGGAGTCTGTAATTTCATTTTGAATCCTAATTTTTTATGTTTTATATTATTATTTCCTTGATTAAAAATAATCCATCTATTTTTAATGGGGAGTTATGATATCTTTGTATTTTTCCTTAACCATTTTGATTGAGAATAATTCATATGATCAGTATTGTCCTGAAAAGTTTTTATTTTAGAACATGTAATTTGTGAAACAATATATTTACCTTGTTCCCTGGGACATTTTTTCTCACAAACATGGGAGGACTCGACATTTAATGAATAGTGGAAATCCTATATATATATTTATTTATCTCATTCTAAATGAGAAGTTTTATTGGTTTTGTCTCAAATAGTTCATATTCTCATATATCCATTTTTTCACGAGATCTCTCATTTTATTCTAAGGGCTTGATAAATTCATTTTTATTCTTCTTTTTCATATGTATAATTATTTTGTTATTGCCTAACACGTTCTTATTTCTCTATATTTCAACATAAATATGGAGATTAATTTCATCTCAAAATTAAATACATCATGATTATAAATCATATTTATATTATATTCTCATCAGCTTATTCTTGGAAAAATCCATGGAAGCTTGTTTATTTATATTCCAATTCTACTTATATTGTAGTTATTTTCCTTTATTTTTCAGCTTACCCATTTTGGAAAATTGTGTAATTAAGTATGATAAACTCATTGAAATACTTTTCATATTCAATCTTCAATGCTTCTTGGATATTTGGAGGGATCCCACCTCTGATTCCACTTGTAAATCCTAAGGATTGATCTGCAACCAATTAGAGTGGGGTTAATCAGTGGTCCACTCTTTATAAATTATATTAATTCAACCCCTTAAAATTGTTAAGGTTCTATATACACTAATTTTTTTCTCTCATCCTCAACTTCATGTGTATTAATAATACAAAAGAAGGTAGTATAAAATATTTAAATTGAATGGACTAAAATGGAACTCTATATGATTTATATTATATTCTGTAACAAGGATTATCCACTGTATTATTTGGGAATACTAATGGTTAGGTAGATAATGGTTATACACCTCAGTATGTGATATTATAGTATCTAGGACCCTGGGACACCCTGATAGGGGAGGGTTGAATCAGGGTGTCAATTTTTTCTTTTTAATGATGTGGATCTTGTTCCCACATTGGTGGGAACTATTTAAACATGTGTGATGGATATGATCAGCAATGAAACATTCACATGCCAAGAGATTACACAAAAAAATTTACATGGTTCACCACTAAGGGCTACGTCCAAGGAGCATACACCGAAAAGTTGTCGGTCTTACCAAATTCCACTATACTTCATTAGTTGTGGAATAAAATGGTTCGGGCATAGTCACTTTGTCCTAGGACCACTTCCTTTACAAAGGTTCGAGGATAGCTCACTGCTTCCCTCGGGTCACTCCCGTTGAATCCCCCTGGCCCACGGCCTTTGGTGAAGTGCCACTCAGTTTAGAGACGTGAAGTTCTATTCAATATATTTTCATTGAAGTCTTTGTCTCCTATTCAGCATGAGAAAATGCTTGCATCAGAGTACTGAGTTGATGCTCTTTTGTATTCAATCGTCTTCTTTAGTGAAATAACTAAATTCACAAAATCTTCTTCTTCTCTTCCATTTATTCCCAATACTAACAACTAAGTGTATTGATATATTCCTCTCTTTCTGTGCAGATCTGAGTTTAGATGCACGAACCATTCTTTATCTATTCTCAATGCATAATGAGGATGTTAAACACCAGTCATGTGTGTGCGGTACCACTTCTCTTCATTAAACAAAATTGTTCACTATTATTTTGTCTTTGTAAATGAATACATCACCTGTTTCACTGAAGGTATAGATTAATATTTTAGCATTCGTGCAGCTCCAAAAAATACGGGCGTACTCTAACAGTACCTGGCTCTCTTCTCCAAGCACGACATGTAAGTCCCAATACGGAGCACAAGTCTTCGGCACTCTAGTCCAAACTAGCGCACAGGTATTACAAAACCACCTACACAACACCACCTACTTCAACCTCAAACTTGCATGACTCACTTCCTTTCTCTCCTAAATCACCTTGGGCAGGCAGCCAACAACCGGCATGCAACCTCTACTTGCGCGACCCAACTACCACTTGCGTGGCTCAACCACCTACGAAAAGAGATCTCGAACAATCTCTAAGTCTTGAACTTCATACCGAATGTGGTGGGGTGCTCCTATATTTATAGGCATTCAAATACCCTATGTGGCGGCGTGCAAGTCTTCCCTCGGTGCCCAGGTTCTGGCACGTAGCTCAACCGCCCTAGCTTTTGTCGTGCTGCTCACTTGCGTGACCACACCAATACTTGTGCAACCCTATTTCATTAGCCATATTATAAAGTTCTGATCTTGAAAAAGAATAGGCGCCCATGTTTCCAATCCTTCTAGGCACTGGCGTTAAAGTCTCTTCATGGTGCGCAGGTCACTTGCGCGACCAACCCAATACTTGCGCGATCCTATATCCTTTTCCATTTTTCCATGTACTAATCTTAACAAACACTAGGTGCGCAGGTTCCCTTTTCTTCAAGTAATCAGCACGCAAGTCTCTTTGCCGAAACCACTTTTCCTTAATTTTCAATTTTCAGTCCCAAAAATTTGGTGAACACAGGAAAACAGCACCACTGTGTATCTGCTCTTTTTGTACCACTTCTAGACCATCCATTCCATTATCGACATTCTTGAATCAAACATGGATCATTAACCATAGCCCTTGAACTCGACATGCCACCATGGAATCTACTTTTTCAACAAATTTGTATGTTGTTTGTTTGCTTTGTCGACAAGCATGATCACATCAAAAACACTTCTTTTCAGTGATTTTTATCCTTCAGCAACTCTTTTTATTTAAACACAAACTCCACTATCATGATGGAATCCTTTGATAGATCAGCTTTAGCATCATCATATTTTGATACAATGTGAAGTTCATGGCCATCTCAGAATTCCAATCCCTCGCACATTGCCTTCTTCTTCAACCGCCATTCTCTACTTCATGAAAATCATATGATTCAATTCATCAAGAAGTATCTTACATGGTTATCATGCAATCATGAGGAATTGTATGGTCTTCATCATCCCCATTATTCATCAATCATCTTCAGATGGATTATATCTCACCATTATTCACTGTTGTAAACAATGTGTCACCTTTGACACATGTTCTTTGAACTTATGATCAGTACAACAATCATCTGAATTTTCATTCCTCCATTTCATTGGAGTACTTCTTGATCTCCTTCATTTTGATATTCATTGAAAAATATTGAAAACAAATACAACCATATACACAAAGTGGTTCCAACAATCTCCCCCTTTATATTTTTTTGGCAATACCTTATACATTTTCTTAAATGAATTCATCAACATCAAAATGAGAATCTTCTCTTCAGTCAACTATTATTTTCAAATTTTCATTTCATTTTCTATCCCCCTTATTGACAAGAAATACCAAAATCATGGTAGGGAGGGTATCAATCCATACTTAAGAATTGATTCATTAATCATTTCATTCTAAGTCTACTTGATCAATGCTCTATGTAGAAAACTAGAGGATTTGATTTAGACAACATGCATGACCATTTTTCATAGATCATGATACCATATGAGATGAGAACTAATGTATTTGTCTTCAAGGGTTTAGCACTTTAATTTGTGGATAAAGAGGTCAAATGTTCTAGGGAACAATCAACCTGAAACTCTTTCACTCACATTAGAAAAGAGATCAAAAACATTCAAGTGAAATTGGCAGGATAAGTGGCCTTGGGGCACTTCCATTCCTCTTATGTCACTGATCAATTCAGTTACTCCATCTTTGTAGAAAGATATTTGTTCTGAGTAAACAAGGTATATAGATTGAGAAATTACATACCGTCTCCAATGACATATTCTTCATGAAATTTACAGAGTAACTACATTTGATACCAACTGGAGTTGATATTGATTGAAACAGTGATTTTGGAATCTTATTAATTTTACTCCTCCTCAAGGGAAACACTCTGCATACTCTTCATCAAAAGTGATCCTTCATCATCTTAATAATTGAATATTAAATGAAGAATCATCCAAGTATGGAAACTCTATCAGCTTAGCTATCAAGAGTTGACAGCATTCACTACTTCTCAGGTTCTCCCCCAGAGAGGTTGTTTCACCTTCAATTACCTGCATTATTAGCACAAATACAATACACAAATGATTATGGGAATAAGGTGGTTCCTCCTTGATTTATCCCTATGAGCTGCATGGTTATGGTGCTTTTCTCAACCAAGTTCCTATATTAACTCCAGTCTTCATGCCTTCACATCTTAGCATAAGTTCAGATATGTGTTGAAGTTCTATGGCTCTCTTCACATTCTCTTTTTCTTTGTGTGGAGAATTGTTCTGCTTAATAAGCCTCTTGAATGATACATTCTTACTCCTTTAGAGGACTGATTCTTGCTCTGGTATTAAGGTCAGACAGCCTTTTTCAATGTGACCTGATTTCATGCATCTCTCGAACATAACTTCTTTGACATGTGTGTTTATCTTGGTTTGAAATCTCTCATGAACTCTTTCTTCATAATGTGAATGTTTTTCTTTTTCTTAACCACCAGACATAGCCTTTTCATCATCAAGATTCCACATTCTTTTCAAATATTCTGGCTAGATGACCAATATGTCATTTGGAACTGTTGCAACTGGTTTGGATCTTCCACATGGGTTCATATGAGTTTCAACCCACACAATTTTTCTTTTGGATGAATGACCCTTCAATTTCATGGTTCTAATATCCGGGCTCTTTTCAGCTTCCCTACTTGAGATCTTCTTGGGGAAATGTTTTTTCACAATATTCTTCTGATTTCTTCCCAAGGTACTTACTTCGTACTTCGACGGCATCGGAGGTCTTATTTTCTTATCAACAATTAAATCATGTTGATATGGGCATGTACCTACCTTGTGACTAATATTGTTTATTACACCACAGATGTTATCAAGAATTACAAATCTGTTTGCTATAAACAGATGCTTATAGACCTGCAGATGTTTCTTCTTCTTCTCTGAATTTCTTCCCTTTGAGACAAGCTTTCTTTGTGATTTTTCATGAATGGGATTGTACCAACAATCCAGTGCACAATGCCCAAATCTGTTGTAGCACCAACATTGACCCACAAATCTTTAATTCTTTGTGTCTTCTGTATGAGGTTTTGGTCCTTCTACTTAATTTTTTGTACTCTATTTGAGGAACTGACTTCCTCCTTTTTCTTCCAATCCAACCTAGTCATAGTGGTAGGTTTCTTATCCTCCTCTTTCCTCGCCCATACATGTTTAAAAATTTTCTTCCAACCTACACTCTTTGGAAGAACATATTTAGAAACAATAGTACATGTTTGTATGGGCAGTACCTTCACTTTCATAACTTCTTGTGATAGATAAATGAGTGAATCCATGATCTTATTATCACATGTTGGAGGTATTTTGATAGTACAGTCCTCCAGTGAGCATTGAGTACTAGTAGCAACTGATTCTTGAGATGGATAGTCAAGGAATGTTATAATATTTTTTTTCACATGTTGGGGGTATCTTAGCTTTAGAATTCTCCATTGAACATTGAGTACAAGCGTCACCTATTTCATTATTTTGTGAAGTCTCAATATTTGTCTTCTAAAGATTTTTCAATTGGGATTCCAATTTTTGACTTTCAATATTGAAAATGATATTATGATCATCAATCATGATCATCTTCACTTCACAAGTCTTCTTCAATATTTCAACCTCATCTTCATGCGTCTTAACTTTGTTCTGTAACAAAGAGTAAAGTTCTCTAAATCTCTTGGATGTTTCTTCCAACCCAAAACTCTTGACTTCAGTTCTCTTCTTCAGCTCGGGTTCAAGCGCATGGATATTTTCTTTTAGAGTCTTAGTGACTACTCCTTTTTCTTCAAAGGATTTAATCTATTTGGTGAGATTTAATCATTCGATAATTTTTCCTTCAAAGACCTTTTCCAAATTATCACCTTCACTTTCCAATCGATTGATCTCAACCTGCATTCTCTGAAATATTCTAAAAATAGCAACAACTCTTCCTTCTAAAATATCAAGCAGATAGCTTATTAATTTCTCCCGATCACTTGCGATCGAAGTGTCTTTCATTCCTATGGTAGAATAATGAGCCACCTATTCGATACATTCCAAGCCTGATATATCTTCATTATTGGAAGGTCATGGAGAACCAGATACTAAATCTTCTTTGAATATCAGGGACTTCTTCAACTTCTTCTTCTCTTTCTTTTTTCTATTTTTCATGGTCTTGCTGGATGTAGGCTTCTACTCAGAAATAACTGAGTCATTATAAATACTACTCTTCATTATTGACTTTAGGAAAGAAAATCAAATCCTCTTCTCAATATGATTACTGTATAGTATCCAATATACGTGAACCTTTCACTCTGATACCACTTCTAGGACCCTGGGATACCCTGAGAGGGGAGGGGTGAATTAGGGAGTCAACTTTTTCTTTTTAAAGTTGTGGATCTTGTTCCCACATTGGTAGTAACTAATTAAACTTGTATTATGGATATGATCATCATTGAAACATTCACATGCAAAGTGATGAAACAACAATTTTTACATGGTTCACCACTAAGGGCTATGTCCACAGAGCATACACCGACCAGTTGTTGGTCCTGCCAAATTCGAGTATACTTCACCAGTTGTGGATTACAAAGGTTCGAGCACAGTCACTCTGTCCTAGGCTCATTGCCTTTACAAAGGTTCAGGGATAGCTCACTGCTTCCCTCGGTTCACTCCCGTTGACTCCCCCTGGCTCACTGCCTTAGGTGAAGTCCCACTCAGTTTAGATACGTTAAGGTCTCTTCAATATATTTCCATTGAAGTCTTTGTCTTCTGTTCAGCATGATACAATGCTTTCATCAGAGTACTAAGTTGATGATCTTTTGTATTCAATCTTTTTCTTTTGTGCAATAACTAAATGCACTAAATCTTCTTCTTATCTTCCTTTGATTCACAATACTAACACCTGAGTGTATTGATATATTCCCCTCTTTCTATGCAGATCTGATTTTAGATGCACGAACCATTATTATTCTCTTCTCAATGCGCAACGAGGATGTTAAACACCATTCATGTGTGTGCGGTACCACTTATATTCATTAAACCAAATTTTTCACTGTTCTTCCATCTTTTCAAATGAATACATCATCTGTTGCACTGAAGGTATCGATCAATCTTTCAGCTTTCGTGCTGCTCCAAAAAACGAGCATACTCCAACAGCACCTGGCACTCTTCTTCAAGCCCGGTGCGCAAGTCCCAATACGGCGCACAAGTCTTCGGCGCACAATTCCAAACTGGTGTGTAGGTATTACCAAACCACCTACGCAACACCACCTACTTCAACCTCAAACTTGCACAACTGACTTCCTTTCTCTCCTAAATTGCCTTGGGCGCGCAGCCTCTACCTACGCAACCCAACTACCATTTTTGCGGCTCAACCACCTGCACGACGAGAGCTCGAACAATCTCTAAGTCTTGAACTTCATACCAAATGAGGATGGCTGCTTCTCTATTTATATGCATTCAAATACCTTGCGCGGCGGTGCATATGTCTTCCCTCGGCGCGCAGGTTCTGGCGCACAGCTCATCCACCCTAGCCTCTATCGCACTCTCACTTGCACGATCACACCAATACTTTCGTGACCCTCTTTTCTTTTCCATATTTTTAAGTTCTGATTTTGAAGAACAATAGGCGTGAAAGTTTCCAATCATCCTAGGCACTGGCGCGCATGTCTCTTCATGGTGCGCAGGTCACTTGCGCGACCAACCCAATACTTGGACGACCCTCTTTCATTTTCCATTTTTCCATGTTCTAATCTTGAAAAACACTAGGCGCGTATGTTTCCTTTTATTCATGTACTCAACACGCAAGTCTCTTTTTTGAAACCACTTTTTTCTATTTGTTGATTTTCAAGCCCAAAAATTTGGCAAACACTGTAAAACAGCGCCACCATGTATCTGCTCCTTTTATAGAATCTCCAGATCATCCATTCCTTTGTCGACGTTCTTGAATCAAACATGGATCGCTTATCACAGCCCTTGAACTCGACATGCCCCCATGGAATCTCATTTTCCAACATATTTTTACGTCGTTTGTTTTCTTTGTCAATAAGCACAATCGCCTCAAAAACACTTCTTTTTGGTGATTTGTATCCTTTAGAAACTCTTCTTCTTTAAACAAAAACTCCACTATCATGATGAAATCCTTTGATAGATCAGCTTTAGCATCGTCATATTTTGATACAGTTTGAAGTCCATGGACATCTCAAAATTTAAATCCCTCACATATTGTCTTCTTCTTCAACCATCATTCTTTACATCATGCAAAACATATGATTCAATTATTCAAGAAGTCTCTTGCATGGTTCTCATGCAATCATGAGGAATTTCATGGTCTTCATCAAATCCCCATTCTTCATTAATCATCCTCAAATGGATTATATCTCACCATTCTTCACTATTATAAACAATTTGTTACCTTTGACACATGTTCTTTGAACTTATGATCAGTACAACAATCATATGAATTTAAATTCCTCTATTTAATTGGGGTACTCCTTGATCTCCTTCATTTTGATCTTCATTGACAATAATTGACAAAAAATACAAACTTATACACAAATTTGTTCCAACATAGTTGACAATGGTTCTACACTCCATCCACCAACACTTTTTGCATAATTGGATATACACAAAAACATTCCCCTCCCTCACTTCATTGATAGGTTATACACCATATTGATCTTGCCTAATTAATAACTAACTATACCCCCCTCGTTATAATATAATTATATTCTTAGTGTTGATCAAGTGGTATTAATATCTTCCTCTCTAGATGAACCTCCACTATGAGCCCACCTGATCATAGTTTTTGATGTACAACTTCAATATAATAAGTAGATGCATAGAATAAAACATCAAGTCCCTAAAATTATTCTATATTTTGTCTGATATATAGTATAATAAATCATAAAATAACCTAGTAGATCTCATTATGGGACTCCTATCGTCAGATAATATTCTCTCCTTAATACTTTTGTCTGTCATGTTCTCTCAAATTGAACATAAAGTATGCATAGACTCAAAAAATACTTGAAAAAATTCTTCATTAGCAACATATTTCATTTATATTCACATAAAAATTATCTTTAATAAAATTAATAAAATTATCATATTAATTATTCTATCAATTTGGATACACCTTGAACATTACACACAAGTAATTTTGTAACACTTAGTTTATAAATGAAATTCTAAATTTCATTCTCATTTACTCTACATATCTATTCATGTTTAATATCATATAATAATTCTTTGTAAAAAAGTCACATGAATAATGACACATGCATCATGATATTACTTTATTTAAGGTCCACTTAATTATATCATCCCATATAAACAATATAAAGTCACTAGTCTCATTATCTCATTTATTGATCAAAATACTCACTCTAATTATTCACAAAATACCTCAAATTTAATATGAATAAATTATATAAATCACTTCCCATTGAGATATAAATATTCATGTGGATTCCATTAGAATGAATATTTTGAAATAATTTAATTTATTCAACTTATATATAGTAATTGCATGAATATAACCCATATTTTATGGTTTTATATACATGTTTCATGAATAAAGTTTCCCTCATGATGACCTGAGAACATGGATTCTTCATTTTAACTCATAAACAGCTATGTGGCATCAAAAATAATTCATTCCTAGAATATCACTTTATTCTCGTACCTAAAAAGTTTCAAAGATGTATCATGAAACACATCCACACACATAGAACACTTTACTGGTTCGATCTCATCATATACCTATTCATCTTTCCTTATTTTCAGGTATATTAAGCATCATGCAATGTACATGTCCTCACCATCTCTAATTCATAAACTTATATCACTTTTATCATCTATTTTTTGAAGCTTTTATTGGGTACAAAATTTCATAGAACTAAAAATTACATATAGTTGACATTCATAAGTTGTCAAAGGTGTATCTTTGGTATAGTGTATTAAATTATTTATTATGTATATAATATTTGTATGAATATTGGTTTAATTACAACATGCATATTTCATTAATGTATCAATTCATGGATGGTATGTTCCCTTCATTCCCCATGGTAGGTGTTTTTGATTCCTATTTTCATTAAATATTTATTAATGTCTTTCATCCACATGTAACATCCCAGGTCTCCTCATAAAAGATTCAAAATTCATAGATAAAATGCATGGAAGGGCATCCTCATTAAATATTTTGGGAGGAACTCACATGAAATGTCATCTACATAGAAGAAGCTTTTTCTCAAAAGATAAATGCTCATGGATGCTATTAATATGAAAGGATTAGTAATTCCACATATAAGATCTATTCCATTTATAAAAACAATCATTATACTCACATAATCATGGACCTCCTCTAATCCTTGGATTAAAAGCCATTATAATTTTATGAGATGATGGTTTGAAATGATTTAATGATGATGAATACTCAATCAGTGAAGAGAGAGGTTCATTTATAGTATAATTTGCATTGATAGTAAACCCTAAAAGGGTTCAAGGTCAACAATTATATTTTCACGACAAGAGTTTCATTTTTAGGCATTTCCCATTTATTTTGGGATTTTTTTGTCGATGTATTTTTCAGGTAATTTCTATTGAGAATTGATTTTTTGGGGGAAGGGTGAGTTTTTTTCATGGATGATACACGGTTATAATAAACCATGTTCCAAACTCAAAAAGTATCACATTCCAAATAAATGGAACTAGGTAAATCATACAATTAGGCACTCGACCATGCACTGGCCTCAAAAATTTGTGCGAGTTGGGGCAGTGGCACCAATGTGTCAGAATGGTTTGGCTAATAGATTTTAAAACCACACAACTAAACTATTAAACCATTCCTAAGGTAAATATATCCACTCCAATGTTTGGTGTGTAGTTTGTAAATATGTTCTTCTAAACCATGTGGACATCCTAGTTTTGAAAATATTTTAAATTCTTTAACTACCCATCTCTGATTTAACCCCCCCAACCCTTATTCCCCTTAATATTAGCCCTTATAGCATAAAGTGTGACTTTCTTATATTCCCCTCTTTTCTTGGCTCTAATTTAGTGTGGTACTAACTTATATACATCCATGAAACTCCATTTAAATGTTTTACCTTCCATTTTCTTAGTCTCCCCTTCCCTCATTCTTGAGTTCCTTTCAACCCATTGGTTATGGAGACCTATTGTTGGTCTAATCCAAATCGAATGACATGGGGTTTTATTTTTATTGTTATTTTTATTTTTTAGTATCTCCCCTTATATTGGATTGAGGTTTACAATTTTTTTCATAGTGATTTAATGGGTTAGGTAGGTGGTTTCTTGTAATCCACTTATTTAAAAATTTAATTTTTTTCTAAATCCATGTGTATTTAAATTTGCTTTATGTGTATAACTAGGTAATTTCAAAGTTGATACATTGTGTTTGTATTATTATTGAAATATATTTTTCTTAGGAAAATGGATAGTTATTCAATGCTTGGAATATAGTTGGATATTGTTTTTAAAAAATTGTATCAGTATGTGATTTCCCTTTTATTTGGGCCTTGTTATTGAGAAAAAGTTTTTAGAGAAAATATTTAAGAATTTTTGGGCATGAGGTTCTAGTTTCAAGTGCGTTTTATGGCCAAACACCATATAATGGGACTAGGGTAGCCATATGATGTAGGGAATATTTAGTTGTCAAACTCAGGATCAAAGAAAATAGTATCATCATCCTGTTAAAGATCAAGCATTGATGTAATAGGATGTAGGAATTTTGAGAGTCATATGCACTGTTCTTGTTGCATCATTTATAGTAATTCCCTATTTTGATATTTTTTATTATCACTCTTTTTATAAAATCATCTTTTAGACTTGTTGAAACTTCCTAATAAGATTACTATGTATTCCATGGAGTTGGATAAACCTCATCTAAAGTGGAAGGAGAAGGGTTTTTATACCCAGAATGTGTTTTCTTATTATCAAAAGTTGACCTGAAGTGAGAATTCCACATCCTAGGTATGGATATTTGAGATCGGATCCTGGGGATAGATTGGATGGAATTTTTCACTTCCTGCATCAATTACTACCAATGGAAGGTGACCTTTTCAGTCACCATGAGGAAAAATCAATTTGCTCATGAAGAATGGGATTTTTGGCTAGGATGATAATTATATACACTGTTGGATTTGGGTGTACATGCTTTACATGTTTCCTCCCTCCTGGTGGAAGCTAATGGGTAAGGCCCAAAGATTATTTATCATTTTGTGGTTAGTGATTTACTAAACTGTTCCAAAAGGATTTATTTAGAATACATCCTAAAAAATATGTGGAGTTAAATATTTACATGGTATCGGGTATGAAAGCAATATTTCTTCCCTTATATCATAGATACCCTAATGAGTTAAATGTGCTAAAGGTTTTATTGGATGATTTGGAGTCCAATGGTTTCTTTCATCCAAGTATATCTATGTATTACTCATTGGTAAACATTTCTATGAAATATTATAAGACCTTTTTGATATGTATTGACTATCAAAAGATAAATATAGTTCTGATAAATAATAAATACACATTTCCCCTTCTTATGGATCTCTATGATAAGCATAAATCTGTAATATGGTTTTCCAAAATTGACTTTTTTCAGGGTATCATCTTGTTAGGGTGAGAGAAGAAGATGCTCCTAATAAATCCTTATGAAGTAGATTTAGACACCTAAAATATTTTGTGATTAACTTTTGACAAATAAATTATCATATGGTTTCAATAGACCTTATGAATCTTCTATTTGATAGATAACTCAACCCCTTAATCATGGTGTTTGTGGATGGCATTACAGTTTACTCAAAATGGAAGAGGATCATTGATAAGATGTTTGAATTATTCTGGGAACATTATGAGACCATTATTTTTATACTAAACTACCATAATAAAGTTTCTAAATTAAATTGGCAATGTTTCTAGGAAATTTGATATAGAATTTATGAGTTTCAATTGATATAGAGAAGATTAACGCAGTAATGTCATAGGAATAGTTGAGGAATGTTTTTGAAATTATAAGAATTTTGGGCCCAGAATTATACAATATGTGGTCTGTCTAGGACATAACTCGGCTGGCCTTACCTATGAAAAATATTAACCAAAAAGGGGTATTGTTTTATTACAGCCTGAAATTTTTGGAATCCTTTTAAAAGATTCTCTAGTCGTTGAAGCCAACCATTGTCTTTATTTTACCTAAAGAAGGGAAGGAGAACATTGTCTATTATTAAGCATCAGGTACAGGTTTCGGGTGTGTGTTTATACAAGGAGGACATGTGGTGGAATATGACTCAATTCTAATTTGACCACATGATAAGTGTAACCCAACACATGACCTCAATCATGTGCCCGTGATATATCCTATCAAGTGATGGCACCATTACCTTTTTGGGGAATAGTCTACAGTCTACTCATACCATAAAACACAGTTATTTATTTTCCCATAAGGTTTTTAAACCGAGGAAGAGAAAATGTATTAATTACCTTTATGGGTTAACTTTTATTTCAACTAACTCTAGGTAAAGGAAATATTTTCTCTTACTTATTAATCATGAATCTATAAAATCAGGCTCTAAAAGAGTCTATTAGTGGGTGGAACCTTATGGAACATTTTCACAAATGTACATGAAATACAGATAATAGAAAGGTGGTATGATTTTGGATAGAATTATAATTATTCCATCTCTTCTAGAGAATATTCAAGAAGATCATCCAAAGGATTAGTTGTATTAGCATTCCATATAGTTTCTAAATAGTGGGGAGTTTCCCTTTGAGTGTTCTTTATCCCCCAAGTGTGTTCCTTGAATCAGAGGTCATCGTGTTCTATTGTAGTATCTATGGATGGTGGTGATGTAGGGTTTTAACTAATAACATTTGTCTATCCATCATGGTGCCCGAAAGATTTTATATGACATGTGACACTAGTTCTGGTGTCTAGATATTATATGATACATTTCTAAATTTGTTTCCCAATGTAATATTTATAAGAAAGACAAGGCTAAGCATCAATGTCCCTCATACTTTATTTATCCTCTCCCCATTCCTACCTATAAGTGGAAGGATATGTCCATTGACATTATCATTAGATATCCCCATAACAATAGGATAAAAAATTATATCTAGTTACTTATTGATAATTTTATTGAATGAACCAACTTCATCGCAATAAAATACAATATCAAAGTTAAGGAACATGGTAGGATATAAATTTAGTATATCTTGAGATTTCATGTTGTTCTATCTACCATTTTTTCTAATAGGGGACCATAAATCACCTCATTATTTTTTGGAGGTCATTAAAATGAAATGGTGATGTAGTTCAAGCATCATATGGAGTATAATCCCTAAATAGATGTGCAAATAGAATAATTAAACCAAATTTTGGAATATATGATTTACGCATGTGTATTAAATTTCATAGGTTCATAGGATAACCATATAGGGTTGATAGAATTTTTCCTATAATAAAATCTACCAATCCACAATCATATTTACTCCATTTAAATCTCTATATGGTCTCTATAGTTTTTCTCCTTCATACGGGAAAATTGTGAGGGAGATCTATTTAGTGGGACCGAGCATCAGGTACGAAATGACCTATGATATTAATATGATTAGAAAACATTTAATAACATAACTAAACCATTAAATTTATAATTCCAATCATCAACTTCATCCATATAAATTCTTAGGGGTGACTAAATTTTTCTCAATGTGAGTCCTTTTTTTGTTCATTTATTTCATGGGAATAAATGAATGTTTACTTCGAGGTATGGTAGACAATTCCAGGTCATTGAGAGGATTAGTAAGACTACATACTATTTGTCTTATCATTCTCAATTTACATTAGTTAATCAGAATTTCCATTTCTCGTAGTTTAATAGGTATCACCAAGATCCCTCTCATGTGTTGATTTGAGAAAATCATGACCTGGAACCCACCTTTTTAGTAATTGAGTAGCCATTCTATATTTTTGATGCACAGTTAAATGTTATTTAGGGAAATTCTATTCCAATAGTTCGATTCTTATGAAAAATGGAAATTATGAGCATGATAAATAAGAATTCATGTCTTGGGTATAAGATTATTGTCATCGTTCAATATTTTATCAGACTATAGATTGACTTTTTGAGATAGAAAAATTGTATTTGGGGAGAAATGTCAAACCCATGATGTTATTTTTTAGGTATTTATAATTTACCATTGGACCCTATTTTTATAAATAGATTTTTAGGGATCTTCTATTGAACATTTATTATTTTGGTAAGATATAGTATTTTGAAGGTTTGGTGTATGGTTATAGGATATTATATGGAAACCTCAGAAAATAGTGCATTTAAAGGTATTAGTATTAGTGAACTTACAAAGATAAGTGAACAACAATGTTCTAACCTCAAATAATAGTGTATGTAGAGGCACTTGAACAATAGTTCTAATGTGATTAGGTTCATGGTTTTTATTATAGGATGACCCTTTATATAGGAGACAAACCAACTGACAGAATTTAAAAAATTGTGAGATCCTCCCAGTTTTTAAAATATTTTAATTTTTAATCATCCCTTCCTAGATTTTAGCCTTATTCACCGATAATTTTCCTTAATCTCATCCCTCTTATCCCCATGTACACCTATACACTATTCCCCTCTCTTCTCAGATCTATTTTGGGTTTTATCACATTTTCTTCAAGGAAATTTAAAGTAACTTTCTCCAATTCCTTTTTAGTCTCTCATTCCCTCATTCTTTGTTTTCATTCCACCTATTGGTTTTTGAATCAAAGGGTTGGAAAAATATTAACTTTATATTGTGGGTTTTTATGTTAATGTTTCTTTTAATACGATCACCTCTCATTTTGTATTGTGGTTTCAAATCCATTATTGGTTATTTCAAATGTTAAGGTACTTGATTTGATGTTTTTTGGTTACATAAAAATATAAATATTCTTTATTATAAATAAGATAATTTTAAAATATTGGCTATGTTTATAAAAGTGTGATTTTAATGATGATTTTTTTTGTAAAATTTATGAAATTTATTTCCCATATGAAAATTTTTGGTAATTTTGTGCATAGAATTTTGAGGTTTGGATTATGTAAAATGATGTTTAAATATATATAAATAATAGGGTAATGTCAAATTTGATCCTTATGTACCTAGGACGTAAAAATAGAACTATTATTCTATATGATTATTAAAGGATTTATATCATCCCTCCCTATGATTATTACGCTAAAACACTAACTGAATTATAAGATTATGAGGGTTTGTTACCATAAGAACATTGGTTTATACTCTTTGGTGGATCATGAATGGGATATATTATAAATGGTTTTATCACCAAGTGTATAAGGTTCATATTTCCACAATCACCTTATATACTTTGTTGTTTTCCCATGGTTCTTATGTTCTATTTTTACCTTCTTACCCAGTATATATTTTTTTATTTATTTTTCTTTAATAACCTAATTAATGTTTTTCAAGTGATTTTTTTATTACACATTCAATAAAAATTGTATATATTTATATTATAATGTATATTTATGAAAAACATTACGGTATCTTACTGGTAATGTGATATTACACCATACACCCACCTAATGGGTTTATTTATACTATGTTTTGTTTGGACCATGTCAAGGAAATGCCCATTTTAGAGGTGGTTGGTAAAATTGGTAGAGGATAACTACGTTAGGTGTTGGTGCTGACATGGTGGGTGAATTTCTTTTGTGCCATGAGTTTATATTTAATCTTTTTTTCTTTAGCCTTCCCCTTTTTCAATTTTGGTATTTTTTACATATATAATCTCATACTTATTTTTGTTATTTTAGTGAACCATTTGTAATGGATGTTGGTCATTCTATTGGTTATATTAATGTTGAATTTTGTGATAAGAAATAATTATAAAATTAGTTATTTTATTACCAGTTACTCTTTTCCATCCCATGGGGATCATGAACACCCTTCAGGCCTTGTCAAATTTTTCGTCTAGTGTCAGTTTTAGTGGAAACGCAAGCTAATTTATGAAAGACATCATAGAATGTTCTCACTCATTGTAGTATTTTTTTCTATTTTTTAATAATAGAGAGACAATATTTGAAAATTACAATACCCACATCAATCTTACATAAATAAATCCTTCAATTAATAATACCATGACCATCCAAATCTACCCAGTTATGATTATTTGAGTCCACTCTGAGATGCCTCTTCCCCTTCTACTTTAACAACCATTATAGTGGAACCTCTACCTCTCCTATGTACACCCAGTGTGTGTATGATAATACTTTCATATGAATGCCTATATAGGATCTTCCTCTCTACCACCATGGGTAGGATGTTCAAGATGGATCTCGTGTGGTGACCTATAACCCCACATGTGTGGTTGAATCAACCCATATTATTTCTAGGGGTTGGAAAATTTATTACTAAACTATTAAAAATATTCAAAAAAATTATTCAAATAGTTTTAATTCCATATAAAGTATATTCTTACAAAATATAAAAAATGTTTTATTGAATTGTCATTAAAAATAACTGATATTAACTATATAAAATCATTGAATACTACATGGCCTTCTTCTTTAAATATAAATCATTCATTAACTATATGGAATTCTCAATAATTTGTATTCATGAAAAAATAATATATTTTTCTCTGTACTTCTCCTAGATTCATGTTACAAACCATGTGAAACTAAAAAAATCACATGTTATGCCCTCTCAAAGAACAAATAAAAAATATATCATGTATAATTAATCTTAGTATTGAACTTATCCAATTAATTTCTTCAATCTAGTAACCTCATATTCCTATGTCATATATAATTGTAGTAGCTCAATAATCATATGAACATGAATGGATGATTTATTAATCAGGGAATCTAATTTGTTTTCAAGAATCTATAAAAATACTCAAATCATTAAAGTCAGCTTTACATAGCACATATTTATCCATTTAAAATAATTGAAATACATATATAGGGATAACAAACAATAAAGTAAATTAATTACATTTTATTTAAAAACATACTCTGTAGAATTATTTACTATTTAAGGATCAATATTATATTTAATATGTTTAAATGATTTATCAATTATTGGAAAATATTAAATACCTATATTTTCCAAAAAATACTAACATCTAATGTCTCTAATATCCAAAGATAATTCAATTGAAATGACGTGGTCAGAAAAGAATCAAGGCCTCAATATACAAAATTTTCATCACTGAAATAGATCTTCCCCTTAGTCTTGTTAAAGATTAGGACACATGATAAATCAAAAATTTATAATAACCATGATAGAATAATAAAAACTATACCAATAAGAACATTCTTGGATAATAAAATTTAGGACCACATGGAGAATAGAAAAGTTAAGAGGGAGGATAAAATTAAAATTTTAAAATTAACCAGCTTAAAATTCTAATTTCATACTTGTGTGGATGATCAAGAATAAAAACTCATCCCAAATGATTATGTTTAGTTAATAGTGATTAAAATGTAAGATAAACAGATGAACATAAATAATTCTATTGTTGTTCAGATCTAAACTATCCTACTAATGTACCCGATTTGAGTATACTTTTCCATTTATTTTAATGAGCATAAAAACATATTTTCCACCAAATTTCAATCTTTTTTTGTTCAAATTATTTTTATTAGTGATCATGATGACATTTATGTATTTTTATTCCAATGACACAAATTGGGGGAAGCTTATCAAAAAAAATCGAAACTACAAGGCGCGTACTTTAGGAAACATGTCATGAACAATTAATCATACAGGGATTGGCCTGGCCAAGTATATGCCCATGTAGCCATAAACCATTACACATTTTGTTTGTCCTACTGCATGTTGTGTACCCCCTTCTAGAAGAATTTGGTGGCTGAGATCAAGACGGTATGCCCATGTTGTCGGATGAAGAATACACGCCATGTACGACCTGTATACATGCTGTGTGGCCCTTCTAGAAGTAGTTTTGGGTTGATGAATGATAATACACACTGAAAATATTGGTAATACACATTGTGTACCCCCACCTACTAGGAGGAACAATGTTCAAAGTCAATGATGGCATGTTATCTCACCTACCGGTGGAGAAAAGATGGCATAAATGCATTTACCAGGAGTATATGTCCTATACTTCCTAATACATGTTGTTTACTCCTAAAGCCAATAAATATGTGGTAGGCCCTCCAAGTTTCGGTGTTATTCGGATTCATTCAATTCATGTTATTCCAAGGGGGAGAACGCTGAAGATGGTCAAAAAGAGAATAATTGAGAGAAATAAGAGGATAGAAGAGTAGAGAAAATTTGTTTCTATGCTACCTTACCGACCACCTTCACTCCAAAGCATTCAAGAGGATTTATTCAGGTACTACAGGTTCATTAATTACTAGCTAATCTATGAGTATACATATTTCCTATTTTTTGGGGCTAGGGACAATTATGAGTTTCAATTTATCAATTTTTATGTCTTAATCATGTATTTCATTCTTCATAATCATAATTTCTTATTAACTCTTTATAAATATCACTAAAATTCTTGTATCAGACCAAGAATAAGATTTCTAGGGATCCTTTAAGGAATTAAGAATTAAAAACATTCCAGACCATTATGATTTTTCAATATCTCAAAATGGCTACAATTAATAAAATTAATATAAGTCAATTTTAAGACCAAAGAAATTGGTGTCTATAGATTTAAAAAACTCACCAGACCAAGGGGTTCTATTAAATACACAATTTGAGAGATAATAATTATCATGAACAACACAAAATCATAAGAAATTTGATAATAAATAACCTTTATGAATCCACAGTCCTGATGCATTTCTCTATAAATTGTCATAAAAAAAATTCATGTGTTTTCCATTATCATTTATGTAATTTTTTAAATTAAAATCCAATCACCTTTTGAACAAAACACTACATAATAGACTCCAAATTTTAGTAAGCCTCACTAAATCAATTAAAATCTATATAAAAAACAAAAATAAATCTCTCTCTCCCTATGGATTGATCCCTTACTGGTACTATACTTATTAGTGTAATATAATTTGGATTGTCAAATGTAACACTTCAGTAGGAATGATAACCATATTTTGGCACCATTGCTAGGGACTCAAATTTACAATAGTTTTTGTTTAATTCAAGTTTGTATCCATTTTGGTGGAAATAATTTAAAAAATTTATTCTTACTCTCATTCTGTTTTTATTTTTTATTTTTTAATTCCTCTTTTATGCTTGGTGTGTTAAGTGTTGTGCATATTTATAGGTGTATGAGTGGAAGCATCACTTATTCCAGGAGCTCTGAGTCATCATAGTGTTTTCCAATTGACTGAGAGATCAAAAGAACACTTTTGAGGTGAAGATGTGCACTCATGGATGATCACAACAAAAACAATTACATGGCGCATATTGAAGAGGGAGATCTAGCTGCTATTCAAGGATTTGGACAGTTCTTTGTCCTGGATGACACCCAGAACCAACAAGAACCTCTTTTTCTAGGGTATTTCCCGCCACAACTCCAATAGTTTCAACCAGAGCGGATGCCATACCTACAGCGAGGTCAGGGGCTCAACTTTTCTCTTGCACAACAATTTCTGCCCCCACCTACTCAAGAGAAACTACCCTCATGGTGAACACTTATGGAGTATGGTCTTCCCTCCATGAAAGGGGCAGATACAAAAATCATCTGATCATCGGTGTAGGACCAACACTTCAAAATCAAACCATCCATTATGCAGCTGATCTAGATCATGGTAAAATTTAGTGGTCTACCTAGTAAATACCTGAATTCTCATCTCTCTAACTTTATGGGTATCTGTCACACCATCTAGTACCAGATAGTGTCAAAAGATTCCATCATTCACTGCCTCTTCCTCTTATCATTAAGGGATAAGGTGAAATAATAGATCAAGGGACTACCTCAACAATCCATTCCTCTCCTAGGAAGAATTATTACAGGCCTTCTGGTAAAAATACTTTCCACCATTGAAGACGGTGACTCTACGGAGTGAGATCCACAACTTCGAGCAGCATGACTTGGAATTATTATACAAGTATTGGGAGTGCTTCAAGGAAATTCTACGCAATTTTCCTCACCATGGTCTTCTACCTTGGATGAAAGTACAAAAATTCTATGGTTTCCTGACCACGAACACCAAATTCATGGTGGATGCCACTGTTGGAGGATAGGTAATGAGGAAATCTCTGGAGGAACTCTTTGACCTCCTAGAGGACATGTCAGACGAGAGCTTCTAGTGGATCTCAGAGCATGGAACTCAAAAGTGAGTTATAAACAACATTGACACCACCACAATGTTCGATGCCCAATTGGATTTAGTATCCAAGGATATTGAGGCATTAAACCTAAAGAACACATCCCATGTTGAAGTAGAAAATCATCCTGCATGCAGTGAATATGTTGACAACCACATCATTAGTGAATGCCCATGATCAACTTCCTACTCATCAACAAGTGATATGATCTAAATTTCGTAGAACCAGGGGATGAATATGTATCCTCAATACTAGAACCCAACATGGCAAGAACAAATGAACATGGGGCACCAACAGCAACAACAAAATCCACCACCCCAGAGACCACTTGACTATAGTCAATAGTAGTACCAAAACCCATATCCAAGATATCAATAGTAAGGGACTTACCAGTAGTAAGGATACCAAAACTCTTTCCCAAAACCACCAAGGAATCCACCACATCCACTAGCTGCACCTCAATCTCAGTAAGAACCCCCATCAAAAAGTGAAGAAATGATGGAAAAATTCATAACAACTACTAAAAAAAGATTTTAAAACCTGGATTATTTCATTCAATGAATAGAAAATAAAATTGGGAAACTGGAAAGTCATCCCTCCTCAAGTAAACCCATTACACTACCTGGTAATAGTCAGAATAACCAGTGAGAAGAGGCTCCTGCGATTACTTTACGAAGTGGGAAGGAGCTACCTCAGACACTAACTACAAAAAAATGTGAGGCTATAAATATAGCACAACCTTCAACCTCTTCAGCCGAAGAAACCACAACGAAGAAGACCACATTATCAAAAGAAGCATAAAAATATAAGGAGGCCTCACATGGTAAGGGAAAAGAGGTGGTCAATCCTTTTGAGATAGGCATACCTTTTTTAGAGTTGATGAAGTAATGGAAACTAGATCACTAGTTTTGTAAATTTATGGAGGTATTATGAAAGCTACACATCAACATCCCCTTCACAGAAGCTTTAAATTAGATTCCAACATACAAAAAGTTAATGAAGGATATTATCTTCAAAAAAAATATGGAGGATCTAAGAACCATTTCACTGAATAAGGAATGCTAGGTAGTGGTGCAGCACTCACTTCCTCCAAAACTCTAAGATCTATATAGTTTTACTATCCCATGCACCATTGTATCCTATGAGTTCAAAAAAGCTCTATGTGACTTAGGATCCAGAATCAACATGATTACACTCAGAGTCTTCAAGAAGTTGGGACTGAATAATCTAAAACCCAACAAAGTGGTCGTCCTATTATCCGATCACTCTATCAAATATTCCAAGGGGTTTCTTGAGGATGTTCTAGTCATGGTAATAAGGTTAATTCTCCCTACCGACTACATCATTCTTGACATAGTTGAAGACCAGAAGGAACCATTTATTTAGGGAAGGCCTTTCATTGCCACTGGTAAGGCATTGATCTATGTCCATTAAGGAGAACTAATATTTAGAGTCAGTGATGAAAGACTTTCCTATAACATCCTCAAGGCTGTCAATCAGGCATTACTACTAGAACATGGGGACTGTTATGCAATAATAGCAGTGGATGAGCACTTTATCTGGAAGGAAGATGGTCTGGTATGTTATGTCATTATATATATCCCACTCTTCATATATATCCATGATATACCAACGGAGTTGCAAATTATTAAGGGCCAGGGTGGTAATTACTGGTGATGCATAGTTTTCCTAGACATTTTGGAGGGAGTGGAGGTGTAATGAATTGTGCCATAAATCCTCAATGCACCTAAACTTGAGATAAAACATCTCCCTTCTCCAATAAAATATAGATATATGGGTGATCAACAAACACTTCAAATTATACTTAATGCAGCTCTGTCTCAAGAGTAAGAAGATGCACTTCTACCAGTTCGGAAACAAATAAATTAATTCATTGGATGCACAGTTGCAGATCTGATGGGAATAAGTCCCACCATTTTCACCCATAAGGTTATACTAGAAGAAGGAGAAAATCCCTCTCAATAAGCACAGCGATATATGAACCCCCTCATGAAGGAATTCATAAAGAATGATGTAATCAAATAGTTAGATGTAGGAATCATATACCACATTTCATACAAACCATGGGTGAGTCCTCTACAAGTGGTACCCAAAAAGGGGGTATCACTGTGGTATCCAATGATAAAAATGAACTCATCCCTACATTGACAGTCACAAGTTGGAGAGTCTGTGTAGACTAACAAAAGTTGAACGATGAAACACAGAAAGATCACTTCCCACTACCCTTCATGGATCAGATGCTGTAATGACTGGCAGGGCATGCATTTTACTACCTCCTCGATGATTATTTTGGATATAACCAAACACCCATTTCCCCTAAAGATCAAGAAAATATCACCTTTACATGCCCCTACGGTACATTTTTTTATAAAAGAATGTCTTCTGGGATGTTCAACTCTCATTCCACCTTCCATTGTTGTTTGTTGGAAATCTTCCACGACATGGTAGAACAAATCCTGGAGGTCTTTATGAATGATTTTTTTGTCTATGTAAAATCATTAAACACTTTTCTGAGAAATCTGGAGCATGTTTGGGAATGGTGTGTGAACACTAACCAAGTTTTAAACTAGAAAAAATGACATTTTATGGTGCAAATTGGTATTTTCATGGGACACTAAATCTCTATGAAAGGGATAGAAGTTGATCCTACAAATATGAAGGTCATTTCAAATCTACCCATCCCAAATTTTATCAGAGCCATCTAATGATTTCTAGGGAATTACAATTTTTAAAAATGGGTTCCCATAGACTTTTTGAAGATTTCCCAACCACTCACCAATCTCCTCTCCAAGGATACCATCTTTGAGTCTGATGAGACGTGTGCCACATATTTTCATCATCTAAATCAAAAAATGGTGGAAGAGTCAATGATTATTATTCCCAATTGGGAGGCACAATTTTAAGTTTTGTGTTATGCTAGACACTATGTGGTGGGTGCAGTATTGTGGAAATTGCTAGATCGCATCTTCCAGCCAATTTACTTTTCAAACAGAACTCTGAATGAAGCATTTGGGAACTACACTAACAAAGAAAAACAAATTCTTACAGTTGTATTTTAATTTGATATGTTTCATTATTATTTGGTTTTCTCCAATGTTATTTTACATACTAACCATTCAGCACTCATGTATTTTCTAAAAAATAAGTATTCAAAGCCATGATGTAATCGTTGGGTGCTTCTCCTCCTAGAGTTCGAACTAGAGATCCACGACAAGAAGGGAAGTGAGATCGTTATTGCTGACCACCTCTCCCACATAGAACTACCTCATTTAGAGAATAAGGATGATAGAGACATTAGTGACGACTTCCCAAATGAGAAACTTTTCTCCATCGAAGGACCACCTCATCTTTGGTAGGAATATATTTCAAATTCTTTGGTTATAGGAGCAGTTCACCCTGATCTCACTTACCAGCTGAAGAAGCAATTTCTATCTGATGTCAAGAGGTACTTCTAGGATGACCCTCTCCTATTTAAATCATGTGATGATCGGGTGATTTGTCGTTGTATCCTGGAGAATTAAGTTCAAGTATTTCTACAGTTCTATAAAACATCACCAGTTGGAGGCCATCAATGCCTAGACCATATGATAGTGATGATCCTACAGACTAGATTTTTCTAGCCTACCATGCACTGAGATGATCATTTATTTGTTACCAGGTGTGATTGATGTCCAAGGACATGTAATATGGTAAGATGAGCTGAGATGACTCAACACCAAATCCTAAAGGTCGAAATCCTTGATGTCTATGGAATTGACTTCATGGGTCCATTTCCCCCATCATATGAGAACTCTTACATATTCGTTTTTGGAGGATTGTGTCTCTAAGTGGGTAGAATCCGCTACAACAGCATAAGACACTGCCAAGGTAGTTGTGTACTTTTTTAAGAAAAACATCTTTAGTAGATTTGGAGTTCCTCGAGTGTTGATTAACGACAGGGGAACACATTTTGATAATGGATTAATGAAGAATTTGTCGCTTAAATATGGGGTTAAGCATCACATGGGATCACCTTATTATCCCCAATCTAGTGGATAGGTGGAATTGTTAAATCGTGAGCTGAAACAGATCATAGAAAAAATGGTGGGAGTTTCAAGGAAGGATCGGTCCAAATTCTTGATGATGCCTTAGGGTCATATAATACCACCTTCAAGACACCTATGCGGAGGACTCCGTTCCTCATTGTATATGGGAAGCCATGTCACCTACTGGCGGAGCAGGAGCATAAAGCCTATTGGTCAGTCAAGGAAATAAATTTCGATTTGAAGTCTGGAGAAGAGAAGTACAAGATCTAGCTGATATAGCTTACTGAGATCTGATGAGAGGAGTTTGAGAATGCTAGACATAAAAAAGAGAAGACACAAGCACTCCACTACATTAATATTTCCTGCAAAAACGTCCAACCCAGTGATGAGGTATTGATTCTTAACATAAGTCTATGATTGTTTCTAGGAAATTTGAATTGTTAATGGTTGGGACCATTCCAAGTGACCAATGTTTTCCGCCATGGTGCAGGGGAAATTGCTAGTGAAGACGTACAACATTTCATGTTGAATGGAAAATACCTAAAGCATTACCACCACATGGATAATATAGTGGTTACAATCTCGACCATTCATTTTAGGTAACATGAGGTAGGTAGGTCGAGCCAACAACCTAAAACAAAGCTGCTTCCTAGGAGGTAACCCAGAGGTTACACGCTGTGTACCACTTGTACACACAACATATACTAATATTTTAAGTATATATTACCAATATTATTAATATATATATTAATTAACTTAATAAAAAGGGATGATGTTGGTGGTGACAGTATGGTCACTGAAGTTTATCTGAACCATCTTCGATTTGAATCCCCACATACCTACCTTCTGTATGGGATTTATCCTTTTTATAATCGTGTTTACTTACACATCGTGAGTGTATTTTTCAAAATAATATATAAGTTTTTTATTAAAAGAAAACCCATGATGGGGATGGACTGGCTGGCTAGGGTCATATACTGATTCCAAAATGACCCAGGTTCTAATCCTGACAACCGGCCCATTTCCATCATTTTTTTAATGATAAAACTACAAGATGTGCATTTCAATATACATCATGTGTGCGATGAATTCAATGATTAAAATAGTTTTTTAAATACAAACATACATGTGGGTGAATTTGGAAGATTGGTAGAGTCTCATCCCTGGATCCAAAAGACTCGGGTTCAAACATTTCTAATTTCCCTACTATATCCCTTTTATTAAAATTAAAACCACATGTAGTGCCTTTTCATCATCCCATGTAGTATTGGACCTATAAATTAAATATATATAATTCACAAACATGTGTCGTAGTACAAACTTTTCGCCAGTGGATGAGGGATTACTTTTGTACCAGTCGATGTTGGTTCAAACATCACCCCAAGCACTGGACCAAAGGTTGTACTTCTATTTTTTAAATATTAGAACACACGACGTGTATTTACTGATAAATTACATGTATAGCTTTAATTTTTTTTAATAAATTATATATATATATGTCCTTTTATTTTAATTATTATTATAATTATTATATAGTTTACTATAATACTAATATTATATTTGTTCATAAAAATAAAAAAACATAGTTAAACATGGCATGTGGGTCCTAGTACATGCCGTGTACCGAGGATATAAAGGATGTGCCCTACCCGGCATCAGCTCGAGTTTCACAACCCCCCCCCCCCTCCTCCATGTTTCTTCTCCCACACATCGTTCACACTCCTCGATCTCAATCTACCAATTTACTGTGTTTCAGATTCTGATTTCTATTGTAATGTGATCCTTGGTCCAAGTATGCCCTTATACACCCTTCATTTCCTTGCTTTCATGGTATTTAGGGTGATTTGTGGATTAGTCAACCATTTGGATTCCCGCTCAGAACATGGATTGTGCGAAGAACACATGTCATGTACTTTATTTACATTGGATCACACCTACATTAACCTCCTTTGGACAATACATGGAATGTAAGTTCGGTACACGTCTTGTATTGTGCCTCCCTTGGAACTCTATATTCTTCTATGTCATATGGGACATGGTCTCTATCCCATGTATCGATACACAGAATGTCTGTTTGGGACAAACCATGTCCTCCGAACCTTAGGAGGACTCCATGTGGATGATCTGCATTCCTAGCATACCATGTTCACTTACAAAGTGTGTATCTCGTCCACATGATGTATATACCTCTATTTCTCCATCCCTCGTCGAGACTTGTCCGACTCCTTACACGGAACTCACCCCATTTATAATACACGACGTGTACTTTCTGATACATTTCATGTTATACTATTTCCATAACACATGTCTCCATTATGTGTCTATCCAGAGAACACAAGTTCTTCCTTAGCTATTATTGCACATTGTGTACCCTTGATCCACGTGGCGTGTTCTAATATTTTTCATTTTTCTCACATTTTTTTCTTTTTCTTTTAATTTTTCTTTTCTTTTGTTTTGTTTTCTTTTTCTTCAAGGTATGGGCGATCAGTATCCTACTAGTGGGAAGTATCCCACTTCTGTTGCTAAGGGTGGGAAACCTCCTCACCATCAGATTCATCTTCGACCGGCTGAGAGGAAAACTATGGATTTCATAGTTTGTCAGTCACCCACATTGGCTGCTCTGCCTCCTCTTCTACTATTATCTCTATCTATGACCTCTACTACTCTAGAGATTACTAGGTTATCTTCTACTATTGATCCTCTTGCAAGGCCCTCTTCCCCATCCACTGTGGTCGAGAGATCTGGTGATGTCACTCCTTCCATCTCCCTTCCCTCATAGTTTCTATCCACACCCATAGTGGACTTGACAGAGTTGTCCCTTCCATACTCTACTCGCCAGTCTTCTGAGCCCTTTCCGATATCCACTACTTTAAATACTACCACAGCAGTGGGACCATCTGCTCCAGCCCCCGCTGTTGCACGACCGTCAGCACCAGCTGCTGCCTACCCTCCAACACATCTCATACTGGTTTTTTCAGATGATCATCATGCGGTCGAGTGGTTACGGTGATTCCGTCCCTGCACTATCTATTTGAGTAGTTTCTACCTCTACATTGACATCCCTTAGAGTCTGGGTATCTGGGAGGAGGTTGAGGAGCGCCTGGCCCATACACATCTACTAACACACTCCAGGTCTATACTCCGATATATCCGGAATTATTTCAGGACTTTCTTTTCACATTCAAGTTCTATGGTCCGACCTACCATCATACTCCCACCGAAACCACTACTCTAATCTGATTTCAGCTAGGTGGATGGCCTTTCTCCTTGACTATGGATGAGTTTGGTCGAGGGTGAAGCTTTTACCCCCAACCTTCCACCCCACATCTCACCTCTACCTTGACCCAACCCAAGCGATCTGAACTTTTTTCCATGTGGTAGGATCTTACTAGACCTACCCACATATACACCCATGCATCAAAGAAGAGAACCATCATTATTGACCATCCCCCTCTTCAATTTCTTCATCGGTGCTTTAGTGCCATTCTCTTTCCCCTCCACAAGGATATGGTCATTGTGTCCAGGCAGGACATGGATCTCTTGACATGTATCATCCAACATGACTACCCTGACCTCCCTTGTATAGCCACCTTTTATTTCCACTCCATGATCCACAACCGTCAGGGAAACCTAAGTGGCGGATTCTAATCCACCAATTTGGCACACCATTTTGGTGTTTTTGTGATTTATCTCCCTCACAACCTATTAGGTTCTCCTCCGCCTATTGAATTCCTCATGATTATCACCATGAGGATGGTTGAGCGTTAGGGAGATGGCTAAAGGATTATACAGTATTACCCTACTTCTGTAGGGGTGAGGGATGACCCACCTGCTCCCGCTGGTGTTGTTGTTGAGGATCCACCTCATCCACATGTTTGTGTAACCTCCCCATCCTGCCCCACTACTTATGGAAATCATTATACTTCTTACATTCGTTCTTCTTTTGTTCCTTCTACCGCCCACCTCCCTCCACACCCTTAGTCGATCTCCCCTTCCCCCTTAGCCTAACTGTGGTGAAGCCCCACCAGTTTCATCTAGATACTCTTATGGACCAGATTTCACATATGTTGGGGATTCTTCGTCAGCATCATGTCATTCCACTACCCCCTAGCACATGTACCTACCTCCTCTATAGGACCATCTTCAGCAACCCCTCCTCTATTTATAGTGCAGGACACAAGTTTAGTTCTCCTCTCCACCACTAGCCCCACTGCTCCCACTCATGCATCCGACTTCGGTTCCACTATCGAGCTTCCCACTTTGAGTTCTACTCCTGAGGCTCTAGCTGCTATGACTCTTCTTCTGAGTGTAGATCCTGCACCTCTGGACTTTACTACTACCACCACTCCTCCCCTGATTGATCCTCCTGTTATAGATAATTCCTCTTCTGAGGAAACCACTTTATTGGTTTTTAGCACATTTATTTTCATTTTATATATCTATTTTGTTCTATAATTATGATGTTCCCTTGTGTATGCATTCCATTTTTCTTTTTCCATTCCACCGTTGGATACAGGTACCCTAGAGCGACATGGGAATCTCTCTTTATGAGGGTGTATTTTTTAGTATTTCTTTTTTCCTTTCTATTTTGGGTTTACTTATTCCACTACTTTCTCTCATCTTTCACTACTTGTTTCCCCATATTCCCTACTCTTCCATATTATTTCACTTAGGGTACCTTGTGCTATGTTAAGTGTGGGGAGGGCATCTTATTACACTAGTTTTTTCCTTAAACTGATTTAGGAGACATTATTAATAGTTGACATATTATAAATTGTGGACATTTATTTATTAATTATAATTATAAATAATAAATACATAAACAGAAATTGTAAAATTTACATTCTTAATTTATATTTTTGAAGTATTGTTAAACTTATTGCTGATATAGATTAATTTTAGATTTAAATTCTTGGCCATTTACATTTATTAGACTTATAATTTTGTATTCTTATCATGACCTAATTAACCCCTATATTTTTTCAATTCTCGTGAGGTATTCTAAACCATTTTGACATATTCTTTCTTATAACCTCGTTATTGAGAGATTATTGGGATATGCATAAATACTAGAATTTTCTTGTTGTTTTCTTCAAAACATGAAGATATTTGAATCACATTGAAATGATTGAGTCATTTTATTTATTTTCATCCCTTTGTCCTTGAGACCCACCCAAAATATGATCTTTGTAAACCCTTAGAAACCATAAACTTCTTTGATAGGAAGCAACATTACAATCATATTTTTCCATCATATCCTAATTCAGTTATAATTTTTCATAATATTTAACTTAATCTAAAATTGGGACTTTGGTTTTTCAAGGTACATTTTAGTGAGAATACATGAACATAAGTGTAAGGGAGTTTTTCACTTGTTCATTTTAGAAAAAGGGTCCCAGACCCTACTATCCATTGTATTCGTGGTGGTCCCTTAATATATCCATGTCATAAAAATGATTAAATATGTAAAAGAGGGACCCCATCTTTATTACATATTATTGATGGTTTATGGGCCCATATTGGAAAGGGAAAATCATGGTGATGTTTCCACCCTTGAGATCTTGATTGAGGGAGAATTTTCATTAAACATTTATCTTGAATATCATGCATTATTTTTTAAGAATTAAAACTCCTTTACAAATACTATGTGATTAATTTTTATCATTTACTACCAACCCATAGCTTCAGAAACATTTGAACCTTATTGAAATCCCTCACAATTTTTGTGATTTGATTTTTGAAGTGGATAATGAAAACACTTTCAAGATTATGGATAGAGTTCATAAACATAAGATTGAGAATAACTCTGATTAAATAATATTATGTGATGAGTGTGGTACTTTTTGGTAAGTTAAATCATCAAGTGACGTGTTTATTTATGAAATGTTGAACAATGTGAATGGAAGGTAATGCAAATATTAAATTGATTTATATATGATGAGTGATTTGAGTACATTGAAAATTGAAATTTGTTTTGGGCCTCTTTGTAATACTTTGTGATGAGTTTTGTATTTATATGTATAATTTATTGACGTTTTTTATTTTGAAGTAAGGATTATAATAGTTTGATGTTGAGATCTGGCTTGAGGTAAAGCAAATAGCTATGTGTGTGGAGTTTGATGTACCTGATTTGTGTATACTTTTCCATTTATTTTAAAGAGAATAAAACCATGTATTTAAGAAAATTTCAATTTTGTTGTAGTTAAAATTATTTTTAATAATGATCTTGATGACTTTCAGGTATTTCTATGCCAAAGACACAAATCAGGGGATGTTTATCAAAAAAATCCAAACTGCATGGTGTGTACATGAGGAAACACATCGTGTACCATTACCCCAACATAGATTGGATAGGAAATGTACATGACCAAGTATCTAGAAACCATTACACCCTATGTTCTTCATATACATGTCATGTACCCCCTTCTAGAAGCAGTCGGTGTAGATAGCAAGAATACACACCCATGTTGTCGGATGAAGATTACATGCCATGTACAACCCGTATACATGTCACGTAGACCATATAAAAAATGTTTGTGGTCAATTAATGATGATACACACCATTCAAGGTGGTTATATATTCCATGTACCCCCACCTACCAGGCGACGCCTTTTTCATAGTTAAAGATGGTGTGTTAGATCACCTATCGATGGAGAATTTATGGACTAAACGCGTTACTAGGAGTACATGACATGTACTTCCTAGTACACCCCATGTACTCCTAAAATATATAAATAGGTTGAATGCCCTCTAAGTTTGGGAGTCATTAAGATTCATTCATTTAAATTAATTCCAAGGGGGAACTCTGTAGATGGCCAAGAACAAACAAAGAGAGAGAAAGAAGATAATAGAAGAGGGGAGAGATGGTGCTTTTGTGCTACCTTCCTGACAGCCTTCACTCCAAATCATTCAATATGATGTATTTCAGTACTATAAGTTATTTATTTACTATTTACTATATGAGTTTCTAATTTCCTTATGGGTTGGGGCTG
The DNA here is from genome assembly GCA_963277665.1 of Viscum album. Classification (NCBI taxonomy): domain Eukaryota; kingdom Viridiplantae; phylum Streptophyta; class Magnoliopsida; order Santalales; family Viscaceae; genus Viscum; species Viscum album. The sequence continues at coordinate 710,399,643 of OY728159.1, forward strand.
TGGACAATTATGAGTTGTAATTTATCAAATGTTATGTTGTAATTGTGTTGTTTATTCTTCATTCTAAAAATTCCTTATTAACACTTTCTAAATATCACTAGAAATATTATATCGGAACAAGAATGAGATTTCTAGGGATCCTTTATGGAATTACGATTTAAAAACATCCACGACCATTTGGTGTTTTAATCATCTCAAAAGTTCTACAATTAATAAAATTATGCATAGTCAATTTCTAGACTAATGAATTTGGTGTTTCTTGATTTAAACAAAACTCAGAAGACCAAGGGGATTTTTTTATATAAAAAATCCACGATATATGAATTATCATGAAAAAAACATCATAAGAAATTTTATTTAATAATAACCTTTAAAAATACATAGTCCTGATGAATTTCTCTCAAATTTTCATCAAAACCAAATTAATGTGTTTTCCTTTCTCTTTCAAGTAATTTGTTAAATTAAAATCTAGTCACCTTTTCAGCAAAACACTACAGAATCAATTATAAATTTCAGTAAACCTCACTAAATAAATTAAAAGATAGATAAACTAAACAAAAATAACTCTCTGTCCCTGTGGATCGACCCCTTACCGGTACTATACTTATTAGGGTAATATAATTTGGATTGTCGAAAGTAACACATCTTCAAGAACGAAAACCACCTACCTCTACTATTAAAACTCCAAAAAATTTATTATTGAACCCATTAATATTTGAGAGATACATTTACAAGGGAAAACCACAATCCATAATTTTATAATTAGAGTATTCCAAACTGAATAAATTACTATGGAGTATCCCCAAACCTATATACAACCTATTTCAGGAGTGTATAGGACCTAGGATTTTCTACATTGAAATTGATCCACATAATTATTTTTTAATAAGATCAATAAAAACCTATGTAATTAATTTTGATCAGGTTAAAATAAAATAACTCAATTTTTTATGTGTGGAATAACCCATAAATCTGTAGATTGTAGCAAAGAAAACTACATAGCCCAAATAATAAAGTAAGAAATTTAATAAGATTGAAGTGAAAATAATTTATAGATATGGGAATAATTTTATCAACCCTTTGATGATGATGAATGATGTATTATGGGAAATATAATAGTACCAAAACAAATTATTGATATTTGTATCTCTTTAAAATCAAATGATGAAATCCATAAGCACTTTTGATTGAATTACGTGTATTTTCCACACACAATAAAATATGTGATTTATCTACGTAAAATACATATAATTTCGACTAATATTTTCTCCACATCGATTCCAATGTTTTTATATAAATATCTAAGCAAAAATGTTTTCCACAAACGAAAACCTAAATTGTTTTCATAATATACAAAAAACATTTTATACAATGGGTAATTAAAAATAAATGAATAAAAAATATTTATTCCTATAATAATGAGTAATTAATTCATCGTAATACTCTCTTAATTCACAAAAAAAATATTAAAATTATAAAGAAATCTAATTATAAATATAATGAAACATAAATATTTCACCATACATGAACCCATTAAATCTTTATCAAAATATACAAAAAACAATTCAACAAAAGTTTTCCAGGAGTCATCATTATTAGTGAAGTTATGGAATGATTAAATAAACTAAACTAATTATAGAAAACATGAAGACAATAGAAACTTGACATAATAGAAAATATAGATTATAGATTATATTTCAAACAAACTTTCTTTTAAGTATAACTGATTTATTCTTATGTAATATCAATTCTTATGTTTGGTCTATCCTTATGGTAGGTTTGTCCAATGTGTAAGTATGTATATTCTTCATAAGTTATATCAGTTTCACCATGTGGTCAATTGATATTTAATGAGAGATTGATCAATGTTAAACATGATTGAACCATTCATATGTTGATCTTGTCACACGGTCGATGAGAAAATTGATCCTTTTGTTGAGCTATTTTTAAAAAAGTATGTCATGGTTAATTGAATGGTATATTCAATTGAAAATTAATCTTGAAATATATTAAATAAATTGAAAAATATATATATTATCTGTAATAATATATTGTCTTTGGAAAGTCAATATTCATGGTTACTTGTTTTACATGATCAATAATTTACATATGGACATTCTATTGTATATTTGGTTGATAAAATTAATTCATCATAGTCAATCTATTATATGACTTATGATCAATCCATTATTCATGTGATAAATTTTCACTTGGTTTGTTCGATTTATATACCTTAAGGAAAATCATTACATAGAGAGGTTTTTTAACATAATTACAAAATATAATTATTTGATAAACATAATCAGTATATAAGAAAATATGATAAATAATGGTTTAAAACTCATTATAGTGGGAATAAAGTATTAAATAATAGTTATGAGATATTATAATTATAAAAAAATATGTATTGTAATTATAAATAAAAAAATAACCAAGTGGTTCAAGGATCGACATCAATAGTATCATATGAATGTATCCCAAACTTCTATTATGGAAGAAAAAGATTCAATACATATTAAAACCACATTCCACCTCCTATGATATTCTATTTCATTAGAGTAAAACATATCTACCTTAATATACATATTATTAAAATCATTGAGAATAAACTATATATGAAACCCTTATAGATAATCTCTCTAGGTAAGAGTAACTTTCTAAGATTGCAATTGCATATGAGTATATGGGAGAGTAAAAATATGTATCCATGTATCCTTCCTTGATTAAGTAGAGAACTATGGTAGATTGGTTACACTTTATGACTATGTCTCATCAAAAACTATGGATCGGCCTCTCACTACAATACAATAACATCACTAACAAAACACCGTACTATGTTTTCTATGTTGAATCATATTTCCATACAAATGATCATTATTTATTACTAGAGTATATCATAAATCATGATTGGTTGAGTAACTATTAATAATTTCATCATTTCATATAATATCCATATATCCTAATACATGGAGTTGAATCATGAATACCAGTTTTTTTCTCTATATATGGGTCATGAACATGATCTATTTGGGATTTGGAATATAATAATAAGAGAATTAATCTTGTACGGAACTATATAACAATTTTCATATAATTTTCCTAATAACCACACCACATGAATCCTGTGAATTCATATAGTGAGGATGATGATAAAGCAAACTCACACCAATGATGAAGAAATCATTAAAATGTTTGAAATAAGAAACATTTTATAATTACATGAACATGAGGCACATATAAGAGATGTTAAATATATTAAATTCCTTTAGGAGACATTTTAGGGAAGAACCATTTATGTAGAAAACTAATGTTGTTTTTTGATGATTAGGGAAGAACCAATTTTATGATATGTATTAATCATAATTGTTTCCATTTTATTTAATTTCTATGTTTGGAATTAGATAGTGTGTAGGATAAGGGTTGGTGGTTGTCACATGTTATCTTTTTTTGTATGTTATTTTAATTCCCTCACTACATGAATAATCATTACTTTACATTTCTAATAATCTAATATATTTTCAAGTTATATTAGTTTTGTATTAAGTTTTTATGTAGTTTGGGGCCTTATGTTTTATGGAATTCATCTCATTAACTGGTTAGTTGGGAAGGACTGAAAAGATTTCATTCACTTGCTTGAAAGGTTAGTTACATCACAGAGTATAAGAAGAAAGGAACCACATACTAATGATTGTGATGTTTTAGTGATCACATCAGAAGCTTATGAGTGGTTTTTAGGTGTAATGTTATTCTATATGGATACTAATATGAAATGAATTTAGAAAAATTTATTTTGAGTAAAAACAAGGGATCAAATACTTGGTTATGTTCCTTAACGATTATTCATCTTTCTAACAAAAGAATTGACATTTATTAGGATTCCTTTTAACTGCATCCATTAACTATATTCAAGTCCCAATATAATTATAATTTTTTGCATCTTCCAAATTTATTTATAAAATATAATAAGGAAATTTAGAGTGGTGTATGACATTTGTGGCCTCCTTAAGAGATAACCAAGTAGTTTATACTACTATTTAGTTCCATATATTAAATTATATTTTGACTACCACACAATAGTTGAGTCATATATCTCATCTCTAGGTCTTATTTTATGGCACTTTTTTATAAAAAAAATCTCTAATATAAATATATGGATTAAACATTCTGGATATCTATTTGTATGTCTTCTTTTGAAAAATTTATAAACGGGATAAATTATTCTAAATAGTAAATATTGATTCCTTTTTCACTTGTTTCTATCTTATGTTATTTTGTAACACAAATTAATCTTTTACATGGGATAGACTAGGTATCTGGATATAGTAGAATAGCTTGGTTCATTAGAAAATGTTATTAGGTACCAATTTTTTTTATTTTATTTTTTTGGAGTAAGTTAAACAAGGGATAAGATTATTGATAATCATTATATTGTCCCAAAGTTATAATCAGATAAAACATTTCATAGTGGTAATAGATTTTTAATGGTATGTGGGTAGATTTATTAATGCTATTGAGTTTTATTTATAAATATTTTATGAAATTATAGATATGGTATGAAAAATTTAAGAAACAGCATGGTATAATAGATAGTGTGAAGAAGTTTTAAAAAATTCAAATGAAATATAGCACCCATTTGGAGGATAAAATGTCTATACTTATGGTTTCATGGCAGCACATAAATGATGGGAGGGTTATTATATTTAATTTTTCATCAATTTTAGTGGATAAATATAATGAACAAGATTAATGAAACACCATAATTTACTATATAGGATAATTTTCATTTAATTTAGAAATAATTTAAAGAACATTACCCAAAATATGATAGTTATCAATAATCAATTTCTGATATTGTTCTTATTTCATTATCTTTGTAATCAAGAATCCAAGTGGAAAATCATTTTATTGTATCCATAAGTGCTCCATTAATCTCCCATAAAGTAAATCTCATTTAACTCCCATCATTGATATAATATAATTAAATTTTTTTCATAACCTGGGTAAATAAAAACAAATGATAGGGTGGGCTCATTTTCTCAGAAATGGTGATCATAGGATATATCAATCAATCATTATAAGTGACCATAAACATAAGGGTATAATAAAATAATCATAACATAATAAATTCATTCTCAATCATTAAAATATCATTAATCTTAAATTGTGTCATAATATGTTTTGATAATAGATAAATAATTCATAATAGTAATGACTCATCAAATCATCAGTCATGATCCATGAGAACATATCATAAGTATATGAAATATTTTATTATAATACACATAAGAAATGAAAATCATTTCATTAATTAAGGTCCACCTATAAAAATATCACAGTGGACTATCCTGTAGTGGATTAATTTCACTCTCTATTCTGTAATCTCTATAGTCAAGATTCTCTCCCAATACAATCCTAGTGGGATGAGTCCCTTAGTAAACTTGGTTTACCCAACATTTTAGTCTATATTATCTATTGATATATAAAACATTATCCAATGCATTTAAGGTATATCTAATATAAATCGCATGCATCACATAATAAAAAAACATACAAATGTGTTCCATAAGATCATAAATAACTCATAAATTTATCATATCACTATTTATAGTGAAGAAACACGTTTCATTCCATTAGTTAATCATATAATAGACAATGGAAAGAAATTGGTATCATAAATATTTAATCAAAAATCAATTATCCAATTAGAACGAAATTTATTTTATAGAATTAAAATTTAATAATCATCATCATAATTCATATAGATAAATAGACTGGATATTTACATAAGAACATATACCTAGTAAATCATAAAGATACATAAATATTTTTTACATATATGAAAAATACCTTTAAATGAGAATTTAAAATTTTATTAGAAAACTATGAAAATATACTTTTCTTTTGGTATGTTTAAAAACTAAAAGTTCTTATAATATTGATAATGGTATTTTATTTTAAGATTACCATGGAACATGAAAATTAAACTTCTAAGAAAGTAATAGTTATGATAGATAGAAAACTTTTTTATTTTATAAATGAAAAAAATATTCGTTTCACTGATTTTGTAATAAATCAATAATTTAAAATTTAGAAAATATTATAAAAACTAATTTTAAAAAAAATCCAAATAAATGAAAATATGGTTGAAAAGACATTAAAAAATCATTATTAAATAGAAAATAATTTTTTTTAAAACATTTGAAAGGACATAGACAAGGAGAAAAGTATGTGCCAACCGAAGAGGAAATAAGGTCATTTTTCTCTTAAGACATTTTACTGATAATTTTAAGTACCAAACAAAAGAATATTTTACTATTAATTGAATATTATATAAATAACTTGAAAATAATAAAATATATTGGGTTTAAAGGATTAGAGAAACATTATTTCCAATGATTTTAATTTATCATAGACAATATTGAACTGAAATGAGATTGTAAACTAAACCCTCGCCATAAGTCTTATCTTTCTTCATACATGTTCAAACCTCCTAAATAATAAATATATATTCAATATACATCAATTATAGAACCATATTGATATAATTCATACTCTATATCATGCACATATATTTTCTAAAAATTAGTTTATTCACAATTATTTATTAAAATGCTCATTTATGTAAAACCAAGTATTTTCACTTTTATAACCATTATTAAAACATGGTGATTAAAATAAATTACATCACTTAATAGGTATGGTAGTTTGTATGTAAACACTAGTGGTGTTTTCAATTTCCATTCATTGTAATAAAAAAATTGTAAACAGTTATTCAACATTGTATAGTCATAATTATATCATAAATATAACATATATTCATTAAACCAATATTTATGACCATCCTTAAATGAGGAAATCAAAAATGAATCGCATAACTTCATGGAGGAGGTATTATAGTTATAAAAATTATTGACATGATCAGTTTAAAAGGGATGGGAAGCATTTATAAAATAGATATTATATTAATATAACTTTTGGAAGCACTTTGTGAATGATGATTGTATTTTTTTTAGTTTTCAATATAGGTTGAAATAATATTGGAGATGAAGAGAAACTCCAAATTTGATGTATAATAGAATTCAGATGATTTTTTAATTGAGATTAAATTCAATGTACATGTATAAAAGGTTATATATTGTCTATAACAATGAAACTATATTAGAGAGTGTTAAAGGGATTGAAGTTAAAAAGTGATCATGAAACATCTCACTATTAAAAGAGACTATTCATGGAATTATTAATAATTACATTTTCTGAATCTATATGAAGCTAAATTTATTTCAATGGTTTCTTTATGTGGTTTAGAACAAAACCTATTCTATTTATATGGTTTATTCATGCTATAAAATTGAATGATTAAATTTTATAATGTTTCATGAAACTCATTTAATTTACATGGGTTATTCATAATGTGATAAGTGATTAACCATAAGTATAACTCATAAGTATGAATGGTGATGGGTGGGTTCTTCTGTCACTCTCTGACACATTGGTTTAATATTTCTATCTCTTGAGATAATTATTTGCAAGTTTATTTTAGTTTCTTATAATCATAGACAGTGATGTTGTGGCTCATGAAAATAATGTTCCTATGACTAATTTTTGTGCTAAATTTTAAATTTGTTTTTAAATTTTATTATTATTCTATTTACTCTTGTAGGTTTTCATGGATCATTTTTATTGACTCATTTTCCCATACTCATGTATTGTTTTATCCCAAATCATATTCCATGATTTATGATTTATACTTTATTATTTATGAATTTTCTTTTCTTATCTTGATTATACCCATATGGTCATGTTATTTTCACTTAGGGTATTTTATTGTTAATGATTATGTTTACCCTTACTGAGAGTCTAGTCTCACATCCCTATTATGTTTCGATTTCCCAAGGTTATTTAGATGAGTAAAAACATATATAAAATATAGAAGGGATTCTAATGTGACTCGATTATACAGAAGTGTTCAAAAGTATTGTAAAATAACTTTCTTATGAATTTATTCCTTGATGAAACTAAACTTTTTATTATTGGGATTGTGTGATTGTTTTTTAGGTGTAATATTTACATTAATAAAACTTTGTAAAATAGAGGCAGGTCTAGCCTGGGTCACTATAGTTAGTATCATCGGAGGGTTAATTTATATTTGTGTATTCCATTAGTTATTATAAATTTTTGGATTATAGAACATTAGTTAAAATTATAGGGATATTTATAAAGGATATGTCTTAATATAGTATAAAGACATAAAATTATAATAAATTATAGATTTCATGACTTTCATTGAAATTATATACCTAACTAGATACTACTATTGGATTCAGGATCTAGAATGGATTCACTAAGGGTAAATAACTATGAAAAGTGTGTGTTGGGTATTCAACCAATCATCACCGGGTGTATAATAAAGAGGCCTAATTACACACTTAGTTTTACACTCTTAGGGGATATGCAAATGTTAATAAAATTATATTTAAAAGACACTATAATGGATTTATTATGTCAAGTAAATATGATAAGTATTATGAGTGAACACTACCTAAATAAACCTTGATTAAACCTAAACTAATTTAGGATGAACTAAAATATATTGTGATAATGTGAAATTTTAAGGATGAATTTTTTGTGTAATTAACTTATAATGATTATTTTATGGTATTAATCACTAAGGATAACCAATTTGGTTTTAGTAATGTTTCAATCCCAAAGGAATAAAGTTAATAATGGATTCCATGTACAATGAAATAATTTTCCCCATGAGAAAATATAATAGGATTATCGCTAGAGCGAGATGTATTGTGATCATTCCAAAAAAAATATCATGAATTATGACTAACAAGGTGAAATTAGTTGGACTCAAAAATACTTCAAATAATATAAGGGTGTATTTTTATGAAAATTTAAATAATGTAAATAATTAAGATAGGAATATTGAATCTTTAATTTTTCTAATATGTGGGAAGAGGCTCCAATGGAATTTTGTCAATGTGTTAGGAATAATAATTAATTATGGTATAAGTTGGAATAAAACATAAAACTTTTATAATAAAATGAAGAGTTTGGTTTACTCAACTGAAAGAAATATAGCTTACCCTAAGGTACCATTAATAATTTAATGCCTTTTGTATGGGGATCTTGGGAATTATACAAGTCAATTACCTAATCCAATGACTAACCAAGTTGACGAGAATCACTAATCTCCATGACCATGAGTATAATGTAATACATGTTGAATCATTACTCCCAATGTAGATCCAGATATTATTGTACACATACAATTTAATATATATTTTTAGATATATTATTGGAATATGATTCTATAAAATCTAATATATCTAAGAAGTTTTGTAATATTTTTATATCACATCCTAATTGGATTATTGAATGAATATTTTAGTTACCTGATTAATATAATCCAAGTTGATTTTTATAATAACTTGCCTTGTGGAACTATGATTATCCGTATGGTAGAAGAATTTAACTTATTTTTAATGATTTATTGGTTAAATACACTTAGGGAAAAAATTATATGAAGTAAGTAAAATTCATTTCATATTAACCTATGATATTGAATCATTTAAAGGATAATAATAAAAGCCCTCTAGAAAACAAATTATATATTGTGGGTATTGAAACCAAATAATAGTAAAAAATTGGCATAAATAATTCAAGAAAAACTAAATATTAGGGATAAGTCTATTATGTGGAAATATATATGTTTCATAAGTTTCAAAGGTTGATATATATATATCTAGAAATTATATCCAATGAAATATGTATAAGTGAGATTCCCTTATATATTTTTGTTTTTATATGTTAACTAAAAATGTGAGGATATAATCTATTTATAGTGGGGGGAGGGTGTAATGTTCTCATATTTTAGGAAGGATATTATTTCCATAAACTATATGATTTTAATTCTAAATGATATTTTTTATTTTATTATTTAAAATTAGTTAAAATTGATTTGGAAATAAGTCTTAAAAGATATTATTTAAATATAAAAAACAATATTCATTCCAAAGTACAATGTTACAATAAAATAATGTAAAATTAATTATTTTACACTATGGATTATTACTAACTATGGATAAAATAAATTCATTAAAAGTGTATAAATCTGTTAGGGAAATAAATATAAAATAATGAAATATTCATGACTATGAATCTTTATCTAATAATCTTCAACCCTAAAAATCACTATTATCCAAAAAAACCTATAAAAAGGATGATCAAAATGAGAGTGAAAGTATTATGAAAATTATATAACATAAAACGAGAAATTTTTAATTCAAATTGAGAGTGGAATTAAAAAATAATTTATATACTGTATATATATATAAATGATATATATCCATTGCAAATATGATAATTGGAAATGTGTTTATTGGTTATGTATATAATAGGTATATTGAAATCATGTATTGATCGTTATTAAATTGAAAATAATATATCACCTAATAAAAAAAAATATTATAATATAATGCTATAAATATAATGACTCTTATTTTCAACATACTATTTTTTATAATTATATTGATTATTTTCAGAGCTAGGTGTTGAGTTGATGTGATATTTTGAGGCATGGTGTACATCAAATTAATTTTTGAAATATATTAAATAAATAAAATATCATGAGGGTGAATTTTTCTTAAAAAGGTGTAATAACTTCAGAATTTGGTCTTGGATCCGAAATACAAGTGCACTGTTGAGTTCAGGTGTTTATTTTTACCCTAGGATAGACATAAACATTGTCAGTGTAGGGAATTTTTTAAAATGTTATTGCAGATGGAAATGAATAAAATAAATTAATAAAAATTATTTATTTTATTTGTTTTGATGTAGGGGTCATACACTTAACTAAATCATATTAGGATTGAGTATTTTTGTGCCATTAGAGTTCAGACATCTCGTCAACAATGACAACACATGACCATTTTTCATTAGATATTGGTCCATACTATTGGTAGGACGTCAATTTTTGACATCCATATCATTCTTTTATTGTTGTCAAATTTTGATTAATTCAATGAATACAAATTGATTCATGCATAGATTGTATATTTAAATTGATTGATTTAATTTGTTTTATGAATTTAATTTTATTTATTCAACTATATATATGAATTTATGTCATGAGGAAATGACCAATTTCGAGGTTCGTTCCTCACATTTGATGGTTTATAGATTTTTCTCCCACTCTTTTCTTGTTTATCATGGGAAATTTCTCTGTCCACTAGTTTGATGAAAACATTGTATTCAATCATTGACACACTATTATTTGGCGCAATCGGTCAATAATGTGGATGTGGTTCATGATTGATTTTATAATTGAGGTGTGGTGATGATGAAGTATGATAAGAGGTGAATCAGAATGGATTTACCCTTTCAGTTCTTCATAGATTCATGTTTGATGATGATGGATGGATCTATGGTGGTGTTTTCCTAGTATATATGAACCCACACTCAGATGTTCGATGAAAAAAATGAATGGATATCCCTTGATCAACAATTTAATTATGGGAATCATGGTAGCGGCAGAACTGACAATGAAGTGGAGAATATTCATGGATTATGGATAATCATGTGTTACACGGTGTTTAATCTATAATTATATGTCATGTGGGATCCCCCTGTATAGTTCTAGCTTTTCCACGAAGAGATAAATATCACAGGAAGTGTGACCATATTACACAAAATGTGACACATTATTGGAATCTAATCATGTAACTCGAAGGATACATGGGCACGACTAGTCCAATTACATGAACATGGCTAGATATACTGGGGCCCGACCAGGTGCCCACAAGTTAGTACATGTTAATGGGAAGTGGTACACTGGAATATAGAGGTGGACGAGAAAGGTATTGGTAAATATATACATGTAATAAAATATAATTATATGTTATGTATATATATATATTTACATGCCATGTGATGTAAAAACGCATGGGAAGAATGGGTTTTGTCTAGAAACACTATATACCACTATTACACACTTTTTACCCCCATTGTGGGTGTTTGTATCCCTTCATATATTCTGTATGGAAAATTTTTAGTTATGTCTATTCTGTTGGTCCATTCCATCAATGGTATAGTGTGGAATTATGTCTACATATTAGGATTATGATCCCCTATAGAGGATGAGTCTCATAGATTGATCATGGTGTCACTCCATGAGATTCGAGTGTGATACTATATCATATTTATTCCATATGTGGGGTTTGGGGAATTGGTGTGATCTCATTGGGTCAGGAGTTTATCCTATATATATCTTTTCATATCAGTAGGGTTCACAGTATCATTGGCATATCATCCTCTATGTAGTGAGTTGACCCATATTGGGTTCATGTTGTCCCCTAGGGGTCCCGGGCGTAAAACTCTTTCAAAGTATCACGGTCTTATAAAACCAGTGAGTATTTCTGCATGAGTTCCAATGATCTCTACAACTTGTTAAGCATCTTCAGTGATATCTTGGCTCATGGAAAGGATTCTCCCTAAATAATCATTAATTCATACAGAATCTTGTTGTTGGGAGTTTTTTTTCACTACCTGGTGGTACAATGTTCTTAATGGGCTTATTTGGGGTTTTCTAATGATTCATTGATAGTTGTATACTTATTTGAGCTCATTATTCTTGGTTCTTTGTGTTTACTGGTTTGAGGTGTCCTTATGGGTATTTTTATACTCAACCCTTCATGGGATCCTCCTATACATGTCATGTATTATCTATAAGATGATCCATTTAATAATGTCTTAGGATGATAGAGAGTTGTTTGATCCTATATTGGGATTGAAATACAAATATTTTTTATGAGTTATTTAATTTTGTTGTATTTCCTACCCTTGGATAAGGTTATTCTCTCTATAGTTTTTGTTTTGGCTATTGTTTTTCCCTATTTATCACTTTCAGTACTTTACTATCGTACTCTAATTCTAGGATCATATATGTGTTCATGCATTGGTTGTATTTGTTTTACATCTCATCATTGTATTTTCTAGGATATGTGTTAATGTGTACATGTAAATACCCTGAGCATTATAGCCCATAGATTATTCCTTAAGTTATTATATTAGTACTATAAAAAAGTGATTTCATCCCAATGGACTAAATATATTACAAGATTTAGAGAACCAAATACAAACATAATTGTTGTATGAAAATATGAAATGAAATATAACATAAAAACACATTGAAAACACTTCTATTCTATTATCATATCCATGAATATCAATCATAGTATACATATTTCCATCCAGAGGAAAAAATAAAACCTAAGAAAGGGGTGATCTCCGATGCTCAGAAAGGGTAATCAATACAATAGAAGCAATCATAAATAAACATAAAAAGTAATTCAAGGTGAATAACTTAAAAAAAATCCATTATAACATAATCTTGTGCATAATATATTAGGATTAAATTTTACTCAAATATTTCCACATAAATAATCTCATGAGAATGAAACATAACCATGGATATAGTAGTGGTCTAATAATCACATGGAATATCAATAAATAATCTCATAATAAAGGAATTCATAATGAGGGAATTCATAAACATACCATCAAGGATTTATTCCATTAATCTATAAATATCAAGGCTTCATTCCAATAATCTAACAAATGTGTAAGGCCTCAGCCAAAACCTAGTCTAGTTTGTCTAATGTGACCTACTAACACATAGAGTGGCTATAGCAGGCCTCACCCGAAAATTACTATGTCCAATGCATTCCTTGTATAAAGGGGTGAAACATATTCAAAATATATATTCATATTAAAATTATAATATGAAATATTAATAATTTCTCTAATTAGTAAACATAATCATAAAATATCAAATCTAATATAGATAATGGTATCATGATAGTGCATTCCCCTTCAAAATAATCATAAACCATTCAATAAAACATGGTAGATAGTAACATAAGAGATCAATACCATTTAAGAATAAGATTCAACAGAGGGTGTTATAATAAATGAAAATAATCTAATAAAATCATTAATAAATTCTATAGAGAAATACCCATTTTACTTTGAAAAGAGTATTTCCTTTTGGAAGATCATTTGTATTTGTCATAAAATCATATTGTAAACAAGTATATGTCAGAAAAGAAAAATAAAGGAAAATTATATTACATTTGAGAAATATTAACAGTATTTTCACACAAATATTTGAAATAGATCATGATAAATGATGCCTAATAGAAGTAAAAACATGTTAAAGGGGTGTTTAAGAAACATTTTAATTGATCTATTTTGGTGGGGTTTAAGGGAAAATATAAGAGTATTTAAAGGGGAAATGGAATAATTGTTTTTATAAAACTAGAAATGAAAACGATAGTTTTTTAAGATGAAATTATTTATTTTAACACAATAGTTTCTTCATAAATATTGTGTAGTATACTTGAAATTAGGTAAAAAATTGGGATGTTTACTTTAATTGGTCTTTCTTATCAGGTGGAATACAAAATAAACCTTAAAAACGTGTATTTCACCATAAAATAATGAATAATTGAGTTATGTAAATATTTTTAGAAACCCAAAAAAAATCATTTAGGAGGAGTACATAAGAATAATTCATAATTTCATTAGGGTAATGAGAGAGCAAGAATAACCTGATGGAAACATGGTTGTTCAGGGAGAATCCCTTGCCATAATTCCTACTTATTTTTTTGCATTTTTACCTTCTCAATAATAATATTATGTTTATTAAAACAATGATAAGGAAGTTAACTGTAGTACTTTATTCAACTATTTATCAATTATAAACATTATAATAAATTTCAAAAAACAAATTGATGAAATGGAAGCGTTTTGATATCATATTTTTCATAAAACTTTCCTATTTTCACATGATTTCACTAATTTGTTAAATGGAAGTAACAAATTACTATAACTAATTATAGAATCATAGAATATATTTAATTAAATATTTATATATATTTTATACAATTCATACTATCCATACATGATGTTTATTTAAAAAATTATCTTGGCAATGTCTTTATAGGTGGTTAACCAACCATTAATGAAACATTGCTGAAATAGTAGGAAAAGAAGTTAAAAAATTATATATGTCATATATATGTTAATTTTAGTAGGTTATAATCATTAATATAATGATAAATAACTACATAAATAATCTTAGAGTATATTTTTTAAAGGAATTGGAAAAAATAAGATGTATAAAAAGAAAAAAGAGAAAGAGTTAATAGAGACTCACTCTTTCCTTGGTGTGGCTTCTCTTATACGACACTAATATTACTTAGTGAATAGAGTTTTATCATTTCCAAAAATTACTATGGATTTTTTAGGCTAAATAGAGAATATTTTTGAAGATAATTGGCTTTGGTACTAGTGGTATTTGTGGTTTTAGAATGGAAGGGATAGGTGTTATTTATACATGAGGAGATGGGTATCTTTAAAACAAAATATTATATCAAATGTAAGACTTTTAATAGTGATTTTTTTAAAATATAAACCATAAATTAATATTATATTATAGTTTTAATAATTTAAAACCCCTTTATAATTATAATTCATTAGTTTGTTAAAAAGAAAGTGGGAAAAAATAAAAAATTATTTTTTAAAGAATCTCTTTTGAATTTAGGTTTTGGAAATTAATTTTTATGTTTGGAAATAGAGTTTATTGTGTTTTAATGAATCATACTTTAAATTAAATATATAATATCTGAAATTTAAGTTATATAAATCTTTATATCACCAATACGTCATGAATGATGTTGTTTATGTTACACCAGTAATGTGAAAACTATATTTTGACTATACATTGAAAAATTGAAATATTTTATAAAATTACCAAAAAATACCCATGGAAAATTTTCACAATGATGATTTCAAAAATGGAATCCATTTTATTAAAATAATTTTTTAAATATTAGAAATTTAAATGTTCATTAAAATCATCATTTATTTGAAAAATAACGATTTTAAAACTATAGATGATTTTCTGATGCATTGAAAAATTAATTAAGGTCTCATTAAATTATCTTATATTCATAATAAAGAAATATTAATTTAAAAATATATTTTAGGAATTTATTATTTTTTAATTATTATTTTACTTATAAAATTGTAAATAATAGTTTCTTGTTGTAAAAAAATACAAACATTTCATTTATCATTTTTTTAAACATTTATTTAATTATTACATGATAAACATTTATCATATTTTCATCTATGAGATACCTAAATTTTAATTATATCTTCATAGGTGAGGTTTCTATTCTATTGGTTGGGTTACTATTCGTAATGGTCACATTACTATTCAAATAGTCATGTAACTATTCCATTAGTACAAGTTTCTTAATTTATAAAAATACCTCTTATTTTATTCATTCTTCTTTTATAAAGTTATTTATGTTCTCTATGTGATTCTACGTTCATTATACTATATTATATAATTATTATAAGGTAATTTCCATTAATAAAATTTTGGGGTATTGCATTATGTCTTCTTATAATAAAATTTTTCATTAAAATTTGAAATAACTCATTGAAAATAAAAGTTAAATACTTGAAAATTATTTTGTGGGAACCCAATGTATAAATAGGGTTAATAAAATTTCATCTTAATAATAAGGAAAGTGATATACATAATTCACCACAAAAATAGGCTTTCAAATAGGACAACATTATTGTAAAGTGAAAATATGTTCAAGGAAGAAAATTCAAACTTTTAATTTGAGATGGGGATTGATATAGAACATGTTCATTAAAAAGTTAACCAGTAAAAATCATAAATTTTTCATGAGTTAAAAGACCATTAATTTATTATAAATAAAAATAAACAAATGAAATTTATGTTCCAGATCCTTTTCTTATAGTTAAGGGTATATATTACTATCTAGAGAAGAACTTCAGAAAAATAAACTTACTTGATCCCTTTACATAACATAATATCATCAACTGGTTGTTCATCGATCTATATCCACATCATTTCTTAAACAAAATATGAATATTCTTGATTAATTTTTATTCTTGGATCACATTTATCAAATGAAAAATAATTCATTCCTTTAGAAATTAAACATTTACCAAAATAAAATTGGATAGGATATGTTATCCAATATGATAAATCATACATTATAAAAATTAAACATAATATATCCCATAAGTATTTACCTTAAGACTCCTTAAAAATAAATTTTTCCAAATTCAAATCCCAAATTCTTTTGAATTAATTTCACTATATTTCAGAAATCAATTTAATATAATATTTACCCCCAATAAGGTGTCTCTTATTGTTTCATACCAAATATATGAGTACAATAATATCCATTAATCATTTATGAAACATGGATTCTTCTTGGAGTAAAAAAATCGTGTTTTTGAATATATTAATTAAATCCAAACATCTAATAATTAATGAATAACATAAATAATCACATTAATAACCACTTTCATGGTCACCAATACTATCACATAAAAACCGATATATTATCATATCAATATCAAGCACACAGATAGGGTTATCTTTCCCAAGTCATGTTTTTTAAAAAGAAAAACTTACAATAGAGTCACATCTCTTGGTTACTGATTCCATTTACCACAAGATTCCAATTCATTAGTGAATAATAACTATAGAAAAACCCTTATATATTTCATAATTAATACTACCATAATATTATTTTTTAATATACTATAATAAAATAATTCTTGAATATATATTCAAGAATATTAATCATTACACTTTATCAGTAGTAATATAATAATATTTAATTTGATCTCGTAGCTTCTTATAACATAAATTGCCATAAAATATTGAGACATTAATTTGTGCAGTACCCCATATCCTCATAGTAGAAGCATTTCACTTTAAGAATTTTATTCTATTCCTTGAAATCCTAAGCATCGTGACCTTTCAACCCACACATGAAAGAAACAACTTTTCCTTTTATCACGTACCTTGGTGTTTCCCTACAAAAGTATCACATGTTGAAAAATCCTTCTTTCCCTTCTTCACTTTATCTGAATCTTTCTCTGTTGTTCTCTTCTTCGGTTAATTACAGTTGAAGTCACAATACATTGATAATTCTTTCTACGTAGGGATAAAACATAAGAATATATCCTCGTATGATGACAATGTTTGGGAAGGCTAGTTCCCTTTGAAGAATGGATTTAACCCATCAATGAAAAGATAAATATTACTCATTGGGTTATGTTTATTGTCCACAGTATGTCTTGATAATCTTCCAAATTTTATTCATAAATAGAAAAATTCACATCCTTATATTTTCTTGGACTCAAGAATTGTCTCTCCATATTACCTTTCTATTCGTGAGGGAAATATTTTACAAAGAATAGTTCTTTAAAATCCTTCCATCCAAATTTTTAAATTTCCTTTTCTTCCTTAGTGTTTTGAATTAATTACCATCATTGATCTGCATCTACAGAGAGATTATAAATCACCATGATACACTTGTCTCTTTCATTAATTCTAAAATAACTAATATATTATATACGTAACTTATCCATTGCTCTTATAAAAGTAGGTTTATAATCCCATTTAATAATGGAATCCATCATCGCATGAAGAGGTATAACATTGTTACACCATTTTTGGATCTGTCTTCTCCATATGGGTAAGGTTTTTTCTCATTACCTATGCCAATTGTTCAAATATAGTTATAATTTGTTTATCTCTAGCTGTAGCTCTATCTCCAATACCATTATTTGGGATAGGATGGAAACCATTACATGGAATACATGGGTTGATACAATTTACATTCCTTCCAGTATGTTCCATTTCTAACTAATGAAATGAATTATATTAGATCATAACATTATGAAATATTTTTTATAATATAATAACTAGTGAATCACATATTTCTAAATTGAAAATATATGTTTAACTACTCTCTAAATCATAATATTGGTTTCATTGGGAATATTTAAATATTTCATCATAGGGGTTCATTCTCTAATATTTTATCCAATTTTTTTATTACAATTTATCTGAAACCAACTATAAATACCCAGACCCCAGTAGCCTAGATTTGGTGCCTTACATTATTACCTTGGTACTATGAACAAATGCTCGTATTGCTAAGGTCCAAATATTTCAGTACCTTTGGAAAATCATATACAAACATAATTATTACATTATAACATAAAATGAGATAAAACATAGAAATGTCATTTAAAACTCTAATATTGTTATATATTATCTCTTCATGTTAATCATAATATACATATTTTTGTCCTGGGTAAAAATAAAACATAATAATTGGGTGGCCTTAGATTCTTAGTATGGGTGATCAATATAGAGATAGATATTACAAATAAACATAAACAATAATTAAAGGTGTGTAACTAAAAATTCATGCCATTAGAACATAAATGTGGTAATAATATGGATTGTGTTAAAGCTTCTTAAATAGTTCTATATAAATAATCACATGAAAATGAAACATAACCACGGATATTCTACTAGTCAAATAATCACATGAAATATGAAAAAGTGATATCAAAATAATGAAATGAAAAATGTGGGAACTCAAAAACACATACTAAAGTATTCTGGCATGAAATAAATTGTTTTCAAGTCTTTATTCTAAGAATATAATAAATGGGTAAGTCCTTTTCCAAAACCTGGTCTTGTTTGTTTCATTAGACCTACCAATGCATCAAGGGGATATAGCAGGCTATGCCTGATACGTACTAAGTCAAATGAATCCCTTGTATGAAGGGGTAAAACATAATAAACATATACATTAATATTGAAAATAAAATTATAAAGTTAAATAATTTCCCCAATCAATTTACATAATCAAAAAAATATATAGTAATATAGTGAAAGGTATCAAAATAGTATTTTCCTTGTCAAAATAATGATAAACTAATCAATAAAATATAGAAGATCGTAACATAATAGATCAATCACAATTAATAATAAGATTAAACATAGGATGTTAAAATATATGAAAATAATCTAATAAAATAATTGATGAATTTTTGAGATAAATACCCTTTTATTTTTTAATGAAGAGAAGTTTTGTAAAATCATTTGTAATTGTTAAAAATTTATATTGTAAACATGTATATCCCAAAGAATAAAATGTAAGGATAATGAAATTATATTTTAGAAATATTAAAATAGTATTCACCATTAAATTGTTTATATATCATAATAAATTATGTCCAATTGAAGTGAAAACATGTAAAAATAGTGTTTAAAAAACATTCAAAATGAGTCACTTTGGAGCGTTTTCAATGAAAATATAAAAGAGTCTTTAAAGAGGAAAATAAATAATTTTTTTCATAAAACCAAAAATTAAATAATATGTTTTTTCAAGAATAAACGAGTGATTTCATAAATATAACGGATTATTAAAATATATTATGTAGTAATTATTAAAATGGGTATGAAATTGAGAGGTTCCCATTAATCGGGATTTCTTATCTGGAAGAATTGAAAGGGAACCTTATAAAATACATATTTTCCCATAAATGAAATAATAATTGTGGTAGGTAAATATTTTTTTAATATAAAAATAGAATTTTGGAGTATTAAATAAGAATAATTAATAATTACATTGGGATAAAGAGAGAAGAAGTTCCACATGAATGAATAATGGATGTTCGGGGAGAATCCCTTACCTTAATGCCCACTTAATTTTGTCACATTTAAGCCTCCTAAATAATTAACTTATGTTTATTATAACAATTATAAAGATGTCAATTATTGTAATTTATACAAATTTTTTTCAATTTTAATCATTGGATTAAATATTTTAAATTTCTTTGTGAAACTAAAGTGTTTCGATGTCATGTTTTCATAAATAAAACATGGTTTTCCTCGATTTCTCCATTTTGTTAAATGAATGAAATGCATTAATATAATTAATTAAGAATCATTTAATTCATGTAAGTTTTTATATAAATATTATATATAATTAATATATTTCATCCATCAATGTGGTTTTAACAATTCTCTAAGTAATGTCTCCATAGGTGGTTGACCGACCTTTAACAGGATGTTATCGAAAGAGTAGGAAAATGAAGTAAAAAATTTATATATATCATATACATGAAAATTTTATTAGGTTAAACTCATTAATATCATGTTAAATTAACATAAAAAAATTTATATTATATTTTTTCGAATGGAATTGGGGAAAATAAGGAGAAGAAAAAATTGGAACAATTAATGGAGACTTACTCTTTCCTTATTATGGATTATCTTGTACAATACTATAACTCCGTCATGATTGGAGTTATATAACTCCAAATAATTCTTATGGAAACTTGGAGTCTTAATATAGATTATTTTTATATATTATTGGCTTTTTAATGGGTGGTAAGAGTGGTTTTCTAAGGGAAAGGATAATGGTTATTTATACTTGAGGAGAAAGATATTCTTAGAATAAAATATTAAATAAAATATTAAATAAAATATTATATCATAGCTGAGACTTGAAATAATGAATTTTTTACAAATTAAATTATATAATAGTAAAATAAATTGGTTTTAAGTCTTTAAAATACCTTTATTATTAAAATTAATTAGTTTATTAAAAATGAAATTGGACGAAAATAGAAAACATATTAGTTTAAAAAACACTTTTGACTTTAGGTTTTGGAAAATAATTTTTATGTTTTGAAATTGAGTTTATTTTATGTTAATGAATCCATTGTCAAATTAAATATGGTATTTGATTATTTTAAGACACCATTAGAACCAATATAACTTAGTTATATTTCAATATATTTTCTTAGTAAATTCATAAAACTATTATCATCTATGCTCGTGGATGTATCCAATCCACAACCACAAGTACAACAACAAATTTCTATAATACATCAACTAAAAATATATTATTTTTCATATAATAATAATAATGAAAATAATTTTAATTTAAATATATGCATATATATATATGATATATATATAGATGAAATTCATCTTAGGGTAATGGTAGAGTGCTTCATGGTTTACTACTTGGTATCGGGTTTGAAAATCAGTGGGTGATTTTATTTTTTATTTTGGAAGCGATAAAACCACAGTATAATTACCATGACTATATAATCTAGTTATAAAACCACTATATGATTATCAAGGAAACATAATTATAGCTCGTATTCCCATGTCTATAGTCCATAGTATTTGACATGGAAGGATACTCCCACGGGGATCACTAATGCCTATATACCCTGATATAAGCCCACAATTTGAGAAATGATGGACCGTGATCAGGATAATACACCCTCATGATATTTTTAGAACTATATAAACTACAAGATTTATGATCATTCACATAACCTATAACCATATGCATTATGATGAAAAACATAGGCTTGTCCCATGACCGTATGTAATTTATCTATTAGTGATATTTCACCAAATTATTTCAAATTAAAATTTAACCCATGTTTAGTAATTAGACCTCTAAAACTATTAGGATGAAAAAATCTTCTATATTCCCCCAAAAGTTTCACATTATATGCCATAATAATAATAAATAGAGTACATCCCATGATTTTTTTACCTGGATAGATCCCAAAGTGGGAATCTACTCATTAATATGATTGGTTTCATCCCAAGACCCAAATATACAGTGTATTATATGACATAATCCAATAAGATATTTATCAAAAATTATTTACTATATCCTATTATTTTATATATAATAGATCCTTTAATATTCATTGTCTCCCAACTAGTTATTTATTCTGGCTCATATCGGTGTACAACCTGTCCTCCCAACTCCCTTAATGAAAAATACATTCAATATACTTAGGATGTAACAATATCAACTTTATGACCATTTTCATCAATAATATCCTTCAATAATTTATATATAATCTACAATAGTTCTATAATCACTGATCAATTTATGTAACCAAGAAACAAAACATTATTCAGGATTAATACAGCTATAGATACTCTCTAACGTCCGGAGCATTTGTTTTTGGAAATTACTCTTCTTTAGGTTCATAAATGTTCGATATTTATATTGGTAACTGCTAAAAATTCTACATACTCACTATATTCTAGTTCCATAACAACCATAACTCTAATAAATACATTGAAACATCATCTTATGGATCCTCCAAATCATTAACCCAAGTGATATTTGAAACCCATTGTTTGGATACTAACTTCTTCTACAACATCATACGATGTCCTAAAACCGAAAATTAAAACTCCCTTTTTAAAATATCATTATTACATTAGCATCAACAAGATTATAATAAGATCACAATATATATATATTCCTGCTCCAATAAACATGGAGAACATGTTCTTTAGAATGCATAACTCCTGATAACTAAAATTCTCAGTCAAAAACCTTCAATGATTTCAAAATTATAATAATTTTAATTCATTGAAGCATCAAAAAAATATCAGCATCAACAATATTCGTGGATTCTAAAAATATTATCTCAAATTATGACATCAATTTTTCAACCATGTTACTTAATATTTTATATCATTCATCCATAGATGTCAGAACTTTTAACTAAATCTGAAACGCTTCATGATATTTATGTTTTTTCGTTCAATTTCTATATCACATCATTAAAACATGGAAAAATAAATGTTCAATTTATAGTTCTGGTTTTGATCATCATAAATACTGATCATATCAGTATCTCATCAGTATATCTTCTGATCATCATATATTTCATAGATTCCATTAATCTATATTAGTATCTACTGATCTAGGTGTCTTCAAATTCATCCGGAATTATCAATTATATATTCAACACTTTTATAATTTTGGATTTACATCAACCGAATTTATCATCATCACTAAATTATTCAACTTCCTATCTTCTCCTTCAAGAAAAAACTTTATGGTGTGATACACTAAAATAATTCATGAGATCTATTACTTCATTATCTATAATTAACTTATTTAACCTGATAAAAATTTAAATCCCAGTTTATTCCTTCATATGATTTCATCTATTATCATACATCATTAATACTCAGTAAAGACCTTATTATCAGCATATTTCATAAGTCGTATTTCATTAAAATATATTATGTAAAACATTCTTTGAATTTTTAAAATCAATATAATTTGAATCATATTTTATTCCCAAACCTGCATGATATTATTTATTTGAACGATTAATGAAACTCATATAGCTTATCTTTAAATTTTTTGGGATATTTTAGACTTTATTAATATCTCATATTTATTATCTTTTAGATGCACTCTAGATTAGCATATATAACTCATTATATGATAGTAAAACTTTAAAATATTTTTTCTTTTTAAACTATTCAAAATGAATGACCATTATATATCATATTTTTTAACTTTATATAATAAATATACGTTATTATGTATCACAATGAGGCTCCCAACACATTGTTAAATTCATTGTAAGAACCTCAATATATTAAAATTTACATTTAAATTATTACATAAGAGTATTCCCTTTTTCTCGTTTCATTAGAGAATACTTACAGAAGGTTTGTTTACATTACTGTCTAATTTACCATTTTTTTATTAAATATATTTTATATAGAAGATATATTTCACACCTATGTAAGATGATTTCTATAGTAAATTTACATATAAAAATATAAACATCTTCGACCCATATAAAATTTGAACTCCATAGCTTCAAGGATCTTGATCTCCCATAATTCATGTAACATCAAGATACTCTTTATGTTACTATTGTGCTTAATTCTTGGTCACCTTCATTGTGCACCTATTCTAGGAGTAGAGTTTTTAGGAATTGAATTTTTGTATCATGTCTTATATTAAGTGATACTTTCAAATGTAAAACATCTGAATAGTGTAAATTCTAGAGACACGTTCCTTGTACTTAAATCCTTTAACATCTTCTAAGTATAGTTCATATTTTAACATAAATTTTATTTCCATGAGAGGTAAGTGGATTCTCATAAGTTTTAGAATGTTAATTTTAGTTAGAAGTGATTTAATCAATCTTCAAAACATTTCATAAATGTATAGTAAATATCATCTCAATAATCATTATATATCATTTCATCTTGAAATATCCATATTTACATAACTGTAACCTTAACATCATATTTAATCCATTTTAAACAAATCACTTCCAGAAACGCATTTTATTTTATCACCTAAATTGAAAATCTATAATTTCAATCTCTATTAGTGTTAACATATTGAAGTAGATCCAAACTATTCCAACATTTAGATGTGTTAAATTCATAAATAGTTCATATATTTCAACTTCATTATTTAATCTCTCCCTTTTCATATGTATATAATTTACAAAATATTGAAAACAAAGATAACACCCATCACTAAATTCCGTTTTATTATTCAATCCAACAAATTATAATTATTTATAATACCCAATATAAATTATGTCAATGATATCAAGATTTTTTTGTTTCTTTCTATATAATCTTCTGGATTTTTATTATTTTTATTCTCCCCTTATTGATAATAAATTAATGTTTTCATTCATTTCCTTATTGAAAGATACTTATGGGAATGAAACAATCATATTGGATTTAATTTATATTCTACACATTTATCACCCATTACTTTTAAAGTAAGACATAATTTACTAGATATATAGATGACTTCAATTTTCTTAAAGTAGTGAACCAAAACTGATCATCTCTAATTCTATGTGATTAGTGCTTGTTATAGAAAGATTGTTTGATTAAATTGTCTATCAAATCTTTCCATAAATAGTCTACCAAGTTATATCAATCCAAAAAACATTTATTGATAGTTTTTAATATGTTTTTATATTATATCCTATATTAATCTCAATAAATAGATTAAAAATACTCAGTCCCAAATAGGTTCCTCCCTTTTGAAGTATCTTTTTAAATGGCATTAAATAATCATTCTGTCCAATTTAGATTCAGAATTAATCTTTAAAATAAGATAGGATATTACAATACACATACACAATAAATGATAGAATCTTCAAATTCAATAATTTCATCTTCTGAAATCCCATCATCATCCAGAACCTGTGTTTCCAAAGTCCTAACATTTGAAACTAAATATCTAAAACTTTTACTCTTTATTTATTCAGAATTTAAGCTCTTCAAAATATATTTATTAAATTTCTTGAACCACTTGTTTAGAACATATAAAAATTATATATTTTAAAAAGATATTTATTTCTAATAATTTCTCAATCCAACTCCCCCTTAATGGGTAAAATCTATTTCTATTCCTTATCATGGATAGTACAAGTTTAAATGTTTGGTTTGATGTCATTTGAAAAATGTAATATATGATCGATGTCATTTTTTTCATATATTAATTTTACCACACTTAATAATTAACTTCTCCCCATGAATTGAATCACATTAAATTCCCTAATGAAAAAAATAAACACATCATCCATGGGAATAAGGTGTATATTTATATTCTCTTTAGTTATAGAAATAATTATTAGTTTATTTTTTAGTCTAATTATGTTTCCAACGTATCCCATGTGATTTATTTCATGATGATATCAAAAACATGTTTTATGTTTCTAATATTTTTTTATGTTTTCATAATCTTTATTATTATTATTATTTTTCTTTATGATATTATTTGGTAAGTTTGGGTGTTTTTTATGAATCTCTCCAATGTATGAAAAATCAAATATGTGAGATAAATAGCTTTGTAAAGATTTGGATACATGAAATAATAAGCTTTGTGAAGGAATTGGATTTTTAAATCAACTATGTCTTAAAATCACCTACCTGAAAATATTCTACATTGATAAACCACATACATGATGAAATGGGTATGTCAATGAATAACTACATGAATCGACTATATAGAGGAATCATCTTTGTCAATATGTTACATGGTAAATTCGGCTACATGGTTTCAAATTATACATGATTAATTCAACTATTCCAATATCCATATATATGAGAAGAAAGATACGTGATTTGAAAATGTGATGAAATCGACTATGTGAATATTTATATGTGGATCAAAATGGATATGTGAGTTTGAATATAGGAAATTCAGCAACATGGTGATTCAAAAATCAATTTTTTTTTGTTCTACAACCCCTATATTTGTTACTATTTATGCAATTGAATGTGAAAATAATTTTTCATTAACAAATTAATTAAATTAATATTTCATTATGGTAAAAATAAACATCCAAAAAGGATGAATGTATCGAGAGAATAAATAAGTACAATACAAATAGTTTTTCAATACTATTGCCAAGATATTTTGAGAAAATAAAATCTGAAGTTCAATTTCATAACTATATTTTATAATATGTTAGTTGAATGTGAAATAGTTAGTATAAATTTATATAATGATACATGAAATGGATAATAAGATAACTGATATAAAATTGATAAAACTATTGTACCCTATCGTACTCTTTCTATTGAATCTCAATATACTACTCTGTAAAAAAAAATAAGAAAAGGAAGATGATTCAAGTTCTAAAATTTTACTTCAATGATCAATCTTGCTATATTTTTAGAATAATATCTTAGGGATACATTTCATTATTATTTTCCCTCAGGGGTAATTCTTCTTCTATATTAGTTTTATCTTATAACTATGAGATTCATTTATAAACATTCATTATTTCATCTCTCTTCCTTTGTCTCTTTTGAAGTGTTAACTTCTTGTACTAATATATGAAGGTTCTTAGTAAAATAGCCTTGACGGATAGTGTTTTTAAATCCTTATAATATCCCTATAAAATATCCTTGTATTGTACCATGTGTCGACTACCATCACTCAATCATGAAATCCCTGTGAAAAACACAAGTACTTGTAAATATCCCCAAGATCTAGGATTTGAGAATTGGTAGTGTGGACTAGGGTATTATTGTTCCTTGAACCTCTATTATGATTCATTATTCTATATTTTTATTCTATTTTTAAGTCCACGTCTTTTTTCAGTTAAGAAAAAGTCAAAAATTAACAAATGATAAAGAGGGTGGTTTTTAAGTGAAAAAAATTTCAAGAACTAAATTCACCCCTCTTTAGTGTTATTATATTTTTCAATGAAAAAATTGCTTGAGAGGCTGATAATAATTAATTATCAACTATAACCTACAAAAGTATAAAGATAATATATAATGGTTGATATTTTATAAAAAAATAAGGTATGTAAATGATCAGATACCCCTTTTATAATGGAGAAAACTATAAATGTTGGAAGGTGTTAATGAGAATTTACCTAAAAAATATTGGTCACAATGTTTATTTAAATATTGTTAATCCCTATGAAATTCTAAAAAATGAACCAGATACATGAAATGAAAATACTGAAGAAATATATAATTTAAATTCTAAAGTAACAAATGATATAATTTTTAGACTACGGATATAGTATTTATATTTTTTTTATAGTGTGTTATACATGTAAAATGTGGAAAAAATATCAACAGAATATAAATCTACTGATAATGTTAGATAGATAAGATATATCACTTTTAAGTTGAAATTTGATATATTAAAAAATATTGATAGAGAAACCATAACTTTTATGAATATATGTCTTATAGATATTTTGAATAATTTTTCTTATCTAGGAGAAATTATTACTAAACATGAAAAAGATGTGAAATTTCTCCAAGTTATAACATCTAAGTGTAATGGAATTTCAGATATGATCATGAAATCGATTGATGTGAAAAAATCAAAGATTAAAATTTTTACTTGAACTATTATTATGAATGAGGATAAAATGGAAGATTATGGTGATTATAAAATTATTAATAAGAATAAATCTTCCTAAAAATTCACAACTTCAAATGATGACAAGAATGGTAGAAAAAAAATTGTTGAGTTATCTAATAAGGAAACTTCAAATAGTTTATCCTTAAATTGTAAACTTTAATGATCTTCGAGGAATTTAAAAATGATTTATTATAATAGAAGGGTATTGAAGATATCCATTATAATGTAATTAAAATTATATGGATATTATAATTAAGTAATAGGCTATAAACGAAAAAATCAGTCACATGTTAAAAAATATTTTCCACGACTGCATGGTAAAAATATTTTGAGAAACATTACCTTCAAAAGAATTTATATAAAAATAAATCCAATAATTAAATTAAAAAGCATTGATTAATTATTAAAATTCAAGTTATGAAACATCCTTAGAATAGGAATATGAAATTTATAATCAAAATGCCGACAACTTCTTTGTGGCACATTCTGATGAGGTTTACTCTTTTTTATTCTTTTGAGCATGAATAAAAATCGCAAACATAAAATTAATTATTTGAATAATTAAATGAATATTTTATCACACAGTAAAAAAAATATGAAATATTTAATAAGAAAACTAAATCCCTCAATAAGGCTTATAGTGTTTTTATTAGTGACAAATTGGACTTAGATAAGAAAATTCTTGATTTACTATATTAGAAAATTATCTTGCTTCTTATGTTTAACATGGTAACAATACTGAAAACATATAAAAGGAAGTTAATGATCTTAAATATCTACCAAGTGTTCTAAAAAATAGTTATAATTAATATAATAATTTTTTACTAACAATGTTGTTTAGAAAAATAAAATTTTAATATCAATAAATTATGAAAACAAAATCATTATAAAAATTATTTTCCTCATGGATCAAAGAATAAAAACAAATATAAATTTATTATTGTGTCACTAAAGTTAACTAGAAAACTATAGAAATGGTTTTAGTTTAATAAACCCAAAAATTTTCATGTTATAAAAATTGGTTTTTAAGGAAAATTTCTAAATTCAATGATGTAATTATAAGATATCACAAATTGATTTGGGTTCTCAAATCATTATTTAGTAATGTTGTTTTGCCAAAATAGAATATGGGTACCAAAAAAATCTTATTTGATATTTTTGGAAGGGAAAATGATGAAATATAATCACTTAACATCATTATATGGATATTTGTTTCACACATCATATGAGTGGATATTTTTAAAATTTCCATTCCTTATCCTAAGTTGATGGAAGATATTTACCATTCCATTAAAATAATAAATGTATTATTATTGCAGTTAGATTGTTTAGTAATAGTGGGTCAGTACACATCAACAAATTTCATTATGTGGATGGAATAAAAAATAATCTGATAAGTATTTCCCGTCATTGTGATGAACGTTGTTCTATATATTACTCAAATAATGAATATTTTCAAATAAAAAGATCTTTGGTTTAAGGCTCCATGAAATGAGAATTTTTATACACATGATAATAATTATTTTTTTAGGAATAAATTTAAAAATATAAATGATGAAAAAATGAATTTTTGATTCAGAATAGAATATTGGGACATTGTAATGTATATTATTTAAGGATAATTTCACTTAGAAATTTAGTTTTAGATTTACCTCAACTATAGTCCAATACAAATAAACTATGTGATGTATGCAAAATGGGAAATCAACAAACAAATTATTTTCAATAGATTAAATAAGATCCTACATATAGGCCTTTATATCTTATCTATATTGATTTATAAGTCCATTTAGAATATAAATACTGATATTAAATTTTTTTTTATGTGTTAGTTGATGACTTATCTAGTTTTAATTGGGTTTTATTATTGAGAGTTAAAAGTGAATCATGTTCTATTTGTATATTTTTTTATTAATAGATTCAAAAAGAGAAATATACTAAAACTATTTCTATGATAAGTGACCATGTGGTAGAATTTTAAAACCATGGGTTCAATTATAATAATTTGAAACATGGTATCAAACATGTTTTGCAGTCCATAGGACACCTTAAAAGAATGATGATGTTGAAATGAGGAAAATGACCTAAAATAAATTTATAGGAAATTTTTTATGAATATAACCATCCCTATCATTTTTTGTTGAAAGCTACTGATACATCATATTATTTCATAAATAGTGTTCTAATTAGTCCTATTTTGAAGAAAACACCCTATGAACTTTGGAAAAATTTAAATTCAAATTCTAAATACATTAATTTGTTCAGATGAAAATATTATATTATAAACTATGAGTGTAGTATTGGTAAATTTTATCCAAAAGATGATAGTGAAATATTTCTTGGTAATTTTCCCTCTTCAAATTCTTATAGGGTTTTCAATAAAAATAAAAATATTGTTGAAGAATCAACTCATATAAGATTTGATAAAAATAAATATTTTGATCATATAATTACTCAAATTAATGATCTAATTTACTCTTTTTTAAAACAATATACCTAAACATACATTTTAAAAATAAAAATATATTGATTTATAAATTGATTTTGGTGAAAAAATTTGGAAATGATGGAACTAGTGAAGAAAAAATTGTGCTACCTAGATAACATAGAACCCTAAATAATCAACTTATAGAAACTTTTATAGGAATCTTAGATGAAGTTATTAGGACTATAAGAAGTATAGAAAATCTTTTAGGGTTTTCTTCCTTTTATCTCAATTAAAATCTAAAACCATAAAATAATCTTTAAAGGATTATAATTTGGTTTTATTAATGAACTAAGAGTTAAACCAGTTTAAGAGGAACAAGGAATGTGAATTAATTAATAGGTCATCTGATTAACCTGTTATAGGAACAAAGTGGATCCTTATAAACAAATAGTATGATCATAGTGTTATCACTATGAATAAGGCTAGATTAATAGATAAGGGGTACAACAAAAAGGAAGGTATAAATTATGAAGAGACTCTTTCACCTACAACAAAAATATAATCCATTTGAATTTTCATAAACTATGCATCACATATGAATTTAAAATTATATCATACAGATTAAAAATATTATTTTCTAAATTTTTTCTTTATGGGGGATTTTTATTTTAAACAACCACATAGTATTAAGAATCCAAATTTTCTGAATTTAGTGTTTAAACATAATAAAGAGCTTTATGAACACAAAAATAACCTAGATCTTGTTATAAATGTTTATGTTATTTTATTTTATGAAATGGATTTTTAGTTGTAAAGTTAGATCCTTCTCTTTTAATAAAAAAATCTTCTTTAGAAATTTTTTTTAGTTTAAATACATGATTACTATTTGGTTTTTGGTTATGTAAATAATAATTTGGGTAATGGATTTTCAAAAATCTGGAAAAATTAATAGAAAACATGTAATATTAGTGACATAAATTTATTTTTAAGTTTTTATATTAATTAAAAATACTTTGGGAATGTATTAAATTAATGAAAATAAATACGTGAATTTCATGAAAGTATTATACTTGAAAACATTAATAGATATGAAAGTCCTGTGTGTTATAATGAAATACATGATTTGCATGAAGTGGGTAAACCCATTGATAACAATATATGTAGAGAAAAAATTGAAATCCTTTGGTATCTAATTTATAGTAGACCAAAAATTATGTTTGGAGTATGCTTATGTTCTAAATTCCAATAAAATCTCACGGAATATCATTTAAAATACATTGATAGAATTATATGGCATTTTAAAGGAATGGTTTCCCTTCCTTAATTTTATTAAAAATAAATTGATTTTAATTTGAATTTATATTTATTTTACAAACAATTTGGTTCTATATTAGATATGAAGAGTAATTTTGGAACCTTCCACATTCAAGGAAAATATTTGGTATCCTTGATTAGTAAGAATCAACACTCCATTGTCTTATCCACTTATGATGTATAACAAATATTTTCAAGTAGTATTTTTGAATTGTTGTTTGGGATGAAATAAACCTTAACGGGTTTTGTATTTATTTATTTTCATGTGTCAATAAAAATTGGTAACAATAATTCTATCATAATTTCAATGAATCTAATAAATCATTTTAGAAAAAAACTCATAGCCCTAATGGATAATTTCTTGAGAGATGATGCTGAAAAGGTGACTTAACTGTTGAATTTTTTTCCACTGATAATAAAATATATGATATTTTTTCTAAGGCCCTTCGGTGGAAATTTTTTATTTTATTATAAGAAAATTTGTATGATTTTAATTTAAATGATTAATTTCTTTCCATATTGTTTTATTTATGATTGAATTTTGAAATTTAATATTAATGTCATTATATTTGGATTCATTATGGAGATTTAATGAATTTATTATGATCATCTAATTAATTATTCCGAATATATTTTTTTAGAAAAAATTATATTTTACTTATTTTATTTTATTTTATTTTATTTCAATATTTTTAAGTAGGATTGAACAATAAATAAAAAATGGATATGTATCCATTTTATAAATTGTATATATGACCAAATCTGAAATAAACCAATGAACTCTTCAATTTTTTTCTCGATACCTTATTTTAGAAGTTGAATCATAACATTATTCTATCAATATCTTCTCAAACATCAACCTACATTTCAATAATGGGTAATTAAAATAAGGAGATGATGGTAGTTTATGATCTTACAAAAAAGGTTAAATCTAGAAGTGCCCCACACATAGTTCTAGCTGGAAAATTCATAGATATGTCTTGGATGAATATTAATAAGATTCTACTGAAGAAATTATTTCATGTACAGGGATGATAGTTTAGGTTTTATAAGAATAAATTAGTATAATTTTTAGAATATTAATTTAATGAGTTAATGAAGAATTTTTTGATACAATTCAGAGTAGATTATGAGCTATCATCCATTATAAATGGTAAGGATTTGCAAGTATTTTCTATGTAAAATGATGAATTCATTCATTATCCTAACAAGGGTGAGTTCATTTTTAGACAGACACTATTTAGTATGAGTTCATTAGAACTAACTGAGGTTTTCATGTTCCTATTTGGAACCTCTACTTTTGAGAAAAATTCCATTAAGCATCTAGAAGATGAATGGAAGGTGTTATTCATGGTCATTTA
Source organism: Viscum album (assembly GCA_963277665.1). NCBI lineage: Eukaryota > Viridiplantae > Streptophyta > Magnoliopsida > Santalales > Viscaceae > Viscum > Viscum album. The sequence continues at coordinate 710,433,404 of OY728159.1, forward strand.
GATTGGATTTTCTCAGAGAGCTTGTGATATGGGTACACTATTTTTTTAGGATATATATCTCTTATATTACCTAATAAAAAACATAAAGCTGGATATTCATTGGAATATGATGTGTTTTTTGTATCACTACTACCGTGGGATGGGGAAGTTGAACTATTATCCAAATAGAAGACTCATATCAATAGTGTTAATGAGTAATGATATAGATATCAATGAGCAAGAAGATGTGAAATTCCATAATTGGAACAAAATTTTATATTTTGTCTTAAATACATTTAGTGCCAACTAGGATTCTTCATTCAATTTCTTATGTCTTATTGAACATGATTCTAGAACTCGTTTTGTCATACCACCTGAAAAATTAACATCGACGGGGTGATCAAATAACTCACCTCCTAGGGATGAATAACCTATATAGAGGGTATCAATTAGTGAGGTGAATGAGTTATTATTTCTAAACGTTTTGTCACAACAATTGTGGATGAATCTTCGAGAGAGGAAGTTGTAGTAACAAGTGCTGCAAAAATAGTTCATCCAGAAACGCCAGCTATTAAGACAGTTTCTAGAGTTGTATCTATAGACTCAAGTCCTGTTGAGACTATGCTAGGTGTTTCATCTTCTATGGTTAGACAAGAACCTAATATTTTGGATAATATATTTTATATAATCCCTCCTAGTTCACCTAATTATAGATATAGATCTCAGAATATAACATTGGATGAAGCTTATGTTCTATTATGTACTCTAGAGGTTGTTCCATCACCATATAAAGTGAGAGAGGATGCACCATTTGTGATTCAGAGTTATTAAAGATCAAATATGGAAAAGAACATGTATACTTTTTATTTAGTTGTGATGTTAGAGTTTGGTAATATCAATTGAGATTACATTGATTTTAAGAAGTAGTTAATATCATCTAAGGAAGAGATCAAAAATCTCAAGAAGAATTTTGTATCGAGATATCATTTTAGAAATATTATTGGAATTGTGGAACCTCTGGTATACTAGATCAAAAATAATGACCCATTCTATCATGTTCAACTAGTTACCTATTTCATCAATATTAATGACCTTGAGGGTATGAGTTCCCGAGTGAGTAGGCTGTAAATTTTCTATAATATTAAGTCTAAATAAATAAACTTTGTATTATTTTTTCATCTGAATGGGATATGATAAAAAAAATTCCAATGGTTAAATTTGATATTTATCAGGAATATTTTTATGGAATTAATTCATTCAATTTAAAAATGAATGAGAGATTACACATTTTGTGATGTGTAGTTGTAAAATAGTTTGATCTTATAAAGATGTTTGAAACTTCTTCCACATCATCAGTCTCAGATACCATTTGGATTATTAATTTAAAGAATAAGTTTTACAAACTCTCATTGGCCTCCAGTTTAATATGTTCTCAATTTTAGTCTGTATACTATGACATTTCCAATACTTTATGCATTCATGTACTCAAGAATGATATATTAGAAATGTTTTAGGAAATAAAGAATGATTTTAGGAAATATGGTGTTTGAACATAAATTACATTGAATTAAATGGTTATCTATATTAAAGGATATATTGGGGATAATATAGAATAAAAATTAAGATTGAACAAGTGAATAAGAGATCTTGTTTTCTATAGACCATTTAGACTAGTCAATCATATGCCAATTGATTCCATTCCCTAGTGCATTAAGCTAAACACAATTATTTTAATGGGGTTGTTTAAGGGGTAATAGAGTAGTTATATGACTTGGATTGTAATTATACTTTTTTATAAGAAATTATAATTTTTTTCATGTTTTAGTTTACCTGAATCAGAAGAAGCTGTAGGAAAAACCCTTCACAAACACAATCAATTCCTCAACCTACTACTCTTTTTCTTCAAACATCTGAGATATTCTATTATATATATATTGAAACATTCAAAATCATTCTCTATAACATAATATATTATATTTTTTAGACGCATAGAAATGATTTATTTTTAATTATATATTTATATAAGTCATACGTAATCAAAAGAATAAATCTATATGTAAATTCTATATTGTCCCTAAGAGGTGGATATTATCTTAGACCAACACCACTAAAAAAACATTATATATTTCAATAAAAAATGTGGTGATATGTTTGATTCATCAAGTATTTATAATTAAGAACAATATAAGCTTAATTATACTCTTACGGTTGATTGATCTGAAATAGATTATACTTCATCTTCACCTCTAAAATAAGCATGTATTTGTTCGCGTTGGATTGTATGATGTCAGTATAGGTACTTAAAATCTTGGAAAAGAACATTGAACACCTTCCGGATACATGGAGATAGATCAATAGTTATATCAGAAGAGATTCCACTATGTATCTTTAGAGAGTGGTACTACCTCTAATGATAAAACCTCCTAATATCTCTCCAAATTTCAAGAATCATCGACCCAAACCTCCACCCAAATTTGAACCCATCCACAATCCAAGATTATTTTGATAATTGGTGTATATTCCTTTTTGTATGCTTTAAATAATTTTATTTCTTTTTTCTACCAAATTTCATTATTCATTATATTCCTTTATCTCTTTTCCAAGGATATTGTTTTCATTTTATGTTTTTCAATTATATCTTTTTATCATCTTTAACGATTTTTTCATTTAATATTTTACATTATTTTATTTTCTTTGAATGATTCATTATATGTAATTTTAAATTTAAATAATTCCACAATCTTCATTAAATTTCAACATTTAATATAACTTCTCATCATTCGAATTTATTAATTTAAAAAAAATCCATCATCCTACCTTTCATTTTTAATGATAAAAGGGAGAGAATATAAATTAAGTGGGGTGGGGTTAATTTTGGGAGAGAATTATTATTACATGGTAGAAGGTATAAATAGAAAAATTTTAACGTATTATATATTATATATATATATATTATATTTCTTTTTTCTAAAAATAATTAAATCTCTTTAAGTTTCTTATTTTTTGATTAATGTATTTTATGATCATCAAAACGTGGGAGACTATTAGAAAACTAATGTTGTTACAAAATTTATCATATTATATATGTTTTTATTATATAAAACCCATTCATATATTTATAATATGTTTATTATTATGTGTTTTTAATATGTTTTATTATTATTTTAGTCACTTTTCTATCATTATACACGTTTTAACGTTTTTTCAGAAATTTAACAATGTATAGAAAATTGTTTACATGAGGAAATAATCTATGAAAATAGTTGGATATTTCATGAAATCAGCTATGTAAATCACCTATGTGAAGGAATTTCCAATAAAAATCAAATACATAATAGAATTGTCTTTGTGGAAATTTCAAACGTTAAGGAGTTTCCTACATGAGAAAATTGGTATGTCTATCAAATAACTATACACAGAGTAATTAGAAATGTGAATATTTTATTTGAAAAATTATTTTAAATGGTTCCAAATATATATATGATTTATTCGACTAAGTAAATAATCAACTATGTGAGCAGAAGGCTACATGATTTGGCTATGTGATAAAATCAGCTATGTAACATCCTGCCCCCATCTCAATGGCTTGTGAGGGTGGGAGAATTCTACTTTTTCTTAAGTGATGTTCCCAAGGTTCTAAAGGCTGGAAATAAATTCAGACGGCTTCAAGAATAAATTGGGAAATGATTTTCCCTTGAGATTCAACCAACCATGAAAACAATCCACTATCAACAAACTACATGATGCATTTCTACAAAACAACCAAACTCATACATTACAAAAAGACAACCAACTAATCCATAACAATACCACATGCCAAATACAACCAAGAAAAAATCAGAGTACCAAGAAGAAGACTACAAAAAGACTCCAACATAACTAGGACACCATCTATAGCTCTACAACATGCTCCATGATCTAAGAACCACAACATCACCAATGTAGCATGCCAACCGCAAGCAAAAGGATATGGTTTACTCTTACCTATGTCCTAGAACACAATACCTGCAAAATCACAAAAAATCCAAATTAGGGGTCAGTAATAATACTCAGTAGGATTTCTCCAAATGACTTACCTACACAGGCCACTAGGATAAAAACCTTATCACAATTATATAATTATATTTATATAAAACCTTAAACAGTTCAACAATTACCAATATTCCAAACATGACCTTACCAAGACACCTTTACTCAAACCATGAAACACAAAGGTAAATCCACACAAACAATCCATAAGACATTTAACTATTTCACAATATCACAAAAAAAATCCATCTTGCAAAGAAACATACAATAAGGCAACCAAACGGTGGAGCTTCCACCCAAAATCACAATCACTTCAGACTCATAAAAAGGAAGAAACAAAGGCTAAAAACCTCAAAATTATGGTTCTACATTATCCCCACCACTGGAAATTCAGTCCTCAGAAGGCATGGAACTATCTCATTGTCGTAAGAGCTTGGGCCATTACCTGACCATGTCTTTCTCCCTCTCCCATGTCTCCTTTGGAATCTGACTATACTGCCACAAAACACAAACTAAAACAATGAATTTACCATGAAATAATTTTTCTTACCTATCCATAATCCACACTGGCATGTGCACCAATGAATCATCCATTTGTAGGTCAACATGGTCCCAACAAATCACATGGTCATGATCCGAATGATACATTTTCAACTGGGACACATGAATCACATTGTGCACTGCACTAAACCGTGGGGGAAAAGCCAAATGATAATCCACCTCTAAAATACAATAAAGAATCTCAAAGGGCCTAATAATCCTTAGAGATAACTTACCCTGCTTCCCAAACAGCCAATGTCCCATCCTAGGAGAGATTCTCAGAAACACATGATCACCCACCTCGAATGACAATGGTTGACGACAGTAATATGCATTTGATTTTTGATGACTTTGAGCCATCTTCATTCACTTCTAGATCAACTTGATTTTTTTCATAGTCTCTTGGACATGGCTTGGTCTGATTATCAAAGTCTCACCTTTTTCTACCCAACATAGTGGACAATGACATAGACATCTATACAATGCCTCAAAGAGAGCCATATGTATCGAATCCAAATAACTATTATTATTAGAGGACTCCACCAATGGTATGTTCTCATCCCATGAACCACTAAAATCCATCACACAAGCCCTTAACATATCCTTCCAGGTTTGTATTGTCTTTTTAGATTGGCCATCCGTTTATGGATAACACGTCGTGTTCATAGTCAACTATTTCCCAAGGTATTTCTATAAGGATTTCAAAAAATGAGATGTGAACCTCGGATCACTATCTAATACAATCGAATCTTTAACACCAATCCTCTTTACCACCTACCAAATATAGATTTTGGATATATACTCCACCATATTTTATTCATGAATCATGATGAAATGGGTCGACTTTGTGAGATGATCCACAATCACCCATATGGCATCGTGTTTCTTGACCATTCTCAAAAGACCGTTCACAAAATCTATTTCTATCTTCTACCATTTCCACACTAGGATTGGTAAAGATTGCAATAATCCTGCTGGCCACTGATTCTTTGTGTTGACATTCTGACAAATCAAGCATCTCGAGGAAAACCTATCCATATCCCATTTTCATTCAATCCCACCAAAACTACACATTCAATTCCTTTTCCATTTTATGATTTCCATGATAGAAAGCCCATCTAGAATGATGATAAGCCCTAAGAAGATTCTCCTAAAAATCTAATAGTACCACCTTCTGATTCCAAATAACACAAAACTAAATTTCCATTCAGTTTCCTACCCTTAATGGTATCCCCACCATTTAGTTTTGACCTCATTGCCACACATTTAGAATCATATGTATGTGACTCTTTAACCAAACCTTCCATATAAAGAACCAATTAAACGGGAAAGAATAATCCTCTATCACCTGGGTCCTCACATTCCACCCACATGTCGACAATGGCTGACATCTAATGTCTCTGATCTGGTGTAAGTTTCTCTATCTGATCATATGATTTCTACTTGAATCATCTTCCACCAGACTTCCATTAATTGGCGTGTACATTAAGTCGAAATCAAATATCTAGATATATTCCAACCATCTCCTTTAACTCGTGTTCAAATCCCTTCGTGAGAAGATATGATTTAACCTCTTATGATCAGTAAACACTGTGAATTTATCACCGAAGAGAAAATGATGCCACATATTTAAATCATGAACCACTAATCCTAACTCCAAGTCATGTGTTGGGTAGTTTTTTCCATGGAAACAAAAATTCTGTGAGACTTATGAAACCACATGATCCCCCTGTATAATAAAACATCCCAACCCTAATCCTGATGCATCACAATACACCACGTACCCTTTCCATACTTTAGGAAAACCCAAGATTGGTGTTGATGTAAGGTGACCCTTTAGCTATTCAAATAATTTTTGAAATCCCTCAACATATTTAAATGGGATATTCATCCTGGTCAAATCTTTCATCGGGGAATCCAATTATGAGAAATCAAGAACAGAACATCTATAATACCCAGCAAGACCAAGAATCTTCATATCTCAAAAATGTTCTATGGTGGTTTCCATGAGATAAAAACATCTATATTTTCTAGATCAACTAAAACTCCTTTATTAGAAATAACATGTCCTAAGAAATGAACCTCTTGTATCCAAAAGTCACACTTTGAAAATTTGGGATACAATTGATGGTCCCTCAAGATTCCCATAATTATCACCTAGTGTTGTTCATGCTATATCGTTGTCTTCAAATACACTTGTATATAATCCACAAATACTACCTCAAAATAATCCAGATATCTCTGAAATACATGATTCATCAATGACATGAACATCGATGGTGCATTCATTAAACTAAAGGTCATATACACATACTCGTAATGGCCATATCTACTTTTGAATTCTATTTTTAGAATATCATCCTTCCAAACCAGCAATTATGGATACCCTGACCTCAATTAAATCTTGGATAAGCACTGTGCTCCACTCAAATGGTCAAAAAAATCATCAATGCATGGAAGTGTATATTGGTTATTTATCATAACCTGATTAAGTCTATGATAATCAACAAAAACCCCCATGGTTTCATTATCCTTTTTAACAAAAAATGGCATTTCCCACATAGATATTCTAGGCCATATGAACATTTGTTTTCAATCTCTTCCAACTTCACCTTAAATTCCTGAAATTCTGTGGGTGCCATTCGGTAAGATGGAAGAGAGATAGTACAAGTCCCCAGAAAGAGATCAATTGTAAACTCTACTTTTCTCACAGGTGGAAAACCAATGAATTCCTCATTAAATCTATCCATAAACCGATCCATAGCCACTAAAATAACACTATGCTAAACACCTTTTAGCAATTCCAATGAAATAGCCTCTAACTAATGAGAGATCGTGCCTATATCTAGTGCCATAAAACCTATTGCACCCATATTTTTATTCTTATCCCTTCTAAAGATATTTTCAACTCTATCCTTCATCAAAAAACTCACCATTCACGCTCAGAAATTGATAGGGGACTTAAAAGTCACTAAAAAATCTATCCCCAAGATTATTTCATAAGAATACATCTCAATCACATGGAAATTCCACATTAATTCAATTTCCTCCACAACTAAAAAACACACTCGACATTGGAAGGTTCGACACTCTCTTTGACCCATTGGTGTTTGTAGTTTCAATACAGAAGGAATCACTTCCACCATTATGCCAAAAAAATCAACGATGTGAGTAGAAATAAAAGAATTCAAATAACCCATATCAAAAAAATCTTTCATGCACATGGAATTTAAAAGAAGTTTACCTCACACCATTGAAGGTCCTGACTGATCATCCACCCCAACCTTCTCAGATCCAAACAACTACTTAATTTCCATTATCTACTCTTTATTACCATGTTGATGAGTCATGGAGTTCTTCAAATCACCATGACTATCTTTACTGTACTTTTGAGTGGTATTCTACTTCCCTTATCACATCGAGACATAAGACCCCTACCACCCCTAAGGAGTTTTATGGACACATGGCCTCAGAGCATTCTGGCAATAACACTCTAGATGCCATATCTTCTTAAAATTATGACATTCTTGAGGTTTTTTCATACAATCCCACCTGATGTGGATTCTAGAACCAAACATAATCATACCTGCATACAATGAGACTTTGTAGGAAGCTTTACTGATCCTACCATCTGATTCTAAGATTTACACCCACCTTGGAAATAAGTGTCTCTCATCCACCTGAACCCAACATTTGAGTTCCCGCTATTTCCCATGGGTACCAACATACTTCCCCCTCCTTTAACCCCTAAAAGGTCTCTCTCTTCCACTGTGGGTCTATTCAACTTTTTTGTGTAACCATCTATACACAAAACCACAATCTTGGGATGAATTTCCTGGTTCCACCCATCTTAAAAAAGTTGTTCCTTCAATGATGTACTACCTGCCACCTCGGGTGAACACCGATATAAGTTCATAAAATTAGCCACATATTCTGTTACTGACTATTTCCCTTGCTTTAAACTGAAAAAGTCTATTGTGCGATGAATTTTTAACGTATGAGGGTATAATTATTTATTGAACAATTCCTCAAACACTCCCATGTCACACTTTGGTCCGTCCCGACTTGGACCACCATCTCCCACTGTGGAAGGGTGATATATTCCGACATATATGTGGCCAATTTCACATTCACCTCTATTTGTGTTCCCAATAAGTCAAATATAGTATTCATTCAGTTCGGCCACACTTTAGCCCTTTCTGGCTCCGAATCACCCCTAAATATGGGTGGATACGTCCTTTGAAACCGAACCGCATGATCCACATGTTGAGGTTCATCCACTTTATTCCCACTTTCAACAGCATTTAAATTATTCACAATACTATGCACTAGTTGTAGGTTCACCTAGGGCTCAGGTGCAACCACATTTTCAACAGCATCCCCTGGTAGGTCTCTTCGACACATACTTGGTGCCATTTCTATCTACTCAAAAACAACCAAAAGTCCCACTCCCATAAAAAGTAATGTTTATACACATTTTAAATTCAATTACATAACAAATATCACAACCAGGATTTCCACAAGTTTACATTTCCCATATTTCACTATTTTGAAAAATCCACCATGTTTTGAAAATCAACCCGTTTTCAAAATACCAGTAGATTCCATGTTTCAAACCCATCCATTTTGAAGCCCAATTCAGATTTTCCAAAATCCACATATTCATACCACACCATAGATCATTATACCCCAATGAAATATGAATCCTAGTGGGAAGTCATTTCTACCATGCATTCCATGCTCATCTAATTGGCTACATCCACAAAAATGAGATTTCCATTTCCTATAAGTGTATCCAAACACTTTTGTACCCAACTCCCTCGTAACATGAAGTTCAGCATAAAATGGTTAGCAATGTCCTTTTACTCTATACATTCAAATTTCTAACAATCCTATGCCTTACTCCCATCCTAAATAAATGAATAGTCCAGGAAGGAGTGTCAACACCAAGAACAACAATTAGAGCCAAAGGACTGTACCAGTTCTCTCACTTGAAATCCAGAGACGAAACAAACTAATACCACTTGTAACATAACTCCCCCATCTCATTGGCTTTAGATGGTGGGGAAATGCTACTTGGAATCAATCAACATTCCCAAGGTTCCAATGGCTAGAAATAAATGTCGAGGGCGTTGGGAATAAATTGGGAAATTATTTTCCCTTGTGATTCAACAAAACAACCAAAGAATCCATTATCAACAAACTACACGATGCCTGTCGACAAATAATCAGAAACATACATTACAAAAAGATACCAACTAATCCATAACAATCCTACATGCCAAATACAAAAAATTCACAATCAGATCACCAAGAGGAAGAGAACAACAACAGTCAAACAATACTAGGACACCATCTATAGCTCCATACCAAGATCCATACTACAAGTACCACAACATCACCAAATAATCACACTGAACCAGTTGAAAAATGAGATGATTTACTATTAAATTTGTCCTAAAAACAATATCTATAAAAGAACCCATGTTCCATATTATGGGTGAGTAATAATACTTAGTAGGATTTTCCCAGATGACTTCCCTACACATACCACAAAGTTAAATCCATTCTCACATTTATATAAAATAGTTTATATAAAAAATTAAACAGGTCTACAATTACCAATAATCCAAACACTCCCTAACCAAGCCACCATTAATCAAACCATGTAAGCGAAGGAAAATCCAAAAAACCATTCCATAATCCATTTCACCATTTCAAATTAGCACAACAAATTCCTTCTTGAAAAGCAACACACTACAAGGCATCCAAAACAGTGGAGATTTCATCCAAACTATTCACTACATTTCCAACTAGTAGTGCTTCTTGACAACTATCCATAATGGTGGTTCTTCCAACCATTATCCATCACCTATTATAGTGAGACTTTCCACCCACTTCCACACAAAAAACCCAAGACATAACACTTAATCATCCAACAAGCACAAATCACCTAGGATACAAAAAATAACACCATAATTCCCATAACATTCTAATTCACTTCAATAAATCACTCATTTATTGAAAACACACTTTAACAAAATTTCCATGTTCAATCACATTTCATTAAACACCATCATTAATGATATCCATTATTCACATAAAATTTTTCATATTCAACAACTAATGATTTTAAAATTAACATTTTAAAACCACACAACAAAGCCCCTTTTGGCAACAATATCCCATTTTCCCCAAAATACCCCAAATCATAACCAAATGGATTTACAACAGGATTTTCAAATCATTTTCACAATTAATATCAATAAAAACAAATTAATTGTAACCAAAACCACTAGTTATGACCATGTGGAATCAAGGGAGAATCCACTTACCTTTAGGGTTCTGACGAATTCGAACCGAATGAAACCACACCCAAATCTAGAATATGGACAACTTAAACCACTCTATATCTCCTTACCTATCATCCATAGGCCTTAATAACAACATCAAAGGAAATAATACCCATATATCTACATGCAATGAATGTAGATCTAGAAAATAGAGAGACAGATAGGTAAGAGTATATCTAGAGAAAACCAAAGGGAACCCAATAGGATAGACTTATCTAGGAGGAACCACATTCAAACCACCTTGAAACCCCTTCTAATCACTTTGAAATTGATTGGTAGACCCCCTAAAACCCCTGAGAACCGAAAATACCAAGTGAGGATCGAGTGGGAGGAAGTTTGGAATGATTAGGTCAGGATCGAGTGAACTCGTATTTCAAATCCCTTCTTTAAGTGGCCTCACAGTTAGCCCACACAGTTTGGAAAACTATGGGGGAACTATATGATCTCTTCAAGGTAATCCCTAAATCACATTTCTATTCTACACATTTATATTCTTATTATTTGGATTCCTCTAATTAAACAGGTTTTGTGTAGAAGAATCTTTAACATTGTACCATTGATGGTAGGGATGAAAGTGCACTAACTTGTGTGAAGGATCGCGTTCTGGGGCCTATGCATGGGATAGGATTGGATAGTGTGCCAATCGTAGTAGTCGAGGTTACGTAAACCACTCTATATCTTTGGAAATCCCAGTCATATATAGGGGGCCACACCAAGGGATTATAATGATCGAGGCATTGGAGACTGATCTTCAGCTTCTCAAATTTTTAAAGTCTTATTCCTTTACAATGGCATGCTCACCTTTGGTTTATCATATGATTAATAATTTCCCTTTCTAAAAAGTGCTAGAATTACTTCAAGATATGCCATCAAGAGAGGCTGAGGCATCTGTTGTTCCTTCTCTAATAGCTAAATTAATCCATGTGAATCCAGTCATCTGAGATGATCGGAGAATTTTCTCTAGAGAAAAGTTTATTGTGGATGTGAGTGACACTACTATAAGTGTGGAACTAAATGTTGGAAGAGACAATATTTTTGAGGTGGGACAATGTGAGGACAACCAACCTCATGACCTGGATCCCAGTACATCTGAGAGAACACTAGAATAGGACCCCACAACCGAATGTTTTCCAACTTTACTAGAGAATGATACAATATATCCTAAAGAGATGGATGAATCTGATTCTAATTTGGTTGAAGAAAATTGGATAATCTGGCGCATGGCATGAATGTGAATCCAAAAATTCCTTGAGAAGACCCTAGAGCCGCAACCATTGGGATGAATGGGGTCTCTTTTCCATTATTTTTTCAATATTTTATCCAGTGGGGTGGACTCTAATGGTCTTCACTTTCTTATTCACGACTACCTAGATGAAAATATATGGCAATGAAGCCAATAGATGGATGTCAGATGACAGTAGAATAAGTATTATAGCATCCAGAAGACCCAAAAATTTAATCAAGAGATCCATATCTTAAATGATAAATTGGACAAGTGTTCAACCTTCATCACCACTCAATCAAAATGTTTCATTCAACTATGTGCCCAGCCAACAGAGGCCTAGGAATAGATAATACAGGCGGCTTTTCAAGTGACTGATATCCGAGATGAGTGGGATCGAGTAGAGATCAGGGTTAATTAACTTTTACTGATATATGATGAGGATTAAATAGAACTCATAAGGCTGTAGAAGACCCTAGAGTCCACAGACCAAAGGCTGGCAGAGTTGTAGTTCTTAATCACTAGAGCAGAGCTACATGATCACTTTTTCGAAGACACATAAGAAAATCCAATATGTGGTTATCCTTATTATTGTCACGACCTATTTCATTCCATTGAAACTTCTCCTATGTGCATGGACACATTTCTTTGATTGATTTATTTATCACACTTAAACAATATTTTTTAATTAACTAATGATCAATACCTAAGATCATGTGGGTCATGCTCAGTGTGAGAAGAAAGGGATGACCACTTGGTCTTTCACGTTGTATGAGAGTGTCAGATAACCATCGAGCACTTAGGATAATGCTAGGGGCATTGAACTCTATCCGAACAATGGAGAAATGGGATGTGTGAATCATAATGACCAATACCTTGAAAATAAGGTGTGTGGAATGGTGATACAATATTACTTCTGACAATGTTTAAAACAATGTATATGTACCATTAACCTGGAAAGGGGAAAACATAATATGGTCAACCTCTAACCTTATTCAAAGTACGGAACATGTATTTGAATATAGTCTAAATTATTTTGGTATGTTTTACCATGATGGTATGGGGGCTAAGATGGCATGATACCATACTATTAAGTGGTCCTCTCATATATGGAATAAGATGAGGATCCAAATAAAGGGAACTTAAAGCTTGGGAATGGAGTGGATTGTTCAAATGGATTCCAACCCCCATATAATTACGCCGCCACATATTAGATCACATTGATGTGAGTGCATTGGTTTAAATAAAGATCAAATCTATATTCTAAGGGATCATCTTCTCTAATTATGGTTGGGGATGAGAATGTGAATGATGTGGCAGGTGGATATTAGCGGAGGAGAGGTCCTCTTAGGCGAGGGCCTTAGACACATTTCATTTTTATGTCATCTAATGAGGATGGGATATACATATTTTATTATCATATGGTATTTGAAATGCATAGTATTGTTTAACGTAGTGTGATCAGGATACATCCCAGAGTTTAACATAATGTGTCTATTATATTGAATATAGTTTAAGGTCATGCTACCTGGACCCTGGCCAATAGTTTAAAGTCATACTTCATGGAATACAGAAATGCCTATTCACAATATATTTGTGTGTTATGGAGGAAATAATACCAATATAAATTACCCAAAATATTCTTGTATACCACAAAAGTATTAGTAAACATATAGATGTCGACAAAAATGAGGAACAGGTGGCCCATGTCATACCACACATCCCTAAGGGGCTTGTATGCAGTTTAATGTCATTCCAAGACATAGACTTCAAGTTTAAGGTCATAGAGTTCTGGCTGAGGGTTTAATATCCAATAGAACATTTTTAGTATGACATAGTGAAAAGATGACATGAGTGGAGGGTCTTGAAGTCCCAAATTGCACACTACATATTCCAAGAGAGATAACCCACAAATGATTTAAATTCATGATGCTTGAACATGAACCCCCAGTTTAAGGTCAATGAGTTTGGACCATAGGAATCCTTTGTACGACATAACCATGTCAACACACACCATACCAAAACTAATAATCCCTCATGATTCATGATTATTGTGGGAAGCAATGGGAAGGAATAGGTTTTTTCTAATATATAAAAGTACACATCATGGGTGACACTAGGAGAACTAGAATTCCAATAAGATATAGGGAGGTGGAAAATGAGTAAGTATATGATTCTGAGATCCAGATCAGGGGTGATTGATAGGAAAGGATCAAATTTTGAACATTTTTAAAACACAGGGTCATGAACATGTCAATCATGAATGGGTCAAAAAAATTCAAGATCAATTTTTGACCATGTTCGAAAACATAAGATCTGTAGATTGTTACCAGAAATCCATTTGGGCATTGGACCAAGATGGGAGGTGATCCAAAAATTTCATGAGACCATTAACAATATGGAATTATATTAATTATAATGATTATGGGAATCAAAACCATTATAGAGTTTAATTATGGAATGAAAGCATGTCAGAAGGTGGGATCCAAACCTGGGAAGTTCAAAAAAGTTTAATTTCATGTCGATTAGACTTTGGAGAATAGTCTCAAGTGATATATGTTTGATAATTGATAACCATTTCTTGTCTTATTTATTAGACTATGGATGGAAATTTTCATTCCTTGGGTATATATATGGAACTTATGATTTAAACACTTAATGTGGAAGAAGCAAAGGATGCTACCGTGCCACATACACACCTTAAGAAGAATTGAAAACAGTATAATGTCATAATTCAAATACATTTATTGAGGATAAGGGGTTAGTGGCTTTATGGATTTTGTCTGGAATCGTAGATGAAATTCCAATGAATCACTACATACCCCATATGGATAAGAATCATGCCACAATTAGTTTTAAAATAAATTGTGGTGAGAGACCCACACTGGTATAGGTGGTCCTCTCTAACATGGGAAATCTAGGCATCTTATGCTTTTTATAAGGAATCCCATGTTCAAAGCCTGGGGAAACATTTTTTAGAATACCATACTTATAATATGAGGAATCCTATTTATATAAAGGGTAAGATTGTACTTTAACATCATACATTGGGGAAATTAGGCTACGCAGTTTAAAAACTTGAAAATCATACTGTAGTGGATGAAAATAGTATATGGACATAATGCTTGAACCTGACAAAAAAGTATAAGGTCATGTTTCCCAAAACATGGTCTCTTAGTTTAATTTCATAGAATTCAAATCATTAATAATGGTGGATGTCTCAAGATGATATGTGTGGTGAGGTGTCATGTAAAACCCAACGTGAGTGAGACAAGGAGGCTATATACCACACATACAAAATCCAGAGTTACTTGCATGCGGTTTAAGGTCATAATTCATGGACTAAATCTATGTCCGATAAGAATAAGTTTGAGGAATATGTGGTTGGTCCCAAAGAAAATATTTCAGGGAATCACTAATTATCCCATAAGGATGGAAATCAAGACATATGTAGTTATGAAAATGGATTCACATAGTTTAAGGTCATACGGTCTGTACTATGAATAAATGGGGTGTTCAAAGATGTTCATCTAGTTAGAGATTTGAAAATTGACATGAGACTAGGAGGCAATCCACCATTTGATATGAAACTAATTCTAGTTCCCCACAATTTCAAGTCATGCAGTCTAGACCATAGGGGAAATCAGTTTAATGTCATGATATATGGACTGGGAAAGGGACAATATCCAAGGAATTTGTGTATCATGGGAGAGGCATAGCCTGATATAAATATAGATGAAGGGGAAATTATACCACTTAATGACCTTGAAAAAGAAATTGTATGGTTTAATTTCATTTACATGGAACATAATCTAGGAAAAGGGGATGAAGGTTGGAGATATTTGTAGGTGGGAATAAAGAAAAAAATGTATGGCCATCACTACATATTCCATAAAGATGGGAATCTAGCCACATGTAGTTCGGTAAACACAGTGTGGTAGGAGACCTACCATGATGTGGGAAATCCTCCATATTGAGAGAATTGAGGCATCCCACAATTATCATGGGGAATACTAAATTTTTTTGGGGGTTTATTTAAGTTTAATGTCATGCATTCAGTATGATGGATCTTGTTTTAAGGTCAAAAATATCAAACCATAAAGTTAGGGGAATGTCTATAAAGGGTATGTGTAGTGTAGTGTTATGATAATAATGATGTCAATGAGGGACAAGGAGGGTCAACACCACATAACATATTCTTGAGAAAACCCATGTACAATTTAAAACACTATTCCTGGACTACACTCTCTCAATTTAAAGTCATAGAGTTGATATATTTCTCTCCTTGAAAGAATATATGTAGTGTGGTGGATTTAAAAACCAAACAAGAATGAGACCAGTAGGATTTCACTATAATTACATATATCATAGGTGACTTGAGAACTTGTCCATGTGGACACCTATATAGAAATAATAGATGAAATACCCATGGAATGAAGACATGGAGGATCGCATTCCAAAAATGGGTCATAGGGGAGAATAACAGAAGAGATGATGAATTTTAGGAATGACAAAAATAAAATGTGTTTGATCATTGTTACATATCCCACAAGCATATGAAAAATTCCACACATAGTTATTGAAGGAAATATCTCTGTGTAGGTATGACACAAACACAAGGAGGGACATTTTTTTGTTGTGTGTTTCTTTTTTTAGAAGGTGGAACAGGAAAGAAAATACATGTGTATCTATATATACTATGTGGATAGGAATCAATCCATATGTAGTTCTTGAATATGGAATGGTAGATTACTAGTTCCATAGGTGACATCCACTCAGGTGATAAAATCATTATGATATGAAATTTTTCATTGTGAAACCATGACGATTATTTCTACACAATTTAATGTTGTTAAACTATGATATTAGTTGTTATAAAGATTAAAATCATATAACTAGGAGTTAGATTCTCTATCCTTTATCATTGTGTTTCTATAATGATGTTTCCATTGTTTAAGATCATGTGATGAGACCACTCTATGTAGTTTAACATCATGCGGTAAGGATGTTGGTTGCTACATAGTTTATCATCATACATTAGGAAGATAGTTGTAACATAGTTTATCATCATGAAACTGGGACACTGCTGAGGAGGTGTTTTGAGTGGAATTTGTATGACACAAAAGCTACTAATTGAGGAGAGTAATGAATAAGGAGGCATGTGTTGTTCCAAACGCTCCCAAGGAATACCTGTACATATTTTATGGTCGTGTTGTCTGGATTCGAGCATCTAGTTTAACATCAAATATCATGTACCAAATACCTAGTTTAATATCATAAACCTATGATGTAGAACTCCTTATGCAAACTAATACTTGGGGAACATGAAATTTGGTGGAGTAATGTGCTCCCCATCCATGGTGACCAAATAGTATGTCTCATTGCGGGACCTTATGAATGATTTACGCCCCCCCCCCCCCCCCCCCACCCCACATGGGATCTAAATTTGGTGGATTTATTCAGGGTATCATCAATGTTTGGAGATCAGATACAATATCACCTAGGAGGAAACAAAAGGAGGGAAAAATTCTTGTTGAATTCACTTTCTTCCTTGTTCTGGTGCCTCTCTATATTCTGTAAGCCCCATAGTCTATTCTTGTCAAGGATTTACAGTTCTAATAGTTAAACTTATATTATTTTTTATAAAACCTGCTGATTATAAATAGATATATGGTGGAATGGTAACTAAATATAGGTTGGTCAGACTGCCTATGTTCAATTCACTAGGGAATATGGAGTCACCTAGTTTGATTTCTTTGTCGTCGTTCGATAAACCAAGAGTGTGTTTGGGTGATTTTCTAGCCAAATCGTCTTGTTTTGGACCACCATCATCTGAAAAATGATTAATAGGGTCTTAAATAATTCCCCGATCTATCAATTTTCCTACACATGGTAGTGGGAAGTATGGTTGGAAAAGATATTTCACTTGGCATAAAACATCTCTATCTCATTATCTTAGAAGTTGGTTCCATTTTCATTGATATTGGAGTGAGTAACTTCGAATCGATATATGATATGGGAGCTCACAAATTCTACCACTGATTGATCCTTGAATTCATTGAGTGGAATCACATTTTCCCACATTGAGAAGAAATATGTTCTGGTTAGAATGATCATATACTGGAATGATTTTTTTGGTGGATACGGTCCCACGACATCGAGCCCCATACTGCAAAGGGATGTGAATTCTTGAGAATATGGAGGATATTCAACAGTTTATTCAAAATTTTGGAATGGATCTAAATTTTTTTTAACCTATTAGAGAAATCAATACAGTAATTGACCATGGTAGGCAAGAAGAATCCCAACCTGTGAATCTGGTGAGAGAGTTTCAGCCCTACCTGATGGTAACAATAGGACCTGACATGAACTTCCTACATAACCTTGGGTATTTCATCTCCTTGTATAAAATAGAGGATAATTCCATCGAACCCAAGTTTTTAGAGAGTCTTCTAAATATTGGGCCCATTCTGTAGGGTGAACTATGTAGTTTTCCAATATATTCAATCATGTTTGGATTGATCTGATGGGAGATTGTCACTATTAAGATACTCAACAAAAGGAGCTGTGCTATCAGATTTTTTTTTTCTAGAGGGTGATCTGGTGGTCTTGATGTGGAAGAAATAGTAGTCAACTTTTTTTACCTACTGTAGGTAATCATTATCTGAGTTAATGGGAGAGATGACTCGCCGATGTGACACAATAATGAATTGTTCACTTTGGTCTAGTTCCGCAAGATATGCAACTATATAGCATAGGGAATAATAAATACCACTATATAACTAAGGAACATGAGTGACCTTGGTAGAGGGATTCACAAGAGTCGAAGATAAATGAATCACCTTGATGAACACCATTTAAACCATTGAGTGGGTACTAGATGTATTGGTGATATGAGGAGGGAACTGCTGCATGCATAGATAGATAGGGCCTACCCATCAATTTGTTATAGGCGGTATCCAATGAGACAACCAAAAACTCAGTGCTTTCTACCTAGATACTAAACTGGGCATTCAACCGGATTCTACCATAGGGTCTTTGCTTGGACCTATCATAACCCCAAAATCCTCTAATCAGGGAGACTCAAATATACTTCAGTTAGACATAACTTTATGAACATCTGGTTTGGGAAAAGATTGATCCCATAACCTATGTTGACCATTCAGATCCATACTTCCACACCATTGAGCTGGCCTATGATTTAGAGTGGGTGAATTTGATCCTGTATGATGGATATATCCTCTTCTCCTAAGAATGGAATGATATATTGTCATTCTTATCCCTCTACCTCCTCATCAAATAAATTCTCTGTAGCCGCTACCTCTATTTTGAATATGAGTGGGATTATCAAGGATTCTAGATGAGACTCTTTAATCTATTCTGATAGAAGGAGGTCTCAAGGATTGAGATCTTCATATATATTCTAGAAAGGTTCTTCAAAACATCACACTTCCATGATAGGAGCTGGTTTCTAACCACTAGGGTTCATTCTTTTGTGGAAGGAATGGTGGTCACTTCTAGATGAACCATTTAATTATGTCTTCTATTTTCAATGTCCTACTTCTCATCACCAAATTCAGGAAAAACAACTTCTTATCGACTTTAGACCAATTGATTCCTTGATTTAGTTAGGCGCGGTTGATCATAATTTATTCATGACTGTTGTTCTTGTCCAATGAGCATGGTCAACTGTGGTGGCATTGAGGTATTCTAGGATGATTGTTCCAATTGAGCTCTATACAATACCTTCTATATGATATTGATAGCATGCATGGGTTGAATTAAAGCACTCAACTGATCATTCTAGAGGTTTTCATGTCCTATACTTCCTCTTTGATGGCTTTGACCGGAGGTGATTAGGAAATATGTAGAGTACTCATCATCATTGGAGAACACAAAGGGGTTCACCATCTAAAAAATATCCACATATGCATACTCTTTCTCCTCATTAGTGTGGTGTGTCTATGTCAGGCATACCCTAGGGGTGATTCCCAACCTCAGAGGCATGAAATCATTGAGTGTTCATGATGACTTCAACACCGATGGGCAACTCTTCTTTCCCTTCTAAATTTGATGCCTATTTTTCTGATATGTAGATGGTTATGATGTTGATGAAACATCCTTGGATAGAGAAGGTGTAAAAACATCAAGAGGCTCGAGTTGACCTAAGTGTTGAGAATGACAGTATGGGAGATAGAAAATTTTCTATGAGCCAACTAGTCATTATGATTCTGAGTCCAATGGTCATAAACTTATTTACACTCTCTAGAACCTTCACTATCACTACTGGGCTCAGAAAAGGCATGTGTCACCTTTTCTGAGGCATCACCAAACTTGACAATGTTGTTGTCCACCTAGTCCTCCAGACAATGCTTTAACAAATTGCATTACTTTATGGTATGTCAAAATATTCGTTGGTAAATGAAATATTTGGGTTGATTAGTGAGCCTAGCCTCCTAGGGTTTCTTGCACGATGGAAGCATTGGAATACTTTGTTTTAAATCAATATGGAAATAGTTGGGGAACTAAGGATAATTAAAGCAAAAAGTTTGGTATGGGATGGGATCCCTAGAGCTTGGTCCTAATGAGTGGATGGTGCCTAATTTTCTCACCATGGTAGCTATGGTTAGCAAGATGGTGTTTGCTGATTCTATAGTAAGAGAGGATATACAGGTTTATCATACTACATTTAGTGATGATTCACTTGATAAGGCTCTGTATAAAAAATAATCTACCAATATATAGGCATCTACTTATACAATAGTGGTAGTCTCTACCTTGGGTGATCTTCGTGCGGGTGCTAGAAGAAGCGCATATGAGCCTTAGCCCCGTAGGTGAGGTCTTGGAAAGTGCACCCAAGAGACCTGAGTTCAAAACTGGGTGGAGACATAATTTCTAGGGTATTATAACAGAAATAAAGCAGTACTATAGAATACAGAGTTCAGTACTTTAGTATCTACAACTATTCATCTATTTGGGCTTTCGATCCACCAGTTTGGGCCTCGGATCCTGTAAGGCTTTTGGGTCACAAAGGATTTCAGGACACCTCAGGGACTTTGGGCCACCTCAAGGCTTTTAGTCCACCTCAAGGCCTTTGGGCCACCTCAAGGCCTTTTTTTCACCTCTAATTGTTCTTAATGTTTTGATAGACTCTACAAGGAGTAGACTCTAGATGAGGATTCAAAGGAAGAGCATTCACCACAGCATAATCTAAGCAGATTTTTCAAAAAGATAGGTTATAGAATTTCCATTGGGACCAACTTGTGCATGCATGGGAAGCCTAGCTAAACTAGCCATGTGAAGGTGGAGAGTCAACATTACAATCAAGATTCTTGGGAGGAGTAGTTCCATGTAGTTATAGTTTAATATTTTGTAACACATATGGGTCATGTAATCTCTAAGACTACAGTCCTTGTATGGGTTCCCCCTTATCTCTTCAATAGGGGTCATCATAAATCAATAAAAAAGAATGCATTTGGGCCATTTAGGGTACTGACTAGGAATTTATGGGTACCATACTTGAAGTGGTATAGATATGGATGAATTCACTAGAGGGGGAATGATCCACTATAGCTATGGAAGATGATGCCCCTACAAGGGATACTCTTGGGTAAGTGCCTGAAATTGGTGTTGGGTGGTTTTGACAGGGGTTGGATGAGAGGGGGTATGGTCCAACCATTCCTCGTGCTAGAGATCTTGTCATTGTTGGTTCTAACATGTCCAAGATGGATCCCTCCTTGGTGTCTCTTGAGTGTTAGGCCCAATTGGGGTGACTCAGCCACTCCCCACCTCCTCAGCATAGGGGATCAAATCGTAGGATCACTCTGAGGAGAGGATCTCAAAGTAGTTCATTGTGGGTGTGGGTATAACTGTCTCCTTGTGTGTCCCTTGGGGGCAGCAGTGTCGATGATGTGCAGAAGCCTCCAAGTCTTGAAAGTCCATATTCCTCATGGGAATGACCCCCTCCTTGTATCATCATACAATCGTTTCTATCACACTCCTCTGAATGATTTCTGAGGGTGATATAGGATTTGGGGGCCTAATAACTGATACCATAGTGAAGGTGGTGTCGTCTGGGGTTTCCTCATTGACATTTCCTCTTCCCCTGCATCTCTAGGAATTTGGTGAATGATTTCTTGTAGTTGGGGTCCTACAAAAAAAGAGGATTCAACTACCATTATAGATACAAGTAAATCAATTCTCAATTCCCTAACATCATACTATCTGATATGGTCAGAGAGAGATCCACATTGACAATGTCACAAATTGGGATTCCCAACATTTTGCTATTCTAATTTCTGGTGAGCTCCCTATGGAGCCCAATATTTGATTGGTGTGTCGAAGAACTAGATAAATGGATCTGATGAAATGATAATATATTGTTATTTATTATTATACTAGTGTGCATGTTATATATAATAGTTTCACATTGGGTTCACATTTTTTTCCAACAATTTCACCAGGGCACACCACACCAAATGTCAATGTGCACTGGTGTCACATTCGATTGGACTACATTCCCTTTTTCTAAAGGTATGAGGCTTTCATCACATTAAATGATGACGCCTTTTCATTGATCTAAATGGGATTATTGGATGTCAGTTCCTCCTTCCATGGATTCTTCCTTGGAACTAATCTTCTTGTCATGGTTTCCCTCATAATGTTAGGTATTTGTGGAACTCATCATCTAGTCCTAGTTTGCCACATAGAGTTAGGTATTTTTGTGGAACTCATTCCTAGATAAATCCCATTATGTACCCTATTTTATTATGAATCTTATTTATGTACATTAGAAGGGTATTTATAGGGAAGAAAACATTGGTTAGGTGAGTAGTCACATTAAGCATCGATGGCATGTTTGGATGCTAGAACATAGGAATCATGTATTATTCCTTATAAGAGGTCACCTCATGGAGGTATCACAGGTGAAAACCCCAAGGAATCACATGTAAATCATGAGGTATCTGATGCAAATGGAATATTTTCTGGGGTTTTTACCTCAGGAATCTCATGTTTAACATGAGGTAGTTGTATGAGGATGGTAATGAGTTTAACATCTTGTAGAGATAGAGATGTTGATCTGAGAGGTTAACCCTTTATAAAGGGTCACTATTGTTTACCTTTTGTTGACAGTGAACCTCACGGACGAATCCTACATAATCTACAATGAAGGAATAGATTAAAACCCTTGCAGTTCAACATTAGAGTTTACGGTCGTGTGATATGACCTATCCATGCAGTTTAATGTCATGCATTAAGGACAGTCACGTCGCGAAACAAGTGACAATGAGGGATGGTGAGGGGATTATGAATGGAAGAATCCCTTCGCAAGAAGATATATCTTATTCATATTTTTAGGGGAATATGAATGGGAGATACCCATATGGACTAGAAGTAGATGCGGTCTCCATGTTGGTACATGATTATACTGAGTTGTGTTATCATGATGAACAACTAACTTGATTGTCATATCTTGGGTCCATTTTAACATAGGGTATGAATCTTGTCATAGCAGACACACATTGTCTTCATTACTTCATTCCTCCATGATTTCTTAGTGTACCAACCTTTTCCCTACTATATCTTTCTTGATTTACTTCTAGTTCCAATTTCTTAATAAAATATTTATTATTTTTTATAATATTAGCATAAGGAAAACAAGTAGCATAAGGAAAATAAACTATTCATACCTTTATGTGACCTCCTAGGTCACCACCCTACATTGTATCACACTAGATGCATAATAGATTAAAAACCATACCCTGAAACAGAAAATATAAGATAGGAAAGAGCACCGAGATGTTCAGTAGGGATTCCAAGAAAAAACCAATGAATATATAAGTTCTCTTTTCCGAATTAGCCCATAAACCAAAGTTTAAAATACAAGTATGAAATTAGGGTTTTCATATTTTTAAAAACCAACATGTTTTTCCCATTTAAAGAATGATCAAGACATGCTATCATACCATTTCCAATATCATTTCCCTTTTATAAATATGACCAAGGTTGTGCTAAAATAAAACAACCAGTCAGTGTAAGATACAAATAATCTAATCATTAAATATTAATGTAGAAAATAAATTTAAATAATTAAGTAATAATCTGTGATCCTAAACATCCCTAGAATTCCCCATGATGTACTTGGATATGAACCACATGTAAGATTATGGTGAATCCCTATAGTCTATAACCAACGAATCTACCTCACAGCAAAACAACTCAGTGGGACTCCCCATCTAGCCCATATACCTACCGTTGGGTACCAACCCGTCAAATTAGGGATGATAAGAAACCATCAAATTATCATCTAAAATATTCCATCGAATCCATGGTGGTTATAATAATAATATTGTTTATGTACGAGTCCCTTGCACGCATGAATCTCTTTATTGTGTAGTCACTACACTTACCTACCCAAAACACAGATGTTTTTGTTGCATTCACCCATAAAGGGTTACCCTAGAAAAGAATACTCCATATATATATATATTCATTCATATCACATTAAAAAAATGGAAAAACTAGACTTTATCTTTACATGTTCATTTCATTACACAAAACACAGAAAAAATACAACTTTGCATTTTCACTGTAAAACAAGCCTTAAAAACAACCTCATGTTATAACGCACACAAAAATCCAACCAAGAACACGCTTTTGTGTTTCTGATTCTTGATATATATTATAATTCACACAAGAGTCACTTTGATATTGGTGGAACCATTTTGGGTAAAATAACACGTTTTTATAAAAAACCACACTTCAATTATTCATTTTTCATTTTAGGGAACATCCTTGTGTGCCCCTAGTGCATCCCTGAATGTGATAACATCAAATAACACACCAATAACAAAGGGTACAACCAAAAAAAAATTTAGAAGAACATAAATTAGTTTTTAAATCAATTCCAACCAACCTCTATATTCCAAAAAAACAAAACCACTCCCTTGAAATAAGAAAATGTTTTCTAAAACATTTTAGCACATTGTAAAAAAGAGATTATTACTATGTTACACATACCATACAAAATTCAAATCTGTAAAACCTTATAACATTAACATAAGTGTTCAGCATATCATGAAATAACATAAAAAATCCATTACAATTGAATTTAATAATAATCATTTCTTAAAAATCCTAAATATTACTTCAAAGAGAATGAACATTAAATGTAGTATTCTAGGTTCATTAAACCTAGACGTTTCACAGAAATCATTTTGAAATCCTATTTTTAATAAACATAAAAACTACAAAATGGTATTCCATGTTACTAATGGGTTCTATAGAGGTGATAACCTAATTTATAAATTTAATTAAAAAATACAAACATCAAAGTAATTCCTTAGGAATTTAATACATGGAAATCACCTACACATAATCATGGGACACTCACAAAAAATATTTCAACAATTATAACTATTATAAAAACACTACAATTGTTTAACTATAATGCCTATAACGGTGAAAATAATATTAATAAATTAAATGAAATAATGTGAGTGCCCATATAAATATCTGGAAAAGGGAAATTATGGAAACACCTTCCTCAAAGGTGAATATTGTCATGCCAAACACTTTGGTACCTGATGAAAAAGGTATCAATCACTTGTAACCATATAACACTCTCACACACATACCTATATATATATGTTAGTGTGTACATAATCCAATGCATGTATTCCCTATTCCATGAGGTAATATGTTCATGGGAGAAATATATGTTTTATAAATATATATAACTTAGTATATGCGTACAAACATTGTCATTGTTGGCCCAAAATCAGTACAATAACTAGAAAGCCCATAATAATATAACGGCAAGGATAAATGAGAACACAAGTAAATTATTATTAAACCCTAAACAAATTACTACCCATAAATAAAGGTGTGAGGCAAAAATACAATTTCAGAACCTTACCAGAAGCATTGTTTCCATAGATAAATAATACCATCCTTCACAAACATTGTGGAAGATTATGGAACATGGACCAATGGGTCCCGATACATCAATTTCATGCCCTATAGAAGAAAGAACACCACAACAACACATTATCCCAACCATACGGTTTTTAATAAATCTAAACCGGACATCGAAAGAGAATAAAATTTCCAAAATGATGAATGATAAGGGGTCTAAGGACCATACGTTGAGGAATGGTTGGAGGAACAAGAAAAAATCAGAAAATATATTGAATAATGAGTGAGGTCTGAGGAAGGGGATTCGTGCACCACTAAGACTCTATTGAGGGATCAAGCACGCATGTTGGAGGTCACTGTCAAGAAGAGGCCATGACCTTCATAATATCTAACCATGGATGGTTATATAGGGGAGGTCTGGCCATGGAGACCTATCACTGAAAAGGGGTGTTATGGGGGTGGTGGTACGACAATACAAATAGGGGTAAGGATAGATATGCATGAGAGAATTAAGGTAGAGAGGGGAGGATTGTGATAGAAAAAATAGGTGAAGTGTGATGGGTAAAGGGAAAACAAGAGGTGGGTTAAAACGATTTTAAAAAAATTATAATAACAATAACAAATAAATAAAAAATGATAATAATAATAATAATAATAATCATGATCATGATCATGATTCTATTAAATTTATTTTTTAAATAATAACAATATTAATAAATAAATACTATTTATATTATAATAATTTCAATGATAATAATATTATTATCAATTTTAAGAATAAAAATAATTTTTTATCCACACAATTATAATATTATTATTATTATTTAGACCAATATCTTATTTTATAAAAATCAAGATATATATATTTTAAATGTTCGTCACCTTCCCGGGAACCTGGACCGACCGTGCTGCTACTGACGTCATGTCGTGCCCACGTAGTGTTCTAAAACCCACCAAAAACATTATACGTCAAACATTTTAGACAATCACTCAACCCGCACCACAGAGAGTCTAACTAATGCACTGAAATAATATGGAATAAAATAAATTATAGATTAGGTTGTGATAGTTCTCCCCACCATAGAACATTCATCTCTCATAATGTCACCAAGACGATAGTTAACACAACTAGAGTCTATGACTATAAAAACCCAAAAGAAAGTAGGAGTTTCGGTGTAACTATTCCATACATGAATCACACCCGACCAATTCAAAAAGAAATACCTAAATCCATGGATGAGTATAGAAAATGGGATGGTTATCAGATCAACAAGAATCCCACTAACATGATAACCATGAAATCTGATCACACAACCCCCATAGGGGGCAATCGCAGGAACTCCCAAACCGAACTCATTCATCTTCCCTACATGGAATGAACAACACTCCTAAAAATTCGACAGAATGCTTGTTATGAAATAACCCAACAACATGAGGAAGATAAAGTAAAACAATGCATCCCATCAGTTAAACAAAATGAATCATCTCCCAATCTTACACAACTGAGAATGACTCAAAATAAAAATTATTCCATTTATTCATGTTCCCAACGCCTTTCATGGGAATCGACTGGTATGAAATCCACACTGGGAGGAGATAACGATGATTGGATTAGAGTAGAATGATTTCATCACACCACCACTACAAGGATCTTCTTATGATAAACATAAGAATAGAACAATGTAACTTGGATATTCCCATCTCAAATATGAAAACCTGATCTGGTATGAGGTTCTATTCACCCTCAGAAACTCTTAACTATATGCGAGCTTCACCCTGAGACTTTTTTTTGGGCCCTGATGGTTGATGTATCTTATACTTTACACTCAAGAATTTGCATCCTATGATCCCTAACTCATTCCTTATGAGGATTCAAATGTCCACTGTGGTGGTATGTTTTATATAGAAAGCAACATGATAGCTTAGAATGCGCGAACTGTCCATTTTGGGGCCACATATGGGAATGGTCCAAAAAACTTTGAGCTGGTACTGAAGAATATGTCATCATGGATACAGGTTCCTCCGACATACTCTCCACGTTAGATGGGAAAACATCATGAGAGATGACCCCCAAAAACTACACCCCAAACTGTAATGATGATGAGACCTCCTATCTTTACTATTCCAGAACTAAACCCTAAAATATACATGAGATGGTACAAAACCTAACACCCTCGAGTGTTACCAAACACTCTATGTTGTGGTATTCTCCTATAAAAACACCTCGCTACTTCTAACAAATCTCAGACACCTCGAAGGGCAAGCATCACCCATGAAGAACCTGAAACTAGGCTTCAATCACTGGTAACATTATATACCTTTTTGGTGGTATACCTGGAACATCATAAAAAACACCATTGATGCCAACATCAATCAAAAACTCAATCGATGAAAATACCATTCTATAGGAAACATGATCATATTAAAAAGAAATAAAAACACAAGAAACAATTACTTTTTCACAAAGTTCTATTTATTTTAAATTTTTAAACTCAAATATGGAACCTTATGAACCGTCACATTCATGTTCATCTGATCATACAAACATCAACCATGAAAATGTTCTTCCATGCACTCTCCATACATAACCACACAAATGTAACCCACTATTATAAAATAACATGATACAATCTTCTATTTTCCTTGAGAAATCCAAATACATACCAAACTATCCAAATTAAAACACTTCCCATTTTTGAAACCCCATTTTCCACATTTAAAACCATTTGAGGAAAGAACTCCCATTCCAAATCCATTTTACCTATGAATATCCAACTTCAATTTCAAGACACACTCACATCCACTGAAAAATAAATGAATTACAACCAATGATAAAACATTCGAATGAGGAACAAGTTTCTACACCATACCCAGTGACATGATTGTTATCCATGCCCCATATATGGAAGAACACTAAGAGAGCATTAAACTGGGAAATTGGACTCCACATGGATCACCAAACCATGTGAGGTAATAAAATAACTTGATTAGACTCCTTTTTCATCCCTCAATCCAAAATAATCCAAGGCAAAATACTCAAATCCATGACTACCACTAGTGACTTGAGGATCGGTGTGAGTAAGAGTTCACAATTCTCTCCCCACACATAACTATTGAGTCTCGACAGTCCTAATCTCCTTCTACTGGATAACCCCAATAACAAGGGCCTTCTATGATGTCATTTTTTTACAAACCATCTCACATCCACCCAGAACCGTGCACAAGAACTGGTCTACAACATTTCCCAAAAGGTGTTCTTAATCCCTACGGGCTGGAAACTAGTGTCGGGCATGAGAACCTAAAAGTGGAAGTGATTTGGAAAATAAATAAAAAACATGTAAATAAATCAATAAAAAAACTAAAAATGAAGTCTAAAAATATAAAAAAAATAAGCTACACATACCTTATTGTGACTTCCTAGGTAACCACCCAAAGAAATTCCACGCTCCTTGCACATGTGACTAAAACTAAAACCTGAAACTGAAAAGATTGGATAGGTGTGATCACCAAGATGCTCAGTAGGGATACCAAGAAAAAATCATTTAATCTATACGTTTTCTTTTCGGATGTAGTCTATAAACCAATGTTTGAAATTCAAGTTTGAATGTAGGTTTTTCACATTTTAAAATAAACATCATGTTTTCCCCAATTTATGAAATATCAACACATGATACATATTGTTTCCAAAACTGTTTCCATTTTCTAGACCAGACCACAGCTATGTTAAAATAAAATAGGTAAGAAGTGGATTCTTGAAATTAGATAATAGTTATAGATAAAAGTAGAATACTAATGTTATTAATTAAGTATCCATGGTTGATCCTAAAAATATCTAGAAGAACCAAGGATGTACTCTGTTAGAATCCACCTTCCAGCATAAAGTGAATCCTCATAGTCTATAACCAAATGATCACAATCACAACAAAAGAAATTTGTGGCACTCCCCATCTGGCCTCTATACCTACCTATGGGTACCAACCTATCTAATCGGGGAAGATTTGAAACCATCACTAGATCAATTAAAAGAAACCCAGAAACCTGTGTTGATTATAATAAAAATACTATGTATGTACGAGACCCTCGCACACATGACTCACCTTATTGTGTCATCACTGCACTTTCCTACCCAAAAACAGTAGTTTCATATGAATTCACCCATAATGGGTTACCCTAGATTGGAGCACCACATATATTTATTCAGTGAGTTGTGAAAAAAAATATCCCAAAAGATCCTTAAACAGTATATTTTCGAGGCATTTCCGAAAACACCGCACAAATACCACTTTACATTTTTAATGGCCAAAGGGCCTTAAAACCAACTTAATTTTATAACGCACACCAAAATATAACTGGGAATACTCTTTTGAGTTTCTGATTCATGATATACTTTATTAATTCACACAAGTGTCACTTGAGAATGAAGGAATCATCTTGGAAAAGACAACAAGGTTTTATAAAAAAACAACACATCAATGAGTAATTTTCACTTGAGGGATCATCCATGTGCATGCTTAGTGCACCCATGGATGTTCCAACATCTAATGGCACACCAAAAACTAATAGTACATCCAAAAACATTTTCAAATGATCAACCATTACATTTGAAATCAAATCCCACCAATGAATTTATTCCAAAAACACAAAACCACTCCCTTGAAATAATAAGATGTATTCCAAGTCATTTTTACAAATTGTAATAAAGCATTATTCCTATGTTACACACACCAAACCAAATTCACAACTACACAGATTTATAACATCATCATAAGGGTTATGAATCTCATGAAATAACAAAATTTCACATATAATAAATTATCATTACAATCATAATTAATAGTAATAATGCCATAAATCGTAAATTTTTCTTCAATGAAAAAGAACAATTAAACTAGAATTATAGTATAATTAAAAATAGATATTTCACAATAATCAGTTTGAAATAATATTTTTTATATACCAAAAAAAACATTATATTTGTATAGCAAGTAAAACATAGGTTCTACAGAGAGGTGAACCAAATTTATATAATTAATTAAAACATCCTAGAATAAAATAAAATATTTAGGAATGTAATACTTGGAAAAAACCATCACATATTCAAGGGAATATCTCAAAATTGTTTTTATCATTTCTAAATATTATAAAAAACTAAAATCCAGTAACTATCCTGAATATAAAAGTGATAATAACAATTATAAATTAAATTAAATCTTTTAAGTGACTATAGAAAACTCCAGAAAAGGGAAAGGATTGAAACACGTACATTAATGGGGAACATGGTAATGTAGAACAATTTAGCACCTGATGAAAAAGGTGGAAACCACTTCTAAACCACCCAGACTCGCACACACATACCTATATATATACATATGCCAATAATCCAGTGAACATATTTCCTACAACTTGAGGGAATACATACATTGGGGACTTATATGTAATATATATATATACATTCCTTAGTATATGAATGTAAAAACCTTCAAAGAAGGCCAAAAATCATTGAAATAATTACACGGATCGTAAAAACTTAGTATAAAAGATCAAAACACATAGAACTAAATTATTAAGAAGTTATAAACACTTTAATAGCCTTATATAAAGATGATATGAAAAAATGTGAGTTTAAAACCATACCTAAAACATTGGAGGCATATACAAACGATTCCATCCTCCTCTCCCATGGTAGTGGATGGTGGAATGTGGCCCAACACAACTCGATACATCAATTTCATACCATATAAAAGGAAGAACACCACAACAAGATAATAACCTAAACATAGGTTTTTGAATAAATCCAAACTGGGCACTGAAAGAGAAACAAATCCCCAAAGTGATAAAGGAGAATAGGTCTATGGGCCATACCTAAAAAAATCATATGATAAAAATTAAGAAATCATAAAAAATATTGAAGAATGAAGGAAATTTGAGGAACATGGGTCATGCAGCATTGAGACATGGTCGAGGTATCTTGTGCGGTTGTTGCAAGTCGCGTTATAGAGGAGGATGCATCCTTCATAAGCTCTAGACATGGATGGAATTGTATGTGTGGCCTGGCCATTAAGACCTATCACAACAAATGGGGTTTACAGGTGTGGTGGTACAACACTACAAATAGGGGGAAAGTGGAGAAATGTGTGAGATAATTTGGGCGATAGGGGAGGTGCATGAGAGAATAAAAAAATAGGGGATCCATGATGTGTAATGAGAAATAATGAAGGTGGGTTAAACCACTCTTAAAAAATAATTATAAGAATAAGAAATAAACGAATAAAAAAGTGTCATAATAATGAAAATAATAATAATATTAATAATAATAATTCTATTAATTTTTTTTAAAATAATTTAAATTTTAAAAACTAAATAATTATTATATTTTTAATAATTTCAATGATTATAATATTATTAACATTTATTAATAATAAAAATATTTTTACATCAACAAAATATTATTATTATTATTATTACAATTTGAATATTTATCATTTTTTATATACATGAAAATGTATTAATTGAAAATTTGAGACGTCTACATGGGAACATTGAACAACAGTGCGGCTACCACTGACTAATCGGTTCCCTCACCCCGGTCTCAAACCTACCAAAAACATTAAATGTCAAATATTTTAGACCAGCACTCAACCCGCCACATGGTGAGGCTAAAAAAGCCATGAAATAATATATAATAAAATAATTTAATGGTGAGGGTGTGACATTTTACCTTTATAGATGTGTCATAGATTCCATCTTGAGGTATATTTTCCACTATTTTCATATTTTGGTTGATGAAATTACATATGGGAAATCATTATAAATGATTATCAGTAGTTATTATTAGACTAGTCACATGTTCTCTCGGGATAATTAGTTTATAAATCTAAAACTCAAGTTCCATTATATCATTATTAGATGTTTTATGATCATTGTGAGTCATGTATTAACATTGTGATTGAATTATAGGATTTAATGCCCTAGACCAATTGATTTAATAAATGTTTTTTAGCCTCTAAAATATTTTTAAAGATTAATATCTTTAAAATTAAGATATTTTGATAAATTTGGTCAGAAAAAAAGTAATAGAGAATGGAAAATAAGAAAATATGGAAGAAGGCCTTATTTATAGATAGTTTATCATTTTTAAAAAACATAGAATTCAATTTCAATTATCAGATGAATACGTAATAATTATTGGATTTACTATAAGAATTATAGAAATAACCTGAATCACCCAATAAGGTTTTCCTTACATAATGACTATTCAATATGAGCCTCTTAAAAGTGTGGAAGCTTATTTATCATGTGAATGATTTCCACATGACCAAAATATGAATTGTAACACCCCAGGTAAATAAAGAATATGACATTTTCATATTTATCCATATTTGTGAATAAAATATTAATATGAATTTAAAGGGGACGCTATTCTCGATGGCATACCCAACACGCAACAACGAGTTTCTTGAGAATCTTACGTTGCACTCTAATAATAAAATAATATTATTTTAAATGGAAGTTAACATGTAGCCGTTATATTGGCGGGAATGGATAGAAATAACTAAAATATGATTATATATATTTTTAAATGTTTTTACATTTATCCAATAAACGATAAAGGCTTAAAATACGGAAAGAATTCAAGTTTAGGCATTTATACCCTAATTTTTCACTAAAGGTTCACTTATCACCTTTTGATGGTGAACCGTAATTAAATATAGTTTTGATCACTCTTTTACATTATTTTGGACCAAATATAACTCTTCTTTCGAATCGGGACATCAAAATTTACTTTGTGTAAATTTTTGGAATCTTTCCGATAAAGTTCATTTTTTTAATGAATAGTGTAAAATGTTGTAATTTAATTCAAAACCTCTTTTTAATATAATTTATTTATATGATTAGGTAATCTTTTGAATTGTTTTTGAAGTGAAATTAGAAAATATTTTTACCATTAAATCCAATAGTGGTCATTGGAATTAATTTCACTTTGAAATCGGACTTAAACTAGTATCAATCTTTTGATACTTATTGTTTTATAAAAACACGCTATTTGTCATGACAGCGGGAATTAATTATTAAATTAATTAATTTGACTTATATGTTTTGAATTTTTTAATATATACTTCATTTTTGAATTCGGAATATCAAATATAGCTTAGAGTGAATTTTTGATAATTTTCTGAAAAACTCCAATTTTTGATGAATAGTGAAACCACTAAGTGGTAATCAAGCAAACTGATTTTTCAGTTAAATGAATGTTTACCACTTATGTGTATTTAATTTTGAAAATCTGACATACATGGTTGACATTAGTATATAAAATGTGGTTCAATGGGTTGAAAATAATTTTTTGGTGAATAGTAACTTTTTTTCATTAATCGCGATTAGAGGTAATTAGTGTAATTTAAGGTAAAAATGATATTATAAAAATGTGAAAACACCATGACACTTGTCCTAAACCTATTGGGTGAGTCATGGACGACAAAAAAAAGCCATGGGTCAACTTGGGGACCCCATGGAGCAACTTTAGTTGGAAAAGGACAATAATATATTTTGATTTAATGTTAAAATTAAAATGACACAAACATGAGTTGTTTTACTAAAACAATTTTTAAATGGGGTTATACAAGTCCAAATTTTGACTATAAATATTAATTAGAAATATAAAAATATTTACTACATCATATTATTTTTTTTATAATTTTTTGACATTAAATAAATTAAATTATTTATGACATCATGATGATGCAGCGATGACCTCATTATTTAACGATTTAAATAAAATGGAAATATAATATAATATCTAAGACCTAAACTTGTCAAAAAACTATTGTATGGGAATATTTCGAAGCCTTATCATCTTATATTCGAAATATATCAATGTGGGACCTTAGAAATTCGAAACACTTTTGAAAATAAAATAATAGTTTCATGATTTCCAAAAGTGCCCCTCCTCTCCTCTTATAAAAGGTCCCCACCTCTACCTCATTTCACACACTCCTCAAGCCTTTTTCTCGGCCATACCCTGCCCATTTACTCTCTCCACATCCCTCTCCTCATCCGAGAGGATTCTCTTTTGGCATAATCCTTTCAAAGGAAGCCTTTAGGCTCAAATCAAAAGGAGTTACACTTTTAAAGGTAATTCATTCTCTCATGTTCATTTGTTTTATTTTGCTTCTCCAACCCCCAAAACTCTTTTTATTTACTTCTTTTGTAACAACACCAGTATCTTAAATATACTAGGATGTTTTTATATGATTTATTCAAGCTACACTCTCACGCAACTACATCAAATGGTTAAAGAACATACGGTTTCCGTGGATGGCGAAATTCTGCCTCCCGAAACAATGATTGTTCAATACTCATCTAACACCTTCAAAGGTGTTCATTATGATGTCACTATTTTTATATATGATATATAATATGATTATTCTTTACTTAAGATTCTGTATTTTTCATTTTTCGCTTACCTTTATGGCTTCCATTATGAGTATACGCGATATCTTCATTTTAGGAAGTGCGGACTACCGCCCCCTGAAAGTGATTTGATTCGTTAATACCATATTTGGGATGTGTAAAGGATGAAGTTAATTATATTATATATGTTATTATACTGGAATTATAATATACTCTTATATCATTATGATTCCATTCCAGAAAATATGAAATAGAAATGAAAGTAGCGTTCATGCGTACATACGGCTTACCGTCTCCATGAACGGTGCATTTCATTTCTTACCTCTAAATGTGATGTAATATTATAAATACAGGTATATTATGAATATATATGATATATATGATATCCAAATAATTAATATCATTCTGGATATAATGAACCTTTGACCAAATTAACAACATGTAAGTGTAAGAATTCTATTTTTGACTTAAGAACCAAATACCGACAAAATGAACATTATTAAATTAAATGATTACATGATGTCCATAACATGGTATAAAAAGGGATAATGAACATGAAAAAGGTTCTTAATCAAGTAGAGATTAACTCAAGTTTATTATTCAGGAGATTAAAGAACGGTCGGGTCATGTCAGATACGAGGTAAGGGATCTTACTCCTCTCTTTCTTTTTAAGTGCACTCTTTTATGTCATTCCCTATAAAGCACATCTTTCATGTTATTGTGATGTTATTTTATATTAAACATACTGTAATTTTTATGTTCATGTGATGAGAGACACTATTCTCTCTCATAAATCCATTTTGGAAGTTTTGAGTGGCGCCGTTAGGCTGCCGAATTTTCGTAAGAGATCTAACCTCTCTCTTTCTTTTTAAGTACTCTCTTTTATGTCACTTCTTTTAAGCTCCTCTTTGTTATGTTGGTGGATGTTATTTTATACTCCTCTTTCTATAAACTTTATTTTAATATGATGAGATACCCTATTTGATCTCATCAATCCATTTTTGTAAGTTTTATGTGGCGCTGTTAGGCTGCCGAGTTTTCGTAAGGTATTTTTCATCTCACTTTTATTCCCGTGGGATTTTGCTAAATTTGCCACAATTTCCTTTGAGTGGTTTATATACTGCAATTATTCTACTATTTGTGTAATATACTTTCATTTATGAGTATTTACGTCAATGATTTATTGTCCTTCTTTCATGGGGTGTATGTTTTGAAAGATACCCATGTCAGTAAGGGAACCTTTCACCCTCCTCTTTTTAGAAGACTTATTTTGTTTGGTCTTTTAATTTACATATTGTTATGTTGGGATATGTTCTCATATATCCTTATTTATGTATCTTTTATGTCCAGGTGATGATATACACTTTTTATCTCTCATCAACTCATTTTGATGTGACGCCGTTAGGCTGTCAAGAGAACTTCTTAACCCAATTTCGATTTCTTTGGGTTCAACATGTAGTTATTGAATATGTCATCCTTTTAATATGTGTGAATGACCTTTTATTGTTTTACACTTAATATCCACTTATATTGGGTGTATTTATATTTGTCACACATAATTTTGTGATTGATTTATCCTTAATTTAAGGATACCTTATTTATAAGGGATTTCATCACATTTGACATTTCTATTGAGACTTCATTGTTGATATGCACCAATTCACTATTAAAGGGTGTGTATACTGTCCTTTGACATATTATATCATGAATCCCTTTATTCTCATGATATTATAAAGTTTTGACTAAATGTTATTCCTCAATTATTGTATTCAAGTGTCTTTAATTTTGGTAAAACCCCTTTAACCAAAATATCGCTTTAAATGTTTTAATGATTTTTTCTTATTAATATCCATGTTTTCAAAATGGTTTTAAGGATTTATTTATATGGATATTAATGGTTTAAAATTTTAAAAGCTTCAAAGTGGTATGGGACACTTTGATTCAAAAATCTATTTTAAATGGTTTTTGAAAATGGATTGATTAATTCAATATCTGGGAATTACTTATTGTGATTTCAAATGAAATGTTGTTATTGAAATGTTTATATTTTCAATATTTTATGTGTAATAATGGTACTTGGACATTATGACGGGTGGTGACGTGAATACCAGGACGGGTGGTTACGTTATAACCTCCAATGCATTGGGTATGGAAGTCGGTCGTATGGCTATTCCATTAACTATGTATGGAAATTGGCCGTATGGCTATTCCATTAAGTGATATGTGTGGAGTCAACCATATGGTTATTCCACATAAGTATGTTTATGTCCCAAGTTACCTTTATATATGTTATGTGTTCTTTATATGGGTTTTATGGTAATCCTTTGGTTACAAAAGGTAAGTAATGATACTTTATTCAGTGAAGAGTTTTTACTGCTTCATGAAGGTGAAGGTATTACTTTGGTAGAGTATACATGGTTTACTTGATGTTTGAAAAACTAATAGTTTTCATTCTTTGTGTATCCCTTACTGAGCTTTTTATGCTCATCCCAAGTTTTTGAAATGTTTTTCACAGGTCACGGGGAAGGTACATGATAAGATGATAGAGTCAAGGATATGTCAAGAAAGAATCCAAGTTTTATTTTAATTATGTTTACGTTTATGGGAAGAATGAATCCTGTCTTTTATGTAACCACTTTGTTTAAAGGTGGAATGTAATGCAAGTTTCATGATCTAATTCTCTAAAACACTAAACCTGAAAATATCCTCAACGTGTAATCTTGTGATAACTCAAGATTATGTAAGGTTTAAGGATGGGGTCTTATAGTTGGTATCAGAGGTCAGTTTAGATAACTTTAGAGGTTAGGGTATTCTTTAAGCATAAGTGGCATTACCATAATGGTTAGGATTTCATAAAGAGTCTTACTTTTAGATAAAGTGAATGAGAAAGTATATCTTAGTGTTTATATTTCTCATTAGTAGTTGATGGTTTTTTATATATACTCACACTGACCTTTTTGGTTTTAGTAAATGGCTGGATCTAGAAGGCACCAAAGTGACAGTGGATGTGAAGGAAACTGTGACAGTTTTTTGAGCAAGCAACTGAATGATATAGGAGCAGGAATGAGAAATCTTGTGATTATCCTCAACCAACTATCTAGAGTCATGATTGACCACCTAAAATTTGGTGATTTCTCTAAGGCATCATATATACAAGAAACAAATCCCTACGGAAGTACAGGTAATAATCATAAAGGTAAGTGTGTTCAAAAACCTATGTGTCAAAGATGTGGAAAGAAACACCTAGGAAAATGTTTCGAAGGGACAGAAATAATGCTATATGTGGAAATGATGGTCATAAAGAAAGAACCTACCATGGAAAAAAGGAAGCATCTAGTTGACTCGAGGAAAGGGAAAGAAGTTCTTTCTGAGGGATCAATTGAATGTTTTAAATGTGGTGTGCATGGTCATTATGCAAACACATGTTCTATGAAGAAGTTTCATGAATGGGGTTACCAAGAGCATACAAATGTTCTTTTACCAATACCTAATGCCATTCCGATTGAGGATGAAGAAACTAACAATGTCCCATCAAAGGTATGTATTATTTCATGACTATTGTTTTCCTATTTTGGAATCTTAGGATATGATTCATGATTTTTTTTGTAGGAAAGAGGTATTTCGGAATAAGTTGGAAAGGAATGGTTAATGGATCATGAATAATGTTGAATGAGTAAGATGTCAACATATAAGGTATTCCAGAGTTATGGTGAAATTCTTAAGATTATTAAGTCTCTTTTGATGATGGGTTACATTAGAAGACTTTTTGTATTATATGTAACCCTGATGTTTAATACAGGCAAATTGTATTCAAGGAATAGTTATCTTTTCTTTTGTGGACATAGTTATAAAGAACCATTTGGGTTTATATGATCCTTACTTTTGAGGTAATTATGGGTTACTATATGATTGAAGAGAAAGGCATGAGATAAAATTTGAGGTTAAATTATGTTATGGTTATTTTTGATGATTTTATCCCTTTTCGGGGAATGATTTGAGAATTATATAGTTTTGGAAAAAGGACAACATGCAGACCGTGTGACTACCCATCGCGTCGGACAAAGCTGCAGGAATCGAACCCACAATCAATGTGAAACTGGTATTTATCGTCTACCACTGGACTACATGAAGTCCCTGGTTATTTTTACTGATTCTTTTTAGTTATATGATTTTATGAATTAAGAGTAAGTTGATTTTGGGTTATTTATGAAAATGATTAACCTATCATGGAGGATATGTGATTAGGTTAATTACTTTTCAATACGAGACTTTTGGAGAAACTGATGTTGTTTGGAGATAAATGTTGCGATTTAACTTGGAAGACTATCTGACTAAATCCTTCAAATATTTGGGTTTCAATCTTATATTATTTTACTTTGAAGATTTTTATGGACAAATTGTTTATCGGATGGTCCTCATTGAACTTTGGGTTTTGTTGGACAAATTTTGGAGATTAAGCGTAGATTTTCTTTTTAATGGGTTATCCTTTTCTGGATTATCTGACCTTGTACTAACATTTTTTGTTTTGGTTTTGGTTAAAGCCTAAAGACATGGGATGTATATAGTTCTCTTTTGTGGATTAGGTGATTCTCTAGAAGCTGATCATAGTACTCTTAATGCGAACAAGTCTCCCTAAATACTCGTCTTTTGGAAAAAAAATATGAGTTTGATTAAGGAATCTAGTAAAAGTTGAAAGTCAACATGATAAGTGATTATGTTTCCCTATGAATAAATTCCTCAATAAATAGTAACTTAAAACAAATATTTTGTCTATTAACTTTTCCTACTGGGGAACCCAACACCGTTTAACCCATCACAAGTTTGTGATTTTCTTATTGTTAACTTTCTCCTAAACATGTTTTCTATCACTCTCCATCAGAACATGACCCTTTGTTTTTTCCTCCATGTCCATATTTTCATACTTGGAATCCTAGTATGGGTTAACTCGGGTGACATTTGCACTTCTCTCCCATTCTTTTAAAGTGGTTGTTTTACCGACTCTTGTTCCGATGAGGGACTTTCAAGGATGTTTCCAAGCCCAATTTTAAAATTACGAGGACGCAATTTCCAAATGGGGGGAAGGATGTAACACCCCAGGTAAATAAAGAATATGAAATTTTCATATTTATCCATATTTGTGAAAAAAAATATTAATATAAATTTAAAGGGGACGCTATGCTCGATGGCGTACCCAACACGCAACAACGAGTTTCTTGAGAATCTTACGTTGCACTCTAATAATAAAATAATATTATTTTAAATGGAAGTTAACATGTAGCCGTTGTATTGGCGGGAATAGATAGAAATAACTAAAATATGATTATATATATTTTTAAATGTTTTTACAATTATCCAATAAAAGATAAAGGCTTAAAATATGGAAAGAATTCAAGTTTAGGCATTTATACCCTAATTTTTCACTAAAGGTTCACTTATCACCTTTTGATGGCGAACCGTCATTAAATATAGTTTTGATCACTCTTTTACATTATTTTGGACCAAATATAACTCTTCTCTAGAATCGGGACATCAAATTTTACTTTGTGTAAATTTTTGGTATCTTTTCGATAAAGTTCATTTTTTTAATGAATAGTGTAAAATGTTGTAATTTAATTCAAAACCTCTTTTTAATCTAATTTATTTATATGATTAGATAATCTTTTGAATTGGTTTTAAAGTGAAATTATAAAATATTTTTACCATTAAATACAATAGTGGTCGTTGGAATTAATTTCACTTTGAAATCGGACTTAAACTAGTATCAATCTTTTGATACTTATTGTTTTATAAAAACACGCTATTTGTCATGACAACGGGAATTAATTATTAAATTAATTAATGTGACTTATATGTTTTGAGTTTTGTAATATAGACTTCATTTTTGAATTCGGAATATCAAATTTAGCTTAGAGTGAATTTTTGGTAATTTTCTGAAAAACTCCAATTTTTTATGAATAGTGAAACCACCAAGTGGTAATCAAGCAAACTGATTTTTCAGTTAAATGAAAGTTTACCACTAATGTGTATTGAATTTTGAAAATCCGACATACATGGTTGTCATTAGTATGTAAAATATGGTTCAATGGGATGAAAATAATTTTTTGGTGAATAGTACCTTTTTTTCATTAATCGCGATTAGAGGTAATTAGTGTAATTTAAGGTAAACATGATATTATAAAAATGTTAAAACACCATGAAACTTGTCCTACACCTATTGGGTGAGTCATGGCCGACCAAGACAAGCCATGGGTCAACTTGGGGACCCCATGGATCCACATTAGTTGGAAAATGACAATACTATATTTTTATTTAATGTTAAAATTAAAATGAGACAAACATGAGTTGTTTTACTAAACCAATTTTTAAATGGGTTTATACAAGTCCCAATTTTGACTATAAATATTCATTAGAAATCTAAAAAGATTTCCTACATCATATTATTTTTTTATAATTTTTAGACATTAAATAAATTATATTATTTATGACATCATGATGATGCAGCGATGACCTCATTATTTAACGATTTAAATAAAATGGAAATATAATGTAATATATAAGACCTAAACTTGTCCAAAAACTATTTTATGGGAATATGTAGAAGCCTTATCATCATATCTTAGAAATATATCAATGTGGGACCTTATAAATTCGAAACACATTTGAAAATAAAATAATAGTTTCATGATTTCCAAAAGTGCCCCTCCTCTCCTCTTATAAAAGGCCCCCACCTCTACCTCATTTCACACACTCCTCAAGCCTTTGGCTCGGCCATACCCTGCCCATTTACTCTCTCCACATCCCTCTCCTCATCCTAGAAGATTCCCTTTGGGCAGAATCCTTTCAAAGGAAGCCTTTATGCTCAAATCAAAAGGAGTTACACTTTTAAAGGTAATTCATTCTCTCATGTTCATTTGTTTTATTTTGCTTCTCCAACCCCCAAAACTCTTTTTATTTACTTCTTCTGTAACAAAACCAGTATCTTCAATATACTAGGATGTTTTTATATGATTTATTCGAGATACACTCTCCCAAAACTACATCAAATGGTTAAAGAACATACGGTTTCCGTGGATGGTGAAATTCTGCCTCCCGAAACGATGATTGTTCAATACTCATCTAACACCTTCAAAGTTGGCCATTATGATGTCACTATTTTTATATATGATATATAATATGTTTATTCTTTACTTAAGCTTATTTATTTTTCATTTGTGGCTTACCTTTATGGATTCCATTATGGGTAAACGCGATATCTTCATTTTAGGAAGTGCGGACTACCGCCCCCTGAAAGTGATTTGATTCGTTAATACCATATGTGGGATGTGTAAAGGATAAAGTTAATGAAATTATATATATGTTATTATAATTTAATTATAATATACTCTTATATCCTTATGATTCCATTCCAGAAAATATGAAATAGAAATGGAAGTAGCGTTCATCCGTACGTACGGCTTACCGTCTCCATG
This sequence comes from Viscum album, assembly GCA_963277665.1. Lineage (NCBI taxonomy): Eukaryota > Viridiplantae > Streptophyta > Magnoliopsida > Santalales > Viscaceae > Viscum > Viscum album. The sequence goes on from OY728159.1 coordinate 710,476,324, forward strand.
AACGGTGCATTTCATTTCTTACCTCTAAATGTGATGTAATATTATAAATACAGGTATATTCTGAATATATATGATATATATGTTATCCAAATCATTAATATCATTCTGGATATAATGAACCTTTGACCAAATTAACAACATGTAAGTGTAAGAAGTCTATTTTCGACTTAAGAACCAAATACTGACAAAATGAACATTATTAACTTAAATGATTACATGATGTTCATAACATGGTATAAACAGGTATAATGAACTTGAAAAAGTTTCTTAAGCAAGTATAGATTAACTCAAGTTTATTATTCAGGAGATTAATGAACGGTCGGGTCAAGTCGGATACGAGGTAAGGGATCTTACTCCTCTCTTTCTTTTTATGTACACTCTTTTATGTTATTCCCTCTAAAGCTCATATTTCATGTTATTGGGATGTTATTTTATATTAAACATACTTTAAGTTTTATTTTCATGTGATTAGAGACCATATTCTCTCTTATCATTCCATTTTGGAAGTTTTGAGTGGCGCCGTTAGGCTGCCGAATTTTCGTAAGAGATGTAACCTCTCTCTTTCTTTTTAAGTACTCTCCTTTATGTCACTTATTTTATGCTCCTCTTTGTTATGTTGGAGGATGTTATTTTATACTCCTCTTTCTATAAACTTTAAGTTAATATGATGAGATACCCTATTTGATCTCATCAATCCATTTTTGTAAGTTTTATGTGGCACCGTTAGGCTGCCGAGTTTTCGTAAGGGATTTTTCATCTCACTTTTATTCCTGTGATATTTATGCTACATTTGCCACAATTTCCTTTGAGTGGTGTATTTACTGCAATTATTATAATATTTGTGTAACATACATTCATTTATGAGTATTTACGCCAATGATGTATTGTCCTTCTTTCATGGGGTGTATGTTTTGAAAGATACCCAAGTCTGTAAGGGAACCTTTCACCCTCCTCTTTTTAAAAGACTTATTTTGTTTGGTCTTTTAATTTACATATTGTTATGTTGGGATATGTTCTCATATATCCTTATTGATGTAACTTTTATGTCCAAGTGATGAGATACACTTTTTATCTCTCATCAACTCATTTTGATGTGACGCCGTTAGGCTGTCAAGAGAACTTCTTAACCCAATTTCGATTTCTTTGGGTTCAACATGTAGTTATTGAATATGTCATCCTTTTAATATGTGTGAATGACCTTTTATTGTTTTACACTTAATATCCACTTATATTGGGTTTATTTATATTTTTCACACATAATTTTGAGATTGATTTATCCTTAATTTAAGGATACGTTATTTATAAAGGATTTCATCACATTTGACATTTCTATTGAGACTTCATTGTTGATATGCACCAATTCACTATTAAATGGTGTGTATACTGTCCTTTGACATATTATATCATTAATCCCTTTATTCTCATGATATTATAAAGTTTTGACTAAATGTTATTCCTCAATTATTATATTCAAGTGTCTCTAATTTTGGTAAAAACCCTTTAACCAAAATATCGCTTTAAATGTTTTAATGATTTGTTCTTATTAATATCCATGTTTTCAAAATGGTTTTAAGGATTTATTTATATGGATATTAATGGTTTAAAATTTTAAAAGCTTCAAATTGGTATGGGACACTTTGATTCAAAAATCTATTTTAAATGGTTTTTGAAAATGGATTGATTAATTCAATATCTAGGAATTACTTATTGTGATTGAAAATGAAATGTTGTTATTGAAATGTTTATATTTTCAATATTTTATGTGTAATAATACTACTTGGACATTATGACGGGTGGTTCCGTGAATACCAGGACCGGTGGTTACATTATAACCTCCAATGCATTGGGTATGGAAGTCGGCCGTATGGCTATTCCATTAAGTATGTATGGAAATTGGTCGTATGGCTATTCCATTAAGTGATATGTGTAGAGTCGACCGTATGGTTATTCCACTTAAGTATTTTTATGTCCCAAGTTACCTTTATATATGTTATGTGTTCTTTATATGGGTTTTATGGTAATCCTTTGGTTACAAAAGGTAAGTAATGATACTTTATTCAGTGAAGAGCTTTTACTACTTCTTGAATGTGAAGGTATTACTTTGGTAGAGTATACATGGTTTACTTGTTGTTTGAAAAACTAACAGTTTTCATTCTTTGTGTATCCCTTACTGAGCTTTTTATGCTCATCCCAAGTTTTTGAAATGTTTTTCACAGGTCACGGGGAAGGTACATGATAAGATGATAGAGTCAAGGATGTGTCAAGGAAGAATCCAAGTTTTATTTTAATTCTGTTTCCGTTGATGGGAAGAATGAATCATGTCTTTTATGTAACCACTTTGTTTAAAGGTGGAATGTAATGCAAGTTTCATGATCTAATTCTCTAAAACTCTAAACCTGAAAATATCATCAACGTGTAATCTTGTGATAACTCAAGATTATGTAAGGTTTAAGGCCGGGGCCTTATAGTTGGTATCAGAGGTCGGTTTAGATAACTTTAGAGGTTAGGGTATTCTTTAAGCATAAGTGGCATTACCATAATGGTTAGGATTTCAGAAAGAGTCTTAGTTTTAGATAAAGTGAATGAGTAAGTATATCTTAGTATTTATCTTTCTCATTAGTACTTGATGGTTTTTTATATATACTCACACTGACCTTTTTGGTTTTAGTAAATGGCTGGATCTAGCAGGCACAAAAGTGACAGTGGATGTGAAGGAAACTGTGACAGTTTTTTGAGCAAGCAACTGAATGATATGGGAGCTGGAATGAGAAATCTTGTGATTATCCTCAACCAACTATCTGGAGTCATGATTGACCACCTAAAATTTTGTGATTTCTCTGGGGCCTTATATTAATAGAGTATATAAATGTTACATTCTTGAATAATATATGCGACAAACATTTGTTAACTAAATTCCTAAAATTTTTGGAAATAATAGTGAAAATAGTGAGTAAATATTGTAGAAAACCCAAGTTGATCATTGAGGATTTCATAACATGATTCTGAATATAGACCATCAGAGGATGGTGATTCAAGATCCTTTTATTAATGAATTGAATGATTTTTAAATATGTAATGATCATCATAAAAGAGATTATTCTTGATTCAAATAGATGTTAAATGAGATAAGTAAAGGAAAATATACCATACTCATGATGAAATATTTTATTTATGTAAAATATTTTATTCTCAGGAAGGATTTTCAGGTATGTATAGGAAAAAATGGAAGATCAAATTCAATATTTTTGAACTCCATGAATCCATCAACTGATATTATATATAATCAAATCTTAAGTATTCATATATATTTTTTGTCTATGATCATAGAATCTGATACATCATCCAAATACAGTAGTAAATAGGATATATGAAAAGTCATTTTTCATATTTTTTGGGAGTGTGCATCTACTGAATAATGAATCTTTTAATATCATGGGTAATTATGATGTAAATATATATTTATGGAATAAAATATCCCTAAATATAAAAGGTGTCATATATATATTCTAGTTCTTAAACAGTATTTATTTTTATTATGTTAGGTTGATGAATCTGGTTATCGAACGACCATTTCAAATGTATATTAGAATGAAATCGAATGTTCCTTGGGCACTATAAGAGTTTTAAATAATAGTAACACATATCTTACTATATTGGTAGTGGGATCTTCCATCACCCAAAAACAAATTATTAAAAGTTAATATCCATGGAAATGTTATCTAGGGAACCAATGTTTGAAAGGAATGAATCTTTTTTATAAAAAAAATGAAGGTTGATGATGTATGATTATGACATAAGAATTTTTGATATTTATCTAATTTTTATGCAATTAATGTTTATAATTAACATGATCTTATGGAAATAATATTTTGGAAGTTAGATCATACATATATCGATTCATAAGGATAATCGATAGTTATAAATAACATTAGAAAATAAAAAATTACATATTCATTGATCAAAATAAAAGGAATATATGTGTATTATAATTGAAGTATAAATTATAATTCATATAAAATTCATGTGAAATTGACCTCTATGGTTTAAAGGGTTATATTCTTCAATATGAAATTCATGGGATTATAAAATAGTGTTGAGTATATCCAAATTTGTTTTTTGGATCTTCAACTATTATATTGTCATTTGGAATGAGAGAAATATATATAAAGAACCTAATAAAAATGGTGGAACTGAATGGATAAATCCTTAATTGGAGGAAATTGAATGTGTTATAATGATACATTCAATTTTTTATGGTATTTTGGGTTAATGTAGTCGTTACAATAAAAAAATAATAAATTTAATCCTTTATGGTATTATTAGATATATATTTTTGGATATTATTTGGATATTAAGGAAACGTGATTTATGTCATATAACTGTATACAGATGAATTAATTAAGAACATGTTAATTCTATGGTAAGATATATTCCTAACATAATATGTTTTCTATCTTTCCTAATAGTTTATAGAGTTACATTTTTTGGATTTTATATATTGTATTAAGAGAAATGAAAATTCATCATATTTTAAATGAACTATTCAAATAATATATTCTTATGGATGTTCTAGAATTTAAAGGAAAAATCACTACTAAAAAATAATTAACCTCTAATTCATGATGATCTAAATGATGTCCTCTTCTGTTCATTGATTCTAGAGATTTTATAAAGATTTATGTATATAATAAATTATATAATTATGAAGAAAAAAATTAAATGTTATTAAGAAAGGATATGTACTGTGACCAAGGAATTATATAACTAAATGCTATAGAACTGGTGAATCATTAACTATAGATATAGAGGATGAGATAGTTAAGGGTTTGTTTCCAAAGAGAGTAGATTAATGGAATTAAATTTCGTTATAAAAATGATAAGATAAATATTATTGGGTTATTGTCATGAACTAAACTGCTAAGTTCTAATATATTCCAGAGAACAATAATTCATTGAATAAATAACTGACCCCGTAGATTCTATCTAGTGGATGTCTACAATGAATGAAGAGTTATATTAAATCTATGTCAACAACATACGTTTTTTATTTTAACTACAAATAAAAAATAGGGAATTTGAAAAAAAAATTAACCCTTCTAATTAAAAAAATGATGCTTAAAGTAAAAACTTATAAAGAATGATGGTGGTAAAATGGTTTCAACAGGACAACAACAAAATGTGTAACTCTATTTCTCATATAGTAGAATAAACTCTCATTATAAATTTTCTCAGATTAATTATCTCTAAATGATTACATCTTGAGAATAATCGTGATGAATTATTTTTTTCAGGGGTATCTAGAAGTTGAATAATATATAAAGTTACACATATTTTCATTGATAAATGAAATAATGGATTAGTTTTAATGATCATGAAAAATCCCAATGGTTATTAATATTAAATTAGGTACTAAAATCATGAATTCATGAAATATTTTGACAATAAAGTTTTCATGTGGACAATCATAGACCATTATTATTATGTAAAAGATTAAAAAGGGGGGATTATTTTTGTTTATGTGTATTCCATGATTTGGGTGGGACAATCAATTGAATATATTTTTTGAATAATAAGGGCTCAAATAATGCATTGGATATGTAATATCTAGGTGAATAAAATAAGATATTGGTCATAAGGATTGAATGAGATTGAATGACTTGATGACTTTTTCTATCTTGGAGAGATTTTAGCTGTATGTGACATGACGATTCATACACACTCTTTCATTATATAATTGCTTGAAATATATATGGGATTTGATTCAAACTCATGGAGAAATTACCTAGATGTTGTGAAGAAGAAAATGATTGAAAAAATTTCTCTTTATTGAACAATGAACAATAACTAGATGTCTTATCAAGATCTCTCGTGGACCGTTCACCAATGATGATGAATTTTCTTCACTTATTGATCGAATATTTGGGTATGGTGTTAGTTTTGTTTGATAAAATTAACCCATGATAATCTATTAGACAAATGTGTTTGAATATTAGGAAATATTAATCCATTGGTCATACATTTTGTGGGATGGTCCTATTCCATTTCAATAATTTCTATCTTTTTTATTATGGATAGAAATTGTTTATTATTCCTCTTTGTACAAAATATAACATGGATGAATTATGTTTGACATGAATATGTCCAGGATCCGTATATTTTTAAGAATTCATTTTCTTCTCTTTCTATTTTTCTTCATTCTTCATTCCCCGTTGTTTAGATTTTAAATTTTAGTCTGAAACCCTAGCAACATAAGGTTGTGGCAGTGTGCGATGGTAGCCGAAGGCGACGAATCTGGCCATTTTAGGTGTAGTATAACGAGGCAAGTCCAAAAAAAGGACGACCAGAGGTGGAGGTGGCAACCGACCTACATGGAGTCCAGGCAAGGAGTACCTGGAAAGACGACAGCTTGTATGGAAGCTAGCTGTAGTGTACTCGATAAGAAGGTCTCCCTCGGGGTGGGATGTAGAGGTGGAATCCTACTATCCGTGACAGACTGATTCTGCAGAGACTATAGTTATAGATCAGGCGAGGTCTCTGGTGGCGGTGATAGGGCATGGTCCAACGAGATAGCGCCGAAAGAGGGCCCGTAATGTATGAAACCACGAGCAGTGTCTAGGATGTTGAATGTTGATACATTGGCGAATATTATGTGGTTGAGCAGGTGAAATGAAGATGTAGTCATAGGGATGGTGACAATAGTGGATCTGTGGTTAATCACCCACTAAACGTGGCAACCATGTTGATTGGGCAGTGCATGTAGTAGGGCTGCTTGCAAAAGAAAAGGATGGAAGAACTGGGACGCGGTCTTGTGGCCCAATGGGCCTGGATGACACTGATAGGCCCAGACTGACTATGTAAGGGTCGGTCGGCTGAAGAGGTTCTAGTAGAGTCATTCGTATTTAGTCAAGTTGGTCCTAAACCGCACTAGCCACCATTTAAGGAATTAACCATATTAGTCATATGGGAAGTATGATTGACAAGTTCTCTATAGCTTTGGGACCTTTACAATCAAGATGAACTTTTTATAAGACTTGGTTGGGTTTTTTTATATACCAGTATAGGTCGATATTTTCCATTTTTTTCATTCCTTGAGGGTTTTGTATGACATTACGCTAACATCACTTGATAGTAGTCCCCTCTAGAGGTCGATTCCCAAATATAGTTGTGGAATCGTTCCTACGGATTGGAGAAATACTCTATCACCCCCAATGGGGTTTTAGGGGAATTTGTGTGACCTCTAATTAAATGTCTTTAATCCTTTATATAGTGCACAAAATCATTTCAGTTTATGGTACCCTCTATGAAGGATACCCTACATTAAGAGCCACATTGGTATGGTTTTTTGTTTTATCTTAGAAGAATCCCCTATGTGGCAGTATAATATAGATTGACCAATGTATCTTTTTCGTGATGGGCCCAAAATATTAATGACCAAAAAAATATTAATGACCAAAAAAAAATTAATGAGAAAGGTGTGAAAAGGACCACTAATTCATTATAAATAATTGAAATAGGGAAATTTTTTTTGTTTCAGTATCATTTTACTATTGTTGATTAATTCCTTCACCATATATAAAAGAAACATAAAGAAATATACTTACTTAGAAATTTAAATTTCATCCTTTAATCAATTTTCACTATAATATCATCTTTTACTCTAAATAAAGAGTATTCAAGATGATTTTTTCATGCCTAAAGCACTAAAATCAACATCATGATCCACAAATGTATATCACGAAATTTCTCCAATCTTTTAATATTTACCAAAACTAAAATGGTTAGCACAATGTAAGATAATATCCAAAATGTATAATGCAATATATGAAAAAATAATATATTTTACTTCAAAATTTCCACTGCAACACCAAAGTTTGAACACAGATTATTCCACAAATAAATTATCTTATATCCTAATTAACCTCAATAAACTCAACATTAAATATGTTTTATCCAAAAAATTTATCTTATACCTTTCATATTATCCAATAAAAAATTTAATTGTATTCTTACAAAATAATCTTCCATGTTAAACCACAAGTCAAACCTAATGGTTACATATAACTCATACCAATGAAATATCATTAAAAATATCATTAATCACTCTGATAAATCACTATATAATATTTTAATTTAGCAAACATCACCAAAATATAATTAATCCAATTTATATACTATCTTGAATGGAAATTATAACAACCAATAATTTTATTAATTTTAAATTTCATTCTTAAAATTATGTCGTATAGTATAAAGAACCTACAATCACATAGGGAACATAATAAAAATTTTATAGATGAATAATGAATGAAATAAGAGTTATTTATATAAATTAAGGAACCTATAACAATGGAATAGTAACTTGACCATTATAATAGTAATGTGACCATTATGAATAGTAACCTGACCAATAGAATAGTAACCTCACCTATGAAGTTATAAATAACATTTAGGTATCTTTTAAATTATAATATTATGTCAATCACAATACACTTCATGGAATCCTTGGAAATATAAAACATAGAAAGGGGTGATCTCAAACGCTCAGTAAGTGTAAGCAATACAGTGGAAACTTTCATAAATAAGCATAAACATTAAAGGAAATGTATAACTAAAATAAAATCCTTTTAAACTTATAATTCATCATAATATAAGAAAAATAAAATGAAATAATTCCATTTACTAATTCACATGGATATTCTACTAGTCGAATAATCACATGCAATATCAATAACCACTTTCATAATGATGGAATATATAATGCCAGACTGTCATAACCACATAGTCAAGGCCTTGTTCCATATAACGACTCATACATTACATACATTGTTATTACTTCAGAATTGAAGCACATTTATTACAACATATAACAAAACCAGGAAAGGACCGTATAGGTATAGTGTCTTTAGAAACTGGGAAACATAAACAACTGGTTCATAAAGCGTCTACACTGTCTCCCATTTATTTCATCATATCTATAGTCCCTTTTGACATATCTTACTTATGAACCTTCTTCCTGACCTGGGGAAATAAAACATACAAAAGGGTGAGCTCAAATGCTCAGTAAGGGTAAACAAAAGAAATATCAATCACATCATATACATAAGAACATAACTTTTGGAAATCTTAACCTGCAAAAGAGATCATAATATCATAACATGGGATAAATCATAGAAGTAAAATGTAATCCCAATAATCATAACATAAAACATGAAACTTTGTGGAATACACACATAATCATAGAGAATCATTTCTTGTAAGTCAAGACTCATTTCCAAAACTATCTTTGTGGACAATGTCCATTTCTGAACCGAGTTCACTCCTCGTTTCAGTCCTATTTCACTGAACCGGTTTAACCTGCCGTTCCAGCCATGTATATATCGTGAGATATAAATTCTTTACCCAATGCATTGGAGGGAGATATAGGTCCCACCCATCTCATAATGATACCATTCTTATGTGTGCCACAAAATCATAAATCATACATCATTGCATAACCCATGTAAAAAAATTGGATTCTTAAACATCATGACATCATAAACCAATTCATATAAGATAAAGAAATTCATAAAAATAATTCCATCAAAACATAATCAAATCAATGTAATAATTGGGATATAAGCAGAACCCTATATTATCTAAGATGGAAAATAATTTTGATAAAACTCTTGAACTCCATTCTTGAGGAAAATATCATTTCAAAAACATTTTCCATTCTTAACATGTCATTCAATTTTAAACTAAATAAAGTTGATTAAAAATAAATTTGAAAACTTTTAAAGGAAGATTCTTGGAAATAATTTTTTAAAAATCCATTTATGTCGTATAAGTTAAAAAAACATTCTTCCCGTACTTTTGTCAGAAAAGTCAAAAAGTACCTCGTACGAAAAACGACGAAAGATTCCTTTCATATCTTTTACTAAAAACTCACTTAAGGGTAAAATTGGATTAAAAAAATTGTAGGTGGATGGAAATAATAATACATATTGAGGAAACATGGATGTGGATGATAAAATACACCCCAGTAATTACCAAAGTATAAACAATCTCGGATAAAAATGAGATTGTGATATTTCCCTTACCTTAGGTCTGATTTGCTTCGTAAGTGTCCGAACCTCCAGTATAATGATTTAAATAATGTTATTGACTTATTCCAGAATCATACTCAATGTTATGATATCATATATGGTTCACTTATGACTTTATATTACCCGTTCTTTTGTAAATTCCATGTTAAAGAGCGTTTTGGGTAAAATCGTTTCATTTGTCGTCCGTATTTTGACTTGTAATTATTCATATGATTACTTAGATCATGATTACTTAATTTCAGAATTTAAAACATGATTTATATATAATATATACTCAGAATATACATATATATAATAGATTAGTAAATTGAAAGAAATACACCGTACATGGAGACGGTAGGCCGTACGTACGCATGAACGCTGTTTTCGTTTCCTTATTGAGTTGAATGGAATTAAGTAGATGACATACATATTTACACACATAAATACAGTATAATTATTATGTCATATAATTCATGATTACTTATTATATATACTTTATAATCATTCATGAATGGTTAACATGGAGAATGAATCTCATCGCGTCGTGGAGATGGTAGTCTGTACGTACGCACGAGTGATGATATCGTTCTCATGATTGTGGAATTTTATTGGAGTGTATGTATACTATTTCAGAATCAATATCACTTTACAATAATCATATATAGTTATTATGTACACCATTATACCCATCCAAGTAAGGTTGTGGTGGAAAATAGATTACACCACGGCATGGAGACGGTATTCCGTATGTACGCACGCGTGGTGATTTCATTTTCCGTAGGATAGATAGATGGTGAAATAGGGTTGTTTGATAATTATAATAACATATAATTATATGAGTGATACTGATGTTATTACTTCATAATGAAACAACCTATGAAGAAGATGTTGAAGAAGAAAGAAGCTTGAATGAATCGGTAGAAGATATTACCTCTTCTTCGATACGCCTCTTTAAAACCTCCACATAGGGAACTATGATTGGTCTTTGAAGAAGACCAGAACCTCTATGATGTTTATAGAGAAGTGGAGGGGGGAAATTGGTAGGGTTTTGCCGAGCTTGAAGGCTCAATGTGGTGTCAGGAAGAGGGGGAGGAGGTACCCTTTTATAAGGGAGGAGAGGGGCTCCTTTGGAAAAACTAAAAATATTATTTTATTATGAGGTCAAGATCGGTTTTAAATAGCTCCAAATTGATTTATTTCGAGACTAAGGTGGGTATGGGTCGATATCCTCTCATAAAATAGAATTTATACAAGTTTAGGTTCCTATTTTAACCATATAATTTAGATTTAACATCATGTTAAATAATTTTACTTTTACCGTGTCTTCTTGTGTTCTTATACTATAAGGTTAATAAACTTACTATAAGCAGCCAAAAGAACCCCAAGTTGTTTATAATTAATATATATAACCTTATCTAAGTCATTTGACCGAACCTTAGATTTTTAGGAATAAAATAACAATTAATAATATAATATTTGTTTCAAAAACTATTTTATGTCAATTTTTAAACTAATTAGTAATTGATTTTTGTGAAAATCATAACAGAATGATTAGTTAGAAAAAAGTAAATCCAATTAATACTAACATATCATATTAACCTAGAAAATTAATGTAATTCATTAAAAGTCTCAAATTATATTTATTTGGACATTTATAACATCAATTATGTCAATATTTCATTAATAAGATAATTATTGCATCACCATTGTGTCATAAATAAATTAATGTATTTAAAGTCTAAAAATTACAAATAAAATATCATCATGTAGGAAATATTTTTATAATTTTAAGGAATATTTATAGTCGAATTTATCACATTTATAACCTTATATTAAAAATTATTTAGTTATTAAACTTTGATTTTAACTATTTTAACCCTTCTTTAAATAAATTAATAATAAATGTCCTAATCTAATCCAAGTGGGCCTAAATGGTCATATTTTATTCCTAAGGTTGTTTTTGGTCGAATTACAGTGATCCAATAGAATTAGGACATGTTTTAGGATAATAATAATATCATTTTAACCCTTAATTACCCTATTTACATTTAACCGTGGTAAAAGAAGTAAAAAGTTACTATTCACCAAAAATTATTTTCATCTCATTGAACCACATTTTACTTACTGACATCAACTGTGTCTCTCGGATTTTTGAAATTGCACTCACAAAAGTGGTAAAATTACGTTTTGTGAAAAATTCAGTTTTTTTAACAGCCACTTAGTAGTTTCACTATTCATCAAAAATTGAAATTTTTCAGAAAAATACCAAAATTTCACCCTAGGCTAATTTCGATATTCCGAATCCAAAAATAAAGTCAATTTTGAAAAATAAAATTTATAATATATCAAAAAGTGGTTATTACTATTCATAACGGCTGGTTTTAATAATATTTTAATAGCATATCGTTGTTTAGTGAAACTCAGTATTGCGTACGACGCAAGCTATCGAGGAAGGTCGCGATTGCCTGTAAAGAAAGTCAAGCAAGTGAAAGATTCCTTTGATGATTTATATATCATAAAAGTCTCGGGTGTTACATTCTACCCCCCTTAAAATGAATTTCTCCCTATAAATTCATCACTTTGTAACAAACAGATGAGGATACCTCTCCCTCATCATATCCTCAAGCTCCCATGTAGCTTCTTCTAATTGGTGGTTCCTCCATAAAACATTCACCAATCGAGTGGTCTTGTTTCGTAGGACTTTTTTGCTACGATCCAGAATCTCTATCGGATGTTCTTCATAAGAAAGATCTTGCTCCAGTGGTACAACTTCTGAGCTGAGTACATGTGAAGGATCAGGTATGTACCTTCTCATGAGAGATACATGGAACACATCGTGAACTTGAGAGAGATTCGGTGGAAGCGCCAATCGGTAAGATACCTTCCCAACACGATCCAGTATTTCGAAAGGACCGATATATCTAGGGCTCAACTTCCCCTTCTTTCCAAATCTCATAACCCTCTTCCAGGGATATATTCTTAAGAACACTTAATCGCCCACTTCAAACTCTAGGTCTTTTCTTTGGTTGTCGGCATAACTTTTTTGTCAACTCTGAGCTGCTCTTATGTTTTGTTGAATAGATCTGACCTTTTCTTCCATTTCATCAATGATATCAGGTCCTAATAGCTTTCTTTCCCCAACTTTATCCCAGCAAGTTGGAGTCCTGCATTTCCTTGCATAGAGAGCTTCATAAGGAGCCATCTGAATACTGGAGTGAAAGCTATTATTATAAGAAAATTCCACCATAGGTAGGTGTTGATCCCAACATCATTTAAAATCCATAGAGCAGGCTCTCAACATATCTTCTAGAGTTCGAATTGTTCTTTCAGACTGACCGTCTGTTTGAGGATGATAAGCAGTGCTGAAACTCAACTCTGTATCCAGAGTATGCTGAAGAATTCGCCAGAACATTGAGGTAAACCTCGGATCCCGATCAGATATAATAGAAATTCGTACTCCATGCAATCTTACCACATCCTTTACATATATCCTAGAAAGATGATCCAGAGAAAAATCCTCTCTAATAGCAATGAAGTGTGCGGACTTTGTAAGACGATCAACTGTGACTGAGATAGCATTATTGCCTTTGGATGTTTTAGGAAGTCTGGTGACAAAGTCCATAGTGATTTTTTCCCATTTCCATTCGGGTATGGGTAATGGTTGTAACATACCATTAGTCTTCTGTCTCTCAACTTTAACTTACTGACAAACCAAGCATCAAGAGACATATTCAGCAATATCTCTTTTCATGCCATCCCACTAGAAGTACTCTTTCAGGTCCCTATACATCTTCGTGCTTCCAGGATGAAAAGAGAATGAAGAACTATGAGCCTCATCCAGCAACACCTTATTTAATTCGGGGATGGGAGGAACACAAACCCGATTCTTGAACTTTATTATCCCATCACAATCAAGGTTGAATTCAAGAACATTTCTCACCTTCTTTTGTAACTAGACAACTTCTTTCTGTGACTCTTTAATATCCAAATGTATAGATGGGTGAACATTCATTTGAGAAAGATACGATTTTTCCCCTTTCATTATAATTCCAAGATCCATACTTTGTAAATCCATAAATATTGGATCTTTTGTGATCCTCATCATGAATAAACTGGCATGGTCTTGTCGACTTAATGCATCTTCCACCTTGTTTGCTTTCCTAGGGTGGTAATGGATTGAGCAGTCGTAATCCTTAATCAGCTTCAACCATCTTCTTTGGCACATATTCAGCTCCTTTTGTGTGAAAATATACTTTAAACTGTTATGATCAGTATAAATGTCACACCTTTTTCCATAAAGATAATGCCTCCAAATCTTTAATTCAAAGATTACCGCAGCTAACTCCAAATCATGAGTTGGGTAATTTTGCTCATGTATTTTCAACTGTCGTGAGGCATAAGATATCACCATATCATTTTTCATAATAACACACCCCAATCCCTTCTTGGATGCATCACTGTAGATCACAAACCTTTCTCCACTGCAATTCAGTGTGAGCACAGGTGCACTGGATAACCTTCTTTTCAACTCCATGAAATTCTCCTCAAATTCTTCCTTCCAATCAAACTTAACTCCTTTCCAAGTCAACTTGGTATGTGTATTAGATAGTCGTGAAAAATCATTCAAAAAACATCGATAATATCCATCCAAACCAAGAAAACATCAGATCTCAGTTACGGTTGTCGGTCTTGACCATCTTTCGATGACATCTGTTTTTGCTGGATCCATAGATATCCCCTCTTTTTTGATTATGTGACCCAAAAATGAAACTTTTTGAAGCCAAAATTCACACTTGGTAAATTTGGCATAAAGCTTCTCCTTTCTTAGGGTCTTCAATATAATTCTCAAGTGATCTTCATGTTCTTACTTGATCTTTGAATAGATAAGAATATCATCTATAAAGACTACCAAAAAATGATCAAGATAGTCTCTAAAGACTCTATTCATCAGATCCATGAAGATAGCATGGGCATTATTAAGACCAAATGGCATCACAATAAATTCATAGTGTCCATACCTTGTACGAAATGTCGTCTTTGGTATATCCTCCCTTTTGACCCTTAATTGATGATACCCTAAACGAAGATCAATCTTGGAAAAGTATTGAGCTCCGCATAGTTGGTCAAATAGGTCATCAATGCGTGGGAGAGGATATTTTTTCTTGATAGTGATCTTGTTATGTTCTCAATAATCAATGCAGAGTCTCATTGATCCATCTTTCTTCATAACAAACAGAACAGGTTCTCCCTAAGGTGATGCACTAGGGCGTATTAACCCCTTATCAAGATTCTCTTGGATTTGCTTCTTCAAATCCTGCAACTCAATTGGGATCATTCTATAATGTGTCTTTGAAATAGGCAAGGCACCCGGTACGAGTTCTGTTGAAAACTCAACTTCACGATTTGGTGGAAGACCCAGTAATTCCTCCAGAAAGAAATCATCAAAATCCCATACAATGGGAATATTCCTAACAATGAGTTTCTCACCAACCATTTGAAATAAATAACCTTCATTTAGTGGAATCAAGACCCATAATATGGAATAAATTTCCACTGGAAGGTTATGTTCATCCTTGCATTGATAGACGATCATAGATTGATCTGGAATATGAAATGTGACTTCCCTTATTTGGAAATTGATATGAGCTCCATATAAAGAAATCCAATCCATGCCAAGAATCACATCAAATTCCACTATAGGAAGGATCACAAGATTTACAGGAAGCACTTTCCCACAAACTTCGATCGGAGAAGAATTATAAACTTTTGATGCGTCTGTTGTGCCATTAGGGGTTGTCACAGCTAACTCAACATCTAATTGTTGAGGTAATACGGTGATATCCTTAGAAAATTCTTCAGAAATAAAGCAGTGGGTGGATCTAGAATCAAATAAAACATTTGCTACTTTAGAGTGGATGGTAAGTGTACCTTTCACCACATCATTATCTTACTCCACATCGCTGATAGAAATTGCATGTGACTTTCCTTTGTCTTTGGCCTTAAGAGTTTGTTGACGTCGACCATCATCATCAACCCTTGGATTTGGGCATTGATTGAAATAATGCCCCATCTCCTTGCACTTGAAATAGTGTAGTGTATTAGGTTCATTCTGTGTATCATTTCCTTTGTTTGCATCATTAGACATCTTCTTCCCATCATTGCGGCATTAAAATGCCCGATGACCTTCCTTTCCACATTTGAAACATTTACTTGTCCCTTTAAGACGACTTCCTCCATGTTTCTTTCCAAACTTTGAGCATAAGGGAAAGCTGATCTTTTTTTCAGTGTGCTCTTTAGATTTTCCTTTGAATTCCATTTTCCTCTTCTTATCAAACCCATATGACTAATGGGTTACTCCAATCTCCATCTCGACCTTGAGAGCACATCGAACGATTTCCTCATAGCTATTGAAGTCCCTTATGGGTAACTCCCTTAGAAGACTTGGTTTTAAGCCACTAATGAATCGATCGATCTTACTCTCAGGTTGGATAATAATACTAGAAGCGTACCTTGCAAGTCTTGTAAAATTTTCTTCATAGGTACCAACAGATTCATCATCCTTTTGCTTCAGTTCAAGAAACTCCTTCTCCATCTTTGTTCAGAGAATACGAGGGATGTACTTATTGAAAAATAAGTTCTTGAACTCGTCCCATTCCATGGACTCAATTTCATCTCTTTGCCTCGTATTCTTGATAAGATTCCACCATTTATCCGCATCACCTTCCAAACGATACACTACTAAGATGACTTTATCATGTTCAGAACATTGAAGAACTGAAAATATCTTTTCAGTAGTACTAATCCATTGTTCAGCAACTAATGGATTAGTAGACCCGCTGAATAAAGGTGGACGCTGCCTCATGAAGGATTCAACAGAATTTTGCTCCTTCCTTTGCTCGTTTGGAAGTCCTGCATGATTCGTAGCTTGAGAAAGTTGTGTGATCATCGCTACAAGATTTTGCATTCCAGCTCCCATAACGTTTGGTTGCTCAGGGGGACAATCATTGCATTGCCCATCGCATTCCGTATTAACACGGTTCCTTCGGGTTCCAGCCATTGACTAAAACCAAAAAGAATAGTGTGAGAAACACTAATTATAATAGGAAAACCACATAATCAAGAATAAAATTTCACACTTAAGGTCGTATCCTAGGTTATTCATGGCAATTTCTAAAACACTAAGACTGTGTTCTATGCTTAGACTTATCCTTAGGATTCTTACTAAGGCTTTCACATCCTAGTTTCCAAAGGATGACTATACCTTTCCTATGATACCAACTATAACGGTCTGAAATTACTTCCAGTGGACTATAATTATTACCTATCAGGGAAATCCATGGGCGGCTACACCCCCTGGGCAGGACACACCACCATCCCCATTGGCAGCCATTTCCTCATGAAGCCCTTGGGTGGAGAGACATGCTTCATCCAAAGCTCACATGTGAGAGTTCCCAAGGATCAGATACATTCCTACCTCCTTTGCCTCTGATAACAACTATAACAACCCATACATTACATAAATTGTTATTACTTCAGAATTAAATCACACTTATTACAACATATAACAAAACCAAGAAAGGACCGTATAGGTATAGTGTCTTTAGAAACTGGGAAACATAAAAAACTGGTTCATAAAGAGTCTACACTGTCTCCCATTTATTTCATCATATCTATAGTCCCTTTTGACATATCTTACTTAATAACCGTCTTCCTGACCTGGGGAAAGAAAACATACAAAAGGGTGAGCACAAATGCTCAGGAAGGGTAAACAAAAGAAATATCAATCACATCATATACATAAGAACATAACTTTTAGAAATCTTAACCTGGAAAAGAGATCATAATATATTAACATGGGATAAATCATAGAAGTGAAATTTAATCCCAATAATAATAACTTAAAACATGAAACTTTGTGGCATACACACATAATCATAGAGAATAATTTCTTGTTAGTCAAGACTCATTTCTAAGACTATCTTAGTGGACAAAGTCCATTTCTGAACCGAGTTCACTCCTCATTTCAGTCATGTTTCACTGAACCGGTTTAACATGTCGTTCCAACCATGTCTATCTCATGAGATATAAAATCTTTACCCAATGCATTGGAGGGAGATATAGGTCCCTCCCATCTCATAATGATACCATTCTTATATGTTCCACAAAATCATAAATCATACATCATTGCATAACTTGTGTAAAAAAATGGGATTCTTAAACATCATGACATCATAAAACAATTCATATAAGATAAAGAAATTCATAAAAATAATTCCATCAAAATATAATCAAATCAATGTAATAATAGGGATAGAAGAAGAACCGTATATTATCTTAGAAGGAAAATAATTTTGATAAAACACTTGAACTCCATTCTTGAGGAAAATATCCTTTCAAAAACATTTTCATTTCTTAACATGTCATACAATTTTAAACTAAAAGAATTTGATTAAAAATAAACTTGAAAACTTGTAAAGGAAGCTTCTTGGAAATAATGTTTTAAAAATACATTTATACCGTACAAGTTAAAAAAACATTCTTCCTATACATTTGTCGGAAAAGTCAAAAAGTACCTCTTACAAAAAATGACAAATGATTCCTTTCTTATCTTTTACTAATAACTCACATAAGGGTAAAATTGGATTTAAACAACTATAGGTGGATGGAAATAATATTACATATTGAGGAAACATGGATGTGGACGATAAAATACACCCCAGTAATTACCAAAGTATAAACAATATCGGATAAAAATGAGATGTGATATTTCCCTTACCTTAGGTCCGATTTGCTTCGTAAGTGTCCAAACCTCATGTATAATGATTTAAATAATGTTATTGACTTATTCCAGAATCATACTAAATGTTATGATATCATAATGGTTTACTTATGACTTTATATTACCCGTTCTTTTGTAAATTCCATGTTGAAGAGCGTTTTGGGTAAAATCATTTCATTTGTCATCTGTGTTTTGACTTGTAATTATTCATATGATTACTTAGATCATGATTACTTAATTTTAAAATATAAAACATGATTTATATATAATATATACTCTGAATATACATATATATAATAGATCAGTAAATGGAAAGAAATACACCGTTCATGGAGACGGTAGGTCGTACGTACGCATGAATGCTGTTTTTGTTTCCTTATTGAGTTGAATGGAATTAAGTAGATGACATACATATTTATACACATAAATCTTGTATCATTATTATGTCATATATTTCATGATTACATATTATATATACTTTATAATCATTCATGAATGGTTAATGTGGAGAATGAATCTCATTGCGTCGTGGAGACGGTAGTCCGTACGTACGCACGAGCGATGATATCGTTCTCATTATTGTGGAATTTTATTGGAGTGTATGTATACTATTTCAGAATCAATATCAATTTAAAATAATCATATATTGTTATTATGTACACCATAATACCCATCCAATTATGGTGGTGGTGGAAAATAGATTACACCACGGCGTGGAGACGGTATTCCGTACGTACGCTTGCGTGGTGATTTCATTTTCCGTAGGATGGATAGATAGTGAAATATGGTTTTTTTATACTTATAATAACATATCAGTATATGAGTGATATTGATGTTATTACTTCAAAATGAAACATCCTAATAAGAAGAAGTTGAAGAAGAAAGAAGCTTGAAAGAATCGGTAGAAGAAATTACCTCTTCTTCGATACACCTCTTTGAAACCTCCTATTAGGGAACTATGATTGGTCTTTGAAGAAGACCAGAACCTCTAAAATGTTTCTAGGGAAGTTGATGAAAGAATTTGGCAGGGGTGTTCCGAGCTTGAAGGCTCAAAGTGGTGTGAGTAAGAGGGGGAGGAGGTACCCTTTTATAAGGGAGGAGAGGGGCCCCTTTGGAAAAACTAAACATATTATTTTATTATAAGGTCAAGTTCGGTTTTAAATAGCTCCAAATTAATTTATATCTAGGCTATGGTGGGGATGGGTCGAAATCCTCTCATCCAATAGAATTTAGACAAGTTTAGGTTCCTATTTTAACCTTATCATTTAGATTTAACATCAAGTTAAATAATTTTACTTTTACCGTGTCTTCTTGTGTTCTTATACTGTAAGGTTAATAAACTTACTATAAGTAGCCAAAAGAACCCCAATATGTTTATTATTAATATATATAACCTTATCTAAGTCATTTGGCCGAACCCTATATTTTTAGGAATAAAATAACAATTAATAATATAATATTTGTTTTAAAAACTATTTTATGTCAATTTTGATACTAATTAGTAATTGATTTTTTTGAAAATCATAAAAGAATAATTAGTTAGAAAAAAGTTAATCAAATCAATATTAACATATCATATTAACATATAAAATTAATTTAATTCATAAGAACTCTCAAATTATATTTATTTCGGCATTTATAACATCAATTATGTCAATATTTCATTAATAAGATAATTAATGCATCATAATTGTGTTATAAATAAATTACATTATGTAAAGTCCAAAAAATTCAAATAAATAATCATTATGTAGAAAATATTTCAAGCTTTCTAATGAATATTTTTATTCGAATTTATCTTATGTATAGCCTTGTATTAAAAATGATTTAGTTATTAAACATTGATTTTAACTATTTTAACCCTTCTTTAAATAAATTAATAATAAATGTCCTAATCTAATCCATGTGAGACTAAATGGTCATATGTTATTCCTAAGGTTGTTATTGGTCGAATTAAACTTATCCAATAGAATTAGGACATGTGTTAGGGTAATAATAATATCATTTTTACCCTTAATTACCCTATTTACTTATAACCGTGGTAAAAAAAAGTAAAATGTTACTATCCACCAAAAATTATTTTCATCTCATTGAACCACATTTTACTTACTGATCTCACTCCTGTCTCTCTGATATTTAAAATTCCACTCACAGAAGCGGTAAAATTTTGTTTTATGAAAAATTCAGTTTTTTTAACAGCCACTTAGTATTTTCACTATTCATCAAAAATTGAAAGTTTTCAAAAAAATACCAAAATTTCACCCTAGTCTAATTTCGATATTATGAATCCAAAAAAGAAGTCAATTTTGAAACATAAAATTTAAAAAATTCCAAAAAGTGGTTATTAATATTTATAACGACTAGTTTAAATAATATTTTAAAAGCATATCATTGTTTAGTGAAACTCGGTATTGCGTACGACGCAAGCTATCGAGGAAGGTCGCGATTGCGTGTAAAGAAAGCCAAGAAAGTGAAAGATTCCTTTAATTATTTATATAACATAAAAGTCTCGGGTGTTACATTCCAAGACTAAAAATAAGATTTTGTCAGGGCCTTGTTCCAAGACACTAGTTTGTCTCATTAGACCTATCGATGCACCGAGGAGCTATAGCGGGCTCCACCCATCACTTACTAAGTCCACTGCATTCCTCATATGAATAGTTGAAACATAACATAAACAATCATATTAAAACTAGCATACGAAATTTCAATACATTAACCATAAACCATTAATAGTATAAAAATAGAACATTCATATTCAAACATATCATAACTCCTTCAATTCAAAATGGATGATTGTATTATAATAAATCAACCTCAATAAAAAATAATATCTAGTAAAGGACACTGACATAATTAAAAATGATGAGTAAATAATTTTGAGGGAAAAATAATTTTTGTAAAATCATTTAAAAGTAAAACATTTATAAAGGAAGTAATTTAAAATATATTTTTGAATAAAAGTGTCCCATACCACTTTGAAAAGTTTTAAAATAACTATCATTTCAAAAGATTCATGTCCATATAAATAAATCCTTAAAATCATTTTGAAAACATGTACATTAGTTAAAAATATTGAGAAATTTAAATTTTTAAAAAAAATTAAATTCTGAGCATGATAAAGAGTACCTTTAACAAATCCTTAAAATAATCATTTTGAAATCACTTTTAAGAAAAATTGACATGGATGATAAAAATTTCCAAGTAAATACTTACACAAAGACAATCTCGGATAATAATGAGATTGAGAAATTAACCCTTACCAATTTGGTAACTTACAAAACATACACCCCATGAAAGAGGTATCATACAATGAATATGTAAATACACATAAACTAAATTTTATTACACAAAGAATATAATTATGGGAAGTAAATACACCACACAAAAGGTAATAGTGGCAATATGACACAAATCTCACAGGAATAAGGAGTGAGATGAAAACCACTTACCCAACACTTTCCATTAGTTGAGTGTACGTTTAACCTCTTGTATGAAGATCGTAGTATGTCATTAAATTATACCAGAACCGTATTAATATTTATGATACCATACATTATTCATTTATGACTTCATACTAGCCATTTAATAATAATTTCCTTGTTAAATTAACATTTTGGGTAATAATCCTTTTCTATATCTACGTGTTTTAACTTGTTACTATTAATTGTATCACTTAGATCCTGATTTAAATACTTCCAGAATATAAAAAATTATTTATATATCATATATATTTAGAATATAAATATGTATAATAGACATATATATGAAATGGAAAACACTATTTACGGAGACGGTAGTCTGTACGTACGCATAAACGTTGTTTCCGTTTTCATAAGGTTTTGAACGAAACTAAGTGAATAAAATATATTTAAGTACATATATATATATATATATATATCTAGTAGGATTGTTATGTCATATATTAAAAACATAGTAGTAATATAAATTTTTATAATCATCTATGAATGGTGAATGTGGAAATGAATCTAATCGCATTGTGTAGAAGGTAATCCGTACGCACGCACGAGTGGCAATATCATTTCTTTAAAGGTGTGGAATTGGATGGTATATTAATTTTACAGAGACATTATCATGTTATTTTCATTATTTATATATGTATTACACGTCATTATATCCATCCAAATGACATAGTTCTGAATAAAAAATTACACCACGACGTGGAGATAGTAAGCCGTATGTAGGAACAGATGGTGAAATTATCATTCATAAGAAGGATAGAATAATGAATATGGTTGTGAAATATTTATAACAACATCACAGTATATGTAAGATACTTGATTTATTATTTTATAATGTAAATAATAACGAAATAAGTAGTGGAAGAAGAATGGAACTTGAAAGAGGGTGGTGAAATCATTACCTCTTCTTCGGGTTTTTCCTTTTTATTTGATCAAAAGGGCTTCGTAGGTTGGATTTATGAACAAACCAAGGCCTCTAGGTTTAAGTGATGGAAGTTGGGGGAATATTTGGGCAGGGTATGTCCGAGCCAAATGTCTTATAATATGTTAATTAGAGTGAAGGGGGAGTGCCCTTTTATAAGATGGGTGAGGGGAACCTTAGGAAAAACTTAAAATATTATTTTATAATAAATTCATTTTCAGTTTATAATGGCCAAAAAATGAGTTATTTAAATGATAATGTAGGTATGGGTCGAAAACCTCTCAACCAATAGGTTTTATACTGGTTTAGGTCACCATATTAAACATAACTTTTAGATTTAACTCTTAGTTAAATAGTTTAACTTTTACCGTGTATTCTTGTATTATTACTCTATATGGTTAATAAACTTACTATAAACATCCAAGATAACCTCATGTGGCTAATTAATGATATATATAATATTAATTAAGCCCTTTTGAGGAACCTTATTTTTTAGGAATGTTATATCAACCAATAATATAGTATTGTTTTAAATATTAATTTATGTCAATTTTTACACTATTTGGTATTTAGTTTTTGTAAAAGTAATAACATCATTATAAAATTGAAAAAGAAACCTTTAATGATCCCTATCATGTCATATTCACCTATAAAATTCATGGATTTCATATAAACTTTGAAATTATAATTATTTTAATGTTTATAATTCCATTTATTTGATTCTTTCATGAATAAGGTAATTACTGCATCATCATTGTATCATAAATAAATTTATTTATCTAATGTATAAAATTTATAATTAAAATACAATGATGTATAAAATCCTTTTATATTTATAAATAATATTTATAATATAATTTCTCTTATGAATAACCCTATATTAAAAAAAATAGTTATTAAACGTTGATTTTAACTCTTTTAACTCTTCTTTAATTAAATAATAATAAATTTCCTAATCAAATCCAAGTGGACCAAAATGATAATATGATATTCCTGAGGTTCATTTTGGTCGAGATACACTTGTAAAATATAATTAATACATTTGTTAGGGTAATATAAATATCATTTTTACCCTTAATTACCCTTTTTATTTTTCACCATGGTAAATAAAAGTAAAAAGTAACTATTCACCAAAAATTATTTTTATCATACTGAACAACATTTTAATACTTGATATTAACCCTGTCTCTTGTATTTTTGAAATTCAACTCACAGAAGCAATAAAATTATATTTTATGTGAATTTTCAAATTCTCCTAGGAGGTGGGTAAAAGACGGTGAAAAGTTCAATAAAATTCTTATATATCTAAAATTATTATAAACTAACTCCATGAATTAAATTGAACTTATATAGGTATTATGTATCTATTTTGAACTAAAATAAATTTAATTAAAATAAATAATTATTTAAATATAAAATCATTTTTAAACATTAACTTAGTGCTTTTTCACTATTCATAAAAAATTGAACGTTTTCAGAAAAATACCAAAAAATCACCCTAGGCTAGTTTAGATATTAAAAATCCAAATATGATGTCTATTATACCAAGTTAAAATCATATAAGTTTCATTTAATAATTTAAAATTAATTCCTGTTGTCAAAACCAAAAGGTGTATTTTTAAGAAACAATATCTTTCAAAAGATTGACACTTCTTTATGTCTAATCTCAATGTAAAATTACATAAAATTACCAGAATTGGATAAAATTGTAAAAATATAAAATATTTATACTTCCAAACCATTAAAATTTATAATTTATCACTATAAAGTATTTTTATTTAAAAAAAATCAGTTAATATATAGTATTTTTCACTATTTACCAAAATATGATTGTTATCAGAAAGAAACCAAAAAATTATTGAAACTAAATTATTATGTACTAATTCTAAAGAAGAATTTTATTTTGTCAAACTGAATATATAAAAGTTTCAAATATTGGATTTAAAAATGGTTCACCATTAAAAGGTGGTAAATGTGCATTTTTTGAAAAATACTTCTTTTATCTGAAAAAATGAATTAGTTCTTAAATTATGTCTAAGAAACTCATAATATGGATTAAATAATTATAAAGATTATATATAGTTAAAAATTTAGTTAATACTATACATAACCACATTTGAACAACTACATTGGTATGTTTTGGTGTGCTTTAACTCGGTGTTGTGTGTAGTGCAAGTTATTGAATTATTTTGAAGAAATAATGTACTTTGAAATCTCGGGGTGTTACATTCTTCTCTCCTTCAATAAATTGCATCCTAGCAATTTTAAATTGTTCATCAAAAATAAAATGCGGAAATTAGAAAATACTTCGTGGGAAAACCCACATCGAAAATTGGGTTAATAAAATTTAGTCTTAATAAGAGAAAAAGGGGAATGAAAAACTCACCACCAAATTATGATCTAGATTTGGAGAACATTGGTGGAAATTATAGACACATAATTGGAGGGTAAATGTAAATATTTAAAGGGAGTGATTGATTTCATCAATTATAAAAAAATTAGAATTGTGGGCATCAAATCCACCAATCTATGATGATTTAAAATACCATCGGTTCAAAAAAACATAAGGTATTAGGATAACACAGTTTTGGTTTTAATATCCCTTCCCTAAAGTTTAATAATTAATTTATCCATAAAATTAGAGGAATATATATATATATATACATGATAAGTAGAGTTTAATCCTTCATCTAATTTCTACCACAAACTCATCTTTCACTCAAAAAGATAATAAAACATTAAAAAATTTCTATTTATCCTATTCGTTTCGGGTTTAAAAAATGAATTTATAATTCATCTACCAAACCCTTTAAAAAACTACATTATTCAATCCATGACATCACGTGGGTTAGTGATAGGTGATACACCTTTGTCTCCCTTCGGTTGCGGGTTCATGTCTCGCGGCCTTGCCGGACGCGACGGGTTACCGCCCGACCTCAGGGTTTTTCTTTTTATGGAAATCCAAAAATAACCTTAACAATAGTATCCAATTTCAATCATAATCGATTACATCCTTTATAATTATCCAAAATACTTATATCCAAACTCTCAATCCAAAATTTATAAGGATGTTAAACATAATGAGGATCCTTTTTTCCATGTAATAACATGTGAACGCCTTCATCATGTATTCTTTTACAACACCACAACATCCTGAATTTCCAAAATCAACCATCTCTTATTCCAAAAAAACAACCTCATTATCATGACCATATTAAGGATTACCTTTCCTTCAACCATGTATTTTCCAAAATGTATAGCTTACTATTAAGTCACTTTTCATAGAACCAAAAAATCTCAAATCATCAATAAAATAGTACTACAGTACAATCCCTGTTTATCTCAATAATTCACGTAACTAGTATACTATTGATACAACACTCAAATGAATTTATTCTATAATAACAACATAAGAACAATAGTCATTCCTCTTCATCTGAGGTAGTATCATAACGTTATTATTATCAAATAACATCATTTGCAGTATACTCTTATGAATGGGACATTGTTTTGTGCAGTGTCTCAACGCCTTTCAGATGAAACATTTTACATTTGAAAACATTTTCTTAACCATTAAATCATGTACTTAGTGTCCTTTTTTTCCACACTTATAACAAACTCTCATTCCCTTCAAGCATTAACCAAGTTGATTCATTCTACATTTATTTCATATTGTAAAATCCTTCTTTTCCCTTCTCCCTTTATCCATCTTTCTCTCTTCCATCCATTTCTTCTCTTGAATCCCTTCAAACCCATAGGACTCAGAGAATTATTTACTTATCTTATTAACACAAGATACTATTTACTCATATGTTTAGAATACATGGAACACTATTTCCCTTCTAAATTTTGGCTTAATACTATGAAAGATATGATCCTTCTTACTCTTTTGAACATATGTATTGTTGGAGTTCACATTCCTTCTACAGGGTGCCATTTCTATACAATGGCATACACAATGTTAGTTTATGAATTGAAATGAATAATTCCAAACTTGTAAAATACCTAACAAAAATTGAACAGTTTATGGATTTAATCCATAAAAATATTTACTTTGAGGAGATATATACTCGTAAATCCTTCATAATGATTTGTAAAAAAATGAGAATTATCCAAAGAATATCCCCTTGGAGTGTCGTAACCAAGAGTGAATCAAGACCCATTGTCGTACACCAGTTCCCATTCGAGTCTAGCTCAAAGCGGTATTTTTTGGTTTTACCCGTAGGTACATCTGTGTTAGAGCTGCCTCTTCCTACTCGTATCCATACTTGCATGTATTTTCTTGTAAAACTCAAAACATCTCTCCATTACCAAAATTCTAGGATGTTCTTCTATACTAATCCTTGAAGTCTATCTTAGGGTAATTTTCTCTAATCAAAGTTTATCAAAATCTAGTTTCCAAGGTTATTGCTAAACCTCCCTATGATATCAACTCTAACACCCTGACCCCAGTTACCCAGAGTCGGTGCATTATTTTAATACATTGGCATGATTACAAGGAATCAAGTCCTGAAGGAGAGATCAGTTTAGATGTCTTGGAAAATAGATTACATACATTAACTTTACATTAAAATTTTAAACATAAAACACAACATAAATAATCATTTACTAATTCCATTATTCCCTTTTCTTAACCCTTCATATCAATAACAATACAATTCTTGGAATCTTGTGAAAAATAAAACATAGAAAAAGGGTGAGCTCAAATGCTCAGTAAGGGTAAGCAATGCAGCGGAAACATTCATAAATAAGCATAAATATTTAAGACAATGTATAACTAAAACAAAATACTTTTAAACTTGAAGTTTAGCATAATATGGAAAAATAAAATGAAATAATTCCATTTACTAATTCACATGGATATTCTACTAGTCAAATAATCACACGCAATATTAATAAACACTTTCATAATGATGGAATGCATAATGCCAGACTATCATAACCTCACAGTCAAGGCCTTGTGCCGAGAATAAAAATAGTATTTTGTCAAGTCCTTGTTCTAAGACACTAGTTTATCTCAAGAGACCTACCAATGCATCGTGGAGCTATTGAGGGCTCCACCCATCACTTATTAAGTCCACTACATTCCTCATATGAATAGTTGAAACATACTATAAACATTCGTATTAAAACTAGAATATGAAATGTCAATACATTAACTATAAACCCTGAATGGTATAAAAATAGAACATCCACAGTCACAAATATCATAACTCATTCAATACTATATAGAATATTGTATTATAATAAATCAACCTCAACCAAAAATAATATCCAATAAAGGATGCTGACATAGTTGAAAATGATGAGTAAAACTTTTTGAGAGAAAAATCCTTTTTGTAATATCATTTAAAAGTCACACATTTATAAAGGAAGTAATTTAAAAGATATTAAAGAATAAAAGAGTCCCATACCAATTTGAAACTTTTTAAATGAATTATCATTTCCAAACATTCATGACCATATAAATAAATCCTTAAAATCATTTTGAAAACATGGACATTAATTAAAAAGATTTAGAAAGATAAATCTTTAAAACAATTAAAATTATGATCTTGATAAAGAGTACCTTTCAAAAATCCTTAAAATATTCATTTTGTAATCATTTTTATGAAAAATTGACATGGATGATAAAAATGTCCCAGAAAATACTTATACATAAACAATCTCGGATAATAATGAGAATGAGGAATTAACCCTTACCAATTTGGTAACATATGAAACATACACCCCATGAAAGAGGTATCATATAATTAATATGTAAATACACATAAAATAAAGTGTATTACACAAAGAATACAATTATGGGCAGTACATACACCACACAAAAGGTAATAGTGGTAATATGGCATGAATCTCACGGGAATATGGAGTGAGATGAAAACCCCTTACCTTGCACTTTCCTTTAGTCAAGGGTACGTTTAACCTCCTGTATGAAGACCTTAGTATGTTATTAAATTCTTCCAAAACCATATTAATATTTATGATATCATACATTATTCATTTCTGACTTTATACTACCCATTTAATAATAATTTTCATGTTAAATTAACATTTCGGGTAAAAATCGTTTTCTTTATCGTACGTGTTTTAACTTTTTACTCTTCATTGTATCACTTCGATCCTGATTTAAATACTTCCAGAATATAAATCATGATTTATATACCATATATATTTAGAATATAAATATTTATAATAGTAATATATATGAAATGGAAAACACTATTTATAGAGACGGTAGTCCGTACATACGCATAAACGTTGTTTCTGTTTTCATAACGTATTGAACGGAACTAAGTGAATAAAATATATGTAAGTAAATATATATATATATATATATGTATTTATGTATGTATATTTATATCTCCAGTAGCATTATTATGTCATATATTACAAACATATTAGTAATATATATTTTTATAATCGTCGATGAATGGTGAATGTGGAAATGAATCTCATTGTGTGGCGGGGATGGTAATCCATATGTATGCACGAGAGACAATATCATTTTCTTAATGTTGTGGAATTGAATGGTATATTAATTTTACAGAGAAATTATCAAGTTGTTTTCATTATTTATATATATTTTACTCATCATTATATCCATCCAAATAACATAGTGTTGAATAAAAAATTACACCATGGCGTGGAGACGGTAAGCCGTACGTTCCAACGCATGGTGAAATTATCATTAATAAGATGGATAGAATAAAGAATATAGTAGTGTAATATTTATAATAATATCAAATTATATAGAAGATACTGGATTTATTATTTTAGAATGGAAATAACAATGGAAGAAGTAGTAGAAGAAGAAAGGAACTTGAAAGAGGGTGGTGAAATCATTACCTATTCTTTGGGTTCTTCCTTTTTAATTGATCAAAAGGGATGCTTAGGAAGGCTTTATGATCAAAATAATGCCTCTAGGTTGAATTTATTGAAGTTTAGAGGATATTTGGGCAGGTTTTGGATGATCCAAATGGCTTATAAGGTGTGAATTGGAGTGAAGGGGGAGTACCCTTTTATAAGAGGGGTGAGGGGCACCGTAAAAAAACATAAAACATTATTTTATAATAAATTAATTTTAGGTTTATAATGGATCCAAAATGAATTATTTAAATTATATGGTGGTTATGGGTCGAAAATCTCTCAACCAATAAGTTTTAGATAGGTTTAGGTCACTATATTAACGTTAACATTTAGATTTAACTCTTAGTTAAATAGTTTAACTTTTACCATGTCTTCTTTTATTCTTACTCTATATGGATAATAAACTTACTCAAAAAATCTTAGAGAACCTCAAGTGGCTCATTAATGACATAAATAATATTATTTAAGCCCTTTGGTAGAGATTTACGTTTTTTGGAATATTATATCAACCAATAATATAGTATTTGTTTTAAATATTAATTTATGTCAATTTTGACACTATTTGGTATTTCATTTTTGTGAAAGTCATCAAAAATTTATAACATAGAAAAAGATACATTTAATCATCCATATCAAGGTATATTCAACTACAAAATTTGGGGATTTAATAAAAACATTGAAATTATATTTAGTTTAATTTTTATAATACCATTTATTTGATTCTTTCATGAATAAGGTAATTACTGCATCATCATTGGGTCATTGATAAATTTATTTATTTAATGTCTAAAAATTATAAATAAAATACCATAATGTAGGAAATCTTTTTATATTTCATATTAATATTTATAATCGAATTTATCATATGAATTACCCTATATTAAAAATGTTTTAGTTATTAAACTTTGATTTCAACTCTTTTAACTCTTCTTCGAATTAAATAATATTAAATGTCCTAATCAAATCCAAGTGGACCTTAATGATAATATTATGTTCCTAATATTGTTTTTGGTCGAGATACAAATATCCAATATAATTAGTACATTTGATAGGGTAATATTAATATCATTTTTACCCTTAATTACCCTATTTACTTTTCACCGTGGTAAATAAAAGTAAAACATTACTATTCACCAAAAAATTAATTTTATCTTATTGAACCACATTTTACTACTTGATATTTACCATATATCTCGGATTTTTGAAATTCAACTCATAGAAGTGGTAAAATTATGTTTTATGTAAATTTTCAAATTCTCATAGGATGTGGGTAAAAAACGGTGAAAAGTTCAAAAAAATTTGTATATATCTAAATTTATTATAGACTGGCTCCAATGAATTACATTTAACTTATATAGGTATTATGTATCTATTTTTACCTAAAATAAATTTAAATAAAAAAAATAATTATTTAAATAAAAAAAATTTAAACAATAACCCAGTGTTTTTTCACTATTAATCAATAATTGAACGTTTTCAGAAAAATACCAAAAATTCACCTAAGGCTAATTTAGATATTCCAAATCCAAAAATGAAGTATATTTTATGAAATTGAAAAAACATAGAAGTTTCATTTATTAATTTAATATTAATTCCCATTGACAAAACCAAAAGGCGTAATTTTAAAAACAATATCTATCAAAAGATTGAAACATCTTTATGTCTAATCTCAAAGTGCAATTACTTAAAATTACCAGCATTGGATTAAATGGTAAAAATATAATCTATTTATACATCCAAAACAATATAATTTATAATTTAACACTATAAATTATTTTGATTAAAAAATTTGTTTTCAGTTATGATATAGTATTTTTCACTATTCACCCACATATGAAAGTTATTAGAAAAACACCCAAAATTTATTGAAACTAAATTCTTATGACCCAATTTTAAGGAAGAAGTTTATTTTGTCAAATTGAATATATAAAAGTTTCAAATATTGGATTTAAAAAGGGTTCACCATTAAAATGCAGTAAAAGTGCAATTTTAAAAAAATACTTCTTTTATCTTAAAAATTAATTAGTTCTTACATTATGTCTATTAATCTTGTAATATAGATTCTAAAATTATAAGGATTATATATAGTTCAAAATTTAGTTAATACTATTCATAACCGTATTTGAATGGCTAGTTTGGTAAGATGTGGTGTGCTTGAACTCAGTGTTGCGTGTAGTGCAAGTTATTAAATTATTTTGAAGTAATAACATACTTTAAAATCTTGGTGTGTTACATAATATGTTTTAGGGATCCACCGGTACAATGGTTATTGGTTTGTTATGATGTTCTTCTATTTTGGGGTCGAGTATGGGTTATTATGTGTTTGTGTGGGGTGATAATGATATATTTTATTGATTATTGATGAGAATTGGATCTTGTATTGAATAATATGTATCATGATATCCATAGATAGTACTAATGACCAGGGATAGAGAAAGATATATTGGGATTCATCGTGATATTTTTCACCATTCAGTATGTAATGGTTGGGCATTAGTGTCTTGTTGGTCTATTAATTCCTCTCCCCAATCAGGAGTAGAAGTGGGATGATGTAACTATTGATTTTTTGATAGTATTACCAAGTAAACATCTTTGGAATTATTTTTTGTGGGTTATTTTGGATTTACTAATTAAATTAGCCCACGTCTACTTTATTAGGGAGACCATCAACATTTATGTTTTGTGTTTTTCTTACCGGTGAGAGATAGTTCAGTTGCATGGTGTTCCAAGGAGGATTGATTATGATCAAGATAATCCTTTCAATTCTTAGTTTCTACAGGGACTAAATAAGGACTTGGTATCATAGTTTTTTATTTTAATTTCTTATCATCCTCACATTGGCAGCCTATCTGAGTGGACTATTTATATTTTAGAGGGTATTTTAGGAGCTTGTGTTTTGGATTTCTATGGTTCATGGGGAATAATTTGGAACTCATGGGGGATTAAAATAATAACATATTACAATAATAAATTAAAATGGATCCATTGATGTCCTCGTACAGAAGACCATATCATTCCCATATTTTCTAGTTAGAGGCTAGTGAGTAAATGCTTGTTGAGACTAGTCTTAAACATAATATGACTTAGCATGTTTAGTTGTTCATAAAAGTGGTTTGTGACAATGAAGGGAAAAAAATAATTTATAAACATACCATGGGAGCTAACCTCTAGTGTTTTAGGTTGGTCATTGGGTTTTTCTTTTCATTTCTCATAGGTTAATGTAACATTGTATCATAAAACAATGGAAGTTGGTTACTATGTTTGGCGAGCGTTTCAAGATATTAGAAAGGTTCAGTCTAGTGGAATATAGTTTGGACATCCCACCATGCTATACCACTATTCATGATGTGTTCCACGTGTAAAGTGTTCATAGATATCATTCTGACCCTTATCACATGATTGATGTTGATGATGTTGAGCTAGATGTTGATACGTCCTTCGAGGAGCATCTGAACTATTTCATGTACCGAAGTGAGAAGAATATCTAGAGGACGAGAATGCCTATAGTATGAGTATTGTGGTTTCATGGTAATGTTCAAGAATAAACCTATTATAGGGAGTCTAATGTGAGAGCTCAGTTTCTAGAATTGTTCATTGATACAACACAATAATGCTTGGAGCATCTCATGGATGAGATGCTATTTGGTGGGGAGGTTGTGTGTTCCCATATTTTTTTCATGTACTTCTACCTTTAATTTGTTTAATATAAATCTCTTTGATTTTGATGGTATTTAATTTATACCATTCTCTGTAGAGCCTTGGTTAAGAATGGGTTAAGTGTTGTTGGGGTGTAACATGAATAAGATGTGTATTCTGGCTGCAAAATAAAATTCACAGCCTAAGTTAATTGACACCCTACATGTTTTACACACCCTATAAACATGTCAAAAAGACTATTTTATGTCATATAAATTTTACACCATGTGAAATCTGTATTTAATTTTTTCAAAATGATAGGTGATGGATTTTGGGGAAAATAAAACAAAAACATGGAATCAACTTTTACATAATGTGAAAAAAATTCAGGACATGAAATTTTCACACCCAACCTATATAAAATCTTTATCATCTTTCATTTTTCAAATTTCATCATCTTTATTCGATTTAAAACACTAAACAAGCCTCTATATTCACTAAATACCATTCCTAGATGTTTTTTGAGAGTTTTCTAAATCATAAAGTGAACCCATGTTGGATCTTGGCATTATAGACCTATATTTTTAAATATGGAAGAATCTGATCACTACTATAGATGCCACGATTTTTCATCACCCTCTCCTTTTTTGAGGTTGGTGGTCTAAACAATATCCCTTTAGCCTAATTTAGTTATCCTTAGTATTTTCAATATGTTTGGCAATGTTATTACACCACGTGTCTGACCACATAAATTGGATAAGCCCTATTAAATTATAGTTGTTCATTTTAGATCGTTAATTGGATCTCGTTGGGTCCATAGGCATGAATACTGAGACCAATGGCCTCCCTCTTGGTGTTCCAACCTTGTAACATATTAAGACATGGTCAATTAGATATTAGCGACCTATAATAAATTGGGTAATTTTATTGAATGTTGGTTTAATATTCTTAATTTTCACAACATATATATTGTCTGGTTGACTATATTAGAATAACTTAGACTAAATTGGGTTAACTAATTTGTTAATTACATTATAGTTAAATAATAAATGAATACATGTAGAAATAGTGGGTTTTACATTGTATTTATACTTTCGATTATATATAAAATGATACATTAAATGTAACTGATAAATTGTTTGTGTCAGTTATTATAATAACATAAAAAAATACCACTTTGGTTATCGATTTTATTAAAAACTAACAAAAAGATGATCAAATGGAATTTTTTAGAGTCAGTTTTCTTAAAAACTAACATTAAAAACAAAATATCTCATTTCTTTAGCAATAGTTTTTATATTAACCTCTTCCAAAAAATAAATTTTTTAGACAATTTTAACATCATTGATTTATTAAATAAATGTTAAAACACTTTTAAAAGATTTTCACCCAAAAACTCTTATTTTATTTTTTTGTTTCCCCTTTCTTCTCTTGACCTAAGACGACTCAAAATGGCTAATGACTATCTTAGATGTATACTTTGATAGATCGGGTATGATTTGAATCTTATTTTCCTGATTATTTACTATCAATCATTCAACCTACATTCTTATTTTGTGATATTTGATTATATTTGGTCTCCATTAACCCTATTACGATCGATCGGGTCCCGTAATGAGAAGATCTTATTCTTCTATTTATTATATTCTGGGTTTTTTACTAGTGTTTTTTTATTTTTTATCGTTCCTCCTACTAGTTAATTCAACGGATCTAATCTATATTTAGGATAAATCTTACATTATCCATCTCCAAATTGATTCAGTGATTTTTTTAAATGAAGATAAATTTTTTATATGTTAATATAAATTTGATTCATTCCTTCATTTGTTTTTATGAATTTGAATTTTAATTATAAAATTTTTTGATGTTTTTAATTATGTAAATTATTTATTTTATGTAATAATCAAATATTTTTTTCAATATATATATAAATTCATATAGTACCATGTCACACTTCTCTTCTTATAAGTTAAAAGTTGTGGTGCATACTATAAAATAAGAACATATTAGAATAGGTATACAGGAAAATAAATGAAAATATATAGCTATATAGAGAATAAGTGGTGATGAAACATGTATAGAGAAATCACATACTTTATTAATTTAACCCATAAATTCACTATGATGAAATATATAGATATAGATTCATCAAACATTATTTTCAAATGGGACCCCATCTACCACAACTATGTTCTTGGTCTCATTCAAGCATACTTGTACCAAATTTTATCAATAATCTATTGATAAATTAGAAATTGGTAAATATTATTCTATTTCTATTCCATTGATAAATACATTAAACCATCTTATAATGTGTTATCTACACTATAATTTCTATTGTATTTATTCTCAAGTATGTCCTCATATTCTATAATAACTATGACCAAAAACATTTTTTACTAATTCCATTATCGTTCCACATTTAATCAATATATTTTTTTATTCATTAAATTCCACCATAACGATGATGTAATAGTTTCATAGACTCAAATTTCTTCAAATATATAGAACAAAATCACATGATTTATATCTGTCCATATGGGCATCAATAAATCATCATACATAATAAATGTATC
This sequence comes from Viscum album, assembly GCA_963277665.1. Classification (NCBI taxonomy): domain Eukaryota; kingdom Viridiplantae; phylum Streptophyta; class Magnoliopsida; order Santalales; family Viscaceae; genus Viscum; species Viscum album. The sequence goes on from OY728159.1 coordinate 710,512,656, forward strand.
AGTGAAAATACCCCCTCAAAAATCATCATAGGTGCCTTGGTGTCATTTCCATGCCATTCTATACATAATCATCCCTTACACCATCTCCAACACTGACCATCTCTACATCTTGGGCCTCCAATATATTTCTATAAAACTATTTCCAACCATATAAATTTTAACAGCAATGAAATCAATTCATTTATAGGATCTGATCAAAAGAGGATACACATACATTAACTGTATTATTCCAAAAAGTTCTATGACATCTCTGGAGAAGGAATTAAGGCATTGAAGCCATTCATATCAAGGATGGGATCATTCAACACAAATTATTCACAAAAAAAATTCTAATACCCATGTTTGAATAACTAATTTATTTTACTTCAATTTTACACACAAATAATAAATTATGTAGTTGCTAAATAATAAGTGTTTCACTAATAAATACATTTGGAATTTGTGTTTAATGTAATTTATTCTAGGTTAACTAAAGAAAACTATTGATGTCTATTTTTAATTATCTAGGTAGAATATAAGTGTGTTATCTGATAGTCATTTAAAATATATATTTATAAACATATGAAAATAACATTATTCATTTAATAGGTTCATCAATAATATTTTATAATTAATTATTTAAATAAAATAAATACCAAGAATAATTTATTTTTTATTTTATTACTAATTTCCATTTATATCACCCACCTGATTACCAATAATTTTGATTATATGTTTTTATGTTTAAAATTTATCTATTTATATATACTTTTAAATGTTTATATGTTTTAATATATTCACCTTTTATATTATGATATTAGGAATTTAATGGATCATAATTGAATAAATTTATGAAAGCCTGCTAATGAATATAAAAAAGGAGTTGAGGATTTCATGGAATTTTCTAAAAAATCATCAAAACAAAGATTTAAATTTCTATCCATGCATGAATATTTTTAAAATGAGAAAGTTAACTTTATGATAAATCAAATATATTCTCATTTTAAATTGTTTTATCCTTAATTATACACATTATATCTAGTATGGTTTATGAACAAAAAATTCAACAACTAATGTTGATGAAAATATTCAGAATGAGATAGAAGATCATATAGAAGAAATAATTCATGATGTAAGTGTTGAAACAATAAAAAACAAGAAATGTGGAATTATTTTATTTCTATTTTGAGAACAAATTATTCTTAGGTCGCACTAAATATATTGTGTTATCTACAGTTCTGAGATTTTTTAACATGAAAAAAAGAAATGGGTGAAGTGATAATATTTTTTCCAACATGCATGAACTTGTAAGAGAGATACTTCCAAAGGGAACCGGGCTAAGAGATTCCAATAATGAGGAAAAGAAAATATTATTACCAATTGGATTGGGGTATAAACATATACATGATTTCATCAATGATTGTGTTTTTTATAGGAACAAAAATTCATATTATCCAACTATCTTCAATGTGAGAAATCATTCTATAAGATAGATGAAAAATTCAACTCAAATTAATTATTAGGTACTTGAATTTAACCTTTTACTAAATAAAATTAGTTCTATAAAATAATTCTATATAATAATTAAAATAATTCAAATATGATTCATTCTTAGGTACTGAAATAAAACCTCACACAAAGTAAATTTGGTAACTTCTTGTATTTATTATTTTGAATCATCAATTGTCAAATTCCAATGATGTAAAAAGATGGAAATGGTATAACACAAAGTGCATATTTGATGGTATCTTATGTCACACAGCCAATTAACCATTGTGGAAGAGATTTGATATAAAATTTTGAAAATTTGGTAGTGAAGTTAGAAATCCTAGAATGGGAATGTCCATAGATAGAATGAATCTATATTGGAGCCTAAGTAGCCCACATAGTTCATTACTGATTTTTTAGTAGTTTAAAACTTGTCTCCATATATATGTATGAAAAAATATATGTCTTGATGAGATTGATTATTTTTGGACCAAAACAGTTTGGAAATGATATTTATGTATATGTTTCACCACTTATTGGTGATTTGATACTTCAATTAAAGATAGGTGTTGTAGTTTCTGATGCATTCAGGAAAGAGTATTTTATTACTACTATGAAAATGTTCACTAAAAACAAATTTTTTACATATGGAAATTTAACTTGATATTGTTTGAAGGGACATAAATAACGTTCAATTTATGAAAAAGAGACTTCATGTTATAAATTTTAAAATGAAATGAATATAGTGTACATGGGACATCAAATATTTTTTCGAATTGATCATCTTTATCATATATTGAAAAAATAATTTAATGGATTAAAAAAATATAATCTTCCCCATAACCATTTTCCATTGAAGAATATTATAAAAGGGTGAAAAATATTGATTTCACATTTAGAATGAAAAGATGTTCTTGTCATTAAAAAAATATCTAGAAGTAACAGTATCTCATATTCAAACTACCTTATTGGATATTTTTAGAGATAAAACATAACATTAATATTATGTGTGTTGGGAAAAACATATTTGATAGTTTTATTGGAACTTTTTTTGACATAATAGGAAATACAAAATATTTATTGAATTTTAGATTTGACTTCATATTAATGGGAATACGTCTAGAGTTAGCTCTATCTATGAAAGGAAAATTGAACATATTTACCTCTAGCATTTCACTCATTAAGAATGTCTGAGAAGATGGATTTTTGTTAGTTTCTTCATGGTATTAAAGTACCAAGTGTATTTTTTTCCTAATGTAAAAAATTTGGTGTCATTGAAGGATTATAAATTAATTGTTATGAAATTTCATGACTATCACGTATTAATGGATCAACTTATACTGGTTGCACTGCATGGTATATTTTTGACACATTTTAGAATGAATATCTCAAGGTTATGTAATTTTTATAAATCCATTGGTATAAAATTAGATGATACAATTTTTTTTGATGTGTTGTAGAATGAATCTTCTCTTATTCATTTTCAACTGTAAATTTATTTCTCACATTTGTTTTTTGATATAGGGGTCTATTTGTTGATTTATCTAGTTTATGAGATATGGATATGTGGGCATATTTATTTATTTTTTATGTATAATTTTGAAAGATATATGAAACTTTTTAAGGGAAATGATAAGACTAATCATTGAGAAGATGCCTCTATTATTAAAAAAATTGGTATCAGAAGAGGTGATTGAGTTTTTACTAATTATTTGTATGAAGTGGGTAATTTTGGTCTCTCTATATCTTTACATGTGATAGTTGATAGTGAAGGCCGAGGTATACAAGGCTTGAAGGTAAACATTTTATCATGTGATGATGAGATGCAGAGACATTTATATATTTTAAAAAACACTAATTAGGTTCAACCATATATATCATCACATATTTCTAAATTAAAGGTACCCTATCTGAAAATAAATTAAATGTTGTTGATTATTGAGAATAAAAATATTTTTTATCGCTTAAAAATAAATTCAACATAGATATATCTTCTTCAGAAACATCGAAATGATTGGTAGGGAACTATACATTATACAATAACATGTTATAGTATTGATATTAACAGATACATATTTTACACACAAAAATTATCGAACATATGCCTATATTGTTCAATAATATTTATCGGAATAAGTGATTGAGTTTTCTACTGATTATTTGTATGAAGTATCACATGTTTGTCTCTCTATAAATTGGCATATGATAGTAGATAGTGAAGGTAGAGGGATTTAAGACTTAAAGATAAAGTTTATTTTAATTAATGATGTGTCAAAGACACAAAAATACATTTTAAACAACATCGATGAGCTTCAACAATATATATTATCACATATTACTGAATTAAAGACACAATATCTGAAAATATATGCAAATTGGTTGATGATTGGGCATAAAATTTTCTTTTCAAGGCCTAAAAACAAATTCATCAAAAATATATCTATATCAAAATCATTGAAATGTTTAGTAGGGTGCCTGTCTCATAATGTAATCACATGTGGTAGTTTTTTAAATAAATGGATACACATTTTACACACAAAAAATCATGATGATAAGAGTATCATTCAAAATAGTGGGTAATGGTAATTCATGAAGTAGTTCATTTTTTCAGTAAAAAAGTTAAAACCTCAATTTTGGCATTAATGAAAAAATTTAGAGTTCTTGAGCATATATAGGAAATTGATAATACTAAATTTTGAGTCATTGTGTTTCCGTGAAAATATGTTGATAGTAATAGTGGTGTGAAACATGGTGATTATGGGTTTACACTGGTTGATTTGAAATTATTTATTAACAATTAGAAATCATTTATAACAATATCACATGAAAATAAAATATTTTATGTCATTGATCCATTGAATGATCAGTGCTCTGTTATTTTGCAAAGGAAAATAAAGTGTTTCAGTAAAGAGGATGATGATGATGTTATGGATTAATAAGAGTCTTATTTTTATATTCTGTTATTTCTATTTGATAATGACTATAATGCAGACATGGTTTGAGTTGTATGAAATGATCGCGTGAAAGGGATATACGAAAACACTAAAATTACTCTCCTAATTATTCTGGTAAATATTTATTTTTTATTTTTATTTTTGAAATTTAAATTCTTGAAAACATTTTTTATTAATTATTATTTGTATAATTATATATATTATTAATTATTATTTTCTTATGTTAAATATTATATTGAACAGTTGTGGTTAAATAATTTTTGGTTGAAAAAAATAATGTGCATAATTATGTTTTGGTTATATTTATGAATATGATACTCTTTTTAATAAATGTGATATTTAAATTTATAAATGTTCCTATCATTTTAATATTAATATTTATATATAATAGATTTTATTTAAAAAAATTATTTAAGAATCATGAAAAAAATATTACTTTTTAAAACTTACATATTTGTGACTTTATTTTTTGTATACATATTTTTGTTGTCAGTGTTTTTAGATATTCACTATTCTAATAATACATTGGTACAGAAAATATCCTTAGATTTACCAATTTCAAAGGTAAATATAGCAGAAAGTTAACATTTAGTGAGGTGTTTTTTCTTATTATTAAATATTTAATAATATATTTATTTCATGATATCAAATATATAATTTCAAAAGATTAATTGCAGAACTATTGGTGTGACTCCTACAGAGGAGTCATGTCCTTATCCCATAAATAAATTTCTAAAGATGATTAACATGATATTACATGTTTACCAAAATATTATCATTCATATTATGACTTTATATTTCATATTAATTTTTCTGAAAATAATAACCCAATTAGTCCATAGGCAATGTAGTTTATCAGTTATATTTCTGAACAGAGTTGTTGTAGGATTTGCCTTTTATATCCTGCATGGAAGTCCATAGAAAATATAGAAAAATAGAAGATGTGAGAGTACGTACTGGGAAAATATCACAACTAATTTATTTTTAAATCTTTTTTTAAATATTATATGTTTTATATGAAAAATATTTAATTTATTTTTTTACAGATGTCATTCATTTTTTAAGAAATACAAAAATTAAGAAAATATTCATATCCTTGGTGGTGGTTTTAGGGAGAGATTTTAAAACAAATTTGAAAAAAAATTGGTATGTTATAGAATAATAACCTATCTATCATATAAGAGTTTGTTAATATAGAAACATGGAATCAATTTGTCTCCAATCGACATGATGAAGCATTTATGGTAAGATAAATATTTTATATGGAAAAATTTCTTATATGTTATATTATTAATTGATAGTTTATTTTTATTTAACCAATTATAGGATTTCTCATCAAGATATCGAGTTTTAGAGAGTATACCCTTACACTCTATCACATGGTTGGAATCATTTATTGGAGGAGAAAATTGTTGCAGAAAAGTTTGATTCATTAAGATCTCAATATTGTAGTGTTTCAAAAGAGGTCATGTTTGGTCCTCCATATCCCCCCACTCAACATGAAAAGAAAAAAAGAGTTAGATGAATTAAAAATAAACAATACCATATAGAGAAATCAATGTAAGAAGTTTAGATGTTTATATGAAATTAATTCTTATTTTCCATGAATTGTTATAATTTTTTAATTAAATATAAAAATAAATTATTTCAGTTTTTCACATGAGTATGAAAATTAGGAGAAAGGAATATAGGGAACTTTTATACATGAAGGTATTATGGACATCAAAACTACAACTTTAAGAAAGTCATATCTCCCCATATGCATAAGAGGATATCAATCAGGTGTAAATAACAGGACTGTTTTATTTCACAATAGTAAGAAATCAAGAGATCCAGAAATAGATTCATAAAAAGATGAGCAAAAATACCTGAAACATTCCATGGGAGATAAAATTTAGTTAGTTATACATGATATGTTTTATAAAATGATGATACAGTCATAGCATGCACATCCTGTAGATCTTTCCAAGCTAACCCAGCCCTCCCAGTCAACCCAGCTTTCCCAGCCTTCCTATTAGCCACCCTGCCCTGCCTACCTAGCAATCAAACATAGATCATCAAACCCATCATTCAGAACCGACCATATACTATGAGTTGTATGTGGGAGACACAAATGAACATTTTTTTATAATACATAGTCATACATCTTTTTGGGGATTCTGAATATCACTAGCCTGTGAATTTGGATCATGTTAGAATATAAATAACTTATATTATTGATCCAAATAGTCAACATACATTTCCTACCATGGAGGTTACCAAATATAGAGATTGTATGGGTTATTTATTACTTTTCATAGCTATACTTCTGCATTATCTTACATAAAATGAATGTGTTGTTTTATTAAATATTATTTTTAATTGATTGAAAATAATTTATACTATTTTTTGACATTTATTTTATATAGTGCTATCTAAAATAAAAATAATTGTTACAAAAGAAAAAAATAGCACTTTAGGAATCAACAATATCATATACTTATGAATTTTTTGATGGGTTAAAAATATTAACTCAACTTTCCACTTCATAGGATAATGTTTATGATTTTTGGATGACTTATGCTATTTTTGTAATATACTATCCATTAAGAACTTTATGAAAATTTATCTAGGATTTTATTATTTTTGATAATCACAGTATTCATGTGTTTCAGTTTCTTCCATGTAATTAAATTTATGTTTCATTATTTATTTCATTATTTAAATAAGTGTGATTTCAACTAACTTACTATATTACATTAATTAATTATGTATCTATAAATGATTACTATTCAAAATGATACCTCGTGTGTGTACAACTTTATTTATCCCAAATTCATTCTAACAGTTATGAAATATATATGTGAGATATTCTCAAATAAGGATATTGGGTGCTAGATTTTTTCATTCCTTGATGGTTAAAAAAACTAAGATTATTATAAACTAATATTCATTAAAATATATTTAATTTTGAACTTTTTATATTGTAGAATTCATTGGATGTTGGGTGTATTATGTCTAAAGGAATGCACATTATATATTTTTCTATTTATTATGCTATGTCCTTAAAAAAATTATCACCTTATTAGAAAAGTATGTTTTAATATTTTTTAGAAGTTGTTTATTTTAAATTCTTATTATTTATAAATAATTTGTTAGTTGATATATATGAAAATCAAGGTCATAGAAGAAGATTATCAAAGATGAGTTGTCGATAAAGCATCCAAATCAAATCAATTATGTTCAATTAATTGTAAATAATATTTTATGTTACATAATATTTGTATTATATATATATATATTTCTGTTTGTTTGTTTGTTTTTATTTTCAATTTAATATTTTATAAATCCAATATCATCATCAAAACAGGAGTGTGGAATGTGGGTATTATGTATTGAGATTCATTTATAAGATAATCACAACTAGGGAAACAATTGATTTTAAAAAATTAAGTTATATGAATTAGTTTGTGTTTTACATGAAAATATACTATTTTTTAGTCATATAATATTCAAAATTATTATAGTTTTTTAATGACATTGATTCTTATATGAATGAAGGACTTACCCATCTTCATATATTATTTGCAAACAATTTTATAAGTATAATTATGATTTAAATTATATGGTATGTATCTTTTATATAAATTTCATATGTAAAATTGTCACGGTATATACTTTATTTCATTATAGAGGAATGAATTTTCATACATTTCATTAGAATTATTCATTGGTAAAATCTTATTTTCTAGATCATGTAGTTACGAATAAAATTTCATTTTACTAATTAATTTTGGTTTGGATATCACTCTAAAACATTTTGTGATGGTAGATATGAAAAACAAGATCTGTGTTTGTATACTGGTTGATATATAATAATTTTAACATATCATGTTTCTCTATTAATTTTAATTATATATTTTTTGACCTGTCAAAATATTGATTTTATTTGTTTTACCCTATATTATATGTTATTGTATAATTTTTAATTAATCCACCTTCTAATGGAATAATGTGGAGTGATTTTTAAAGTGTGGTTTACATGATGTGTTTTTCTTTTATAGTAGGTGGTAATTTTTTTAATATTTCCTTGATGAAATTTGTAATGACAGTGTCTCTAAAAATTGTTTCCTTTATAATTTTTGGTGACATTTAGTCTTTCTCAGAAGAATTTTTTACTTTATTTTACCAAAAATTTCAAATACTTTATGATGTTTTTTGTTTTATTTAATTGTACATTGTACTTTTATGGGTTTTTGTCTCCACATATTCCCCCTTATGGAATATTATTTAATTAAATTATTTTACTTTTTTATCACTCTTGATATGTGTGTGATGTTGGATATATAAGACTTGTTCTGGTTTTGTATTCTCAATGAAATTTAGGAAGAATACCCAATCATGTTTCATTCTTTATATTACTTATCTTTTTATTTGTAGGTGTATATATTTACTTTATCAAATTTATAATGTTTTCTATATTATTACATATATTTTAATTAATCCATCACATAATGGAAAAGTATTTTTTGATTTTATATGTGCAGTTTCTATACAAACGTTTTCCTTTTTAGGTGGTGGCATTGTTTTTAATCCATCTCTGAAGTAGTTTGTTTTGAAGTTGTGTGTGGGTGCACTAGGTCAGTTTTTCTAAGACTCAACCTCCTTGGATGTTCCTCCTATTTTTTCGCCTCTCTATCAATTTATTCATTTATTATAATGATATTGACAGTTTGTTTCAGTTTATCACTTGAATTGAGGGATCTAGGACTCTGGATGGTGTGAGAGGGAAAAGCATGAGGTTAATTCATGAAGATTATTTTTTATTACGAATTTCTGTTAGTGTTTTAGTTATATTTTTTCAACTGTGTATGCTATGTATTACTATTTAAATTATTTCAAATTCTAGAAAATTTATTTGTATAATTAATTTATTTAAAAAAATATACAACATTCAACAGTGGTTTTTGAAAAAAAAATGTGTTAAATAATTAAAAAAGGGTTTCCAGCATTTGTTTTTATATAAAAGGACATCTAAAATAGCCAAAGTATGTGCTTTAGAACTGGGTTTTAACTAAACTAACACTGAATACTAAAGATCTATGTTATTCGGTGTCATATTTTGTTTTAACCAAAACCAAAAATCACTCGAACTCGATCTAGATTTGGTGTTGGTTTATAACTAAACTGATGCTGAATTCCACCATTAAGAATCTATTATCATGTAAAAAGATGCCAAATATTGTGTTTCGGTGGTAGTTATTAGTTCAAATAATTCTAAAACTCTATGATAGTTAGTTTTCATCATTTTTTTGTTTAAAACGTCATTAAAAAATATATATCTAACATAACCATTTAAAACTTTGGTACATAAATGATATAAAAATATAAAAAATGGATATGGATATTCCTTTTTTCAACTGGTAGAAACACAATTGATATAATTATAATGACAAATGGGAACATAAATTAATGAAATATAATTGGTTGGAAAAAAGATAATTTTATAAATTGATCATTATGTCTATTGATTATATATCTATGAGGTGTTCTTTTGGCCTTGTGATTTACTAGATAGATTTTGTGTTTACGTGACACTATTATGATTTATTCCTGAGGAATGTATGATTTTTGGCTTATTGAGTTCGTTGATACACGAATCATAATTTATATTGACACCTGATGGCATGTTTCATGCTTTCGTACCACTTGATATCTTGGATCACATGTACTTGATGCATGAGGGTAGAGTATATGATTATATCAGATGTATGAGGACCCAATACATAGACCCTAGATGCCCAAGGGTGAGGTTTTGGATACCATATGGCTGGAATCTGGATATCCTATAGGTATATGTCTTTTGTGGATTTTATTTTTATGGATTTAACCTTGGTGTGAGAATATTACACTAATTGGGTGAACTATTTTAATAAAGGAGGATCATTCCTTGGATGGAAATATCTGGCAGCTGTCGAAGGCATGTTTTGGTATGGCCCTGAGTGTCACCCAAGAATTTGGGGGTCAGCAAGTTTATTTCATATGCAAACATTAATTTATCAAATCAATAAATTTTTATTCACTTTATTGCATGCACTATATTTCACACACTGGTTATGTTTATAAAGGTTGGAGTTAACCTACTATGTTTTACTCACACCCTGGATGGGTATTCATTTAGTACCAAGATAAAATTCATGGATAAACATTTAGATAAAGGAAAGGGACCCTATTTTTGATTTATGGCTTATTAGATGGGTTAGAGATTAGATATGGTACTGACATGGGGATCAAGTCTGGGTTTTGTTAGTCTGTTTAATCTTTTTTATATATGAATTTCAACATTTCATTTAGTTACATTCAAATTTTCATTGCATTATTATATTATTATTATATTATTCATATTTATTCAATTAGTCATTTCTTATCTTTGTTTGTATGATTATTTATCGATATTGTTTTTACTATTTCTTCTACTCTATTATTATTTTTGGCTTTTATTGTAAAATCTTTATCAGATGGTATTTCTCCCTACTATATTCTTTAGAACCTTATTTCTAGTCAGCAACCTCTGGCATATACGAAGGTGCACTTGATTTCACATAGCCAACCAACTCGATCACCTAATGGAGCATCAAGTTGAGAATGTTACAAGTATAAATCCACTAGGACATCACTAATGTGTCTCTAACATAATGTTCATGTATACATAATAATGTCTGTTATGATGGAATGTAAATAGAGAAATAAGAAACCAATCATATATGAGGCACTCATGTGCTAACCAAACATCCATAAGCCTCGGTAATACCTGCTGCACCTCTATAATGGAAGGAATGTCTCATATGTCATCACATATCATATTAGGCATCAAAGACAACACATACACACAAAAACCTGAATTTTTATTGATTTTATCCATTTTTTTAAAAAAAATGGTGATAATTTTAAGATTATACATGTTTCAGGAAAACAGTGCTAGTTTAGCTATGAATTTCAGAAATCATTACTAATTTTACCATGTTTTATGAAAACATCACTAATTTGGAAACGTTTTTTTTAAATATAACAAATTTAGTGACTTTTTTATAAAACATCACTAATTTAACCATGTTTTCGAAAACCAATATTTTTTTACCCACGCTTTCAATATACATCTATAATTTAGCCAAGATTTCTAAATAAAATGCTAATTTAAACTTGTTTTATAAAAATGTTGCCAATTTAGCCACGTTTTTTTCTAAAAACATTGCTAATATGGCTATGTAATTCATAAAGCATAACTAATTCATTCTAGTTTTTTTAAAACAACGTCACTAATTTAGCTACATTTTTTTAAAATGTCTCCGATTTAAATACCATAATATATGTAAGTATAACTCTATTAATTTTCATATATTTATATATATGAAATTTTATAATAATATTTATATTTATTTATATTTATTTATTTATATTTACATACAAATACAATATCATAAATTTAAATATCCTAATATATACATATATATAAACACACACACCCACGTGTTTATATATAAATATCCTTCATGTTGCATCTCAATAGTAGCCACCCTTGTGGGTCACAGACAGATATCAAGTTTAAGCCTCACCAAGTTCATCTCTCCATTTAAATGTTTCATGTTTTTATGGGTAATATAGCTCATTTTCCAACATTTATATAAATATAAATTTAGATATATATATATATATAAACACACACATACATAAACATATATATATAAATATATATTTATAAATAAACACACAAACACATAGATAGAGATATATATATAAACACCCACATATATAATTACACATCCATAGACATATATGTGTATATATATTAGGTATTTTTTAAAAAATTTACCCATGTTTTTAAGAAAACAAGGTTATTTTAGTTACAATTTTACCGGTATTTTAAAATGTGGCTAAATATATATTTATATATACATATTATTCTTTTTATGTACTTTTAAATAAAAGGAATTATTATTATATATTTACACATACAAATATATATTTACACACACACATATATATATTTAAACACTCAAACATACACACACATAAATATATACATATCTATAATATATATATAAATAAAAACATATGTATATAATGTACATCTTGTCATTTTTTGAAGGTGATGATTAATTTAAATTTGTTCAACATCATGTTGAGTTTTCTTTCTAGAAAATTCCTAAAGACTACTCCTTAAGGTGGATCAATTTTGTTTTTGGATGAAGGTTGCAGAGGGGATGAATCCTGGATGTTGACCAAATGCACAACATGTATTTAAATATATTGTATGAATTTGTTTGGCCAGACCACTTTCATGGAATTTATTGGTTTTCCCTTAGGAGGAAAATATATGGTATTAAATGATGTTTAATGTATTTAAACACCGGGTAAGTTCCCATATCCTCTTTTAAAAAAAAAGAGGTATAGCCTCTTATTTTGGAATTAGGATCATATTTCCTTCAACGCATAATAGGATTCTTGCATATGATTCCATCCTTCACCTCAACATAGATTTGACCGTTTAACCTCCCTCTAGACTCTACTCATACCAAAGTGTATCACACTAGAATCATAGTGGTAAGCTCCCCACTCCTCTTTCATATTTCTGTCATTTATCATCTTATATATTGTTCTATTTTGGTGCAATATCATTTCCCATATTTCTAGGGAATTTTTATATGTCTACAATTTCATTTATTTTTTTTCAAATAAAAGGTTTATAGCTGATGAGAAGTCAACTAAAATCACCAAGTATGTGGTTTAGAAACCTTTCCTGAAATTTTAAGTGTTTTTCATAGTATTTCTCCATCATGTCACACACTGGTATTTCTCACATGTTTCCTAAAATGTGGTAGACCTATTTAAATAATTATTTCTTGTTGATATTCTCCCATTGACCCATATTAAATTATCTGAGGATGTCAACCTACTTTTTTCTACCCCTTTTGGAGTTCTAATGAAATTACCTATTTTATATAAGTAATTAAATGAACCATTAAACAACTAAGTGTTTTTCTTAACCCTGAAATGGATTTACCATGAATAATAAATTAAATGATTTAATTTAAATGAATAGTAATGGGTGTAAAGGACACTCCAAGTTATGTGTACATATATATATATATGGTTTATTTGATTTATAATATCCTTGGTTTTTTGGGTTGAATTATTTATAAATGAATTAGAGGTGATCCCTCTTTATTATTATTATTATTATGAGTATGATATTGATATTGGCAGGTGAATAATGGTTAAGGGTTTATTTGATCGTGGAGTTTCACAATCCCTTGTATTGGGTAATGGTAATGACTCTCATGTCGTTATAATTTTATTTGGGTGATGGGATTGAAGTTCCATGTACCTTTTTATTGTGTGTTGGGCTTCACGATTCACCCAAAAATATCATGTGATGAGCATAAAATATAGCTTTCATATGAGATTAAGGTCTAGTACCCTTTCCAGAACCATTTGGCTCATTAGAAGGGTTAAGGATTCTAGAGTTACCACCATTCCCAGTGATCATGTATTATCCACATATATACCTATATATGTCTTCATGTGTTTAGTGCATATACATGTATACCTATTATATATGATTACATATATATTTATGTTTATGGATATACATGGTTACTGAGATCAGAATTTCTGACCTATGTCAATGTTGGTAGTGTCTTTTAGGTGTCCCATAAGAATCCTATCTGGGAAGTATTTATTTCTATATCATTGTTATTTATTCATTTTACGTGTACACTATTATTCTATGTACACTAGTTGGACTATTCTACACACCATTTGTGGTGGCGTAATGATTTATCTAGCACCCTACTTGGGAAACATTTGGTACCAGAGTAGACTTCATGACTATATGTGTTGATAAAGGAAATCACCCTTTCACATATGAATCATATATTAATCTTATATATTTGAGTATGGGAGTAGAGGAATGACCATATGTGCATTATTCTAGTTGAGTTGTCATGTGTTTTTTTATTTTTGAATAACATGATGTATGTGCATGTACTCTTTATCTGATGTTTCCCTATATATCAGCATGACATTACATCATTATAAATGACTTAACATATGTATTTTTTTGTTTATTCATGTTGATTTGTTATTTATGCGTCTTTGAATGATTAAAATAATTTTCCTGTTGTTCCTTTTGTTATATTATGTTTTCATTGTTGTCTATTTATTTTTTATATCCAATATGATACTCTGATATGGGGTATTGTCTCCCATTCATAAAACCATGGACCCTCCCTTTTATTCAAAATCCTCTATAATACAGGGAGGTGCACTTGAAGCCATGTGACCCACTAGATTGAAGCACTATCTTAGTATATCATGGGTTGTGACGTTACATTGTGGTATCAAATCCAATTTTTATTTTGTCTTACTATTTGATTATTAAAAATGGGACATGGATGCAATGGAATTAGGTAATGATATTGTACAAGTGAGTTGCTAACCCATGTATAGGGGATACCCAATCTATATAGGATGGGTTATTGTTATTATTGGAAATTTCCTATTAAAATTTCATTGATTTCACTATTGAGTAACACACATGTTTTGTGACACTATTCTTATTGATGTTATTTTATTTATTATAGATTATCATTTTTTAGGCATGTTCAGGTAAGGAGTTTACATCTCATGCATCATTATAGGAACCTTAGGACTTATATACCATGAATTTTTCAATGTCCTATCTTCGTTTTCTGTGACTTTTTCTGTTGTATATATTTAGTGCATAGGTTGTGTATTTGAATGTGATAACGATTTTATTGGGTGAAATAATTGGATTAATTAAAGTTCCTACATCAATCTAAATGGTGATGTTCCATATAGATTGATGACGTTAGCTTAAATGCCTAGTTATATGATGTTTGAGGTTTTGTACCGATTGGTTCGAAGGAACAAAAACAACATTATTTGATTGGATTACTTGAATACCAAATGTTATTCTTTGGGAAAGTACCTATAGAAATCGTGAATGGTGATTCATCCAATCAAATCATTAATTATAACCTATTACATATTGATTCTAAATGTAAATTTCCTGTTCTAGTTAAATTATGTGCCAACTAAAATTTATAATGAGCATGAATTTTTTAAATTGGAAATGGATACGCATCTAATTGGACAATTATATATATATATATATATATATATATATATATATTTACGTGAAATAGTACGAGCCTAAATGAAATTAAATATTTCAAATAAAAAGTTTACTGCTAATTGAGATGTCAATTAAAAATTAAAGGGTTTTTCCTCTATAACTTGAAATTAAAACTCCATATATCAAAACCCTTGATGTGTGATATGAGATCTATACCTGAAACCATCCTTAGTAGTGTGTAGTTGGGGGTTTATATTATGTATTTATGGTCTGTTGTGGTTTTATGTGCCTCATAGACCTAGATTTTATAGCAGATAGAGATGGGTAATATAATCCATATGATGGTCTTGTACCTATATTTTAATCAATCTATAATCCTTTAAACTGTTAAATTATTTTTTGAGGAATGTGTATAGAAATGTAGAATCATGCCACCATAACGACCTCAAGTCATATTCCAGGAATGTGGTTATGACCATGCAATGGAGGAAGTGGGCCCCAAACCACCAATGATACCACCCATAGTGCCACTTATGGTACCACCTATCATTCTTGATATGGAAACTGACACCCATTTTTTTTTGAGAGGTTTTTATTTATATGATACAGTCTATGAGAAGAGATTCTTGACCTTCTCTGGCAATAGAAGAGTTGACTTGGGAATTTCAATAATACCATCCTCCCACCTTTTCCTGATATGGAAGACCACATGTCGTTGATTCATGGATTCTTTATATTCTTTCTATATTCAATAATGATATATAGAGCAACGTATTTCATGGTATATCCATCATATTATACCGAGCTATAGTGTTTCTCTCCATCCTTACTGGGTCATGAGCTTATGAATGTGAGTTGATTTGAGGATGGTTCAGAATATTCCATCTAATTGATGGTCAATGTTTCTTGGTTGGCTAATATTTTTGAACTATTAAACTAGTTCCTCTTTACTGAGTTGAATTTGACGGAAGCCTATGGGGTGAGTCAGGGTTTTTTAGCACCCAGATATGGCATTGGTTCTTCTAGTAGATTAAAACATTGCATTAAGGTTGCGCGTGGGGGTAGTAGTTTTCAGGAAACTCGTTCTAATAACTTCCTTATATTTCAACAATGTGTGAAGTTGGGATACGTGAAGCCCCATTTTATGAGAGACCTATTTTATTGGAGAGTTTGTGGAAGGATAGGAAATATTCCACACTTCTGTAGAAATTTTCATCCAACGCCCAGAAAAAAAAGATCTATACCTACTCCATGCTCTAGAGTGGGTCCCTTATTCTCTCTACACACATGCATCTAGAATAATATTGTCTAATATGGTCAGGGAGGTGGTCATGGTAGAGTGAACTAGACTCATTACTTAGAGTTATAACATAGTGGGCTTGCTCAAGGCAGTCAGGTTGTTACTCAGGGCCATAATATGGGCTAGTTACATGTATTGAAGCTTATGCGGAAGGATAAGAGTGTCAGACCTTCTACTCTTTGAGGAACTATTCCAAAAGCCTCTAAATATGTGTCTACTTTATTCGACATAGTTGCAACACACTCTTTTATATGAGATTAAATTATAGAGTTTTTGGGCCTCATGATAAATTATTTTTTTGGGGTCCTGACTGTTGACATCCCTTTGGGTATCCAATAAGAGAGTGTTCGCTGGTGTAAGGATTATCCACTAGAGATACGTGCATATCTCCTCATATGGAATATTGTCTTCCTTGAAAAGATAGGGTATGATATAATCCTTAGAATTTATGGTTTAGTTTCGTATGAAGCACATATTTACTATTATCATTTGAGTGTGACGTTGACATCACCATACGGTAGTAAACATGTTCACACGGGAGAATGGAATGTTCATGCATCTCGATATAGACCTGAGCATCAGGGGCAAGGAATAATGATAGATCATATTGATATTATTTTCATAGATGTTCAGGGGTTACGACCCACTATTTTCTCTCCTATGGTGGATTGTTTCAAGAATATCTTACCTGATGACTTTTCTAGGATACCTCCTATTAGGGAGGTAGAATTCACTATTGAGCTAGTTCTTGGAGTTGAACTAGTGTTCATTCCTCCTTATAGGATGACACCAAAATAGATTATAAAGATAAATAATATTTTTTAAAACATAGAATCTAAATTATTTATCTGAACTAGTAGTTATCCATGTGGTTCACTGGACCTTTTTCCAAGAATACAAATGGTACCCTTAGGCTTTGTGTGGATTACCTACAGTTGAACGAGCTCATAGTTAAGAAACGGTAACCATTTCCTCGAATAGTTGATATTTTTATTCAACACCAAGGATAAAGAGACATTTAAAATATTTTATTGAGGTTGAGATATCATTAGGTGTGTGTCAGGTCTTCAAAAATACCTCACACGGCTTTCTAGAGTAGGTATAGTCTTTTTGATTACCTGGTTAAGTCATTTGGTCTCTTGAACACATCATCCATTATCATGGATCAGCTAAATCATTTTTCCACCAGTATCTAGATTCATTCATGGTAGTCTATTTAGATGGAATATTATTGTATTATCATTCTCTACAATACCATTCCTAACATCTTGAGATAATTCTGAATACACTGAAAGTGTACCATTCTTCATGCAAAGCTCACTAAATCCCACTTTTGGATTGACAATGTCAACCTACTAATTCATATCATACTTGTGTTAGGAGTATTAGTAGACCTTGATAAGGTGATATTTATAGTTTCTAGGTGCAACCAAACTTGATCTTTGATATAGATAGTATATTGGGGTTTTTGGGTTTTATAGATAGTTCATCCATAACTTTTCTAGTCAATTAGCACCTCTTACATGCCTAACTAAGAAGGTGGAAAATTTTGTGTGGTCATAGGAATGTGGAAAATTATTTTAGGGGTTTAATTGAAGACTTAATTCAATTCCAATCCTAATTCTTCTAGATCCAGGTTGAAGAAATACCAATTATTATGATGCATCAGACATCAGGCAAAGAGAATTTCTAATATAGGACACGTGAGTCATAGTGTATGGTTTTTGGAAGTTGAAGACTCATGAACGGAATTACCAAACAGATGATCTCAAACTAGTTACATTTGTTCATGAATTATTTTATTGGAGGAACTATTTATGTTGGGAAAATTATGTGGTTTTCATGGATCACATAATCCTCAAGTATATCTTTACACGGCATGATCTGAACCTAAGGCAACAAATAGGGGTTGAGTATTTGTGGTATTTTGATTTTAAGATTACCTATATTCTTAGAAATGGAAATTTAATAGTCCATTCTATATGTCTGAATACTCAAACACCGACAATTTGGGTGGCCAGTGGTGAGAGGAAGCTCATGGACTTGTTTTCAGATATGCATGTTGAGGATTAAAAGGATTATGGGTATAGAGTCTTGTCAACATTAGTATTGATATTTACCCTTCTATAATGGATAAGGATGAAGAAAATCTCATATCCTGAAGGCCTAATCCTAAGTGATATTATCTAATATGATGATTCATCTACTGGTTGTACCATGGATAAAGATTAGAACATATGCTATCATGGTTATGTTATTGTCCTATTAAATATCCAAGAGGAGATGATGTGGAAATTTCATGTCTTATCATGGGTAGTACATATCAGTGACACCAAGTTTTATCGATAAATACATCAACAATATTGGTTTCCAACTATAAAATGGGATATAGATTGCTTTATCACTTGGAGTGCCACCTATCAGCAGGTGAAGGCGAAACATCAATGACCATCATTACTTTGACATCCATTGTCCATCCCTGAGTGAAAATGGGATGATATATCCCATGAATTTGTGCAGTTTTTCCCTTATCATGTCAAGGAAACAATGAAGGACAGTTGGTTTTTTATCAATTGATGAGGGACACACACTTCTTACCGATTTAGTAGACTATCTCGATCGACTGTCTAAGGAGGATATATTTTTGGGAGGTCATAAGTCTTCATAGAGATCCATATTTTATAATATTTGACATGGATACTAATTTCATGTTGTGGTTTTGGAAGGGGTTGCAGAACACGTTGGGTATATAGGTTCTTCTTATAATTTCATATCACCTTAAGACCGATGGTCATACAAACCGTACAATTCAATTGTTAATGTACATGCTTTTTTCATGTGTCCTTGAATTCAAGGGTTATTGGGAGAAACATGTACAACTATTGGAGTTATCTTATAATTATATTTCCATGATACCATCTAGATGTATCCTTATAAGGAATTATATGGTAGGCCTTGTTGTTCACCTCTATGCTACTAAGATGTTTGGGAGGCAGTATTTATTGGACCATTTCTCGTTCAGGAGACATTAGAGAATGTCCAATTGATCAGAAAGCACATGTTGATAGCTCAGTCTATGTATCAGACTTATTCTAATTGCCGAAAGTGACCTCTTGAGTTCAAGTCAAGTAATTATTTTTCTTATGATTTTCACCTAGGATGGACCACTGACATATTCATAGGGACGTTAAGATTTTTCCTTGATTCATTGGAATATTTGAGGTTTTGGAATGAATCAAACTAGTGGATAATAAAATAACACTTCCATAGAGTTATTAGTATATGTGTGGTTTTTTTAATTTTTCTCATCTATGCATGTGTTATCCATACCCTTTTCATGTTTTCTACCTTAATGTGGTTGATTTAGATGTGGATTCTTCCATTGAGGAGTACATGGGGCTTATTGTGGATCAGAATATAATGACTATATATGGTATGTTAGTGCCTTTAGTACGGGTGCTATGGAAGCATAGTCGAGTGTTAAAAAATAACAGGGAGTAGGGATCTAATATACGTGTCAAGTGTCTAGAGATTTTCTGATATGATATATCTTTACCCTCATAAGTCCAACTCATGTATGAGTTACATTATGGAGGGGAGGTTGTAACGAAATAGATTTTAATAAAGGTGTATATTCTTTAAAATTCATTCAAAACATTGTTGAGTTTTATATGTTGATAAAACCGGAAGATCTCACTGTAAGGATGGACAGATTTGTTTTTGGAAGACAGATGCAGGGGGGATACAACCTAGATGTTGAACAAATACATGGAGTATACTTAAATACACATGATGTATAAAATACAAGGTGCATTTTTGGCTATCAATACCCTGTTCATTATATGTAGATTTTTTCTCCATGGGAGGGACATCACAAACATTACATGACATGTAATGAGTTTACATTTCATGTGAATTCCTAGGTAATTTTTTTTAAAAGGAGTTTGAGAGACTTATATTGGATAGAGGATCATATTTCCTCCCACACATCAAAGGAGTTGTACATGATAGTCCCTCCTCCACCTCAACATAGTCCCACTACTTATCCTCCATTTGGATTCTGATTGGATTGTCATGTATCTAGTTAAATTAATAGTTGTAAGATCTATACTCCACTTATTTAGTTTTTTCAATTATATTCTCATATTTTGGACTATTTTGGTGTGATTTATTTGCCAAATTTTTAGTGAATTTTACTATTTTAAAAATTTATTCCATTATTATTTGAATTATAAGATGATATCATATGAGTGCATGTCTACAGATCTAAGTTTGGAGGTCTAGAAAACATTCCCAAATGTTTACGTGTTTTTCTTAGTATTTTGTTAGTAGTGTGGCACACCGAACATTCATACGCATTGATTAAAATGTGTTTAAACTCTTTAAATAATTATACCTTGTTGAGATACTCCCATATAACCATAATAAATTATTAGAGGATACATTCCTCAATGTTTTCCACCCCTTTGGGTGTGTTTATTGAATGTACTCTTTTACATGTGTTTAAATTACCCAAGCACCGTATGAGTGCTTGGATTGACCCTGAAATAGATTTTCCAAGTATAAAAAATTATGCTAAATAATTTCAATGAATGATAGTGGGTGTCAAGGCCATGTAAAGTGATGTGTAGTAAAATGTATAAATTATCTGAATTATAATACCCATTGTCAGTTGGGGTTAAATATTTATAAATTCATTTGAGGTGATACCTCATGATCATTATTATTAAAAGTATTCCATTTATATGGGATGGTCAACAATGGTTAAGGGTTTTGTTTAACAGGGAGTTCCATGCTCCCTTACATTGGGTGTTGGGAAGGATGTCTCACACTATTGTACTTTCATTTGGGTGATGGGAATGACATTTCATGATAATCTGTATCAATTGTTAAGAATAATAAATCACCCCACCATTGTGAGTGACGATAATGACATCTCACATTCATATGTGATTCAGGTCAAGTACCCTTGTTGGAAATATTTGATCATTACATTAGTTACAGAGGTCTAAGTTACTCCCCTAGTCCATCTGGCACCTTGTATCGATGTATATACCTCTATATTTCATCATGTATTTAATGAGTATACATTTATATATATTATATATGAATACAAACATATATATATATATATATACATCGTTATTTTGATCATACATTTTGGCCTATGCCTAAGAAGGTAGAGTCTATTAGGTGTCACATTAGAACCTGAGTTGATTGGTATTTATTTTTCTAGTATATTTCATTATTATTTATAAATACATACTCTAATTCTATGTTCACTGATTGGATTATTCATGATATCTTTGGTAGTGTCCAATTGATTTTATCTCAAACCCCAATCATACAACCATTGGTACGTATAGAGACTCGATTTTTTCCTCATAAAACTTTGAAATATTTCTATATATATTTCCAGAGCTAGGAACTGAGACGGTGTATCAATATGAGTCATGTTGTACCCATAATTTATTTAATAAAAATATTAGAAATATTTTAAATTATGTGAGTGTGTTTAGTTAAATAAAATAGGATAAATCTTACCTAGATGATCGGATCAGAAATCCGAGACAACAGTTGGGTCTGGAATGTGGTGTTTTCTCTAAGAGCAACAAAAAATTACTCGGCACGGGATGTCTGGACCCCACGCTCATTATCAGTGAATTATGTGGATTCATTTAATTAATTAATTAATTAATTAATCAAATTCGTTTAACCTAAAAAATGTCTATAAATATATCATTAAGGGAACTTTTACATGGTTGGCCTCACAAATTCTGGAATTCACCGGGGAGAGATCCTTTATCCTTTATTTGGAAAATCATAATGAATGATGACAGGACCATATATCATATTGGATCAGAATGCAACGAACACATTAGTTTCTTACAATTGTTGCGTAGGTTCATTCTTCACCAACAATTAATCTATAAAAGAGGTAACACTCGTCTTTCGGTGTTTTTTATGCCTTTATAAAAACTATTGAGTAGATTATCCTTCTTCAGTATATAATATCTTAAGGCCTTTTCATGATCCCGAGTACTAGATTTCATATTTTTTAATCAATGTTCTAACTTGGATTCCCCATTATTGATATCCATCAAAGAACACTTAGCTGTTTATTTTTATAAAATTGTTTCATGGTAATTATTTCCCATAATTCTGCACATTCTTCAATGGTTGGATCCCCGTGGTCCCTACTCGACATTTTTGGGTATCACCAAGCTCTATCGGGGTGTTGGATTCATGAAACATCGATGATGCAACAATGATTTGTCAAGTTAAGCATATATCTAGAATTTTTGTTATACAGGGATGATCAGTCTATTTGTTTGATATATGATATATATGATATAAGTTATAAGATATTTATAATGAGATATGAGATATATGATATAAGATATAAGACCCAATATATGATATATAAGATATGATACATGAGATATAATAAAAAAATTATGAGATATAATATATAATATATATGATACAATATACGAGTTATAAGATATCATATACCAGATATGAGATATAAGTTACAATATTTATGATACAAGATTTCATATATAAGATATGATATATAAATCTTGGATAAATAATCTTATATTAGTTATATATTTTAACTGAGATGTCCATTTGATGAATGATCAATGACAATGTGATCCTAGAATTGATACTGTCATTTTAAGACCAATTTTTGATACCATTATCAAACTCATGCATTGGGTCAACGAAACATCCAATAATAGTAAAATTAATATTATTACGGAATCATATATCCCCTATATCTCCCTCATTTGATGTCTGAATGAAAAACCATCAAAAAACCTAGGATCCTAAAATTTTGGCGGGTGATACAAGACCAATATCAGGTATTTAATTTGGACTCATAGATTGGGCCCATGATAATTCATTCAAGAATGATGTGGTAAAATGGGATCTTTTCATTGGGTGTCTGATTTAGGCAAGGGAATAGCATATCTTGAGCATTTTTCTACATAAAACGTGATGATTCCATCGATTGTTTATTTTAAGATATGATATGAGAATTTCTATTAATGATACACTAAGGAGACACCCAATGATGGTAGTGATCATACAGGTTCACCAGAGCTTTCTGAGCTTAACCTCTAGTGGGTATGGGTAGTGGATCCCCCTAATGATCATTCAGAGTTACCATCTAGTGGATTTGGGAAACATATTTCCTTTACATTTTGTGCTTACCCTCTATCAAGAATGGGAAGATGAGTTCCCTGATGATATTATCATTTATATCATCCAATAGGACTGGACGGTGGTGTTCCCCGATAACCTTCCTGAGTGGTACCCTCTTGTAGGACTAGGTAGTGGACTTCCTTAGTGACTATCAGAGTACGACCCTCCCATCATACCAGTCCATTGGATCAGTAACTAAAATTTTTATCCCATTGATTGTGTGGCATAGTAATGAGATGTAGGTTTCTATTTATTTTGACTCACAATGAAGATATACACTTTCTTCATCATGTTGTGTTCTTGTGACGCGACTAAAAACTGGGCAGGTGAGTCAGTGCCACCCAAAGTAGATATTATTAAGGTGTGGTGATTTATTCCCTTAGACTTTTGTGTTTAGGAAAAACATGAGAGATGTTTGGAATTGTTGATGGACTTATTTTTGAACTATTGTCCACTCTTCTTATTGGGTTGTGATGTGATATGAATATCCCATTACTCCCTCCTTTGGGATTCTTTGACTGACCATTTATATATTCTTTCAATTAGATTAAAACATTGGTTTTTTTTAAAATTATTGTAAAAGAGGTGAAGATGCACAGGGTATTCCCTGTGCTTTCGGTATCTAGATTCCCATGGTTGGATTAGTCTACTCTTCTGATATAGGTGGAGAAGGATCGATGGGTAGTTTATGTACTCACTGTTCTCATCCCCTTATGATTGGACGATCTTACTCTCACTCTCTTGTTGGGTTACATTGTACACTTTCACTGTAGCTTGTTATATCTACCAATTACCTATTTAGTTGTATCTCTTGTTGATCACCCTTCACCCCTTTCAAGGTATTCAATTGGGTATGTATACAGTCACCCCTGCATGGGATTTTCCACACGTGCCACATCTTTTGCAGATGACGGATGGGTCATCAGTGTCTTCATAGGAGCATAGGGATAAAGGGTTCTTGGACCACATATGGTGGTCATAGATTGTGATACAAGAGTGGGGCTCTCTCAGTTATTTACACATTTCATGTTTTTCATGTTGGGACATATTTCTAGTTGGTCGTGCATTTTTTCCATTTACTTTCAGTTTAAACAACCATAATTTTGTATTGTCTAGTGGTTCCTCCATGCCAGGTGTATTTTATAACAGTTTTTTATATTTTCTGTTTTCCCTCTACACTTTTTTATTAACATGATTTTAGGAGTTCATAATGGTAATTATTATAATACCTCCATTATATTAGTTGTACATTAGATTCTTATTCCCACCCCTACCCTATAGAGGTGGGCTTGGCGTAGTTGCGGCTCGAGTCCTGGCATAGTTCGGGTATTGATATATTGTTATAATAGTAATTTCATTCGTTTGGATTTCTTTCCGACGCATCCACTTAAGGGGATTTTTGGGGTTTAGGAAAACATTGTCAAAGTTTCCCAAGTACGGTTCACAGACTAGGGAGACTAATGATGGTATCGGAGGTTGACGTGTCCTTTCATCAGGACCATGACTACATGCTTTTCAACTCGACATATCAATATATTTTTTGCAGGGATTAATGGTACATGCATCATATAGGATTGATTCATTGATTTTACTTCTTAATTCATCTCTCTATTAGGGTTGACCTATATTTATATATATTCATTTTACCACGGTAATCCTTGATAACTTTAAGGATACCTCTTTGAAAATAGTTATCCAATATATCATCTCTGGTTCATGACGAGGATCCTATGAGTGATGAGAAATCATTTCAGGGTAAATCATGTGATCCCCTTCCTCTAGGTGGGTAGGTAGAATCACCTCCACCTTTCAAGTAGCAGATCATCCCAATTTAGCAGGCTAAGGATGTTCATAGGCTTCGCGCACTCTAAAATTTCCAGCGATAGAGTCCGATGAGGTTCCATGGGGAGCCAGATCCCCATGCAGTATAGGATTGGCTACATTCGGTGGTCCATGCCTTCAAGATTATTTGGAAACTAAAATATAATGTCTTGACTTTGGCATCCATCATTTTCCACAGAGCAGTTGGGTGTTGGGGGAGAATCATTACACAGATACACAATGAGCCAACACTCACTTGTGATGAATTCCAATGACTATTCTAGGAGGAGTAATACCCATCCTGGTTACACCCAATCTAGATCCAAAAGCATCTAGGGATATATTAGGGGAAAATTGTGGTGTTTGAGTACACAATGAGGTTCACGAAACTAATGCGTTACTCCATTAACATGATCTATGATTGGTACTTCAGAGCTCTAATGTTTGAGAAGGGATTCTTCTGAGAGATATTATCTAGCACTATTCCATTGGGCATCCTCACCAATACTAGGGTGATAAAGTAGGTACCAGTGAAAAAAATATTTTTAGAGGGATGGAATATAGATAGAGACGGTAGTTTGTGCAATAGAGTTGAGTCATATACAACAACTATAAGGCACCGGGTGCTAGGATCATGATTTAGGAAACCATTTCACGAGAAGTATTGGGCATGTGATCATACAATACAATGGAATCTCATAGCCTTAGAAAATCCCAAAGAGGTTTGGTACTATGATTTTGATTGGTGGAGTCACATGGCATAGATCTGCTCGACTAGATGTGCAAAGCATTCCATGAAGATAGCTGATCAACTTCCATAGCAAAGAAAATTGTATGACCAGGGATCTCCCATTCATGGACATGGTGTTCCCCATAGAGGTAGATATGGTAGAGGAGTAGGAGCTATTGGTGGTGGATGCTGATATGAGATCCTTCCACCACAACTAAAATGAATCCCAAAATAATATCAGGGAGTTGGAGGCCAGAACCACAGACAAATTCATGATATGGATGTCTATGATCCCATAGATCATGAGATAATTTGAGGTATGATCTGTGTTTTTTATACTCTTGATTCAGTTTTAGTAATCATGGGTTAATTTAATTCATATTTCTTGTAATTCTTTATGTGAGATCCATATCTTTTAGTAGAGGCACTGGCACAACATCTTCACCATGAGGTTACTATGAGGAATTTTTATTCAATATCTTTAATCTCCTAGTTGTGCAAGCTATCACTTAGAGGAGAGAGGATCACATGGGACCATTTGGCCATCCCAATGGCACCTTTTTTTCATCCTAATAATGGATTAGATTTACATAGTCCAAGCACATATTGATTTTGAAAGCAGACAATTAATTTTACTATGAGTTGATGGGATGAGAATCTTATTTTATAGAGAGATAAATCTCATAGTAGAATAAGTTAATTATGAAAGAAAGATTTTATAGCCTATAACCCATGGGTTTGAAATTTTTCCCCTTGGGGCAGCAAGTTCTTCATGCATTGGGGTTTCTATAGTTTGGAGGATTATAAAAATGCCTTACCTGATGACGTACTAATAATACCTCTGAGGTAAGATATGGAGTTTTTCAATGACTTGCATCCTAGTACTACCTCGATATCTTCTACGACATATTAGATGGAACCCACTGAGCTCTTAGATCTATGGTTGCACTTGGAGGACAATTGTGAGAATGCTGTCATCAGACCTAGTGAGTCCCCTTGGGTAGATCAAGGTTTGTTTCTGAAAAATGTGAACAAGAGATTACATATATTCATGGGTTGTCATCTCCTAAATTAGGCCATGATAAAGAACAGGTACCCCTTACTGAGAATTAACATCCTATTTGATCAGTTGTGACAAACAAGATGATTCTCCAAGATCGATCACAGATCCATCTTCCACCAGTTGAGGGTTTATGAGGCTGACATTCCAAAAATATCATTCTTATGTTTCCTCAGGTACTATTAGTTTCTAGTGATTCCCTTTGGTGTGATTAATTCCCCTTTGATGTTTATGGATTTGATAAACTAGGTCTTCCAGTCATACATGGAATTGTTTTTTGTTTTCTTCATCGATGACATACTAGTATCCTCTGTAATAGAGGAGGAGCATTCAAATTACTTGGGGATGGTCCTAGAATTTTTTGAGATCACCATATTTATAGAAATTTCTCAACGTTCTAGTTCTGGATGCATGAGGGTCACTTTATAGGGAATGTTATCTCTAAACAGGTTTTATCCATGGATCTAGCAATGATCAAGCTGTGATGGATTTGGATCCCCCCAAGAATGTGTTCGAGGTATGTAGTTTCCTTGGATTGGAAGGGTAGAACAAGATGTTTGTCGCCTAATTTTATCAAATTGTAGCCCATTTGACTATCCTAGGGTGAAAAGGGTAGTCATTTACCTGGACTGAGTATTCCTAGAGGGCCTTTGTGGAGTTGAGGAAAAGGCTAAGGACTACTCATGTTTTAAGACTACCATAAGAGGGCATGGAGTTCATCATGTATTGTGATGCCTTATGAGATAGTCTCGGTTGTGTATTGATGTAGAAACAGAAATTTATCGCATGGAGGTTGAGAAATTTGATACCCCAAGATCAAAACTATGCAAATCATAGCCTAGAGATGGATGTTGTAGTCTTTGCCTTGATGATATAGAGACACTACCTTCTCAGAGAGAACATTGTGGATTACTCAGAGCTCAAGAGTCTTAGGTACATCTTCACTCAGAGTGACCTAAACCTGAGACAGTGACATGAGTTGGAGTTCTTGTTGGACAACGACTTTGAGATATTCGATACTCTACTGAAGGTAAACATTTTTGTATATTCCCTTATAATGAAGTCCAAAACTCACTTGGTGCAGGAATTTTTGGATTAATTACCTTTTTGGTTGCTAACCCTGGTGGAGGGGGATGGAAAAAAGTTTCATCAATTTATTGTTTTGAATCCTTTGTTCATTGAGTGTGTGAGAGAGTCCCAGTGGGGAGACATCAACGACAGAGTCTTACGTGATCATATATCCATAAGTGATGAAACGTATCGATATTCCAAAGGAGTGAATCATGTTATATTATTTTTGTGGAGAAAAGGTGTTCAAATCATGATGTGGAGGAGGTGATACTGTAATGACCCAAAGTTTTTCAATGGAGAATTCCCTTCTTATATCTATAATTAACTACTAAGTGATAAGTGACCTTTATACATAATTTTGTCACCCCTATGTTTGGAATTTTAAAAATCCAACATACACGGTTGTGTTCAAGATAGTTTTTGGAGTCTAATGAAACAAAAATAATTTTTGGTGACTAGTAACCTACTCTTATGAATAGTAACCTACCCTTATGAATAGTAACCTACCCTTATGAATAGTAAATAAGAGTAACATTACCTATGAATAATAAAATAAAATTTATACATCATAGAAAGTGATAATTTGACCTTAGTAAACCTTTTTGGTATTTTATAAGTCATAAATGATTAATTATAATTAATTAATTTAAAAGAATATTTATTTTCCTGAAATATATTCATAAATTATTGAATCAATGTCTAATTGTTTTTAGATAATTTTATAAGACCCTATGTAATTTTTGAAAGAACTACAAAATCAGTTTTAATTTTAAAAACTGTTTTTTAAGTAAATTATGATTTTAATTAAATATTAAATTAATAATATTTAGAAAATTATTTTTGAAAAATTAAATTCATTTTTGTATTCTACACGTCGAAAAATGGTTGGGGTAAAATTTTGGGATTTTTCTGAGATACTTGAATTTTTTGATGAATAGTAGAATACAATAATTTATCATATAAATACATTTTAATTAAAACCCACTATTCCTGACATCACAAGTGATGTAAGCACCCAAATCCAGAATTCACAAGTCAAATTTACTATTCATATTCATCCAAGACTCACTATTCCTTGTCTTAGGAGAAATTAATAAACTAATCAATTTTATATTAAGGAAACCCCTCTCCCCTCCACTATAAAAGCCACCCTTCACTCCCTCTTTTCCTCACACCTCTCAAGCTCCAAGCCTTCTCTAAATTCTGCCCAAACACCTTCCCTAGCTCATCCCCCACGTCCAAAAGCTTCTGGTCTCATCAAAAGACCAAGCCTAGCTTCCTTAAAGAGGATCTCAAGAGAAGGATTCTAAAGGTAATTTCTCTCTCTCTTCTCCTTTAATTTCTTTTCAAGTTCAAGTTCCTTTCTTGATCTCTCCCTACCTATATTCATCCAAATTGTTCTGTAAATCCAGTATTATATATATGCTGTAATATTATGATTCTAATGTTATATTATATCACCCCACACCCTTTCAATATTCCTTTTATTTTATTAAAGAGAACGTTGTTCATGTGGTGATAATTTATCACCTTCAAAAACAACATGCTCTCTTCTTCCATTTATACCTTCAATCTGGTCATGAAACCATTTTTATGGTTGCACCAGAATGTTTTATATGTATTATGTTCTATTTTAAGTTCTGGAAATAACTTATGGCCATACTACTAAGTGAAAAGTTAAAATGAGTTGGTTGTGATCCAAAAACCGCTAAAATTAGCCCAAATAATCTTCATTTAATTCTTATCTAATGATTCGGCCACATGGATCTAATATAACTCATTATAAAATAATTCAAGCTTCTATAATATCATAAATTACATGTAATATTAGTTCTGGATGTTTACCCATAAGCTACCCAAACATCAAATTAAGAATACAAGTGGACCGCTCAAGAAAACCATGAAAACGAACATCCCCGATCAATGTTTTTAAACTCTATAAGTCATCCAAAGGAAAATAATATGAAATAATGAAACCATAATGAACCCTATTAATGTATAAAAGGTTCTGGAATTTCTAATTAATGAATATAATGTCATTATATAGGACATTAAAGAGAAGGATGCATTCGAGTACAAGGTAAGGGGAAATCTCGAACCCAATTTTCTTCCTTCGGGTTCTCCCTCTTTCACTCCATTTTTGATATGGTTACTCCTAAAAGATCATTTGTTCATCATTTAATTTAATTTTCTGGGATATACATGTTTTTCACTGGTTTTTATGTCCATCAAAATGTTTTCCAAAAGAACTCTTCTTTCAAGATCTCGCCTTTTGCCTCTCATTCAAGGTTGATGGTTCTTATATCAAGTATGTTGTTCCCTCTTTCTTTTGGGGACCCAAAGATTATGAATGTGTTATTATGAGATGAAACCCATTCCTTTCCATGGGTTACTTATGTACATGTTTTATATGTGTTCTATGTGGCAAGCATGATAATAATACTGTTATGATGTGACGGGTGCACCCGGAATTATATAGCGCTCCAATGCATTGGGTAAAGTGATGAATCTCATGAGTAAATTTGAAATTATGCATGAACATGATGCTAGATTTGTTCACAAGTATGTGTGGTAGTTAACCACTAAGACATGATGTTTCATTTTTATGCTTTGCCACATTTCAAGTTTATTGTTTGTGCTCCTCTAATGTTCAATATCTTCTTCCTATGTCATGATTATGCTCACCTCATGCTATATTGTTCTTATCTATCCTCTTACTGGGCTTTTAGCTCACCCCTTTTGATGTATATCTTCAGGTGGCTACATGTACTAAGGAGAGGACAAGTGCTACTAAGAAGCTATAGAAGAAGAGATTAAATGAATTTTTATGCTTGATGTTGTACTTGTTATGTGTAGTCCTAGTTTTCCCAAGACACTAAACCTCTAGATCCTCCATGTGTAATACTATTATGTTGTTTATCTTTGAAATGATGTAATAGTAATGTAAGAAAAGGCTGGGTCGCTATAGATACGATGGTTCTACACTTCTCACATAGTTGTAAATTCCTGATGTGGGGATGATTTAAAGTGCCCTTTAGTGATATTTTTGGTGGTCCAATATGATACAGATCGTATATGAGTTCATTTATTGGTGATTAACCTATCAATAAGGGAAATATGAGCACCATTTTCTAGTAGGTTTGTTGCAACCCTTGAGATCCTAGAGTGGATATGGGATGACATATACAAGAAATTTGTCACAGGGCTTCTACAAAAAGTGATGTGCCACGATGCTATCTTGGTGATAGTTGCCTGAATCATGAATATGGTGCACTTTCTTTAAATTATGTATCATATTATGGGGGGATTTTTGGGTTGTTATACGTATGGGAGATCATTCATCTTCGTGAGGTACCCCAGAAGAGTGTATCTAATCATGACGCATGGTTTACATCATTAATTTGTAGAGGACTAGAGGTGGCATCTGGGACCCATCTGAGGAGGAGTACAACCTTTCATGACAAGAACAGTGGGTAGATTGACCACAAAATTGAGGTTCTAGGGGATATTTTGAGATCTTGTGTGATAGAAATTGGGGAGACTTTGGAGGATAATCTTCTTTTGGTAGAGTCAACGTACAAAAATAGCTACCACCCTACAAAAGAACATGGTTCAAACCATAGAAACATCACTTAAGGAGGGTTTTGGAACATTGATGTATGATGATATAGGTGATGAAATATGAAGTGGTGTTGATATATGTACTCATTGAGGAAACCCAATATGTAGGTAGGGGGCTTTGGGCCAGGTATAAGGGAATTCAAGCCACAAAGGCCTTGAGCTATCCAATAGTAATGGACTAGATATGGAGTGATCCAAGACTAGGAGGGGGTGTGCCATGTCCTTACTAACCTAGGGGGTGTGTTGTTTCCATTTCTTGTAACGATATTGATATTAACAGAAATATAAAAATATTTATTGATATTAAAAAACATTTTTGGGTTTTCCTGAATGGTAATGGAACCTCATAAACCTGTATTATAATGTGGTTGTAAATCCCAGCGGTCTCCTTGGGGGGGGGGGTTCCACATCAACTGTGTAGGAATCATATCATTATAGCACTTGTGGGTAATATAAAAGGTTTCATTGTATTAGATGACACAACACTATTCAGAATGGGCCTCTAGATTATGTATTTTGTCCATTCCTCCAAAAACCGTTTTCCCTTCAGGTTATGTACTATTGGCCTAATAATCATATAAGGAATCTATCCTAACTCAATTTGAAAATATGATTTTCAAAACATAAAATAAAATTGGATTTTGGAGGATATTTTAGTATCATAGGCATATTATATAGTTATGATTAAGATTAACATGAATGATTTTGAGAGTGATTATGAGGTGTTAAATGATATGAGTAGAGATTTTTTGTACAGTATATATACAAAGGTGATGGACTAAAAGTCATCTAAATCTATGTTGAAAATCAAGATAACATTTATGAAGGATGATCTATAGTTTTAGTGGAAAAGTTATAATTTCTAGGATATACATTTGATTATTTCAAAACATTCAATGATGTGTTTTTTGATTAATTTTTTTAATATAATATATGATGTAGGTGGACATGTGAGGGGAATTGGAGTAAAAATTATGTAAATTTATATTTTTATATGAATTTGTTTGGAGACTACATTCAATCAATAACCTGAAGGTTATTATTATTGAAGAAAGAGACTACAATATATTCTCACATGATGATCATCTAAACATATTCATTTTATATGAAATAAAAATGAAATTTGGTATATAAAATTTAAAAATATAATCTAAATAATATTCACTCTAATCTATGGAATTTCTTACATTTTATAATGAATTAAAAGAAGAAATTGATGAAATGATGGTGTTTCTCTAAGGTAAACATATGATAGGCAAAGCAAAGTTCAATGGAAAAACTACCCTATAAATTTTCAGGTATGGAATGGTAATCAATGTGGCTTAAGAGTAACCTACCATGAATGTATTCAAATAAATCAAAAAAGACATCCAAAATGAGGCAATATTTTTCTATATATGAGAAATTTGAAATAGATTACAAGGAAATTCAAAATAATGAATATCTTGTCAAAACAATATGATTCTGGTGGAAGTAATTTCGAGATAGAAGAGGCTAAAAATGTGAAAAATATATGGGGGATGCACCATATTTAATTTATAATCAATACTTTGGAATAGACATGCCTAATGAAACTGATGAACAAGAATCTATTTTTATATAATTGGATATTGAACATGAGTGTTACTTAGATGGGATTTATAAACAAAGTGGTAGAGTAAATAAAGAAATGATGTTTTATAAAATATAAGAAGCCGATTCCTGAAAGATTAGAAGAGATGAACATTTTATAGGATGAGCTAGAATATATGAATTATGATAAAGAAAATTAAATTGTTATTGATTTGAAAGAAAAAAATTAATGAATATGTCAAAATCATTAATTTCATAACTACGATTTTATATGGAAAAAGGTGTTGGATTTGTTCTAAGCATCTCATTATGTGTCCATTGTTATGGGATAATCAATATTCTCACTCTAGACATGTCACACCCATTGACATGGAAGAGTATTTATATGTTATATGGCATTAAAAATGAGATATAGATTATTTTTTCATTTTCATCATCGTTTAAGCTATCATGGATCTATTATATGCATTATAAAATAATGAAATGTATAAGTATATTCATTTTTTAAATAATTAATCAATATATATGTGGTTATTATAATATATTACCAAAGTTGTAACATTTTATGTTGTAAGTGTTATAACGTATGTCACTACATGAGAGTTTATAAATTATTTATTTTTATGGGTGATACTCGATATAACCATTAATGAAGCATCATTGTGGATTATAAAATGAGATCAAGACTATTGAGGTGATATATCCAACCCATGAGATATATATGATTGGAAACTTCCTTTGTTTGGATTTTCCCTATAATACCATGGTTTTGGAAGACAGTGGGAGATTGAAAAAAATTGTCAGTATGTTTTATTAAAGGATCAAGCAACCAATGGATACCTTTTAAAGATGGTTTTTATTTTTTTCTACTTATGGATGTTCACCAACCATAGTAATGAAGGTCCAAATTCATCAAAATAACATAAATTCTATTTTTATTAATTTAATTCAAATATACCACGGGTTGATCATGCGGAAACGAGTTTAGAGTATTTCCTTACTACTGTTAAACAATGTGTATACCCTAAAACCCAATAATGGTATCATATCCACTTCCATAGAAATTTAATTAATTTATAATTGTGAATTATATTTAAAATATTAAACGATCTTCACATAGACAACAAACTATGAATTTCACTATTAATGTTCAGTGGATGACTAATGTGAAAGACTCTAAAAATTAATCATAATGACATGAAAAATATAATGAGATAATAATGGTTGAATAACACATGGATCACATTTAAAAAATAAAATATTGTGATATGTCTGTGTAATGTAGATTATGATGTTGATGTGACAAAATAAAACTCATGTTTTGAAATAATGTGAACAATACAACCGATATCATTAGTGATACTTTTGACAATGTCATAAAGAGTTCAAAATATGTATAAAATTATGAATTATTATTTAGACAATGTTTCTGGTGTTTTATATAGTTTTAAATAGTGTGATTACTTTTTGTAATGAAATAGTTGATAAATATTTTATAAATTACATTTATAGGAATTTAAAAATAATGTTGGTATATTAAATGTAAAATTTATATGTCTTAAAATCCATGGTGTTAAAATATATAATTATTAATTGTATTTAAATAACCTATATGAAATATTTATATTTTAGGAAACAAGAAAATATTATATTTCTTAAATAGTTATATATTTTAATAATTATGAAGGAGTTCATAAATAGTTATTTATTATTTCATATAAAGAGTTCATATTAGAATATAAATGTGAATCTGTCGTATTTATATGTTATATAATGACCATGAAAGCATGTTTAAATTATATTTTTCTGATAGTGTTTATATTCATTAAATGATAAAAATTATTACCTCATTTCTACGTATATAAATACATGTATGTGAGAAAAGGGAAACATTAAAAATATTTGAAATATTGAGTGGTATGGGATTTGTGTTATGAAAGAGTACTTCGTTCTCCAGAATGATGATTCATCTAAGATGACCTGTATAACTCAAAAAAGGATTCAGATAAAATTTATTCACAGTCATTATAGTATCATATATAAGGCAGTAATGGGGCTTCAACGGTATAAAACACTAAATGTATACTCCATGGATCTATGTATCCTCTGAATGCTCCCTAAGTGATTGTTGCTCTTGATCAGAATAATACTCCTTCACTGGTTAAGAATGAACAATAAAACTTTTGTGGTTAGGTTGGGGAGAATTTGAGTCATCCTGGAGGAATCAGGATGAATCAATGTGGTTAGGAGTGGTTGGTGGTTCATTTTTGTTTCTTACAAGGCAGTTTATTTAGAAGGTAACATTGTAGGATTGAAATACGGTATAGATGCCCAAATACAATAGGGGGCTGAATTGTATACATTAAAAATTCTTATGGAACGTTTAATGGTGTTAGTGTATAACAATGTTAAACAAGATCAATTCACAATACCTCTTAGTTCTAAAAACATTCTAGGTTATGGAAATATGATTCTGGAAACGAAACTTTCTAGGTTATGGAAATATGGTTTCAGAAATAAAACATAAGAAAAGATTACAAGGAAAAGATTCCACCTTAATGTGTATAGAATATTACTAGTCAGAGTATAAAAATAACAAGGAACTACTAGAAAGATATACATTTCTTATCAATCAAAATGCAGTGTAAATAATCTTGAAACAAAAAGAAGTAACAAGTAAGAAATTTTTGAACCCAAAGAGTAGGGTATCTAACAACCTTGGATAATGGTCCCCTAATTTACACATTCAAGAAATTCTGTCTTACCTGCATAAGGGTAAGCCCTTGATAGGAATATCAGAATCTATATTTCTATCCCCACACGCCCTCTAACTTCAAGTTAGTCGGGACCCTTTTCTTCATCAGCAGGGAAGTCGTCAACCTTTAAGGTAGTCAGCACCTCTATCTTCCTATCCTTAGAAACCCTCGATTGTCCCGAGAAACAATCAAAGTAACACAAGGTAATATGACCAAGATGTTTAGTATGAAAAAATCATGAGAAAAATATCCCTCTAGAAACCAATTTGACAGCATGTAATATTTAGTGATCAAGAAGTGTGGAACTAATATGGGGAATTGATATAAAGATCCTTCGAATTAGCTCCTATTTATATGAAAAATTCCAATGGTCGACTCCCTCCTCCAACAGTCATATTTTACCTTGAATTTTAGAGGGATCTATACATGTCTCACTCAACCAATGGTTACTTTGTAACAGAAATTATGACATCGTTTTATTACTATAACAAGAGTAATCCAAATATGGTTGCTTAACCAAATCATATTTTTTGGATTCAAAGGAAAAATAAATTTTTGTAGTCTAATAAAATCAAAATTTAGTGTCTATAATAAATGGATTTTTAGATTGTGTTTTAAAAAGAATTCGGAGTCTAAATTATAAGATTTTCGGAGTCTGGATTCCAATGAATTCGGAGACTGAATTCAGAAAAATCGGAGTCTGAATTCAGAGAATGAGGATTCTGAATTCAGGAAAATTTGGAGTCTAAATTAATAGAATTCGGAGTCTAAATTCAAAGAATTTGGATTCTGAATTCAGATAATTTGGAGTCTGAATTTAGATAATTTTGATTCTGAATTCAGAGTAATTCAGATTCGGATTTCATAGAATTGGAAGTCGATTTCAGAAGAATTCAGGGTCTGAATTCAGAAGAACTCACAGTCTCAATTCAGAGAATTCGGAGTCTCAATTCAGAGTCTTAAAAATATAATGCCCAATAACTATTTATTTATAAAAATTCTAGTTTTTAAATGTGACATATATTTTTACATGTAAAATAAAAAAGATTTATATTTAGAGATACTAAAGAATGGACAAATAAAAAATAGGTAAGGAAAACATTTCCTTGAGGAAGGAAAATTTCATTAATGAAGGAAAATTTTCCTTATTAGAATAAAATTAATTTTCCCTTAAGATAGAGTGTTTGTGATTTTTAAAACAAAAAATAATTTAAAATTATTAAAGAACCCTAATTGACTCAACAATCTCCCCCTTTTTGAGAAGCACAAACATCCTCACAAAAAAGAATATAAGGACTTGGAAAGTATTATTATGGACTAAAAAAATTACCTCTCTTTTTATATAAGAAATGGTGAATATTACTAACTCCACCTTAGTCATTTAAATATATAAGGATCATTTTCTTGATTTCCTGATTGAGTTTTAACAATTTCTTGAATACAAAAATCATATTTGATAAGAACTCCCTCTTAAATCAACCCCCCTTACATAGGGAAATTTCTTCTTTACCAAGTATTTTTTTTTAACATTCCTTTCTCCCCCTTTGTGAGTTTCAAAGAGGAATAGAGGGAATAGAGAAAATTTGGTACCTGAATGATTAGTACGTGATAACCAAATATAGAGAACAAAAAGAAATTTCATTAGGATTGAAAAAAATTGTAAAATAAAGAAAATAAAACAAAATATTATATTTGAAAAATATTATCCTTCTTTCCCCATTGGCATCAGCTTCTTCAAAATGGTTTTCAATTTCTTTAACTCCTTGTGAACCCTTTCTACATACTTGAGAAGCTGATCCTAGTCATCACTTTTCTTCTCTATGGATTTTATCTTCTTTTATTAATCCTTAAAAATCTTTACTTGAGCCTTCAGGAGTTCATTTTTCTTATCAAAATTCTATTCAAATTCAATTTTGAGAACCTTTTCTAACATTCAATACATTGCCACGAAATTTAGATTACTATTTAAATCCTTAACTTCTTACTTCCAAGAAGTTTGTTCAAGAGACAACTTTTCCTCAAAACTATTAGTAAGATCCTCGATCTTTAAATCTCCATAATCAAAAGCATCTTTGATATTATCTTGAAACTCATCAATGACTATGATCTCTTCAACTATCTTCCTTGACCAACTTGTAATCTTCTAACATGACTTCTTATGAGCTTCATATTTAATGAAGCATGTTTTGAAATTTTCCTCATGTTTTGAAAACTTATCCATGAGTATGGAAATAGAATCTGATTTCTGATTATAAGAATGTTGATTCATTTGGCACCTTAAGTCAATACTCGAAAATAAGGGAATGGTATCAATAGGATTTTTCAATGATTGAACAATGAAATCATGTCCATGAGAGGACGATTTAGAATCTAATGGTATGGTTGGTGAGGGATCTTTTTCTAGATCAACAGCCTTCCTCTTCGATAAATCACCTACTTATTTATTCTTCACCATAGATTTTCTAAGTGTATTCACAACCACCTTCATTCCCTTATCGACTCTCGGAAAGGTATCTTGTTGATTAGGAGATTCATTCTCGCTATCTGACAGCTGAACAATCTTATCTTCATCAACTTCTTCTTTCTTATCTCCTGACTCAACATCCTCTGGCTGGATGTATTCTCTACTGATGTTTTCTTCTTCATACAATTTATTGACTTCTTCCTCATCCTTCTCTTCATTCCCAGGAGTATCAAGCTTTGTGGATTCGTCTGGAGAAGTTCATATTGATAATTTCTCAGAAGGTATTTCCTTCTCATGATACTCCTATACATTCTTCAACACTTCTTCGGTGTCACCACTTCCCTCTTATTATTCTTATTATTCATCGGCATCTAAAACTACCTCTTCTTCATGATATTTTTTTGGAATTAAAAACTTCTTTCCCAGAGTCTCCATGATTTTTTATTGCAAAAATGATTCTACCATTGGTTTTCTTAGATTCTTTCTCAGCATCTTTGAGGATATATTGAACAATATTGGCCTCCAGTAATTTTTTCTTTGCTTCTTTTCTTTCTGTTTCTTCTCAAGATCATTATAAACCTTTTCTTTCAACACCTTTACCTCAGTAGGATCCAATCCAAAACTAAGCTCCCTTGCTTTTTTGTTCTTCTTATCTTCTCTCCACTTTTCGGCCACATCATGAGTATACAACTTTTGATTCTTAGGCTTTGGTGGTGCTGACTGACTTTCCTTAGCCACTAGGGTTTTTTCTTTCTCTTCTATTTCCTTCACCTTTCTCTTCCTTCCACCCTTCTCGGATGTTTCAGGTTCTTCTTGTTTCGTTGACATAAACTCAACTTCCTCTTCTAATAAATCATAAAATTATCTGGATTTACTATTAATGCAAATATTCAATCTCCTTAGAGTATCGTCACATAATAGCATCACCTTGGAGTTCCTCGACTTCAAACTACATGTAATCTTGAAATAATAAATACAATGAAGAATTATCTTGGAGGGAATGACCAGATACATTATAATTTCAGACTTCAAATTCCCATTCGTGATATTTTAAATTGTAACATATATATACTTGACCAAATTTATCTTTTTGAGGTTCACCATGAAATCCAATATATACATATCACTCTTCTTCATAGTATCCTTATCTCCTTTTCCCGGTATGACAACCCCTTGAACCCACAATTCAAGAATCCGAAGGTTGGTAGATAGATGAACTATCTTCGAAGTCTTCACCTCTGAATGACCAAGACAAGACAGAGCCTTTTCCATATCGAAGGAACCAGATACATCAGGTAATTTGTGAGTACAGAACTTAGCTTACCCTTCATAAGGAATTTAGTAAAACCAGATGCCTTGCTATATGAAAGAGAATATTTCTTCCCATTTCACTTACAATAGAACTTGTCTCCCCTTTATTCCTTGAAAAATATTATTGTCACATAGAACTCATCCTGCAAGTCTAGATACACTGAATCTTGTGATTTTTCATTCAATTCGCAAACACTCTTCCCACCCATTCTGCTTGACATTATTGGAGATAATGGAATCATTCATAGTATAAAACTTCATATTGACTGACATTTCTCTTTATTTCTTCCACTCAGAGATTACTATAACAGTCAACATTTTATTCTGAGAAGTGGCTTCAGTAGAAATTCAGAACTAAGGAAACATTGAAGATCCATAATTGGATTTTGTAGGAAGAGCAGAGCTTCAGCACACTAGAGATTGGTGATTGATGTGGAACAAGATATCAGGGGTCCATTATATAGGAAATAGAAGCGATAGTTTAACTTACCTGATTGATCCAATGGTTGAAAACTTCTTGAAAAAATTAGACAATTGAGATGATATCCGCAGAAGAAAATTTGGTAGATTCCGATCATTCTTGGTTTTTAAGATAATCATTCAGATTTGTGGAAAAGTGAATCTAAAAGTTATGAAAGAACAAAAAAAGATACCAACATGTAAAAAGATGATTACGAGATTTTAAGAAAGATAACTTACCTTTCGGATTTCTAGGAAGATTTTTAATAACAATGATAAATTCTTTTTGAATAACTTTAGATTACATGGAAACGATTATGAAAAAATTCACTATGAAAAATTTTTACTACTAAAAATTTTAAACTATGAAAAAAATTTAGATTACCAAAAAATTTCAGACTATGGTTAATTTTTAGACTACGAAAAATTTAGACTACAAAAAAATTTTAAAAAATGAAAAAAATATAAACTATGAAAAATTTTATACTATGAAAATTTTTAAACTATGAAAAATTTTAGACTACCTAAAAAAATTAGCTATGGAAATTTTTTGAACTGCAAAAAATTTTAGACTATGAAAAAATTTTGACTATGAAAAATTGTAAACTGACTAACAAGAAAATTTACGCCCAAATGGAAAGGATTTTCTTACTGTAAGAAGATAGGTTTCAATAGGATGTAAACATGGAGGATTAACTCTTGTTTATCACTCCTAATATCTGTTTAATATATTCAAATCTATTGGAGGGTAATGAATTTGTGAAAATGTAAGTAAGTTGATCTTGCATTCTGATAAATTTAAGAATGATATCTCTTTTTTTTATCCCTAAGAATGTGATATCTAATATCTATATGTTTTTCACGAGAGTGATGTGAATGGTTTTTTCTTAGGGAAATTGCACTAGTATTATCACACATTCTTTTTGTTTTGGTAAAACTCATTCCATAGACTATGATGGTGTTTTGTATCCAAAGCACTTGAGCACAACAACTTCCGGCTACTACATATTTAGCTTCAGCAGTGGAAGGTGCTACTGAGTGTTTCTTTTTGAATGACCAAAAACCTATTGAATATCTTAAGAAATGAAAAGTTTCAGAAGTACTTTTTCTATTTATTTTACCACAACCAAATTCAGCCTCCGAAATTTTTTTAAGACAAAATCATTTCCAAAAGCATAAGTGTCTTAAATCAATGGTCTCATTTAAATACCAAAAAATTATTTTCACTACCTTTAATTGATATTACTTATGATTGGATTGATATATTGTGCATAATAATACTGAAAACATTAAGTCTAGATGAATAGCTGTCAGGTATAGTAAACATCATATCATACCTCAAAATGATGTTTGATCTACTAGTTTCTTAGCTTCATCAAGATCAAGTGAATTTGAGGTACCAATGGGAGTACATATACTTCTATTTTTGTCATATAAAAACTTTTTAAGAAGATATTTAATATAATTATATTGAGATATATAGGTTCCTTCTAATTTTTGAGAAATTTGAAAACCTAAGAGAAATGTAAACTCACCCATCACACTCAATTCAAACTTGGATTTCATAAGATCTGCAAATGAATCAGTAAAAGATTTCTGAGTTGAACCAAACATAATGTAATCAACATAAATTTGAACAATTAAAACATTTTTCTTTTCACCCATAATAAAATGGTTTGGATATGCATTTCCCATATCATAATTTTTTTGAAGCAAAAATCATTAAAGTCTATCATACCAGGCTCTAGGGATTGTTTAAGGCTATATAAAGATTTTTTATGTTTGAAAACATGTTCAAGATGTTATGAATCTTCAAAGACAGGAATATGTTCAATAAAAACATCCTCTTGATCATATCCATTAAGGATAGAACATTTCACATCCATTTGAAAATGTTTTAAATTTAAGAATGTTGCAAAGGAAAGTAGAATACGAATAGATTCATGTCTAGCTGCTGGAGCATAGGTTTCTTCATAGTCTATTCATTCTTGTTGATTATAGACTTTATCAACTAATATAACTTTATTTATCACAAAGATTCCATTTTCATCACATTTATTTCTAAAGACCCATTTTACACCCATAACAGATGTTTTCTTAGGTCTTTCAACCAGGGTCCAGACCTTATTTCTATCGAATTCATTTATCTCATCTTACATGGTTTTAATCTAATCATCATCACCTAAATCTTTATCAGTGATTTTTTGTTTTAATTTGGAAAGGAATGCTAGATTTTCTACATCATTTATTAAGGAACTTATAGTCATTATTGGTTGATTTACATCACCATTAATGCTATCACTGGGATGATTCTTCAGAAACAGCTGATTTGTGATTTGTAAAACATATTCATCAATATATGGTTGGAAGTATATTGGGGTAAATGTTTCAGAAAAATTTTCTTGAAAGTATTCCATATGTGAAGGATTTTATATCAAGGGTTAATAATCCATTTTTGAAAACACATCTGAGGATGTAGGATGCGGTTTTTTTAAAAAAAAGGGATCTATTTCATAAAATATTACATGTACTATTTCTTCAACAGTACAAGTGTTTTTATTAAAAACTCTATAAGCAATAGAAGTTGTGAAGTATCCTATGAAAATTATTTCATCAGATTTGGGTGCAAATTTATAAATATTATCATTAGTATTAAAGATTAATACCTTCCAACAAATTACTTTTATGTAGGAATGTTTAGATTTTCTACCATTCTATAACTCATATGAGGTTTTATTTACAGAAGGTCTAATCAAAACTCAATTTATTGTATAACAAGAATTACTTACAGGTTCAGAACCAAAATATTTAGTAAGAGAATATTCACTCAACATAGTTCTAGTGATCTCTTGAAGAATTTGATTTCTTCTTTCCACAACCACTACTACAAAAATGGGTAAGGGAAGCACTACCCTTTTATTAGCGCTAAGAAAAGGGCTGATAAAGTGGACCCCTTTATTAACACCTTTTCCTACCTATGATAAATTTTATGTTTGAAACAAATCATGAAAAATAAATTATTTTCATATAAGTATATTTATATTGATATAAATATAATATATATTTGTAAAATATGATTTAGATATGTTTATATAGACTATTACATTTAATATATAAGAAATTTAGTGAGAATGGCTTTAAAATATTTAAAATA
Source organism: Viscum album (assembly GCA_963277665.1). Classification (NCBI taxonomy): domain Eukaryota; kingdom Viridiplantae; phylum Streptophyta; class Magnoliopsida; order Santalales; family Viscaceae; genus Viscum; species Viscum album. The sequence goes on from OY728159.1 coordinate 710,556,745, forward strand.
ATATTATTAATTAATAATTTACTAATTTTTATTGATTAAAAATTATTTAATAACAAAATAAAGACACAAAAAATCAAAACAATTAATAAAAGCTCTAAAATATGTTGAAAATGTAACTCAAACATCAAATAACCATAACTTTTGATCTGGGTGTCTGTTTGAGCTCTACAGCATATCAAATCGAATCCTACAATGAGATCTATGTGCTAGTGACCTACAAAAATGTATGTCTAATATTTCGAGGCCCAAAAAAGGCAAGAAGGCCACCGAAATTGTGTTTTTAGTCGGGATACCCCAGTTTATTAATATTCAAACAAGTATAACTTCTGATCCAGATGTCCATTAGGCCTGTACAACATATTATATCAAATATTGTTTCATTTTCATCGATTTGAATGGTTGTGGAGTTGAAATGGGCTTCTAGATTATATGTTATGATAGTTTTAACATTCTATGGCTTTTCAAATACACACACACACATGCACACACACAGACACACACAAACACACACACACACACACATATATATATATATGTATTTATTCATAAATATATGTGTGTGTGTGTGTGTGTGTGTGTCTGTCTGTGTGTCTGTATTGTATATATGTATTTATTTATTTATTTATTTAATTATAAACACACATAAAAAACATATTTCATTAATGTATTTAATACTAATATTATAAGTATATATTAATATACAAATAAATATACAGATAAAAAATTATAACTAAAAATATATATACAAATAAATAAATATAAATATATGTTAATATATGAATGAATATATATATACTAATAAATGATTAAATATATTTATGTTAATATGAATCTATATCAATATAAAATTAAATATATATATATATATATATATTAATTAATATATAATTAAATAGAGAAAAAACGAAATAGCTTAGTGATAAAGGTGTATCCATGAAAGGGGTAGGTTCTGGGTTTGAGTTCGAGTGGAACTAGAGGGGTGCGTGCGTGTGACGATGTGTGAGAAGGACAGTGTGCAGGAGACCGCCTAGTGCTGATAAAGGGGGGTCAAGCACTGTTAAAAGATCTCCCTGTATTATATAATTATTTTTTATTTTTTAAAAAAAATTTACTTTTATCATCACTTTTAAAATGCGCTGATAAAGGTCCCTTTTATCAATGCTAAAATAAAGCACTGATAAAGGGGTATTTTATCAGTGCTTTTTTAGCGCTGATAAAAGGGGCCATTATGAGAACTTTTTAGAGCGCTGATAAAAGGGACCCCCTATATCAATGATGATCTTTGGTGTGCTTTTTGAACACTGTTGAAGCCCATTTTAAGCGCTGATATAGGCCGTTTTTGTAGTAGTGAACACTATTTTGTTTAGGAGTTCCTAAAGATGAAAAGTTATGAGTAATGCCTTTTCTACTACAAAAGGTTTCAAAATTATAATTTTGAAATTCTCCTCCATGATCACTATGAATAGTTATCAATGGTAGGTTTTACTCATTTTTAACTTAGGCTCTAAAGGTTTTGAAATAATAATAATCTTCAGATTTATTTGCTAGAAACTAGACCAATGTGAATCTAGTGTATTCATCAACTAAGACAAATACCTAATACTTGCCTACAAGGATTTCAGTTTGTATTCGACCAAAGATATCCATATACACCAACAATAATGCATCAGTAGTTGAGACTTGATTGATTGACATAATACTTGATTTATGTTGTTTGTCATATTGACAAGGATCACAAACTTTTGAAGAATCAAATATAAGCTTTAGAAGATCTTTAACTAGTATTTTTCTTTGATAATTTTCATAGGTTCCAAAGGTTACAGTGTCCTAAAATACTATGCTATAACCAAGATTGATCCTCTATTGCACTGAGACATGGTAGGTCTTGGCTCTTAAGATACTATGGGATGAGAGAATAAACTCATCATTGGAACTGTGTACTAGGTACTTTTCGTTCCTAAAATTCACAATGTATCCTTAATCACCTTATTGACTTATGCTGATGAGATTGTGTCTAAGACCCTTAACAAATAAAACATTTTACATCAATGTTTTTCCAAGAAGAAAATGATACTTATACCAAAAATTTATCCCCGAGAATTATCTCTGAAAGTTACTTTTCCTCCTTTCATATTGATACTCTTTTCAAAGAAATTTATATTACAAGTCATATGTCGGGAACATCAAATATCCATGTACCATGTATTGCTATTGGTACTTTCCTTATTTTCCTGAATATGAGAAAGTTAGACTTTCGGAATCTAAACTAGCTTGGATCCAGAAATTTCAGAAAGTAAGATTTTAGGCACCCACATTTTCATATAAAAAATAAGCATTATGAAAACCTAAACACTAAGTTTTGTTTAGGTAACAAATTTTTTCCCAATTCACACCACACTGGAATTTTGTGTAGAATAAAGTACTTTGAGTAAAAAAATAGTTGTTAATAAAAATAGGTTATGATTGGGTAAACCCAAAACCATAAGGATTCCTTAAATGTCATATTTGGGAATAAATTTTATCATAATTTTCCTTACCATTGGTAAATTTTGACAAACTATTCCTCAAGGAAAAATTTCCAACTTCAGCTTAATAACCAAGTTTTTATCCTAAAAAACATTATTTTTGTAACAAGATTTAGTCTCTAAGATATTTTTACTAGAAATTATGTTTTCATGGTCCTTAGAATGTTTGTCCATCTCATAATTTACTTTCTCAAGGTTTTTTGAAATAGTTTCAAAATAATCATTTTTCTCATCAAGATCTTTTGAAAGATATTATACTTCTTTAGTTAAAATATAAATTTTATATTTTTCCTTCGCATGTTTTTTCTTGAGTCTGGAATTTTCATTCTCAAGGAGTTAACAAAATCTAGATACTTATTTGTAAGTAGGTAAAGTATTATATTTTGATGATGAAGACTCATCATCTGAAGATTCATAATATCTATCATCTGTATAGTTTGTATTTAAAGAATCATTTGTAATGGATTCAGCATTGTGTACCTTGGCCATTAGACATTGATTTTCAATAGGTTTCTTTGCTAGAAGACCAAGATTCTTCTGACCAAAATATTTATACTCTGTAGATTCGTTATAAGAGTCCCCACCACTAGAACTCCATGTTTCATTGGCTTTAAAAACATTTGTAGCTTTAGAATTGAAATACTTCTTTCTATTTCTCTCAGAATTCCATTCCTTTCCATCTGTTTTCTTAAGCAAGGGAGAGTCTGATCTTATATGTCCTCCTATTTTTCTTTCATAAAAAGTGACATCAGAGTCTTTCATGTATTTTCCTTCTTTCTTCTTCTATCTAAATTTAATGTTATTCTATCCAACAATCTTAATCATTATCTAAGAAATATTTGCTAACTCTTTTTCTGAAGCTTTACTTTCTCTAGAATCTGATTGAATAACAACTTTATTGGATTTAGATCTTGTAACTCTCTCTGGAGTTCTGTCATTCATATGATTTGAATTAGTTGTAAAAAAATCACTACCATTTCTATTATTCATCTTAACATTATCAGAATCTCTCTTTATTGGTGTTTCATGTTGAAGAAAAGTTCCAAATAGCTCATCAAGAGAAATCTGATTAACATTCCTATTATCAGCTATATCAGTTCTCTTGGATTCTCATTCATTAGGCATAATGTCTATGATATTATCTACAAAAGATTCATCATCTAATAATTTCTCACCCATTTATTATAAACTGTTGATGATTTTCATGAACCTTTGTGGTACCTTACATATGGGTTCTCCATAAAATAATAGAAACCATGATATTCAGCTCTGATCATGGATCTTATAGTTTCATTAACATTTGAAGTTCCAAAATGAGTAACCTCGAGCTTTTTCCAAATGCAATTTTCTGCTTCGCAAGATGAAATCTAGCTGTATATATTTCTAGTCAGAGAAAAAAGTAGATTATTGTGTACCTTATAATTCAGTTGATATTCATGCTTCTCTTTCTTGGTGAATGTAACTACTTCCATGTTAAGAATTTTGTACCCTCCAGTAAGCATGACAAAATTGTCTACTACAGTGTTAATAACAAAGGTCATCATATGATCTCTCCAATGTTCATAATCATTACCATCAAATATCGGTGGTCTAGTAGGATTAAAATCATCTATTGAACTAACATTCATTCTGATCATATTAAGAAAATATCTTTCCACAGAAAAAAAATTTAATAGAAAATGTTCATAAATTTAGATAAAACATCCTAGGAAAATAAAAAATTATAACAATGAAAAACTTGGGCAAGGAAAACTTATATGTGAATATAATTATTTTTTATTCATACTCTCATAATAATTGTTGGATCCAAATATGGTGTATATGATCAAGTACAAGAGGGGGTGAATTGTATAATTTAAAAATTCATTTGCACCATCTAAAGATGTTAGTGTTTAACAAAGTTAAACTAGATAAATTCACAAGACCTCTTAGTTCTACAAACATTCTAGGTTAGGGAGATATGATTATGGAAATTAATCATTCTTGGTTCTGGAAATATGGTTCCGGATATAAAACTTATGAAAAGTATACAAGGAAAATATTCTACCTTAAAGAATATAGAATATTACTAATTAGAGTATAAAAAAGAGCAAGGAAGTATAAGAAAGATATACTTTTATAATCAATCAAAATGCAGTGTAAATAAACATGAAACAAAAATAAGTAACAAGTAGGAAATATTTTAACCCAAATATTAGTGTATCTAACAACCCTGGATAAAGTTCCCTGGATTTATACTTTCAAGAAGGTCTGTCTTACCCACACCAGGGTAAGCCCATGATGGAAATATCAGAATCTGTCATGCAATACCCACAATCCCTCAAACATCATTGTAGTTTGAACCTCTGTCTTCCTCAACAAGGAAGTCCTCGAACTTTAAGGTAGTTGAAACCTCTGTCTTCCTATCCCCAAAAGCCCTTGATTGTCCTCAGCAACAATCGGAGTCACACAAAGAAGTATGAATAAGATGTTCAGTATGAACATTGCATGAGAAAAATATATCTCTAGAAATCACTTTGATATCATGCAATCTCTAGTTAATAAAAAGTGTGGAACAGATATGGATAACTTATATGGAGCTCATTCACATTAGCTATTATTTATAGGCAAAATTCCAACGGTCAGCTCCCACCTCCAACGATCATATTTTTCCTTGAATTTCGGAGGGAACTGTATATGTGTCCTTTAACCAATGGTTAGTTAGTAACAGAAAGTATGACATCATTTTATTACTATAACAAAAGTAATAAAAATATGGTTTCTTAATCAAATCATATTTTTCAGAGTCTAAGGAAAAATAAAATTCTTGAAAATCAAAATCTGGTGTCTATACTACATGGATATTTGGATCTTGTTTTCCAAAGAATTCAGAGACTAAATTCTAAGATTTCTTAAGTTTGGATTCCAAAGAAATCAGAGTCTGAATTCAAAGAATTTGGAGCCTGAATTCATAAGAATTCTGAGTTTGAATTTTAAGAATTGGGAGTCTTAATTATAAAGAATTCAGAGTCCAAATTCATAGACTTCGGAGTTTGAATTCATATATCTTGGAGTTTGAATTCAAATAATTCGAAGTATGAATTTAGAAGAATTCTAGTTCTGAATTTAGAGATTTCGGAGTCTGAATTCAGAGTCTGAAAAATAAAATTCTCTATATCTATGAATTTATAGAAATTAGAGGTTTTACATGTTAAAATGATATTTACACTTATAACCAAAAAGGGTAAGATTTAGAGATACTAAATAATGAACAATGAAAAACATGTATGGAAAAAATTTCCTTGAGGAATGATAAATTTCCTTAATGAATGAAAATTTTCCTTAATATAATAAAATAATTTTTTCAATAAGATAGAGTGTTTGTGATTTTCAAAACCTAAATGAATGGAAATGTCATAATGAAACGTTATTGACTCAACAAACATCAATGGGGTGATTGTAGATATTGCAGTATTGGATTTGAATTATCCAAAAGATGATGTCCAAGATTCAATGATGGAAAATCCCCAATCAAATTCTATTGGGCGGAAGACTTTCCTACTCTTGGATGAACTCCTTGTTTCTCTAAAAAGGAGAGTAATGGTTATAATTTTTCAACAGGAATTTATTCTAAGGAGGAGTTTCAAGATGGAAATTATCATTATAATTTTACAAAAACGGTGAAGATGGATATGGATGATTCAGAGGGTTTCATCATAGTCCCACCAAATATATCTAATCCTAGAAAGACTACTATTATATATAGAAAATTATTTTAAATCATTCAGGTAATAAAAACCCAGCTTCATTGTATGTTAGAAATTCTTATAGAGTCACTTATAAGGTCCCTTTATCTCTCAAAAATTATGATACTATCTTTTTAGTTATCCTATGGATTTGGTGAAATGTCTATTTATTTTTCCATATGACATTTATTAAATAGATTTTGTGTCGTACAGTCTTCTCTGATTGTCAAGCGGAATTGCTATAATTGTTAGAATTGTAGCTTGATATTCTTCTCGAATGGTTTTTCTATTACAATATTTGTTTTTATGAATCAATATCAATTAGTTCCCAAATTATTTCTCACTTTGAATCTTCAATTGGATTCAATACTATGTTTCATCCTTCTTCACTTGAGTGGAAAGATCAACAAGACCATTCATATAATTCTATTATGGTTATATAGAATTTATTTTTCCATAATTTTTTAATCCATATATGAAGAGTAGGATGTTATTTAGAGGTTTTCACTATTTTATCTTCGTTTTTCTATGATTTATACTCTTGAAAAACATATGAAAAAAAAATTCAATTAAAAAAGTTCTTAAAACTATTCTTATAAATTTCATTACATACATTTTAGGAGTTATATGTTGAGTATGATATAAGATTTAGTTCTATTCAATCATGATTTTGGATTAATTTTATGTTATAAATTAAATAATAATGGTTTAATACGAGTTTTAAATATTAAGTGTTAGGATTTTAATAAAATTGAAAACCCTTTTTAGGATTGATATTTGTATAGTGATACTTTTAATTTTACAACACAGGATTGGGGACTTTAAGTCATTCAGAATACTAACTAGATTGTAGTTTGTCAGGACATACAATATCTTCAGTAATATTTATGTTTCATAATATTCTAAAACCCTATATGAAAGGGAAAAATATACTATTTTCATGAGATTTATTCAGAAATGTGTGAATATAATAATTTTTTATTTTTGGGTATGTAACACAAATCATTATTTTCATAAAAAGTTGTATAAATATATTTGAAACATATAAATGTTTTTTCAAAACCAAAAAATTATGGCCTACACACTCTATATGAAAAACCCAAAATAAACGGCCTAGGGTCTTGACCCCATTACCGATGCCCCAAAACCCTCCCTCCCTACCATCCTAGCCATATGTAGGGGGAATAATATTGAAAGATATAATTTATTCAAGATATAAAAAACAATTTAAAGAATTAAAACCATGAAAAAATATAGGTAATGTGTAATATTAAATGGGGAGATCAAAATAATACCCCTTAAAATACTAAACGTGTTATTTCATTCAAAATAATAATATTCATGACCACAATTTTATAAAATTGGTTTATAGTGCAAATGATCGATGCTCATGGATTAAATTATGTAAAAAAATTGAAATATTAGTTACCCAGATAAGATTATGTGTATATATCTTCTGTAAACAATGGTTTTCACTTTTCTAAGTGACACTAATAGGAATATGTGGTAGAGGAATGAAACATGGATAATCTATAAGCTGAATGATGATGTGATGTTGTCCACTTAACTATCCCAGAGATTTATATGATATCATAAACATATTTTTCTATCTAAATGGTTCAAAATGAGATAATTTACTTAGTGTCATAATATTTAGTAAAATTTGGAACTGTCACCACTCAAATATATAATGAAAAAATGAATTCATTATTTTATTTGTAGAATATATAATATTTTTTTAATTAAATACATGAAAAAATAGATATTTGTGTTATAAAATATTATGTTGATAAATAAAAAAGATTCATTATAAATTTTTTCATTGAGATCAATATTAAAAAAGGAGGATCCAAATGAAACTTCATAGACATGTATGAAAATATAATAAAAAATTATAAATAGAAGTTTTCATTAAGAGCAATACCTTCCTAAAAAATCGATCAGCCGACCAAGTGGTGAAGATATTCAACAATAAGATTTGTATTCTTATTGTAATTTTTTAAATTATTATATGGATGTTTCTAATCTTATTATAATTTCTATAGAACCATACTTATTAATGAAACATGATAATATAGATTCTTAGAAAATAATAAATATCTTTAAAATTCTATATCCAGAGCCGGAAAGGTATGATAGGTGTAATGTTAAAAACTCTTGAATGGATTATACTTATAAACAGTGAGATTTAGTCCATTTTAAAATCTAACTATTTTAGTCTTGGAATCAATGGTTAATCTGAGGAATATCCTTCTAAGTGATAAATTCTAGATTCATTAATTGAAATAGGATCATAATGTTTTTTTCTTCTCAATTTCTAAAAAACAACTCAATTTTAATTCATAGTGAACGGAAAATAACTTGGATGAAATATATTCTAGAAATACCCTATTGTATGGATATGATTTCTAATTTATTCTACATATTCCCTACTATCATCCATCAGTGATATACTTTCCCTTCATGATATTCTAATTCTAACATAATTTTTCTTTAGGAAAAATCTATCCTAATGAATATCTTATCTAAATATAATATCTAACCTAAAGCCACAAGTGGATTTATTGATCCAATAAATGATAGTGTTCCCTACCTCCTAAATTTCATGACCATCTTTGATCAATGGCCTATAGAAATAGGATCCTTTATATATTTATGGATTTTATCTATAACTTTCACCATTGTTTTAAGGTAGCCATAATACTTTCAATACCATTACCCATTCCATTTGGTTGAACATTAAGAAGATTATTACATTGACCATTGTATTGAGATTCCTTGTTTCTTCTATTCATGCATTTCCTTCCACTAGAAATCTCATTAATTATACCAAACATATTTACAAAATGCAATAATATGAATTAATAATAACTAACTATAATTGTTAATATGTTTTAACTTGTTATACACATACTAGTTATCTATAATTAATAGTTAAATTCTTATAGTTGTATACCATGAATCCAAAAAAATAATTGAACCTATCTTTGATACTAACATGGATTCCCTTGACCTAAACATTCATGTCCCTTTCAATCATTTTTCACCATTCACACATTGCATTAAAAGTTGTTACATTCAATGAATCCCATAATCATATATTTAGTGTCTTTTTGAAGTCATAAAATAATATACAATGATTTTTTACAATAATGTTTATTTAATCATGTTGTTTAAGTATCCATGATACATAAATCAACTAATTTTCTTAATATTAATTAATAATTTTAGATTTTACATAAAAAAATGGGTGATATAAAAATCCATGTATGGGTATCAAAAGAATACAGTATCTTGTCGAGAAATGTTCCTCAATAAAAAAATTAGATTAATAATTATAAAATCATAATTGTAGTACAAGATATACTTATCGATAATTAAATTCATTATCATAAGCATAATTATAGCAATAAAATTTTTAAAATTTAAAAAATATTATGATGGAATATAATTTTTAATACTCATGTTAACAAGTACTACATAAAATATATTTATGGTCAATGAAGTATAACTAATAGCACTGCCATGATCGATATATACAGTAGTAAGAGATAAAAATGGAGTTACAAATGAAAGTAAGAGGATTATAATAAGAAGAAGAAAAAGAAGAACATGAAGAAAAAATAAGAAGATGATAATCTCCATGGAAGATGACAACTCTCCCAATGAGAAAGATGTATCCCCCCAAGGACCATCTTCTGCCAACAAATTGATAAAATAAAAATGATACGTACACATTTCCAAATCCATCTCCCATATCTAATACCTAAAAAAATTCTAACAACCCAACCAATAACTCTTTAACTTCTATAGATAGAAAAATAATACTAACATGGATAATGACAATACTACCCCTATTTATTCACTACTAATTCTCGCACAAGGATAGAACAACCAATTCCTTATAATCATAATAATTTCCCCTACATTGGAAAACCACCCTATCTCTAAAGTTGACCTTCAACTAGGCTTTATGTCTTTGATAATTGATAATAATCCCCTGATGTAGGATTCGATGATGAACTCAATACTTCTATTCACACAGTAACCATCATACGGGCCTCTATCCTGTAATACATTGTCCCCCAAGTACAAAATCATTTGGAACATGATGAAACACTTTTCTGTGTAGTGGTTCTCATTCTATATGACTTTTTTGGCCCCCATCAATCCATACATCACCATCCAAGCATAGAATTTCAATTGTAGATAGGAATTTCCCCTTTAGAAGTGTGTTTGCAACCATAATTCCACTATAAAAAATTCTATATGATTCTTTCCCTTTACATATAGCATGCCATTTATCCAAAAAAAAATTTCACCTGCAACATCAAATATATTACTAAAAATAGAATTAAGATTGTAGAAAATATCTTCCCATGTAGATTAAACTATACCTAGAAACCATTCCCAATATATCCTTCGATGACTAATTTTTTGTGAGGTAAGAAATAAAATATCTATTCTCGTAGGAAATGTGGAACATCATATGGTGATTTACCAAACTGTTTAAAAAAATATGATCAATTTGGTTGTGAGCATCATCATTGGAGTTAGAAGGATATTTGGAAGATGCTAAATCCTAATGACCACTTTTCTGAGACAGATTAGAAATATTTATGCCTCACTATATATATAATGGGGTTTCAATAGGCTTTGAATCAATGTTTATCATAACACAAAGCCTTTCAGTTTCTTCCCCATGCTCTTCCAAATCAATATTCGTGTCAAAAAAGTCATCCAAATTCATTATCTCAACTGTAATTTCTCTATTTTTAATCCTAATTCTATCTTGTCACATATTCTTCATATACCATAGTGGATCTCCCTCATCTAAATTTCTATATCTCTTTATTAGCATATGTTTTAGTAGCTCCCAAGTGACCCTTGGTCTATAACTCTATCATGACAAGAACCAACTTAGAGTCTTATTATACATACATATTTGTGCATAATAGTGATTCATTTATATCAGGAATTTTTTTATTAGGAAATATGTATTATCTTTGAAGATAAAACCATAAGAATTGTCCCTTGAAAAATTTGGTAACTCTACTCTCCAAGTTACACTCTGTAATTCATCGACAGGTTCTAACTCTTATGGAGGAAACTATTATGCAAAACTCCTTCAAAACATGTAATTTCTTAGCCACTACTCCCAAGTAATTCAAGTTAAATTTTAATTTTTTCCATTTTTTAACCATGCTCTTCTAGTATTTCAATCTCTTTTATCCTCTCATGTATCCATTCTTCCATATTCTTCACCCACTGAGTTATCTTATCCTTTATTTGGTGTGATTCATGTTGGCTCTCATTTTGATTGTGTATTATTTGTTCTATACCATTCTACATATCCTTCATCACACACATAAATTCTTAATTTTAGATTCTATAGAATCTTCTATATCATCCAATATCGTATCATGTTCTACTCATCTTAGCTATTTCATAGCTCCTCTAATGTTTAAACATCAACATTTATGAAATCAACAATCTGAGGAATCCAACTATAATTCTGCTTGTATTAAATATATCTCTTTAAAATATAGAGAAAAATTAATCTAATTATAAAATATATAATGATATATAATAGGCAATACTAGAATAGATCACCTCCCAGAGTACCACCATTCATATATAAGGCTAGGGGAAGTCAGCGACAACCTTGTTCTAACTCTGCTCCAGTAGAATGCTTTTCCACTGCAACACCCCCCCCCCACCACATCAAGTGTGTCTCTCTACAATTTCACAATATTTTTTTTAATAATAGAGAGACTACTCAGACTATCACCATCAACTATAACAAATTTCCTTTCTTATTCATGATTCTTCCCCATGCATGTGCTTCTCCCTATCATTTTTTCTATCTTAAGTTTTTTTCCAGTATAATTTTTTTCATAGAATAATATTTTTTTAGTGTTTGGGTCACAACAATTTTATTATTTTCCAACTACATCCATGAAAAGATATTAGGTATAGGAGAGAGAAAACAACTCCTCTATAAAACTAATCAACAATGATCAATCCTCGCATCTCACAACAACGATCACAGGTTCATTCACTTCAAATATCTTGTTATGATCATCCAAACCGCACGATCTTATCTCAATGTTTTTCTAGAATGAATAGATTATAAAATGATAAATAAACACTTCCTTGATTTCAAAAATCAAAATTCTCTTTATTTATTAAGACTCTCAATGATAGAAACAAATTTTATCACTTCACCTAACAAGTACATTGTACACTAGAATCAAGGTAGAATAAGTAGAACCAATAACATTGGCCTGATCAATTTATCCAATTTTATGAGTTGAAAATTAATTATAATAGATACTGTGAGGATAATGTAAAGAAATTTTTTTACCTTATATGACTTTAAAATATATTATGGAATATTTTCGGAGCCAGATGCTAATTTTGTGTGATATTTTGAGGCTCGGTGATCCCAAAATTGATGTCACAAATATATTAAATATTTAAATATCACATGTACATAATTTTAAAAAAATAAGTGGAAAAACTCTTGAATACTTTCTTTTGTTAGAAATATAAGACCATCATTGAGTCCAGAATGCAGTATTCCCCCAAGGCATGATCTATGGTTGGTCGGTGTTGGACGGCCAGTTGAGGCAATCGCTGGAGGTGTGTTTAATTAAAATAAATAATTAAATTTGTTAATTTTATTTTCAATGTCCACATCCTAAATCCTAGTATAAATACCTTGTTATAAAAACTCTCTAGGATTATTTGAATAAACACTAGGAGAATCGAAATGATATTCGAGCATTATTTGATGGAATTTCTAGATAAGAGGATAGAAGGTGATTATATAGGGCTGGATTGATAGGTAGCAAACACATTAGGAATTCCCCTTTACTAGAGAACACATTCTTCACCAATAATTTATCCAAATTGTGGTAGGTTTCGTTAATTGGGGATTTCAAAATCTTGATTAAATGATTGAGAGTTGATTATCTATCTTCTTTTGATCTACGATTATTTTATCCTTAACATGAGCTTGATATACCAATTAAAATATTTAATTCAATTTATTCGGGATTAGAGAATTTTCTAATAAAAAATTCTCCATTAATGTAATTTTTAGCTGAGAAATCTTTTCCAGTGATGGTTGCACCATTTTTTGACCTTTTCCATCACTCATTCTTCACGTTCTTTATATTTGGACCAAGTGGTAATGATTTAAAATTTTCAGGTTAGGTTCAAGCATGATCGAAATCCCAGATTCACGATGGTTGTGTGTACAACAAAATGGATTGGTGTTTTTTGGATGGATTATAAAAAATTAGTGAAGATACTTTATGGATATGTGATCCACATGTCGAGATGGGTGAAAGGACATGCAACAACTTTATACAGATTATAGGTTTCTATTTTCTAGCTACCATATGATGTGAAATGTTGAATGGTGGTGATTTCATTTAATTTTATGAATTTAAAAAAAATTCCATGGTGGAAATGAAAAATTTGGAAACATCATGATGAAAAGTAGGGATCTGGAAAAAATATTACTACACTCCATGTATTCTGAAACAACACATGGTGTGTATCACCCTAGCTACAAATCTAGGGTTTGAGGTATATTTTAGGATCACGCATCATCTGTTCAGGGCCACACATTGGGTGAACCTCCTCGGGTGGCCGAGCCATGTTTCAATTGGTACACACTGAGGACCCCATGTGATCAGACATTCTATGTACTCTTGGAGTACACGAGCTCAAGTTGGTACCTGGGCATCGTAATATCCCAAACATCGTGGAGGTATGTTTTATTAAATTTTTTTTAAATCCCTTAAAGATGGAAAATTAAATTTATACCAGGTGTATAAGGATTCTTGGTGGTTTTTTGGGGGTATGGGACATGAAATAAAGGTAATTTGGTCCAATATGTATATGTTTCATGGTTGGTTCATGGTTATTGTAAACCATGTTCCCAAACCATGATAGAAATGAGTAGGGGTGCACTATTAGGAAAAAAATGAAAGGGGGAGATCCAAATCATGCAGGTATAGAAAAAGGCATCCTACACGACTGACGCATGATTTTTCAAACCATGTTTAGCTCCCCATATAATCATGCGACCTCAACCCATCATGGAAAGTGGTAGGCACATGGCTTTCACATTGTTTGGGAAACTGTGCAACCAAACCATGAACCCAATTAAAAATTGATAAATTACCACTTTACCCCATGTAATTTTATGTTCCCCATAGGATTTACTCCCTATTTCATCCTCTAACAACCTAGTAGTGAACCTAACCCTTTAAGACCTTCCATGTATCATTCTTCTTCAATTCTAGGTAGTTTGGAGTGACTTTGGGTATAGATCAAAGCTCTACGTAAGTCAAATGTTCCATTTATTAAAGATGAAATTTGTTAATGTGAATATTGTTAACTAACGGAACCTATATTGGCCATTAGTTATCCTTCGATTTTTTAGTACATACATACACTATCTATTTAGACTTGATATCTTGTAGACATTTTTTGTGGTGTCCTACCAATTTTTACTCACACCTTGTTCGGGCCGCCATTGGGTACCCGAGTGGACTTCATTATTGCGAGTTAGGATAATGTCAAAGGATCTATGATAGAGAGTTGATTTGGTATTGGGATGTGCATGGATGAGGATATATACATGTAGTCACAAACATTTGGGGGATTCAGATGTTTTATTTATATTAGGTCTTTTTTCACATTTGATTACAATAGCATAACATGGAATATTTACTATTAGTTGTGGTTTGTACTCTCTTTGGTAAATGGTTTGTAATAAATGGTTCTCGAATATTGTTTTTTTATTCCTTTATTTCATATATTGTCTGTTGTGGCTTACTCTAGTAAATATGTTAAATTCTTCCCACGTGAATTATCAGACCCTCACTACTAGTCGAGAACCTCTCGAATATAGGGAGGCATGTTTGGGGTCATGTGGCGACCAGACTCAGGGTGCCGGCTATTGTATCCCATGTTAGGGATGTTAAAAAGTGGTATTATAGTGTTTCTTTTCTTGAATTTACTATTTGGGATGATGGACTGAATGTTAGGATGTGTCAGGTCTTGGAAATGATCTCATGCTTGGGAGCAGTTAACTCATGTACATGGGAAAACCCATGTACCCAGGTTAGGGATTAATGTTCTTCATATGTGTACCTATATTTGAATGATTTTTCACCATTGGGTGATTCACTTGTTTTGTGATATGACTATTTCTTGATATTTTTCTTAGGGATGAAATGGAATAAGTATGTGAAATCATGCATCATTAAAGGCACCTAGGGATATAGGTGGAATGCATCATGATAGGCACACATGGTAAGGGTGTGTGGGGAATTAATGGAGGATTCTATTTCACATTCTTGAAAAATAAAAGAAAATAGTGTCTAATAAATATGATGAAAATGTGTAAAATTGAATGAATGTTAAAGAAATGGTTAGATAAGTTTTATTAATAAAGAGTTTTAAATGGTGTAAAATAATGGTTGTAATAAATTTTGAAATGGGAAATGTTCATATGAGTAATGATTTAGGGTGTGAGGGTAGCATAGTTTTTGAAAGTTATCCAATGATAGGTTTCTGACTATGTATGTTGGTTTACCCCATGTTAGCCATGTACTGTGTTATGGATGGTCGAGGGTAGTGTTTTAGATGTGAGGATGTCTGTTGGGACAATGTATGCATAATGGGTTGTTTATGGCCAATGGAGGGACTCATTTTGTGAAAATGTGGATATTTTATGTTAAGAGTTCTTATTTGTGTGTTTGATATTGTATAGAAATGTCACCATGATGATCTATTCTAGTTGGACAACGATATAGTGTCAAATGATAATGCTCCTCCAGAGATGGAGCAAGGAAACCTGATGAATCAGTGTAACATAGTAGATGAGAAGATTCTTTATAACTTCTATAATTTTGTGAAAATGACGGAATGATACCTAGCTTGGGTTGCACCTAGTATATCTGACCTTACTAGGGAGTTTCAACTATACACACTCTAACTTTTACTAGAGAGGGTGGACCTGAGGCATTTGAGTTCTGGATAGAGTACATCCAGATGATCCTCGGTCATCTAGAGACTCCTCCTAATAAGAGAGTCATGTTGGAAGCTTACATGTTGTGAGGGAATCCAAAATGTTTGTGGGACATCATTGTTCAAACTGAGCAAGAAAAAGGCATGTTTTGGAAGGGATTACAAGAAATGTTTCGGTAACACTTCTATTCGGAAACATTGAGGCAATAGAGGGAGGCAGAGTTTATGAGTTTTACATAATTAAACATTATAGTGATGGATTATGCTATCCATTTCAATGAACCAAAATGCATTATTCCATCATTGGAGTGTCATGAGGCAACTAAAAAAGGAAGTTTCTAGGATGGACTTTGATATGAGATTAAGTTTGAGGTCAACATCTTCCATTTAAATAGATCTACTAATGTGTTGGATAAAGCCCTTATTTTAGAATGAAATCTTAATATGTCTTTTGGAGGTTGAAATGAAATCTCATTTGGGTGATATATGGTGCGACATCAGATGGAAGGAAGCTCAACAGTGAGATTTTTGACCTAATTGGTGGAAGAAATGGTAGTCAACAAAAAGGGAACCAGAATCTTATGGTAGTAAAAAAGTTTTCTACTATCAGTGCAGTATGTTTAGAAACATGTATGGTTAGTTTCCCTGACCACCAGTTGAGTACTGATCACAAGGCAGGCTGATAAATGTGGAGAGGTTTTGTAGGAACTCTAAATAGATGGGCTTTGAGTGAGGTCTTGGCATGTGTACAGTGCATGTATGGGTCGGTTACCCCATATCAGACATGTAGTTGGAGATCTACTGATCGTACTGATCCAGGTGGTGGGTGTTGTACTCCAGGGTGAGAGAATCTATACCAGTAGGGTAGGGTAGCACCATGAACTCGGAAAAACACCCAATGTAGAGGTGTTGGTCAGGTTCTTCCATTTTATTCTACACCTAAAGGTGTCAAGGTTGGACCATCAACAGTTTGATGTACAATCCCTATAGCTTCTATTATTTCTAGTTCTTTATCTAAGAATGGATCTACAAACTATTTTATAACTACATAGTTTTTTTCATGGTGTGTCTAGTGGTAGAAAGTATATGTGGTGTTTTGTCGATTGACACACCGTTAGGGGTGAGATCATAAAACATTCGGCAATGTAAGGGTTGTTCCATTGAAGTTGGTGGGTACCATTTTTCAAGGGGCATGTTTATTTAGGAGATATTGGGTTTTGATATAATTTTGAACATGTACTGGAATGTGTTGTATCAATCCCATATTTATTGTTAAAATCACATAGTTTCATTCACATCTCTTGGAAGAGACACCTATTTCCATTGTGTTGAATGTGATGTTCATGGAGGCCATGCAGGGCTGGTTTTTTAGCAGTTGGGTGAACTGACACCCTATGTATCTTGTCTTAGGCACAATAATGGAGGGGTAGAGAATCTTTTCTTTCCTTTTGTGGTGGATCAGTTTCAATATTTGTTTCCATAGGAATTCTAAGGGCTTCCTCTCGAGAAGGATGTTCAGTTTTCAATAGAGATGTTTTTGGGATCAAAACTAGTTTCTATTCCACCATACATAATTGCACCGACAGAACTACAAAAACATAAAAATCATCTTGAGGAATTAGAGAATAAATGGTTTATAAGTTCTAATAGTTTACCTTTGGGATCATAATTACTATTTGTCAATAAGGTTCATAGATCCTTGTAGTTATTTGTCGATTATAGGAAGATGAATTAGATGATGGTTAAGAACCAATATCCTCTTCCAAGAATTCATGATCTCTTTGATCATCCGAGGTGTTCTTCAATGTTTCCTATATTGACCTAAGATCATGGTACCAACGGTTGTGGGTGTGTCCTTTTGATGCACAACAATCTTCTTTTAAGAGATGGTACGAGTTGTATGAGTTTTCAATGATTCTGATTGGTGTGAACAATGCACTAAAAATTGTTATGGCCCTAATAAACTGAATATTTCACCCATAAATAGATCAGTTTGTAGTTGTCTTTTGGATGACATATTGTTCTACTATAAGAATCATGATAATCATTCCAATAATCTTGATATCATATGCTATATACCAATCTATTTAATTGTAATTTTTTTATTGATATAGTGCATTTCATGGGAAACATTATCTTTGAGAAAGGCATGCAAATGGACCTGAAGAAAGTGCATGAAGTTACATCTTCGTAGTAGCCCAATAATTTTTATTATGTCCAATGTTTTCTAGGTTTGTCTAGTGAATATCGATGGTTAATCAATTTCATTTCACATTTTTAAGCACCACTCTCATGCTTCACTAAGAATGGCATTAACTCTGAATGGATTGAAGCATGTGAGAACTCATTCCAAAGGTTAAAGAATCAGTTCATAACCACACCAATTATGATCTTACCAGAGTTGAGTATGAATTATACCATGTTTTTTGATACGTTTGGTGTTGATATTGAGGCTATTTTGATGCATGATGATCAGGCTATATTATATAGTTCAGTACATTTGAGGACTCATGATAGAAGCTACCCATCCATGATCTGGAATTGGTTGCGGTGGTGTATGACTTAAAGTGGTGGTAGCACTACATGTTGGGAGAATGGTTTATGATGTATACCAATCATAAGAGCCTTAAGTACATACTCTCTACTCATAATATGAATATTTTTCAATGAAGATGGATTGATTAAATGCAATCCTTTAACTTTGAGTTGGATTAAACATCAGGAAAGGGAAACATTGTTTTAGATTTCTTGAGTTTGAAGACTCAAAACCAGGTGGTTAAAGAATATAGTTCTGAGTGAATAATGATGGATTTTTTCACTGAGTTGCATCTGTAGGTGAATGATGGCCAAGGTAATATGAACCTTGAATCGTTTTTCATTGAGTCCACACTTCTGAGTCGGATTAAGGAAAGGCATTATGTGGATTCAGAATGTCTGGATTTAAGGGAAAGTATTAATGGTGGGTAGTCATCATCTGGTGTATCCTTGATGATGATGATATTTTTTATGTTCATATCTATGTGCTTCTTCCAATGTGTATTCAATAATAGTTGATTCATGAGTTTCATGAATCGAATTGGATGGTGTATACATGTTTAACTAAAATGTATCACGATCATCATAGGAAGTATTGGTTTCCAGAGATGAAGAAATAGGTTACATGTTTTTTGGAGCGATTCAGTACCTACAAGTAGTTGAAGGAAAAACATCAATGACTAAGTGGTCTGTTGTCATGATTTCCCATTCCAAAATGAACATGGGATAACGCGATGATGTATTTCATTTTGTCTCTTCCAAGAACACCCCATAATAATGATTTGATATGGGTAGTTTTTTATTGATTGTCTCTAAGGTAGCTCATTTATTCTTGATTTGAGATACCTTTAATGGGAATCAGTTGGTTCGGTTGTATGTTCGAGAGGCAGTACAGTTGCACGATGTTCTAAAGACTATAGTTTTAGATCATGATCTACATTTCACATCATGCTTATGGTAGATATTGAAGAAGTTTCTTGGTACCCATGTTTTCTTGAGTTCAACTTTCCACCCACAGATTGATAGGTAGTCAAAGTGGAGAATTTAGATATTATAGGATATGTTGGGAGCTTATGTCCTTGATTTTGGTGAAACATGAAAAAACAACCTAGAACTTACTGAGTTTGCATAAAATTATAGTTTCTAGGATGTGATTCATATGGAACCATTTGAGGTTCTCTATGGTAGACTATGTAGATCTCTATTGTGTTGCATAGAAGATGGGGAATTATAATTTTTGGGACCGAGTCTCATTTAATATATTTCAAAATAGATTCAGTTGATTCGTAAAAGTATGGTAATAGCTCAAAGTAGGAAGAACTCATATGCAGATCAGCATCACGGAACTCTTGAGTCTGTAGTGGTTGATCACGTGTTTCATTGGGTTTATCAAGGATGAGCCACCATGGGATTCAAAAATAGTCTATGATGGAACCTAGGTTCCTGGATATGTTCGATATTCTGGATAGGATTTGGCTGATGGCATACTGATTGGATCAAACATAGTGGTATAGTGGTTCTCACAATTTCTTTCATATGTAGCACAATCGAAATTATCACCCTGACCAATCACATGTTATTAAAGTTAAGGATATTGAGCTTGAATCTGATTCATCTTTTGAGAAAAATATTTTTCTTATTTTGGATCATAGTGAGAAATTATTACAAGGTAAGAATTTACCCTTATTTTGAGTTTTGTAGAATAATGTTAATATTTAGTAAGAAATATGGGCGAGAGAGTCAGATATACTGGATCAGTGTCCCAATAATTTTACCATTGAAGCTCAATGATTTTTTAGAAGAGAAGATCTAGGACAAGCTATTATAAGGTGGGGAGGTAGTAAGATCCTGGACTTTATAGAGGTACGTTCTTGTTTAAATTTTGTTTTTAATCCATTAAATTTTTCTATTTAAATGTTTATTGGGTTTATGAGTAGGCTTAGGGGTGTTCCAGGTTTCAGGACATGATGGAAAGGGATGTCCAGAAAATCTGTGCTTTTTTCATAGTTGGCACTTGGTTAGCGTAAACCATGCTCCCAAACCGTTCTAGAAATGAAGAGAGGTGTATAGTTAGGTAAACCGTGTGAGGGGGAGGGAAAAACTTTGAGGAATTGGAAAAAGGCATTATATATGGTTGGTGCATGGTTTTTCAAACTGCGTGTGTCTCCCCAATAAAATGTGTGACATCAGCCCCTCTTGGATAGTGGAAGGTGCTCAGTTTTTACATGGTTTGGAAAACTATATGGCAAAACTATGAAACCCATTTAAAAGTGATAAATTACCATCCCCCTTGGTATTTTAATTTCTTCACTTGATTTAATCCCCATTTCTTCATCATTTGGCCCAAGTGATGAACCTAAACCCTTAATACCTCCCGAATATCAATAAATTTCAATTATAGGACATTGGGAGAGTTTTTTTGTGCAAATAGAAGCTTCAAGAAAGCCTAATGCTCCTATAGCTCCTTTTTTCGGATTAGGGCTTGTAGATTTTATTGTAATCTTCAAAATCCATAAAACCAGATTTCTTCCATAGATCGAATGTTAGGAATTAAAGGTCGCTTGAATGCGGGTCTAAGGCTAAGTTTGAGTGTGTTTTAATCTTCAGATTAGAGGTAGATGGTCTTCAAGTTATATCCCATAGTTTTATTGAATATTTTTTCATGTGTGGAAGTGATTTTGCTTTCCGCCAAATGTGAAATTGAGTACTTTAGTATTATTTTGAAAAATGGTTAGATAAATGATTATTTAGACACCTAATGATCCATGTGGGATACAATGAGGCTTATAATACCACATTAGGTACATTCATAGGGCTCTCTAACATTCCTGAACATGGAAAATTGTAATGTTAATCATATGGTTGATTTGTGTTGAAATAGGGCCCTTGATTAATATTTTGACATGTTAGTTTAAAATATAAGAGTCATGAAAGGTAGTTGTGTATATTTTTCGAAAATGGAATAAGATATTGTTTGGAATGATGTGAAAAGGGTTCAGTGGATTAATGTGAATGTGTCAAATGACCTATGAAATTATAATAGAAATTTGTAAATGGATTAAGGAATATAAATTGATGAATGTGATAAATGTTCTAATTAAATTAATGTAAGGGATGGTTTAAATGGGTTAATTTGTGGGCATTATTGAATATTCTAAATGGGTTAAGGTATCAAAAGAGAAATTGGTTAAATGGGATAAACAATACAAATGGTAAATGTCTTAATGGGTTATGGATTGATATAGTGTTATATGAAATTGAATATGAATTGTGATTGTTACATGTTTTTAATATGTATGGTATGTGATATGATATATGTGGTTAATGGATAAATAAGCATGTGCACATGGATTCAAGGTATGTGGGGTATTGACTTGAGGTTCTATTCCCATGGGTCGCGTTGGAATCATGCTCTAATCCCCACCCACAGAATGCATGGGTTAGGGAGTCTGAATGAGGATTTATTCCCCTAATGGTTTCATTGGATGAGACTACCTAGACTGAGGCTTCAATGTATGTGTGATTTTATTGAATGTGAAATGGTTTTACCTAGTGTGCTATGGGACTTAACATAATTCCATGTGTTTTTTAAATGATTGTATTAGGCTATTGTGTAAATAATGGAGGAACCTAACCCATGGTACATGTCATGAAAATGAATCTAGTAATGAAGATGATATAAGAAATGAGAATGGTATTTATGATGAAATTGGTTTAAGTGAATATTTTTATCAAATGGCCCCCGTATTGACCTTTATTTTCCATGCCATTTATTTAGTACATGCAAGAACTATTTGTTTACAATGGATATAATGTATACAATGTTGGTTGTGTCTCACTAAGTTGTACTCACACCCTACTCATTCCACCATTGTGTACTCAAGAAGACTTCATTGTTGCAGGTATGGGTAAGGTAAAATTCTATATTGTAGTGATTTGAGTTGGTCTTGGGATATGCCTGGATGGGGATCCAAACATGGATTCAAGACCATTTTGGGGAATCATCTTTTGTCTTCATTTTTTTGTTTTTTTCACTTTGGTCACTATTTTCATAACATGGTATATTCACTATTTGTTGTGGTTTTTACCATATTTTGGAAATTATTAGTAATGAATGATTTTGGATGATTTTTTAATGTTTCCTTTATTTCATATGTTGTTTTCTATGGATTACTTTGGTAAATAGGGTATAGTCTCTCGATGTGATTTATCATACCCTCACAACTATTCAGCATTCTCTGGCATATGGGGAGGTGCACTTGAGGACATGTGGCGACATTAATCAGGGCACCGGTTAGTGAATCTCGATTCATGGATTTTACATGAATTACTAGTCACATGGGAATGACATGAACTACAAATGCACAACCATGAGCACATGGGTAGGCCAGGAATAGTTGAGACATGTTTCCACCTCTTTTACACATCATGTATGATGAAATGGCTTCCAGGACTAGTCTATAAGTCAACATGACTAGGATATGAGGTGGAGATGCATGCCACATAGACACCTATACATGTCATGTATCCCCTTCATAAACAACTTCCTATAATATCTCCTTCTCTGAGACTCAGGTTTTGGTCCGCAGGAAGCCAATCCTGAGTGTTTTTCCTCAAAAAACATGATGGTTGCCTTCATTGGGGAATATGAGATTTTATGTGAGATTCTATGAGTATGATACTTCTTTATGTGGTTTTAGATGTTAGAAGTGATCAATGTAGAATTTCTAGACTGATTTTGGTGTTGGAACACCCCTGGTGCACCATGGTGTGGCTCCCCCATATTCCTTACATAGGTAGAGTCAGAACCCCCCCCCCCCAACTACAACGGGTGAAATTACTCTATCTACAGGAGTGTCACTCCCTATTATTTAATATTTGATAGAGATCAGGTCCTCAGATGGAGTTGTGGATCCCTTGGGAATGGAGTGTAGTAGAAAGGAGAGGGCCCCTCCCCTCATATTCTGGTGAGGTTACATAGGATTCATTATTAAGAGTGGTTTCTCTATAGACCATTGGGAATAGTGGTGAGGTTAATACCCATCCACATGGTTTCCTATGTGATTTTGCATGTGGATGGGAATCAGAGATGTAACATTGGAGTTGTGGGTAGAATAATTGTTTTTAGCTAGGTTGTGGGTATAGGTATCCCCTTTCTCTCTCGTTTTGGATTCTTTTGGGGAATATATTGGTGTTTATAGTTTTTTTTCTTAGTTTTTGATTTGCATGCCTTTTGATGGGTCGATCTAGACTTTTAATGCATCTCTCCTTTGCCTCTTCCTAGTTTTCGAGGTGTTCTACTATGTAAACATATACTCACCCATGCATGTGTTTCTTTCTGCATATGTCATGTCTTATGTAGATGAAAAATAAATCAGTGGTGAATTTGGTGGATCTTAGAGAATCATGGGTCCATTGACCACATATGGTTGTTAGTACCTAGAGATCAGAAGCCAGATTCTCTCAGTTTTCATTTAGTCTAATTTTTTTCATGTTGAGACTTCATTTCTTGGTGGTCATGTATTTTTACCATTTATATATTTTTTATTCTATCATACTAAAATTTCATCATTATAGGTTTCTGCATGAATTTTTTACTCTTGATGTACTTACCTTTTATTTATATGCACAGTTGTATAGAGATATATGTGTGTGTGTGTGTAGGAAAATTTGGAAGGGGACCTCTGTTTATTATTATGACTTTTTGATGCTTGTCACCTACCCCTAACATATTATAGGTGTTCTTGGGTTGGTCATACATTAACCTTCCTTCCGCGAGGTGGGCCTTAGTGGGTGGGGTTGGGATTTAATTGTATTAGAGATGTTCAATCCAAGGGATTGTGTTTGGAGTTTTCCCCTTGTAAATATTTTCATAGAACTAAGAGAAATAATTTTGATGTGTCTTGAGTATAACTTTAAATCTAGGGTAACCAGTGTTGTTATGGTGACTAATTTATCCATACACCAGGACTCTGACTACCAACTCATAGACTCTGTATACTGATACATTTGTTGCAGGGAACAATGGTACATGCATCATATAAGATTGTGTCCTTTGAATTTCCTTCTCATTTCAACTCCCCAAATAATATCTTTGATCATTGTATGCCTTGATAAATTTCAATATGTTCCTGCGATGACATGAATCTATTATTTCAAGAAATTTTCATTATGATGACGTGTTGATTGATGAGGCCACAGTTTAGGGAGAATTTCATACGGTGGTACAACCAATCGTGCTCCGAGTAGTGCTACAACCTATTGAACATTGCATAGAACCACCTCCAGTGGTCCAGGAGGATTATCACTAGAATTTTGAACATCCAATGGATCCAAGATGACATGAATATGGTATGTACTATCATATCACATTATATGAGTTCCATAAATAGAGGCTACTGAAGATTCATGATGAGATAGACCCTCTATTAGTGATTTGAGTTTTTCAGTGCTCAGACACTGATAGAATAGACAATTGTAGTGGGGCCTAGTATTATTCATGAGAATCGTTGGTCCTAAAGGTATCGATGGATGTTTCAAAATTTATTATTGTGCATTGAAGTATTTATAAATTGAGATCGCCAAGGATTATTATTGATCTAAATCTCCCTTCTCTGGAGGTAGAGGACATGAACGATCATGTGGTGATAAAGTCCCCCTTAGATATGACCCCTCTACATTGTTTTCCTTGTGGAGATACTTCTCCAGGGTAGTTTTGGGTGTCACTAGAGACCTTTTTTTGGTTATTTTAATCCTAAACAAGGCCATGAAATTAATATGGTGACATCACATTCCAATATGCATCCTTGTGGCTTAATTAAAACTATATAGGAAGAATAGTGTTGAGGTGTGGAGGATGTGTTACTTCAACTTGTATGATTGAGGTTGTTTCGATTTGATGATTTTGGAGAAATCTCCAATACTTTTGATCATGTATTAAATGGAAATATGGCTTCATGAAGTCGGCTTGTGACCCCAAGACATTGGTTGTTATTGAGGTACGACCTGTGTCTTCTCTGCTATAGTTGCAATTTTGGTGTGTGGTTGAAAACCACCATTCCATGGGAATTTCCACTATTCATTATCTAGAGATATCATTAGATAATTTTTATTGAAACTTATGTTCATGTATCCAATAGGGAGGATCATTGTTCACACATTTTTATTAAATTCTTGACCCGACTTTGGGAGGGGGAGAGAGCCTCATGTAGAGTATTTTTATAGATGATAGTGGGGCCCTATGATGTTTTCTCTCAGCATGGGCTAGTTTCTTAATATCCATACTCAGGTGATCATCACTAGTGATGGATACATAGTACCCAAAATAGTTGTATGGTATTTTCCTTCATGGTGAGAATGAATCTTAATCAGAGCAGGATTAGCTCATTTTTTGGGGGATACAATTGATTTTATTAATTGAATTGTATATCCCCCTTGAGTTGCAGGTTTTATGAGTTTCCAGTCTCCTAGTATGGTGGGGGAGTATGAGGACATTCTCATTGAGGATGTTCTAGGTTGACCTCCCATAGAGTGTATTCATTACGCATGGAATTTCACCATGTATGTCCCAAAATATTCACCAACATATCAGATTATATCATGTAGCTTCATGATCTAAAGGTTTAGTTGGGGGACCTTTAAGAGAATGCATTTATCAAAACCAATGTTCCATGCTTGGAAGAACCAATTTTTTTGGAGAATGAATATGGGAACTTGAGGCTTTTTGTTGATTATCATTTCTTAAACTATGTAACGATGAAGAATAAGTACCCATTACTGAGGATTGATTGTCTCTTTTACCATTTTCGAGGTGCGAGTAAGTTCTTGAAGATAGATATCATGTTTTTCTACCACCATTTGATGGTTTTCAAGGATGATAGTATGAGTAAAACATTATGATGTTTCTATGGGATCATTGAGTTATTGGTGATGCTATTTGGTGTGATTAATTCCCCAATGTGTTTATGGATTTTTTAAACTAGATATTAAATCCATATAAGGACAGAATGTTGATCGTCTTCATTGATGAAATACTCATTTAATCTATGATCAATCAGGATCATGAAGAGTATTTGAGGATCATCTTTGAATTATTCCGATAGAACCATATTTATAGTATTCTCTCAATGTGGTAGTTTTGGATCTGTGGGGTAAAAATTTTAGGGTATATCATTTCTGAGCATGGTTTACCTATTGACATGATAAATATTGATGAAAATATTTCATGGGATCCATCCATGATCTTGATAGAGATATGAATATTTATTAAATTTTTGAGGTACTAAAAGAGGTGTATATAATAATTTTATATAGTATGAGCCCCTTTCACCTCCCTAATACAGAAAGGAATAATGTTTATCTCAACCTAGTAGTGATAGGGTACCTTCAAGTAGTTGAGGCTGAGGTTGACCAGTGCTCCTATGTTGAGAATAACTGAGGAGGGAATAGAGTACATAGCCTTTTGTGATTCTTCTAGTGTTGGTCTTGGCTTCATGTAAATCCATATGTAGACAGTGATCACATGTGAGTTGAGGCAGTTGAGACTCCATGATAATAACTACTCTACTCATGAAATAGAGTTTAAAGGGGTCATCTTTGCTTTGAATTTGTGGAGGCACATTCATCTTGGAGAGCACATTAGTGTATACTCAAAGCCCCAGAGTCTCATGTATATTTTAACATAGAGAGATCATAACTTGATGCAAAGAAATTAGTTGGAGTTCATGTGGGACTATGACAGTGGGATAGTATATACACAAGGGAAGGGAAATGTGGTGGTATATTCCCTCAATATGAAGTATCATGATCACTTTGTGGATGTTGTGTCTAATTAGTTGTCTTATTTATATCTGATGCTAGTGGAGGAAAGGGGTGTAAATTTTCATTAGTTAATGTAATTGAATCATCCACTTCTTCAATGTGTGTGAGATCCTCAGTTATGAGACATTGACTATGAGGTTCTTCATGAAATGATATCCTTAGGGGATTCCCCATATAGATTCTATAAAGGAGGGGGAATATCATCCTTTTGTGGGGATGGAAGGTGGTTCTAGTAATTATGTTGGAGGAGATGATTACTATGTTTCATACTTATCCTTTGGAAATAGATATTGATGTGGAGAATATTTACAAATACATTAGGTGATAGTTTTTTGGGGATAACAAAACATGGAGGGAAACTTATTTCACCTCTCAAAATCTCACATATCAGGAAGTAAAGGTTGAGCTCCATGTTATGGAAGGTTTTATGTTACCTCTTGTGATCTTTTTATGGAAATGAGACAACATACCAATAGAATTTGTGAAAGGTATCCTATAAAATAAGACCATGATTCCATCTGGGTGATAGTTGACCGACTTACTAGGTAAGTTCCCTTCCTTGCTATAAGGGATGAGTGAATGGGAAGATTTTGTGGAAGTTTTAATTGAATGATATCATTTGACTCCATGGGATATTGTCAATGATTTTCACTTACAACGAATCATAGTTTATGTCATGTTTCTGGATAGATATGAAAGTGGATTTCTAGACCAAATTGAGGATAAGTACAATGTTTCACCCATAGATGGATATGAAAACCAATCAGATTATATAGGTGTTGGAGGATATACTTAGAGCATGCATGTTGGGCTTCTACCAGAGCTAAGAGTATCACTTTACATATGTATAATTTTCTTATAATAATAGTCATCACTATACGATTGAAATAATACCTTTTTAGGCCCTGTATAGGATACCCTATAGGGCACCCTTGTGATGGGTGTAGATCAGTGAGACATCTCTTCTTCAGATTGAGATGGTATAGGTGACGATGGAGAATGATCATTTGATTAATGATCATATGTGGAAAACATAGGGCCATGAAAAATCTGACATAGATCAAAATCATAGGCCCTTTGAGTTTGATCAGGGAGACCATGTCATCATGACACTCTACCCATGAAGACGGTTGTAGATATTTGGTAGGGTTGAAAAGTTATCCCCATTGTTCATCGGGATACTCGAGATCCTATGGAGGTTTGGTTGGGTTTTTTACCTCCTATACTTACCCCCATAGTTGGGCTGAGTTAATGATGTCATATATATGTCATAACTGAAGAAATACATGCATGATCCTACACACGTTATTGACTGGGGCGAGATGGACATCAAGGATGTATTCACATTTTCGGAGTACTCAACACTGATTAAGGATTAGTATCGGAGGATCATTTGAATAAAGTCCACTCCCTTGGTTCATGTGTTGTGGAAGCTCATGAGTGTGTGAGAGAGCTCTTAAGAGTGTGAGATCTGGTTCCAAGCTCAGTATCCCTACATTTTAGTTTATCTTGTTCTTATTCTGGTGAATAGGATTGAAGGTGGGGTAGAATATAGTGACTAAATTTTGGACTTTTAAGATTTTAAAATATATTAAGGAATATATTTGAAGCTAGACACTGAGTCGGTGTGAGATTCTAAGGTTCGGTGAGCACGAAATTGATGTTATAAAATATTAAATATATTAATATCATGAACACATAGTTTTCATGAAATCTATAATAAATTATTGATGCAATCTCATATTAGAAATCCCAGACTATATTTGAGTCCAGAATGTGGGGTTTCCCCTAAGAATGGCCTATGGTTTCTCGGCACGAGAGGTTTAACTGAGGTATTAATTAGAGGTACATTTAATTAAAATAAATAATAATAAAATTTTGTATTATTTTAAATTACTACAAACTAAATTCCACTATAGATACATTATTATAACAATTCAATAGTGATAGTATCATAATCCCTAGGATAATTGATAGAATATTTGAACTTTATTCATCTGCAGATCAAGATCAGAGAATTATGGGAGATCAGCTCAAGGTGGATCAAGAGGTAGTAAATGTAGCAAGACTTATCCTTCATTACAGAACGCATTCTTCACGAAAAATTGATCCAAAACGAGGTAGGGATCATAAATTTTGGATTACACCTTCTATATTAAATTATTGATCATTTATTAATTATTTAATTTTGATCTGTGATTATTTATTCCTTCACATGATCTTAGAATACAAATTAAATAATTAAATTCAGTTTATTTTCTATTATTCCTTATTATTGCCCCATTTTTCATGTTGAAATAATCGTTGTCTGAGAGAAATTGTACAAAGATGGTTACACCTTTGTTCTTGTTTATTTCCCTGACTTTCTCTTCACAGCCTTCATCGTTGGACCATAAGGTCACAATTCAACATTGATTGGGAAAATTTGAGTGTGATAAAACCCCCAGATTCACAGTGTATTTTGTGAATGATGAATAGATAAGTGATTTTTCAGATGGATCAGGACATATTATGGGGGATACATTGTGCATTGTGCATCCATGAGTGGAGATAAGCAATGATACATGATTGAAACATGCAGACGATTCATACAGATTGACAATTTCAAATTTTTGGCCACTAGAGGCTGGGAAACGATGCCCATAGGTGATTTTCTATAGTTATATGTATTCAAACAATGAGATATACAGTGGAATGGAACGATCTTGAAAATGAATGAAGAAAATTTAATATTTTGAAAAAACCTAACGACATGCCGTGTATTCCAGGAAAACAAGCATCTTGTATCACCTGGATACAATTCCAGGGTTTCTCTATTGGGATGTGTTAGGAATCACACACCATGTGGCCATGCCCATAAACCATGTGACCCTCCCTGGGTGGTTGATCCATTTTCCAACTAGCGCATGCCTAGGACCGCGTTTGGTCAGCCACGTAGTGTACTCCTTTAGTATAAGAGAATAATATTGTTCCTAGGAACAACTAGGTACACTACCATGTACACGGGCATGGACTGAAGTTCACAAGCATGCCTAGGAGCACATGGAAATGCCTAAAATGGATGAACAAAATATCAATGTACCTCATGTACATTAAATTTACAATGACATGTCTTCTGATAAGTTTCTATATAAAAACACTTCCCAAAGACGATGTGGGGTCACACACCATTTGGATCCCCATACACAATGTGTATTACATCTAGAAACTTCTTCCTATCATATCTCCTTTTTCATGACTCATAATTTGGAATGTTGGTAGCCTATACCAACTATTTTCCCATATAAAATGTGCTCGAGGACTTCATTGTGAAATATGAGATACAACATGATATTTTCTAAGAATAATGCTTCTTTAGGTGGAATGTTTTGGTGGTAGTGATCAGGGAAGTATAATTGGAGTGATGTAAGGATTAAAAAACCCTTGGTGCACCAGGTTGTGATTCATCCATATTCATAACATAGGTAGAGTTAGACCACTACCATGCTAAAGTGGGTGTGATTCCTCCATATATAGGAGTGACACTCACCCATCTTCAATATTAGGTGGTTATTGGGTCCTCCATGAGTGTTATGGATCACTCAGCTATAGTGCATTGTATCAAGGAGTGAGACCATCCATTGATATTCTGGTGACTTCATGATGGATTCATAGTTATTGGTTTTGGATTCCTTAGATATGGAGCATTATGGTGAGGTCGTGGCCCCTCCAAATAGTTTCTTATGTTCCAGTACATGATGTTGGGCATCGATGATCGACCATTGATGATGCGAGAAGACTCATTATTCTTAACTAGGTTTTGGAGGTGTAGATCCCTTTTCTCTCTCATTTGGGTTTCTTGTTGAGAATATCTAGGTGTTTATAGTTGTTATATCAATTTTTGATTTTCATGACTTTGATGGGTTGATTTGACCTTTTATGCATCTCTATATCGCTCCATTTCTAGTTTTCATGGAATCCTACTATGTATGTATATACTCACCCTTGCATGGGTTTTACCCACAAATTTCTTATATAATGAAAACATCCAACAGATATGCGATGGATTTGGTGGAGAATATAGATATATTGGTTCCTTGAATACGTATGGTGGTTGAGACTTGGAGATCAGGAGCCAAGCTCTCTCAGTGATCATTTATTCTAGATTTCATCAGGTTGGAACATTATTTTTGGTTGGGTGAGTATTTTTCCTCTTTATAATTTGTCTTTAAATAATTTTAATGTGATTTTTTCCTTAGATGTTATCAGATTCATGGTTTAATGAAGATATTAATTTCTTTTATTTCTCAACACTATTGCAAGGAAAGAGAAGGGTGTGGGTATAGATACATTAACAATGAACTCTGATTTTATATTATATATTCTCAATGGTCGATGCAATCCCCTACACTATTTAAGGTGAGATTGGGTTGGTCGGGACTTTCCCTTCCACCAACCATGCAGGTTATGATGTATCGAGTTATGGCATATAAGTTTTAAGGACATGTGTTTTTTCGGACTGCAATCTTGAGCAGAAATTTGAATTTTTTTGTTGGATGATATTTAGGATAAAGTTTCCTTTTTCCATAACCATTTGATCTTGGATTATTTTTCAAACAACTCCATTGGTCCCAAAATAAGGTGTTTACCCTAGGACAGACGTTTGGTGGAGATCTGAGCTATTTGAATTATAGTGGAATAATTAAAATTTAATATTATTTTATTTAATATTATTTTATTTTCACCAGTCCATTAAGTGATAAATTGTAAAAATGGAATTGTATTGAGATTCTGTTTGTGTCGTTGAGTCTGTAATGGGGATTTTATCCTAGCCGTGGCATATACTCGAGTTAGGAATCAGGGCCAAGCTGGGCCCCTTTTCTTCATTTCCATTTTCTTTTATTGTCTTTTTTATCTTCTTTCCTCCTCAATATTTAACGAGATCCATGTGTGGCTATTACATATCCATGTACTTTGTGGAGAAATAGATATTGAGAAAGAGAGAGAGATTTATTTAAAGATGTTTACTATTTTAAAGCTCTCGACATGCTGAGTCAGCATGCATCATCTGTGGATGGTGAAATCAACCGAAGCTTTGGAAGTTTCCACACAAAGGTAAAGATGTATAGGTTTTCATCATAAATCTCCTTTAAATGTGTCATTTTCTGTTCTTAAAGCCTTATATTTCTTTCTTGTGATCTTTGATGTCCGGATCTGTTGTTTTGGGGGGCAAAAATAGGTGTTTTGGGCGTTTTGAGGGTTTTCCTGTCGGAAACCCAGGTTACACGGCATGTGTTCCAGGGGAACAAGCCCTGTGTTCTTCCCATTCAGGAAGGTAGAGGGTTTATTATGTACCCTATGTGTACTCTTAGTACATGTCATGTGGTGGTTGGCTCTATTTCTGGTCGTGTCAAAAAGAAACACAGAATAGTTGTTTTTATGGAGTACACGCCGTGTAGTGGAACATGGACCTGTTTCTGGGTGAAAATGAACAAAGGATGGAATTTAGTAAATAGTACATACTATGTACAGTAACATACACACGGTGTACTACTACATAGGTAGACCCCATGTACTCTAGAGTGCATATCATGTAATTTGTGCCGCCTGTTTTTTTTCGGGAGTTCTTTAAACCGCTGTAATGTGCAATCCAGGGGTTTGTTTTGTGTGCCATCTATGGCCACACGACCCTTGATTTGAGTTGGACCTTTTGAGTATAGTTTTAGAATGTTTTTTGGTGTAAACTATACCCAATGTTACAAAACATCCAAAATAATTATAATGTTTTAATTATTGTTATTTGGCGATTATTGAATCGAATGCATATTCTGCGTCTGAAGTCTACATGACACACTATTGGTGGCATTGTTACCCAGAATTAAATTATGATGTTTAAATAATTATTTCAGGTTCTAATAATGAAATCAGTTGTAGCCCCCACTCAATATCATTACGTTGAATAGTACCTTTTTTACCGGTTGATCATTTTGGGCTTGTGAGTAGTCCTTTATGAGAGTCTTTCTACAAATATCTCAATGGGGGAATACTATTGACATTTATAGGTAATGTAAATGATTTTTTGTCAGTTATATGTAAATAGATTGGTTCTTACTCTAGTTATTGAGTAGAGTTATCACCTTGGAGTGAGTCTTGGCATATGTGGTTGGCTGGGTGTTTGG
Organism: Viscum album; assembly: GCA_963277665.1. Classification (NCBI taxonomy): domain Eukaryota; kingdom Viridiplantae; phylum Streptophyta; class Magnoliopsida; order Santalales; family Viscaceae; genus Viscum; species Viscum album. Next base: position 710,590,561 of record OY728159.1, read on the forward strand.
ACCAACCATGTTGAGACCATTGATCTGAGTTGATCTATGAGATATGTTCCATGACCTATGATTTTGAGGAAATCCCCCTTGTGGGAAGTTCCCTTCTGGCCTACAATCCCATGAGACCAGATTCTTCCAAGGATCCCCTAAGGGATGACTTTACTTATGTTTTGACCTTGTAATCCCTTGTATGATCTCTGTCCTATTTTCATTGGAGAGGATCCCTATTATAATATTCATGTGTTGTTCATAGTTAGAGGATCCTCTGTATGATTCCTCCCTTACTTTTCACTAAGGATCCCATGTAGGATTCATTCACTCATGTTTACCAGAAGGATCTAGAGCAGGATGACTCCTTAATGTCTGACTTGAGGGACCTAGCGGGTTCCGATTGTCTGACTAACCCAAATGGTTTATGTTTTTTTTGGGTATATATAGTGTTCAAGTGTCAACTAGAACCCTACAAATTTTTGATCCCAAGGGGCTGTGGATGTAGTGTTGGGTTGGGCGTTTGGCCCACCCTCACTTGTTTTTTTATATCTGACATGGTTTTGTTGAAGCAGCATTGTTTAGAAGAGGTGCTTCATGGTAGGTGGCATTTGAGCCTAATGTGAGGTGTCTTTATATATTTTTTTGGGATGCCCAAACATGCTCTCCTGGGATCTGGCTTCTGAACCATGTTATTTTTTATGATTACAATACACTGAGGTATTACCTGGGAATTAGTTTTCATGCCTTACATGATTCAATTGGATGTGTAAATGTTTTTGTCGTGTAAGTTGATTATGTAAAAACATGTGATAGTTTAATTCACATGTGTTGTTTTTGAAATGGAATGTGAAATGATTTAGAAGAGGTAATTAGCAATGGTAGATCCACAGTCTTGTTTAAATGGCAAGGTTTGGATCATGTGACAAATTTATTCTTATATATCATTGATGAGCCATTGTCTCTTTTAAAATACAATGGAAGGGCTTGAGAGGTTAATTATGTAAAAGCCATGAGAGATCTATAAAAAGGTGGTCATTCCCATTGAGGCTTATTTTTAAAATTTAGAGTGAACTTTGGATCCATTGTAGAGTTCCCAGAATGGGATCTATTGGAAAATGTTATAAATGTTTAAATGCTGAAATGTGTAAACTCCTGGATAAGTCCTATTAAATTATGAAATGCTGATGCACTAGGTTTGGACCTGATACATGCTGAAATGTTTATATAACATCCTCGACTCTAATTGGCTAATATTAAAGCAAGAATGGTTTTCTAAGTCTTGGTTGGATTCACAAGCTTATGCACTGTGTTTGATGACTAGTGACCTTTTACATAATTAACTGTCATAATAAGGCATCGAAAATTACAATTTGGAGGAGAGTACTAGTGAACCTAAGTGTAGGATGAGCATTCCCCTTGTGGTGACGTAGATTTCTCATAGATATAATTCTGACATTAGCCAAAGAAGGTAAATTTTGATGGAATTACTGAACCATAGATCAAAAAAATGATACACTTATTGATTTTCATGACATCCATCTCAATTCCCTTGCATAGGATGTCTAGATAGTTGGGCTAATAGACCCAAGGACTGACTGCTGTTGTGGTTTCTTGTTGTTTGATTCACATACTCATGAATATTCATATTTATGTATATGTGTATATGTATGGGACTATACATGTCTATTTATATAGATATGGACAACCATGGGGGAACTTGACCAGTTGATTGGGATTACAGACCCTGGGTTCGATTGTGGTTGCACGTTTGGTTTAATTATTAATGTTTTGTTTCAGCTAGGTTGAGCACAGTTTTATTGCAAACACTTCTACCAGCATAATTATAGGTTACTTTCCGGGGTTATCTACTGAGATTATTTCTCGCCCTTGAAAATGCACCTAAGTGTACCTATATAACATACGACTACTTTTCTGATTTAGCATGAGTTTCATGATGGATAAAGATAAGGCCCAGTGATGCATGATCGTGCGGAGTTACCTGAGTTGTTCTACTGATCAGGCTTATGTTGTTCGATAGTGTCTGGAGATCGGGTACATGGGTTGGATCAGAGTTAGTAGTAGAGTATTGTGCTTTTAATTTCAGTTTTTTTTCTACATTTTTCTATATGGTTGGATTAGTGGGTGACTAGTGTTGTATTTTATTTCATATCTATTCTTGATTTTATGTCATTTTACTATTACAGATTGTTCTATTGCAGTTTTTTTTATTGCTTCTGCACTCTATTTAATTTACGTTGTGTATGATACATAGTTATTTTCGTTGTTTTATTACATTGATATGAGAGCATAGTATTCCCACTATCATTTCCTAGTCGTTTCTTTCTAGTCAGCAGCCTCTGGCGTACGGGTTGGCACACTTTATTCCTTGTTGCGAACCGTCTTGGAGCACCAGTTTAGTGGATTCTATGTTGGGAGGTTACAAAGTGGTATCAGAGGAGTTTCTTTTCTTGGTATTTACTATTTTGGATATGTTAGATAGTAGTATTAGGAATTTGATGGAACCTTTTTTTATATCATACTGGTGTGTCAAGAACACTTGTTCTGGTATTATGTCCTGGTTCCCATTGTTTGGGATTTCTATTTTAATTTTCGTGATGTTATAGTTCAATATAATTTTCATTATGAGAGACCCACATGTTTTGTGGGTGTTATGATTTACTATGGATCTCTATCTCTCTGACATTGGTAAGAGTACAAGGATAGTTTTTTACTATTGGATGGAAAAGGAAAGAGGTGTCTCATGCACTATACTAGGAACGTAGGATTCACAACATATAGGACTTCTAGTGTGTGTTTTTATTGAAAACTGAGACCCTTGGGTATTCTTACACATACATTTACTCTGATGTAAGGTTATGTGGATCTACATTGAGGTGTTATTTATGTGGGGATGATGACTCGGTTATCATTCACAGGTGGTGTAGTTACCCTAGTAGGTCAATATGGCATGAGATTCCTTTCTGGTTAATCCCCTGTTGGGTGTTGTTTCTTAGGTCTGTGGTTTTCTAGTTGGATCCTTGAGTACGCAGCTGAAAGATACCAAATATTTTCTTATTAAATGGTCCTCCTTAGGGTATTTTTGTATATGAATACCCAATGAGTGTTAGTTCATCTTTCCTCTTCTTCTTTGGGTGTGACCTCTAGGGATTAGTTCCTTCTAATAATGGTTAGAGATGATTTAGGGATCTCATAGGTTTTGTTTTCATCATTAACCCTCATTGGTATTTGAGATCTTTACCTTATTTTGAGGGGTTTTATATCTTCTGGGCTTGGTGGTTAGACCTTGTGACACATTTCTGAGGATTTCTCCATAGGTATATATGGAAAAACTAGAGACCCTTGGTTTTGACTTGAACCTTTGTAGGATGGAGTCTATTTTGTTTTAGGGAAACCTATGTGAGAGAGGTTGTCCTATGTTTTTCTGATAAATGTTTAGTGGGAAGAGGGACACTACTTTTGTGAAATCATAGTGTACTCTTATAAGAGATGATCATGATCTATCTTGATTAGTCTTTAGAATATTGAGAGTGTTTTGGCCTTACGTTGAGCTCCTTTTTCCATATCAATATTCTTCCCTATTTTTAAAGAGGGAACCTGAAGTGGTTACGCACTAGGAGCTGTGTAAGAAAAGTCTTTTCATGGGGATTGCACCATTGGTTGTCTCAGGGAGGTTTTTCTTATTTCAGTTGAAATTCAATGTTTTCTAGGGTATTTTGATCTCATATTTTATTTTCAGATAAAGATATGTGTTTTTCTATGGTGGGGAGTTCCAAATCTGTCGATATTGAATGTACTATATGTAGTAGGTGGTTGTTAATGCTATATGATTGGTTGTTGGAAATTCTAGATAGCTTGGTTGAGCAGTTTCCTGTGTTGGTAGCATGGATGATGGTCCTTTCATGGGGCTTCTTGGGCAAAATAAGTTTTATAGTGATGAGTTTGTAAGGACCTGTGTTTTTTAGGAATGTAGTTTTGAGCATAAATTTGAATTTTTTTAGTTAGATGCCAATGAGGGGAAAATGGTATTTTTACCCTACTAGTTGATCTTGGATAATTTTTCTCACAACTCAGTTGGTCCTATAATTTTATTTTAACCCTAGGACCGAAGTTTGGTGGAAATCTAAGTTGTTTTTATTTTTATAGAATAATTAATAAATATTATTATTTAATTAAAAATTTATTTATTCACAAAAGTTTGTTCAGTGATAAATTTTAAAAGGATCATCAGATTGATATTTTGTCTATTCCATTGAGTCTGGAATGAAGAGTTTAGCCTATGCTATCTATAAACTCGAGTCGGGCACCGAGGCCGGGCTGGGCCCATCTTTCTTTTTTTCCTTTTTCTTTTCTTTTATTTATTTTCACTTCATCTCTCCCCCTTATTGAGAACAATCAATGTGTGGATCCTAATTGGATGTTTCATTTGTGGATAAATGGATTTTGATAAAGAGGTACATATTGAATTCAATAGGGGTACTATTTCTAAGACCATGACGTGCTGAGTTAGTGTGCAACATCCGTGGATGGTGAAATCAACCGAAGCTTCTGCAATTTACACCCTAAGGTAGTGTTGTTTAAATTTTCATAATATAGCCACCTGAAATGTGTTTTTTTGTTATTAAAGTTGTATATTTCTTTCTTGTGGCCTCTTATGGTTGGATCTATTGTTTCAGGGGTGAAAATGGATGTTTCCAGTGTTTTGAGGGTCAGAATCCTAGGTTACACTGAGTGTGTACCATGGGAAAACGCCATGTGTTCTTACCCTTTAGGGAAGAGGAAGTTTTCATAAGTACACACCGTTTAATATGAGAACATGATGTGTGTTGGTTGGTCATGTGTTCGGCCATGTGAAAAAGAAACATGTGATAGTGGCTTTTAAGGGGCACACGCCGTGTACTGGGAGTACACTCTCTGTAGTGGCACATAAAAGTGTGTTCAGGTGAAAATGTTCATAGGATGAAATTTTTTGAATAGTAAATTCCATGTAATGTAACTTACATATCATGTACTACTACACAGGAAGACCCTATATACTCCAGATTACATTCCATGTACTTTTTCCTGCTTGTTTTTGTCCAAGGGTTCTTTAATCCACTGTAACATGCAATCCAGGGTTCTGTTTCACGTGTCATCTATGGACACAAGACCCTTTATTTTATAAAAAACATTTGAGTCAAGTTAGATAATTTTTTTGGGCACGATACTTGGTGGTATGAATTGTCCAGAATAAAAAAAATATTGTAATTATTATTAATTAGCCATTATTGAATCAGAGGTATCTTCTGTGTTTGATGTCTCTTTGACGCACTGCGAGCAGCATTGCAACCCTAAATTAAAAAAGGATGTTTATAGAATTATTTCAGGTGATAATACTGAAATTGTGTTTGGGCCCCACTCAAGATCATTATGGTGAATAAAAACTTTTCACCGATTTACCGTTTTGGGCATGTGAGTAGTCCATTCTGAGCATTTTTTTGGCATACATCACAATGGTTGAATACTACTGAACATTAGAGGTCTTCTAGATGACGTTTTGGGGGTTCTAACTGAATTTAGAGGTTCTTCATCTGGTAATTGAGTTCAGGTGTCACCTGGGAGTGAGACTTGGTGTATATGACATGTTGGGTGTTTAGACCAACCTTATTGAGACCATTGATCTGAGATGATCTGTGAGAAATATCCCATGACAAATGATTTTGAGGATGCCCCCCTTGTGATACGTGCCCTTCTGGACTTTGAGGTCGTGAGGCTGGATGCTTCCAAGGATCCCTTGAGGTATTCCTTTACTTATGTGCCGACCTAAAAATCCCTTATAGGATCTCTATCCTATTTTCTATTGAGAGGATCCCTATTATAGGATGCATATGTAGTTATTCATTTGAGGATCCTTTGTAGAATTATTCATATACTCTTCACTAAAGACCCCATGTAAAATTTAATGTCCTCGTGTTTACCAGAAAGATTGTGAGTGGGATCCCTCCTCTTAGTTTAACTTAAGGGACCCAGTGGGTTCTTGTTGATTGACCAACCCTGAGTTGTTATGTCGAGTTTGTTTAGAGATAGTGTTCTGGTGTCACCTAGAACATGTACCAAAGTGGTAAGCCCATGGGGTTGTGGATGTAGTGTTGGGATAATATTTTGGGCCACCCTCACTCATTTGTTTATATGTGACATGTTTTTGCTAATGCAACAATGTTTACTAGAGATGCTCCCTAGATGGTGGCTCTTGAGCCTAACGCGAGGCAACATTCCATATTTTTTTGGGATGCCCAGACATGCTATCCTAGGATCTAGAACTTGACCCATGTTATTCTTTATGTTAACTATACACAGAGGTATTACCTGGTAATTATATGCTAAGCCTTACTTGATTCAATTGTTAATATAAATTTTTTTACCTTGTGATTTGAATATGTTAAGCCATGTGATAATTAAATTCACATGTTTTGTTTTTAAAATGGAATGTGAAATGATTAAGAAGTGGTAATTACCAATGGGAGAGCCACATTCTCGGTTAAAGGACAAGGTGGGGCTCATGTGACTAATTGCATCATATATACCTTTGGAGAACCATTGTCTCGGTTAGAAGAAAATGTTTTGGCACAATAGGTTAATTTTTTAAAGTCCATGAGTGATCCATTTTAGGGTGGTCGAGATCATTAAGGCTTATTTTAAAAATTCTGAGTGAACCTAGCATCCATTGAGGGATTCATGATATGGGCTCTATTTCCTAATGTTATATATGTTTAAATGATAAAATTTTGATACATCGGGCTTGGTCGTGATACATGCTAAAATGATGATACACTAAGCTTGTCCCTGATACATGCTGAAATACTTACATATTTGCCATGAATTTTATTGACTGATATGCCTACTGGTGAGAATTTCTGAGACTCTATTGAATTCACAGGCATATTCTATGTGTTTGATGACCAGTGACCTTTTACAAGATTGATCTTCGGTATACGGTATCCTAAATTATGATTGGATGGGAGTATGGTTGAACCTATGTGTAGGATGAGAATTCCCCCTATGGCAACGTAGCTTTCTCAGAGATATAATTCCAGCATTGGTCGAAGAAGGTACATTTCGATGGAATTCCGGACCCATTGATTGACTTAAGGATACATGGATTGAGTGGCATGACATCTAGCTCAATTCCCTTGCACCTGATGTCCATGAGATCGGTCTTATAGGCCCAACGAACGACTTCTGATGTGGTTTCATTTTGTTTGATTCACATACTCCTGAATATTATTATTTATTTATATGTGTACTGGTATGGGGATATACATGTTTGTGTATACAGATATGGAAATACATGGTAAAACTTTCCCAGTTGATAGGGATCACAAACCTTGGGTTTGGCTATGGTTGGATGTTTGGTTTACCTTTTTTTGTAGTGTTCCAAGTAGGATAATCATATTGCTATTGAATACACTTATAGAAGCACAATTATAGGTTTCTTGTCAGGGTTCCCTACTGATATTATTTCTCACCCAAACTCATTCACATATGTGTACGGGTAGAAATGATGTATGCCTTTTAGGTTGAGCACAAGTGGCATGGTGGATAGGGCAGAGGCCCGGTTTTGCATGATCGAGCAGAGCTGCTCGAGTGGTTCTATTAATCGGGATGGTGTTGTTTGACAGTGTCTGGAGATCGAGTACATGGGTTGGCTCGGTGTTAGAAGTAGTGCCATGTAATACTTTTAGTTTCTTTAGTACTTGAATCTATATGGTCAGCTCAGTGGGTGACCAGTGTTGTATTTTATTGCATTGTTTTTCAGGATTTTACAGCATTTAACTATTAGATCTTGTTTTATTTTAGTTTTTTTATTGCATCTGTAATTTGTTTCCTTTCGTCATTGAAGAATAATTAGTTATTTTGGATGTTTTCTTACTCTAATATGAGTGCATTGTCTCCCCGCTATCACCTCCTAGTCCCTGGATGCTATTCGGAATCCTCTAGTGTATGGGGAGGCGCACTTGAGGCCTTATGGAAAACCGGCTCGGAGCACCATTTTATTGGCTTCCAGGATAGGACGTTCCATAAGTAGAAGAAAATGATAGAGGAATAAGAGAATATCCATGGAAGAAAACCACTATCTCGAAGATCCAACATGAATTACCCTAATGACCATCTCCTTCCTGCTACCTGCTTAAATAAAATATGATTCTTACTAGTCCCCAATGGCCTATACATTGTTTATAATCTAAAAGTATATATAACAATCCAGCTATCAAATCCATAACTACGTTGTGTATGATACCGTATTTTTTTGAGTTGGAAACATGCAAAGGATTTCAAATTTTAGATAACTCAATTGGTCAAATCATAATCATATATTCCAAATTGGAATTAAAAGATTGGAATGACTCTAAATAATATTTTCATATGTGTAATTATTTTTGTCTATATCTCGATGGTTTCAAGAGCATCATGAGGGTTCAGGGATTGAACCCCATGATTTGAAAAGGTGAAGCTAGTGGTAGATTTTGGGTGCATGTTTATTGTTATCTTTGTGGCCTAACCATACATGAAATTATGTATCGAATCATGGTTTGAGAAACTATGTGGTAGGATAATGAAACAATATAGAGGGTCTATATTTTTCATCATACATGTCGCACAGTTGGATCATTGTTTGGCTAATCATGCACTAGATCCCTATGTGGTTGAGTGTGCCTATAATAGTAGAGGTGCATGATTAGCCTATGGTATGTTAATCCATTATCAATTACAATGAGAGGTGGATAGGATAATACAATTCCAATTTCATGATTTGCGTATGGTTTTGAAAACTATGGGACTCATTAAATATAGGAAAATTACTATTTTCACCTCTTATCCTCAAAGGGGGTTTCCCTATATTCTTCTCAATTTATTTACTTTATGCACAAATCTACCTCTCCCTACCAATATGGTTGTTATCCCTAATTCTTGGTAATAATTGGACACCATATGGTGAGTTTGAAACCCTGTGGTAAGCCATTACCTCTATTAGTCTCAGTTTTATTCTTTTTCTTCTACATCTAATCTTTGTTCTTTCAGTTACAAATTTTAGTCCTGATTCGATCAGATCATGGTTGAATTAGATACCAATGTTATGGATATTTCTATTACTATGAATAGGATGAACAATGACATAATTTTCACTTTTCCACTTCTCATTTTGGTGAGGTACATTACCAGTGTGAATTTCTAAATCGTTTAAGCTTAAATTAAAATTGTTGAATGGTTGTTATGACACCATTTATTAGGCCTTATGTTTGGATTGAGCTTGGGAATATGTTATAGGATGTTGGTGAGTGTTTGGTAACCATTCTGTTGTGATGGGATTGGCTGATAAGACTTTGGGTGTTATGAATATTTTAAAAAATGGTTCGTTAAAATAAATTTTTGGGTTTTGATTAATTAATTATAACATTGTTATAATTAATTTTTTACGGTGGGTTTTCTATGAGACAAGACCCAGCATGACTCAATTGAGCTTGCATAGTCCTTCACAGTCATTCTTTGAAAAATAAATAGAAATCTAACTAAAGATAGGTGGTCATATGTACCTATAATAGAGTAATTATACATCTTTATGTATCACACGTATGCTTGGGATTGTCTTTGAGGGAGACACCCCTATTTAGATTAACCCCCAATAAACCATTAATTAAATTATTTAATTTTCTAAATAAATTGATTAATAATTGGGGTCACTAACAACTCCAATGCACTAGTTTCTTACTTTGACTAATCTCAGAGGTTGAGGGCCTCCAATGGGATGCTTATATATATGATTAGACATAAAGGATCCTATAAAAACCTATGTATTTATTACACGTTAATGTGTGATTTATTAAATAATAATATACCAAATTCAACTTATTATTTTGAGAATCCAGGTTCCCTTTGTTAATTAGGTAGATAACACAACAACATGATACATAGTTATAAAAACATTACGGAAAACATCCTTAACAAGATTATAAATTTCAATATATTTTAAAATAGTATGTTATATATTAGGGGCATACATAAGAAATGGGTTAACTATAAATACCACTAAGGGAGTAAACAGATCCTAACATAAAAAAGTTATTACAAGTTTTTCAATAGGAATTTCGGTGGGACATAAAAGGGGTGAGAATCATAAACATGAACAATGCTTTATGATATAGTATCATAACATAAAAGAAACATGGTAATGTGGAAGAAACATTAAACATGACATTATAAGAATAAGTCAAGCATAACCACCAATAAATCATAACATAACATTCTTAGGATAACATATTACGAACCATACATGGAATATCATGAGAATAAAACATTATCCAATGTATTTGGTTTATATCTTGGCACACCCATCATAATCAAATCTTGTATATTCATAAGTGAGCCACATGGGTCATATAACATAAGAACATATTTAATCTCATTTAATCCCATGATTATGTATAATGAGATACATATATGGAATTCCCTAATCAATGAATTATAGGTAAAACTCATTGAATACCCTTGAGTGGAAATTGAGATGGGTTTACACTTCACAAATGATTGGCATGGAAAATCCGAGTGAAATTTTATCATTATAATGGAATTACATAATGATTCATAAAACTGTTTAATGAGGGGGAAAGGGATATTTAATGACAATGAAGTAAAAATTGAAAGTATGAGGTATATTTAAAAATGGAATTAAACATAAAAATTTGGGATTTAAAGGGCATAAGTCAATGAGGGTTCCTGAATAAAAATTTGGCATTGGAATATCTCAAGATAATTTTGGTAGTATAACGAGGTACATTATTAATAATGGTAGGACATAATTTGATTGAAATGGGTCACTCATCACATGGAAATCATAAGGGTTGTAAAATGGATGTATAAAATCATATCGCATGAATAGGAATTTGTAGGATGAAGTTATTACATAAATAAGGTACTTGAATAATGAAGTCAAAGAAAGGATCCCTTACTAAATTTCATTATAGTAAAAGATTAGGTAAATGCTATAATGAGAAGGGATAAATGATCTATCATTATTAATAAATAAATTGGAAAGTAGAGGGATCGTTATATATTCATGAAAACATAACGAATTGATATTAAAAATGCCTATTATAAATAAGGTGATTGAATGGAAAAAAAGAGAGAGAGGTCCCTTACCATTAGTGGGTGTTCCCAAAAGGTTTGAAGGATCTTCATGAGGTCATAGGGTGTTTTATTGGGGTAGCCCAATAAATTTTTGGATTATGTAGGGTTAAATGATTCGGGCCCATACTGCACATCAAGCTGAAACTCTCATGGGTAAAGCTCTACAGTGAGCTCGTTGGGGGTTACAGGGTAAAACAAACCTCTGCTACGAGGATACCGGGCATGAAGGCCACTAACTAAAATTTTGGGGAGATGTAGAAATATTGACCAACTGTATTAGATCTAGATCAGAGAAAATAATAGTGCACTATAGTAGTGAAACCATTTGGCATGACTATTATAGTAGCTCTGACAATGGAGAAAATAGTACTATAGATCTATAAACATCATTCAAAATTCCATTGTAGCTGCATGTAGTTGGGTGTCCATAAAAATATAGTAGTGAAAACTTCTATCCACCTTTCATTGAAGCACAACAGACTTTCTGTATGGTTGGTGATGTATTGATTCATCATGTTTATTATCTCATTTTAAGCTAGGGTTTCCGAGGGGTCAACTATAAGATCTCCCTATAATATTTATTCTACCATATTTTATATTGATTTTATTAAGCATATACATTGATTTAAAAATAATTTTTGAACAACATAAATCATTGTGTTTGTGTTCTTCTTCTTCTGGTTTTTTATTTTCCTTCCTTTATTCGCAAACCTGTTATGTCACTATGACTCCCAGCATTTCTACAACATAGGGGTGACTTGGGAAGTATCTAGAGAGGATAGATCTGGGTAAAGAGATTCTCCAAGATTTTTGAGTGAAGAAGAAATATGTATTGAGTGGATTTATATTGGAAAATACATGGGAGTTCATTATTATTTAACAAACTCAGGTTTTGGACTCTATATAATAATATAATCAAAATCACAAACCTTCCCATGTGATTTACCCACAGTATCTATCAAGAGGAGTGGGATTATTTATTTTTTATTTATTAGTTCCAAAATCAATAAATTATAACCCATGTTGGTATGGAAGTGTTTCATATTTATAAATAATTGTCCTTAAAACCATAAAATATAATATAGGCTTTGATGGATTCACAAAAGACTTTATAAAACTAATAGAATAGCCTAAAAACACATTATTTTAAAGTGTATATTTATATTTGGTCATGGATATCCATTATAGAGTTTATTACATTACCTTTCAGTCATTATGATGTCATAGTACATACTGTACATTTATATCATATTTAATTTTTACCCAAAAATTCAATTGTCTCAGAAAATTATAAAAACTTCACTGTGGGAAAATTTTTATCTTTTCATTCCAAAAACAATAATTATTTTATAGAACTAATTTTCGAAATATTTAATTTTCACTTTTTTAAAAATAATTGATATTTAATGAGAAATGTTGATTTTTTCTAGCGACATTTTTTGAACCCTTATAACAATTACATTTGAAAAAATAAAAATTATATTATCATTTAAAATTAATAAAAAATAATTATTTGAATTATTTTTTCAAAATGTCACTTAATTTGGAAACTAATGAATTCATCAAAAAATAATATCTTAATTGAAATTTTTAATTACACAAAAAACAATTTTTGTTTTATCATTTCAAACTGTAATTTTTATCAAAATAATTTTTTAATTATTTATAAAAAACAAAAAAATATAATAATTATTGTATAGAAATTAAAACATACATATTTATAATATTAGGTTAACTTTGTTTCTCATCCTGGTTAAATTACTTGTACCCTAAAGTAACATATTTTCAATTTACCATGGTAATAGATATTTATTATAATAATTATTCATATTATCCAAAAACTAAGTGGAAATTATTAAATAAAATTAATTATTATTATTAGAAATTCATAATATATTCTCTCAAAATCAATTTACATATTTCAAATAATTTCATTTAAAATGAAACCAGCAAGCATGATGAAATGTGGTTTTTTCAAAAAAATATGCAATTTTTATGGAAAAGATGAGTTTACATTAACTCTATAAGTAGTAGTCATTGTTATATGAATTTAAATTAACATGGATATATATATATATGAAAAATAAATTTTATTTAATTTATTTTCTACTGTGTTTTGTTTTTAATTAATTAAAATGGAGAAATATCATTCATTTTAAAATAATTTTCAAAAAATGTGTTTTCCATCCTAAAAATAAACTTATACTAAAATTTGGTATAAATATTATTTAAATTTAATTAATTGGATTAAATATATCTAAATAATACTTATTTTACTTTAAAATATAATTAAAATAATAATGGTAATTTAAAATTGCTTAATTTATCAAAATAAATTGCAATTTCACAAAAAAATCTGAACTTTCACTATTCACTAAAAAATAAATATTTTTCAAAAAAAATATCACACTAATTTAATTTTAATATGATGATTTAAAAAATTATACTAATTTTATCAAATAATATTTCTATATCCTTTTGAAACTAATTATAATTTTTTTCATGAAAATAAAAATAATCACTTTTGAATAAATTGTTGTTTTCATGAATCAAGTGACATTACTAAAAATTGAGTAATTATTTACTAACAATTTATAAATATATTTATCTTTTTTAGGAAATTTATATATATATATATATATTTATATTTCATAATTTAATTAATCCTATTAATATCCTTAAATATAATTTCTATGTTAAAATAGACATATTTAAATAATCAGTATTTGTTTATGTTTGGTGGTGCATATCAAATACACTATCAAACATAATTTTCTTATTTAAAAAAAATGGAATTACATTATTCCCCATTTAATAAGTTTCATCCTCAAAATTTGAAATTGTTATTAGCAAGAAATTTTTTGACACTTGAAAATAACTTTATGGAAAACCCACATTGTATAAGTGTTAATAAAGTATACACTTATAAAGAGAGAAAGGGAAGTATGAAGGTCATCACATAACTAGAATTACATGTATGAGAAAATTAGTGGAATTTAAAATATATAAATGAAATAAAAACAAATAATTACCAATAACTCATATAGATTGATATACTATGTGGTTAGGATAAAGTCACCGACCAAAAAAACATAAATTTATGGTGGGTGGAAAGACCATAAATTCATTATAAATGATCATAATATGAAAAAATATTTATTCCAAGATTCTATTCCACGAGTAAAAGAATTACATTTCCATATAGACTATAATAATATGGAAATATACATTATTACCATGTATAATTTTGTTTTTTAATCAATTTACACTACAATCTCATATTTTTTCCCCAAACAATGAGTACTCAAGATGATTTTTTGTGCATGAACAACTAGAATTAGCTTCAAAAAGGTCACATAATCCACCAAAGAATACAATATATTCCTCCTATATTTACTAAATCCAAAATGGTTAGAACAATGTAAGCAAATATTGAACATATATAATACTTAATACATTAATATCTAAAATTTAGCAAAAAATCCCTATGTTTTAACTTCAATAATTCAATAGATAAATACCATTATATCCCAAATAACACTAATAACTTCAACATTAAATAATTTTTTAACCTCAAAGGTTGTATCATACCATTTAGCTTACACCTCCTAAAGAATAATAGTATTCTTCTTAAAAAAATCATCTTAAACCTAATGGTTATATATACCTCAACTGAAAAAAACATCTATCAAAATATCATTAATCAACACAAAATCAAAAAACTATTTTATCCTAAAATATGTTTCACAAAAATATGTAATAATTCATAACATCCATCACTTTAATCTCTAAAAGTGTAATAAATTACTTTAAATATAATATTATAATTATTTATTTCATCCCAATACTCTTTAGATTTATCCTAACAAAAAACACAAAATACGCATCATAAATCCTTCAATTATGTGATTTAAAAAATATCACCTTATCAATAAATCACTTTTATATGTTATTGATACCATTCAACATATGTGTGAAATCCTAAATAAACAAATACCATAATAATACTTATATGTCTCATAATTTTGATATCCATAATGTCATTAATATAATACTTCATTAATATATTTCTCAAATACTAGTACACAAACACTTAAATCCTTACACCTCAACAATATTAATAGCATAAGTCCGTCCTTACTCTTGGATTTAACCCTTGTGATAGAGAATTGACTCAGAGAATGACTATATTCTCCACATATAAGACATTTAACAACAAATCATTATGTATGATGTAATTTTGTCTCTTTATCATACTCTACATTTTTTTATGGAAGCTAGATACATTATGTCCTATTTTTTCACACATAAAACATGGTTGAGTTCCTTTTTGAAATTTCTCATGGTTAGGCATTCCAATTTTCTGACAGACATGAAATTAATTCATCATTACATTATAACCATTATCAGATCAACTTCCTTGAGACATCATCCCACTATTCATTAATATCATTGGAAATTCAACTATGGGCCAGTTGTTTATTTTCATTTTTGATAGCTGGTTACATATATTCATAAGATGTCTTATATGATCTCTCATCATGTTAGGAATATCATTAGTAAATTTATCACATTTACCATCACATTGGTTGTTTAATAGGTTCCCTTAATTTTTATACATTTACTATAATAAATGGAAAATTAGGGATGAGTAAATTTTAACAAATAAACACACAAATGAAAAGCCAATAAAATTTAATGTATAACATATAAATGAAATGTATTTTCTTAACTTATGAATTTGTAGGCTTCAATCTATGTTATCCATTATATATAAACTAACACAGACTCCTATATGAATTTATTTCCCTTAATAATGGTTTTTAAGGAGATCTTGAATTTACCATGGCATATCCCATGGGATTATAAAACTAGGTGTGTAGTAAGGCCTATTTCTGTGCAACATTTCTCGATTGAGTCTAGATCAATATGATTTTTTGTGGGTGTCACCCCTAGGCACATTTTTTCTAGAGAAACATTCCATTTTAGTATCCATAAAATAATTTATATTATTGGAAACAACTTTCTATATACTTTACAAAAACATAGGGATGTTTTCCTATACTTAGTGTTATCCCTAAAAAATTTTATAGAGTTTTCTAACACCAATACCTAAAAAATAGAATATCCTTTGATACCAACTATGATAAGAATTTACTTTATTATAAATTTATTCATGATTTATTACATAATAATATTCTTAATATAACCAATAATACTGACAATACTAGTGTATTTGGATAATTAGGTTCATAAACAAATAAATTGACACATGGATATAAAAAAAATTATTGAAAACATCATTAACATGCTTTTAAAATTTTGTAGCTTTTAAAACATCATGAGATAACCATGAGACATACATAATAAAGGGGTGAGATATAAAGCCTATTAAGGGAGTAAGAAAATCCTAACATGAATAAGGTATTACATTTTAGACAATAGGCATTTCCATGGGACATAAAATAGATGTGAATCACAAACATGAACAATGAGGTATGGTATAACATGATATCATAAAGTAAAAATTGGAATGTCACAACCACATTAAACATGAAATTATAAGCATAAGTTAAGGTTGAACACTAACACATCATAGTATAGAATTATTAGGATAACATTATATAAACCCTACATGGAATCTCATGAGACTAAAACATTACCCAATGCATTGGTTCTCTTTCTGGTCACAACCATCATAATCATATCATGTACATGCATAATTGTTACACATTGATTATATAACCTATGTACATATTTCATCACATTTAATTCCAAAATAATGTTTTTTGGGTAGGATATAGGTATGTACCAGATAAATCAAGTATATATACATCGATTTGAATACCCTTGACTAGAAATGGGGATGGGTATACACTTCCCAAATGTTTGGCATGGACAATTAGAGTGAAATTTCAACAGCATAACATCAGTACATAAAGATTCATTAAATTGTTAAATGAGAGACGATGGGATATTTAATTACACTTATGTAAAAAATGGAATGTTTTAGGGATATGTAAGAACATAATATAACATGAATATTTTGGATATAAAATTCATAAGACAAGGAGGGTGCATGAATAAACATTTTGTTTGGGAAAATTGTAGGATAATTTCTGTATCATAACAGGGAACATAATGAATCATGGGAGGTATTCATGGTAGTAAAATAGTTTATTCATCACATGTAAATAATAAGATAGTAATATGGATAAAGAAAATCACATCCCATCAATAATAATTGTAGGAAAAGGTGCATTACATAAATCAGGTGCAATAATAAAGGTAAGAAAAGGAGGATAACATACTAAATTTTTGGTATATTATCAACATAAGAAAATGATATAATGATAGGGGATAAATGATATCTAATTTTTATTAAATAATAAGAAAATAAATTGATCTTTATAAATTAATGACAACATAACAAATTGAGATTGAAAAGGCTAATAATCGATAAGGTGCTCGAATGAAAAAGAAGAGAGAGAAGCTTCTTTCCTTAAGAGGCAGATTCCAAAAAATTAGGATGTGCACCTTGAGAGATTGGGGTAATATTGGGAGTAATATATAGATAGTTGAGAAGAATAATTATGTTTTAAATGTTTTTCTAGTGAAGATTAATGTTGCATTTGGTGGGTTTGGGTAGAAAAGGAGAAGGGAGTTCTTTATTATATCTCAAACATTGGTTTTGGACTCTATATATTAATGTAATGAAAAAAAATCCTTCTCATGGTTTTTCCCATGTTTTATAAAAATAAAATTTGTTTGATTTATATTATAATTCCAATGTCCAAGATCAATAAAATATTACTCTTGGTGATATAGAAGTGAGTCATGTTTATAAAGAATTGATTTCAAAACATTAAAATATAATAATTGTTTTATATGATCCATACATGATTTATATAATTAATCATATAACATCTAAATAAAATTATCTTATAGTTTTAACCAATATTTGGTTGTGGATTCTGTTTATAAAATTTATTACTTCACTTTTGGTTCATTATGATGCCATAATACACACTGAATATTTATACCATTTTTGATTTTTACCTGAAAATTCAACTATCTCAGAAAATTAATAAGAATTCACAGTTGGATAATATCAATTTAATGATTGAAAAATATAATTTATTTTATCAAAATAATTCTCTATATATGTTAATTATTACTTTCAAAACAAGAGTAATACTTTTTGAGAAATACTATATTTTTTTTCAACAACAGTTTTCATAACCTTATAAAAATTAAATTCAAATTGATAAAAATTATATTATTATTTAAATTTAATAACAATTATATAAAAGTATTATTTTTCTAAAATATAAATTATTTTTAAAATTCACGATTTCATCATAGAGTAATGCCTTAATTTAAATTAGTTGTTACAAAAAAATATAATTTGTGTTTTATCGTTTAAAAATCTAATTTTTTTGCAAAATAATTTCATAATAATTTATTAAGATACAAAATAATTAGTCATTAATATATTTATATGAAAATATAAATATTTATTCTAATAGGGTTAATTTTTTCTAGTCCTTGTCAAATTATTTCTACGCTGAATTGACATATTTTTCTTTTACTATGGAAATAAATATTTACTATAGTTTTTATTCATATTTTCCAAAAAAAGTTGAACTAATTATCTAATATTTATCATTATTATTTCAAATATTGAACACATTTTATGAAAATTAATTAACATAGGTGTAAGAATTTAACTTAAAATAAAACTGATATGTGTGATAGAAGGATGTTTTTCAAAAAATGCATTTTTAAGCAAAATATTATTTTACGTTTACTCTATAACTAGTAATATTAATTAAATTAATTTTAATTAAAATTTATATATATTATCCATATTTTTATTTTTATATCAATACCTATTATGTGTTATTTTTAATTAATTAAAATGGAGAAGCGTCATGCATTTCAAAAGGGTTTTCCGAATAAATTTGTTTTCAAGAATAAAAATAAATTTATTAAAAAATATACAATAAATTGGATTTAAACATAATTAATTGGAATAAATATAATTAAATAATACTTATGTTACTTTAAAATAAATTTAAACAAAAAATGTGATTTAAAATTTCATAGTTTATCAAAATAAATGACACTTTTACAAAAAAAATTGGTATTTTTACTATTCGCTAAAAAATATATATATTCTGAAAAATAAAAAAACACCCTAATTAAATTTTGATATGTTTATTCTTAAAAAATATGTTAATATAAACATATATATTTTTAAAATTTCTTATAAATTATATATAATATTTTATCACAAAAATAAATAAAAAATATTTTTGAAGAAAATGTATTTTTTTAAGAATAAAATGATGTTACAAAAAAATGAGTGATTATTTATTATGAATTTATATATATATATATATATATATTAATGTTGTGTAGAATATATATATATATATATATATATCATAGTTTATTTAATATTAAATATATCTGAAAATCCATTGGCTAGTTTAAAAGGGTAATATTAAAATAATCATTATTTTTTTGGGTTTAATGTTGTATATCAGATACACTATGAAACAAAATATTAAATTTTAAAAACTCTAGAAATTATAGTTCCCATATAATATACCTCATTTTTATTTCTCTTTTTGAGGAACTAGATAGAGGTTCCAATACTTATGTTTTGACTTAGAGGATCCTAATAAGGATTCATTTATTTGCATGGGAACCATGAGGATCTAGATAGGATGCATCACCCATGAACTGACCAAGGGGACCCAATTGTTGCCCCAATGTTTAACAGAACCTGATCTTGTTCTTCATTGGACTAGGTAGTGATGGTATCATGTGGAACCTAGAACCTTTACCAAATATGTAGTCCACGAGACTATCACAATAGTATCGGGTTTAGGCATTCAACCACCATCACTCTTTTATTTATGTATTCACTTGATTATTATTGATATATATTTTATTACTAGAGGAACTTCCTATTATTTTCCTAATGATTTTGATATGATGTATTATATTATTTTTATTCCTAGAGGTATTTTTTGGGACCTACATGTTGAGCCTACATGACGGATTTGAATATCACAGTATGGAACTGATAATGGGAATTGTGGTGTGGAACTAGAAATGATTGATGGTATGGAACCATTTATGGGGTTTTCTATGGATGTTATCCATGAACTCATATAGAAAACCTTGTTTAATGGATCTAGGACCTATTCCATGTAGGACTATATTACATTTAGTTTGATATGTATACGCTCTATGGACTCAAAGAGGAAACCTTGGTCAATGGCCTTATGTCCTAGGCCTAGTAAGTCTATTATATACTGTGTTTTCTATGGATGTTCTCTATGGATTATAAGTGTATGCCTTGGTCAATGAAACTGGTTCATAGACCTAATTGGTGTGATAATTGATTCATCAAGTGTAGGTCGTAGTTGATGATGTCCCAAATTTATATGATTGTCCATCAGTACACAACATCCTTCATTATAGTGATTGGAGGTGAGTATGGGTGATCCTAGGGATAGGGAATGCACCGCCCAATAGTTATGTAGTTTTCCAATAGTTATTTTCAGCACTAGATGAAGCATGTATTTTCGATCTATATTATATACCAAAGGATCAATTAATTTATACATTACATGAATGGTACAACATTCATCTCATGTTCATATTCACCGGATGTACAGATGATCAAAATTATTGACCCAAGGACCAATTGTGGTTAGATTCATGTTACTTTTCACCATACTTACCTATATATATGTGTGTGTGTGGGAATATATATATATACAAATATGTTTGTGTGTGTGAATACACCTTTTTTTAAGTTGTGTCTCATCTAAGTTGAGCACCATTCATGATCATACCTTCTACAACTTGTCTTTAGGTTTATATCCATCATTTGTTGTTGTTATTATTGTCTTTATCCTGATGAGTAACTTATATATACATACACTGCATATTACTAGCCATGTCTAGAACCATGTTTGTGGTGCTCAATCTATTTTTTAATTCACACCCTTTCTAGGATACTATTAGAATTGGGTACCTGAGCAGACATTCACTTGGTTACAGGCACAGGTAGGTATGAGGTATGAGACTAATCAAGCAGGATGGATTATATATGTATTTGGATATTGGGTATGTGGCATAGCTTAAAGTATGCCATAATGTCTTGTACTTTTATTTATATTAATTTTATTTACAATATTATATATGTGGTCATTCTAGTGTATGATCGGTGTTGTATGTATGACATGGTTATTTGAGCCTTTATTGTAATCTATTTCTTATTACAGTATGTTCCTGTTCAGTTTATTTATTGATTCTACTGTCTATTTATTTACTGCTTATGGATGATTTTTAGTTATTTTAGTTTCGGTTTACTCTAATATGAAGTCATATTCTCCCTACAATCATACCCTAGACTGTCACTGCTTATTGGTATCCTCTGGAATATAGGGAGGCATGCTTGAGGCAATTTGTAGAATTGGATCAAGGCAGAAGTTTCATGGCAGCTTGGTTAGGATGATAAAAATTGGTATCAAAGGTTTTACTTTCAAATTATATTACTATTTAGGGTATACTATACTAGGGTATTAGTAATGTTCCATAACCTATAACTGTTATTATACTAGTGCATTGAAAACACTTATTCCAGTAAGAATTCATGGTTTCCAGGGATATGGGATTGTTGTTCGGATCTGGGATGTTATAGTTGTATATGATTTCCTCACTAAGAGACACAGACTTTTTGTAGTGTTTATGATTTATTATATATTTCATGATTCATATGTTATAGGACTTCTAGTGTGTGATCTTTCTAATGGTAGTGGATGATCATTTAATGTTTCATCAAAAACCTAAATTGTATTTTTCTATATATTTTATTGGTGTATATTTACTCAATTGAGTAAATTGGTACATATATTTCTTTTTTATTGCAGTCTGTGTTGATCTATGGTGAGAGGTTTGATGGTGAGGTTGATGAAAAATTCCTCATACAGGCGAGGTGCAGTGAACCTAGTAGGTTGGTAGGTTATAAGTTACCCATTTTCTTAACACCTCTAATGGTTTTGTTACTTATTCTATGTTATTTGATGTTTTAATAACAACTTACACCATGTTTTCTAATATAGCTTCGAATTAAATTTTACTTAACCAAACTATATGCTTATTATATGACACATATCCTTTTGATGATGTTTTTCACATATAGTTGACCCTCATAGGTCAAAATCAATATTTGATACCATTATTTATATTGATCTAGTTGGGTCATTGCATATAATGTCAATAGATACCTAAACATTCATAGTAAACTACAACTCAACGGGGTATTATAACAAACAGATGCCTAGTGAGTGTCATTTCATCATTCTTCCCCTGTTATATCATAAAATTCAAGGATAATTCTATTATGGGGATGCTTAGAGAGGATCGGGGCAATTCATGGTAGTTTTGAAATCTTTAGATCAATGTTATTGTTACCTCTCCTAGTGAGTATTGATAATTGTGTTAGATTCCTTGAGATGAGATGTGTGTATGGATGATTCCCCATGAGATGTGACATTAGGGAGGTATGAATTTTGGCCTTGGTGGTTAGACCTAGTGAACCTCATACTAGACTTGATCAGTAGGGCTATATGGGAGACCTATAGGCCCTTAGATGTGACTCAAACCCTTTTAGTTTGATGTACAATTTGATCGAGGGAAACTAGTGAGTTTGGTTATCCTAGGTTTATCGATTCCTTTTCTAGTGGTGAGCTTGGTTGTATTCTCTTGTTTTGATCGATGAATATGAGTTTCTTGGGTTTTAAGACATTGACATGATGATGCCTTTTTCTTTTTTGGGTATTGAGACTCGCTAGGTAGGTTGGACCATTTGGGTGACTAGCCTGGTTGACCAATGCTTCTTTACTTGCTAACTTAATCAGAGAACATGTAGATAATTGTGGATGAAATTATTGCATGTGATGTGATGTCTTTTAATGAATCATATAATGGGTAAAGTGCCTGATTTTGAATAGGAGCTCCAAGGGAGAGTCTATGTTAATGAGGCTGATGTATTGTGTAGCATTGCCAGCTTTGATTTGTTAATGAATAACCCATGGGAGTGTGAATCAAGTGACGGCGATCAGGTGGTATGAGACTGTACACCCACTATATATATCAATTTTGTAATTTCATATACATGTGGAATCATTTAAATCGTAAAGTAGTGAATAATCGTGTAACAGATGAAGACAAATCGTTTTTTAGAAATGACTCAAGAATGGGTTCCTGGAAGGTGTGATGACTTGGTAAGTGTATATCTATGGTATATGAGATAGGGGGAATAAATCAAGTACCATGAATCAACTTACCCATGGTTGGACTTGTGCATACATTAATGGGATACATGGTGTGAGTAGTTGGTTAAAATAAAGTATATCTTATTTTGATGTATGTGTGGACACGGAAGAGAGATACATTCCTATTGAGGGAATATTAGTAAAATAATATATAGAGTTGATTGCACCCAATATCATGACATCTTCTTCATTATGTTTTTTGAGCATAATCTTCACACTGAAGTAACTATTTATCTGTTGTGTTTAGATGAAATACATCGTGGAATTCCACTCAAGGAGAGGTTTAAAAGTAATCAATATAGTGAGTGTTACACCATTGGCCATTTGAGGGTGGTAACCCTCATTTTATTTTCATTTTCAATAAGTGTGTTGGAAATTATTTTTGATAAGTAGGAATGAGTCAGGGAAATCTTTTACATTAATGCTCAGGATGAGGGAGTTCTAAGTCGTTCCATTTTTTATGTTTGGGAGGGACTGAGTATAGGTTGTGGTGGTTCTATATTTGTTATATTGATAACAATTATGATCTTTGGGTAGGGATAGGGATGTTAGTCACCAGCTTTTCACCCTCATGTGATTAGGGTCATGAGATGATGAGACTGATTATTGGATAATCATTGGAATTTTTTATTCCATTGGATAAATGGACCTCTGTATTAATATATTCCTTAGTGAAAGATAGGAACATATTCAAATTTTAACATGGGTGAAGACCGAGTGTGGCCATTAATAATGAAGTAGTTTATAATGATCCATGGATATTGTATTGAGTGTGTACTGGTGCTGGTGATATGTAATGATGATGGTTTTACCATGAGATGGTTTTGCCAACAAATGTCACTAGAAGTTGGGTTTTGGCGAGCATGTTTGGAATGATCCCATTTTTCTTGGGATAATGGAATTAGATTTGTATTTGGTGTTGTGTCGGCTATATAAGTCGAGCTTTATTTAGAATTGTTGGATAAAGGTGTTTCAATTTCTGTTATTTCATATTGCAGAATGTGTTTAGGGATGAAATCAATCAAGAACAACATTGGGTGATATGGATATAGTGAAATCCTAAGATATGGATTTTCATGGAAAAGACTATGAAAATATTTTGAGTTTGATCAAATGAAATTTGACCATTTAGTCAGATCAAGGACCGTGAGTAGTGAAATGGTCTATTATTGGAGTAAGTGAGTTATGAAATGCATCATAAGCATAGTATGTACATAAGGGATACTCCACTTTAAGAAATTCCAATAATTGATGTATCGTGAATCAAAATTGGATGAGAAAGGAATAACTAATAGCTAGGCGATCCATATTTTCCTTTTTAGAAGAGATGACAATGTGATCATGTATCAAGTTATATGGTCTTTCATAAGCTTCATCCTAATGTTTCAACTTTGGTTTTGTGCATTGGCTCATTTTTTGTGGTTGATCACAATATGATTAAAGTAGTTCTTAGAGGTGTTTTTCGAATTTAGAAATTTAACATGGAATTTAAAACTTTATTCATGCCCAAAGTTAGTCATATTTTTAGTTAGAAATATATCAGGTATTTTGACTTTTCAATTACAAGAAGAGAAAAATCTTGATGACAGATTAAAAATGGAAATTCAGGGGTTATAATGTCTCTAAACAATGTATCTAGATGTAGAATGAGAATAGTTTTATAACTTCTAGGTTTTAGGAGTGTCTTTATGGTTTGGCGCCTAAATCGATTACTGTTAAACATGCATACTATAAATAAATTCCATTTTTTATATGATAAAATTTTGTGAAACCATGTTGTAGGATATGGATACTATATAGATTTTACATTTTCCTACACACATGTCATGCGGTTGGCATATAGTTTTACTAAGCATGCTCTATAACTATGTGATATGGAGTGTTCCTAGATAGTAAAGGTGAGTGGTTCATGCAATGTATTATAAATATTGTGCTATAATAATTCAAGGTAGGGGCCATGATAGTGCCAACCACATGGTTGGAACATGGTTTGGAAAACCATGTGGCCAAATCACGTGGCTCATTAAAGAGGGGAAAATTATCATTTTACCATCGGACCATTAAAGGGTTTCACCCACTTTTCTTCCCAATTTCTCCCACATGCACACAACCCTCTTATTCATTTTTCCATGGTAGTTTTACCTCATTCTTGGTTGGAATCAGATGCAGTCAGGTTCGTTGGAATCTTTGAGGTATGCCTTCAACTCTATTATCTTCAGTTTTATTATTTAATTATTCTTCTAACATTGGTTCGTATGGTTATGGATTTTAGTCTTTAATCCACCATCGCATGGTGGAATCTGATACAAGTGTTAGATATTTTTCTCTACCTTGGAAGAGGATGGACCATGATTCTCTCTGCACTTCACTGCATATTGTTTCATCGAGGTATGTTTCCATGTTGAATTTCTAAAGCTATTAAGATTAAATTAAAATTGTTGAATTGTTTTTTTTTGAATCCATTTATTAAGGATTATTACTATATTGTGGTTGTTCTTATGTTTCAGGATGTTTGTGAGTGTTTGGTTAAAATTATTGTGAAATGGTATCACCCTCTAAGACTTTAGATGTTAGGTCTATTTTTGAATAAAATGGTTCTACGAACAAAATCATTGGGTTTTACTTAATTAATTATAATGTTGTGAAAATTACTTTTTTATGTTTTTATATGATAGAGGACCCAATATGACTTCATTGAGATTAGAAAGGCCATGGAGGTTTCTATTGTCCTTTGGATAATAAATGTAATTCATCCAAAAGGTTGGTGGTCTAATGTACATACCCTATAATAATTATTCATGTTAATATAGAATGTGTATGCTTGGTATTGTACATGAGGGTAAACCCCTATTTATATTTACTCAAATGAACTATTAATTAAATTATTTAATTTGGTAAATAAATGAATGGACACTAGGGGTCACTAACAACCCATGTGTTCTAGTTTCATACTTCAGCTACTCTACGTGGTCGAGGGTCCCCTATGGGATTTCATTGCATATGATCTGACTTAGAAGATCCCATGGAGGATACCACCTTTTTATTACTCATTGTGTTGAAAATAAGAGGGATGACATTAATTATGTTTAATCTTAGAGAATCCCTGGAGGGATGACTTAATGAACATGAAAACCCTAAGGATCCTGAGTGGGATGACTCTCCTGAGTACTGACCTAGGTATCCCAAAGGGTACCCAAATGTTTGAACTACCCTAATCTAGTATATTATGGGTTTGAGTTGAGATAATAGAGGGTGTATCCTAGAACCGACATTAAACATATAAGTTTTGAGGTTGTGATAGTATTTGTGGGTTTAGGTGTTCAGCCACCCTCACTCTATTATATATACATTCACTTGATTATTATTGATGCATATGTGATTACCATAGGTACTTCCTATTTTTTGTATGACAGTCCTAAGATGATGTCGTATATGACAGGTATTCCTAATGGTACTTCATAGGACTATACTTTTCAGCCTACATGATGCATATGGATATCACGGTATGACACCAATAAGAGGAATTACAGTATGGAACTGATAATGCCTAGTGTTATGGAACCAATTACTATGTTCGTTATGGATTCACTATGAGGATTCGAATAGTATGATTTGATCAATGGACCTGGGTCCTAGACCACATATTTATGTATTATATAATGTTTGGTATAAATGTGTTGTATAGACTCAAATGGGATGCCTTAGTCAATGTCCTTGGGACTGGACCAAGTAGGTTTGTTATATGTTGAGTTTTCTATGGATGCACTTCATGGCCTTTAAGAGGATTCCTAGGTCAATTTCCTTGGGTTATATCAATTTTAAGTCTAATAATTGATTCATTCACTACATATCATTGTTGATGTAGTGCCATATTTATGGGATTTTTTTCGGTCCATGATGTACTTTTTTCTAATGATTTGAGCTAGTATGGTTTATCCAAGGGCTAGGACATGTATCCTTATATGGTGATGTATCTTTTTGAAGGATATTTATGGAACTATCCGAATTTGGTATTCTCAATCAGGATTATGGACCCCAAGGATCGACTTATTTATACACAGCTTGAGTGGTACAACATCAGGCTTACTATCTTATTCATATGATGTCTAAATGATTGATATTACATACCTAAGGATCATCTATAGTTTAATTCATGTTACTTATCACCTTACTCATATATATATTGGGATATCTATACACACATATAGATACATATACATGGATACACCTTATTTCAAGTTTTCTCGTGTTTAAGTTGATCTCCTTCCTTGAGCATGCCTTGTATGACTTATTTTTTGGGTTATTTATACATGTTATTGTTATTATTTCTATTATTGTGATGAGTATCTCACATATACATACACTACATATTACTATCTATGTATGAAATCACGTTTTTTGTGAACAATTGAGTTTTTTACTCATACCCTGATCAGGATACCATTTCACTAGGGTATCCAGGCATACATTCACTTGGCTGGAGGAATAGTTAGGGCTAAGGCCCAAAACTGATTGAGCATAATGGATTAGATATGTATTTATAGATCAGTTATATGGTATGGATTAGTGTATGTCATAGAGACATGTATATATTTCTAATTTATTTATTTACTCATGTATATATGTGGTTGATCTAGTGGTAGATCAGTGTTTTCTGTAATGGAATGGCCATTTGAGCCTTTACTAAAAACAATTTAATATTCAAAAATGTTTTTTTGGTTTATTTATTTTCTTTGTATAGTATTATTACTATTTATATATGATTTTTAGTTTTTTCTACTATGTTTTTTTCATATATGAGGACATAGGATCCCAACTATAACACAATACAATCTCACTGCTAGTCAGCAATGTCTAGCGTATAGGGAGACGTACTTGAGTCCTTATGGAGAATTACCTTGGGGAACTAGTTTAGTCTTATCAGGGATGAAATGTTACAGTATGACTACCCAAAATATAACAATGCAGAGAAGAACAATAATACCCTTACTCATTAATTACTACTACCCTTGCACAGAGCCCCCACATTCCTAATAATAATTGTAACATAACTTCAAATAAACATAAAATTGTTTAAAAAAATTATACTTAAAATAATGAGTACTTGTATGACTTATAACACAATATATTTATAATTTATTTAATTTCATAAATTTAATTTAATTCACATTTATCAATTTAAAAATTTTATAATTGTATTCAAAAAATTTATTACCATGCCCTCAAACATTGTTTTTATTATTATATTAGTTCATATTTGAAGAGTACATATATCAAAATAGGTACATATCCAATTATCATCCACACAACTCAAATATTTTCTATTTAAATATAAGATTATTAGGATTTCAACTAATGTAATAGTATTTTAAGTGAATTTATTGGTGAAAACATTTATATCCTAACATGATGAATCACCAACAATTACATACTAAACTAAACAACATTCCTAAGAAAATCATATTCTTCCTATATAAAGGAAATTACCTCCCCATAAAAGACATTTTCCTCAAAACATTGAATTATGTTTGAACTCTTTTCCAAAATCATGTGCATCTGCCTTGTTTTTATTTCAAAAAAATGTATTCTAATGGTATAAGGATTTTCTGACTCTTCAAATAATAATTTTTTTCCCAAAGGAATGAAGCATAGTGGAATAACCTCAAGGTTGATCTCTCAATGATTGGTTAGTCATTCATAAATTTCAATCATATTATAACTACATAACTATTTTCTTTTTACGAAATAAAGAAATGAGGGGGTTAAAATGTGTGTTTAAATAGATTAAAGAGTTATAATGGTAAAAAGTAATTTGGTTTTTGATTTTGGACAAAAATAGTTTATGTTTTTATTACAAAATGATAAATAGTGTTGAAAAAATAGATATTTCTCCCTACCCACTATATAATAATTCTGATAAGAAAGAATTAAATTCTCCCCTTTATTTTTATTATGTGGCTCAAAACCTCTCACCATTCACCATTCCAAAGTGTGGTTTAGATAAGTTCAGGGAGTGATAAATGAACTCACTACCCTTACCCTCACAATGTGTTCAAAAACCCTCAAACAATCATTGATGGTCCATAAGTCCAAAAATTATATAAAATCATAGAATAATATAAGGCTATGAGTTTGTAACGATAAGAGAAATAAACCATGAAAAATAAAACATATAGTGATGTCCACATACTGATTCATGCATTCTAATATCTCCTCATGAAATAAAAAAATGGAAATGAAACATCAATCAATTAGAATTCAACAGTGGGGAATGGGGAATGTATTCTTGGATATTCCACAAGAGGCCAACAATGCCACTAATTATTCTTAACAAAAAAATAAACAAAAATAAAAATAGTAAATCCATATATTTGTTTATTAAATACCATTTTAAAGGGTTAAAATAAATAATATTGACCTACCACTAGTTCTTTATAATGATCTCCATGTGGCTGTCTTTTAAAATCTTAACCTTAACATTCCACCTCCACTATGAAATATGTGATCTCTCTATGATCCTTTAGTGAGCATGAGGAGTTCCATGTGTGAATCATGGTTTCCACTTACCCAATTTAGTTGTGTTGTGAGGGATGTCCATATGTGAGAGATAATCGTCATGAAATAGCACATGATCTATTGTGTATTTTGTTTGATTAAAATATAAAACCACATAGTAGTGGTACGTTTTTGTTTATCACATGAAAACTGATAAACATAAAACTAAAGTTCACTTTTACATCTAACATTAGGAATAAATCAAATTAATACAACTAGCTATGAAAAAATATCATACACTGGATAGTTTCTAACGCTTAATCCAAGTGTCTATCATAACCCATATGGAAGTGGCTAATACACCAAAATTTAAGAATTCAATTAATTCTAATAAATAGAAGAAATAATATTTATACATTGATTAAATAAAATAGATTCAAGGAATGAGAAATGGAATTATAGAATCACACACACATATATATATTTCTAGAACCAAATTTAGATTACAACATTTGATAAAAATATTTCCTAGAATACAATGAAGCAGTGGTAATAACCATCTGACCTAAACAAGGATCAAACAACTTCTATACTCATCACATTAAATTAAAAAAATGAATTAAAAAAAAATAAGTGACCTTGTTTTATCATTTTACAATTCAAAAAATGTGGAAATAAAATCAGAAAAAGGGACACTAATATTTACATTCTTCACCCATTGAATTATATGCATGGGGAAGGTTCATCACTAGTTTCATGCTATGAAAAAGAAAGAATATTACAAGAGGCTAGCATGATAGTAAGACACAATGAAAAAATAAGGACAATTGATATATGACAGTCATGATAAATACAAGTAGGAGGCAAAATGGTTACAAAAAACTGAAAAAGAGAAACAATTATAAATAAAATTGAGACCTTCTTATTGGGGCTCAGTTTCACCTCTATCAATTATTAAACTAATTTCGACCTACTGAATTCAGGTCATTGAGTTCTTCAAGTTGCAACATCTTCATGATCAACATTACTGCCCATGTACACAATAGTTTTCCAAGAACATCACCACAAGGGGTTGAGCACCTAGAAATAAAAATGTGATTGCAGCAACTCTAGGATCTTAAATAAAGCTTTACAAACGAAAATTATCAATATATTAAAATCAACATCTTGGTTTAAGAAGAACAACCTCATAACTTATCCCTATAAGATTTCTCTTATGTTTCTGCTCCTTTGGTGAATAAGAAATGTGTTGCTAAGGTTCTACTCCCCTGCAATTTCTCTTATCGAAGCAAGAACAGTAGACCAAGGAGAATGTGTCACTTATCTCCCTCATTTGTAATACAAATAACCTTGGATAGTATGAAATCCATAAAACCAAAATCTTCACTTAGTTTTTCCATAGTGAACATAGAACCATGTGACGAAGCTCTCCTTTTTCATTATAGAACCAGTAAACCAGAAACGATCCTTTGACACTCATACACTCTTCCACTTATCCACTCTCAGTGAATAAAAGGGTGATACATGGGGTGCCATCAAAAAATTGAGATCAGTCACTAAAATTATGAGCAACTAAAAATCATCATGGTGGTTTAGGGAATACATGTCACACGGGGAATACGTATGACAAATGATGTGTAAATGGTTCAAAAATACCAGTTGTGAAACAAACTAAAAGAAAAAATGAATGTTATATGAATTTAATTAACTAAATAGAAGTGCATAAAAATAAAAAATATCAACCTTGGGAATTAAATACATAAAAAATTTAAAGATTCAACAACATCACACTCTCCATCGTGAAAATTGAAAACTATCCATATGATGATTTAGCACCACCCTCAAATTCATCAATTTGGGCATCATAACCTTAAAAGGGAACTATGGGCCTAGGTGAAATAGCCCCCAAAAAGGGCCATAAATCCTAGTATAATCCTTACTAATTGAACATAGCTTCTAAAATTATGAGAAAAAAAAAGTAAAAGAATCTAAAATTGATTGATAGTAAACAATGAATCTTTGTGATCAGTAAAATGGAAAATAAGAGAACTGCACCCACAAACTACGCATACCTAAACACAGAACTCACTACTGGTCCATACGTAGATCATATAGTCCTAAGGAATAAGTATGAACACACCAAAGATAACATAATATCATCTCCTAGTTAACTGGTATACACTATACCTATGACCCTTCTAACACGCCTCTCTGCTAACTAGCTCCCAAACATAGGTCAACCTTACATAGAACCCATTCCTTACCTGAAACCAAATACAAACATAGGTATCAACTTCCAAAAGGTTATTATAAGGCTTATTTTGACATAGAAAATAGAGAAATATTAAGTAAATAAACAATCATCAATAGAATGAATTTATATACCAAGATAGCACACGACCATGCTGGAAGAAACAACAAAGCATGATTCAATGTAAAATCCACTAGAAAAAAATTTAAAGGAAACCAAAAACTGATATCAAATTTTAACGAACCAAAATTTAAATACAATAAGGCTCTATCACCACTTTTTTTAAGGGGTTACCCTATTCGATAGACGGTCCTCATGAAATAGCCCTATATATGTTGAGACTTTTGGTTCATAAAAATCAAAAACTGATCATTAGTGATAACTTTCCATTTATCACATGAAAAATGATAAAAAAAATCATAAGTTCACATTTAATTCCTATATGAATAATAAATCAACATAATACAACTAGTATTAAAAATTCATATACACTAGATAGTTGAAAATGGATGATCCAAGAGTCAATCATTACACATTTAGTAGTGGCTAGTACACTAAAAATAAAACATTCAATTAATTATCATAATCATAACCCATAATTAGTATACAATGATTAAATAAAATATAATCATGTAATGAGTAAACTATTTTCATAATCACATATATATTTCCAGAACCATACTCAGATTCTTGAATATGAAAAACACAATTCCAAAAATAAAAGGTAGTAGTACCAATGGGGCCCTGACTTAAAGAAGGGTAAAATATCTTTAGAAATCAATACATTTAATTCAAAATCATATTTGAATTAAAAATTTAGATGTATAATTTGTTCATCGATTTATAATTCAATAAAAACATATAAATAAAAGAAGTAAAAGAAACACTATGATTTACATGCTTCATCCATTGTCCTGCATGCATGGGGCATGATCATCATTTGTTTTCGACCATGAAAAAAGAAAAGTTTAAGAGGATATCATGATAGAAACAAAAAATTAATAAATCAATGACCAAATGTTGATTAGAGCATTTTTCTAAAGATGATATGAAACCCCAATATTTCAAAGGCGGCCTAGATGGTGGTAGATAAGGAACGTGTGTGGTGGGTGGGTAAACCCCACCAAACCTCTAGCAATAGATAGCAGTAAGAGGGGTATATGTAGCCTATAAATGGGGGATCTCTACTAGAGGACCAATCATCAGCTTCATCAGGTTTCACATTACTGGTAGTCCATCAATATTTGAGTGGTATTTGGTGTGGTGTTCTCCCCATTATTAAAGATAGATATATTATGAGGTTTTTATCCTTGTAATAATGAGTGAGTGTTTACCTAATTTTACACATACTGGTACTTTTATTAGATAATGGTTTTTTACCCCTTTCATTTTGGGAGGTTTTCCACAATACATCTTGTGTCCATTTATTTCCATATTTTGAACTTTATTTTTATCTCACGATTATCACTAAAATAGTGATACAATCATAAATATTCTTAATATGAGTTAATAGAGGAAGGTTATGGATCAATTGTTTTTCACTATTTATGTATTAATAATTCTCATTAATTTTAGTATGCTCTATGATTGCGATGATGATTGATATTTCTCATCAAAAAAATTAATTTAGATTATTAAATTCACTGTTCAAAAATATTGGAGGTTCTTTAATGACAGCGTGTCGAGATTCATACAAAATTTGAGTTCAATAAATTCAATTGAAATATGTTTCTGTTGTGGAAAATGAAGATGTTGGAATTGGTGTGGAAGGATAATTGATGACAGGTAATTGGTGAAATGACAAAAGATGTAATGATTGTGCAAGGATCCAGTGGGATCCAGAAATATTACCTGGATGGAAATGTAGTGAGTACTTCTGGAAGTGAAGATATAGTAGTCCATGAAATGGGGAATACTACAAAAAGTAGGAAGCATATGAATGATTCATGGATAATCGAGTCAGGATCAACATGGAACATGACCTCTTGGTGGAAATGGTTTGATCAGTATGAATCTATGTCAAAATAAGTTGTGTACTTGTAGAACAATCATAAACTAAAGATCATTATAGTTGGTAACATAAAACTAACGATGCATGATGTTATTTTTTGACCCGTTCAAGTAGTATGCTAGGGCCTAATGAAGAACATATTTCCTTTGAAAATTTTGATGATATCAGACTGAAGACTCACACCAAGAATGGAATAATGTGAATTGTTGAGGGTATGTTTTTTGTGATGAAGTAAGAGAAGATCTCAAAGAACATATATGTGCTTATGAGTGAAAATTACATGGAAGAAGAGGTAGTTTTCTCATCAACTACCTTGGATAATTGACTATGTTATGGAATTAGAAGTATATCCATATGTTAAAATGTGTTCTAAACATTCATGCAGATCAAAAGTTTTTTCTTGGGCTTACAATGCTATCCTTACCATTTGGTGTGCATTTTTTGAGCAGGAAACATATGTTAATGTTCGTTACATCAATAGTAACAACAAATAAAATTTTAGACTTGATACATTTTGATGTTCAAAAATTAATGGTTATATACCTTGGAGGAACAAGTTACATTTTATTAATCATTGAGGATTATTCTTGGAGATATCAGGAGTACCCAATCAAGATAAAGGCATATGTTTTCTAAGCCTCTAAAAAATTCAAATCCTAGAATGACCATGAATATGGAAATAATATCATGTGTTTAAGAACTGTAAATGGTGGATAATAAAAAACGGAGGAGTTTGATAATTTTTTTCAATAAAAAGGAATTATAATAATGTTCAATGTTTTATTCTCTCCTAAACAGAATGGATTGGTAGAGTGAATGGATATAAACTTTTTTTATAGAATAAGGGCAATGATGGAGACTTGAAAAATTACCATAACATTTTTTGTCTTAGAAGTGAATAGCACATGTAATGTGATCAACTTATATCCTTCACTGGTGATTAATATGAAGACACTGATATAGATGTGGATTTGTAAAACCATTGAATTTTTATGTTACATACTTTTGGAACTCCTATATATGTAATTTTTAATGACTAAGAATGATCAAATATGGATTTGAGATCCAAGAAATGTATCTTTCTAGGGTATGTAGATGGTTTGAAGGACAATTATTTTTGGGACTCTACTACCAAAAACCATTTCATTAGTAGAGATGTAATGTTTTAAGAAGACAATGTAAAAATTAAAATTTATAGATACGTGAAAAAATAAAACATAGATACTGCAACATTAGAGGTGGTGGAAAAATATAAGGAAGAAAAAGTTGCCTTTGAGGCACTACTGTAGAATCATGATCAAGGACCAATTGAGTATGTACCACAATGGTCAACTCATGAGAAAATAAAAGTAGTATGGAACTCAGACAATGTCACCGAGAAAAATAATTCATACTGATTATTGATGGATGATAGAGAGCCATCTTCTATTGTGGAGAAGACCCAACCTCCAAATGTATCCTTATAGATGGTGGTGATGTAGGGGTAACATGAACACTACACAAGAACAAGACTTGGAATCTGGTTCCATTACATTATGGAGGGAATTATATCAACAACAAATGGGTCTTTAAGATCAGATGGGATGAGAAGGATGATTTGGAATGATATCGTTACAGAATGGTGGTCTATGGATATACATAGATGAAATTTTTTAATTTCAATGAAATATTTTATCTAATTTTTAGACTAATGACTATTCAGATAGTCCTAGTGATGTGTGTTACATACGATTTATATCTAGAGGAAAGGTATGTGAAGTCTTCTTTACTCAATGATGATCATGATGAAGGGATCTATATGCTCTAATAGAAAGATTTTATAGAATAAGGTAAAGAGATCATGGTATGTTGGTTGAAAAAATATATGAATGGTCGAAAGAAGACACTAAGGTGTCAGTACAAGAGATTTTTTTTCATATATCATAATCCTTGGTTAAAAAATACTTTATTCAAATCTTTTTTCATATTTTAGGAATTCATATTTTAATGATTCATCATTCTTATAATGTAAGTGGGTGATATGTTGGTTTCAAGCTCTAACAATGATGAAATACTATAGATGAATGAATAATTGGATATGGTGTTTGAAATTAAAGACATGGTACAAGAAAGAAATGTTCATGGGATGTAGATTTACTAAGATATAAATAATGAGAGAAATTGGGTATCATAGAATAATTACATATAGAATGTCTTGAAATGCTTCAACATGAAATAATGTAATCAAATATCCAACACACTTCATTTTAATTTCAATTTATCCTCAATGATGAGTCCTAGAAGTGAAGCATATAGTATGAAGATTTCTCAATACCATATGCATAAAAATTGGGTAGTCTGATGTTCATTATTGTTTATACTTAACCAAACATTTCACATGCAATGGGAGCAGTGTGTTAGTTCATGGTGAATCTTGGATGGGATCATTAGATCATAGTGAATAGTATCCTGAAATATATCAAGGATACCACATATGATACATCATGTTATGTGGGATCAAATTCACCTCTATAGGGTATGCTAATTCAGATTTTGTAGGTGGTGCTGACCCTATGAAATCCATAACAAGTTATTTGTTTACTCTTGTAGGAAGAGCTTTGAGCAAGATTTAAATTTATATAGTCAGTTGTGGAATTATCAATTATGGAGGTAGAGTACATGGAATCTACAGAGGCCTGAAATAATCAATTTGGATTATAATTTTTTTGGAGGAGTTTGGGCACAAATAAGATGAGATTCCATTGTTTTGTGACAGTTATAGAGCTTTTCACATTGTAAGGAATATATATTTCAATTTCATGATGATTCACATTATGGTAACATAACATTTTTCCAAGATTTAGGGGGGGGAGTAATTGTGGACATGATGAAAAGTCACTCTAAAGAAAATCTAGCATATTTCATTATAGTGCTAGTTGGCTCTGATAAGTTATGATGGAATAGATCATCAAGTGTCCTTATAGAGAAATGAACAACATGATTAAGTAGATAAAAAGGATGTGTGGAGATGTGATTGTTTCTTAATCCATATCCAAGTATAAGATTCTTTCGGTAGCATTTTTTCATGGATGGTGTCCCCACACAATATTTCAAAGGGTAAAAGGATGGTGGTAGATGAGGTTAGTGTTTGGTCGGTGTCCAAACCCTACCAAGCTTCCCAAGGGATAAGGTATTAGGAGGTGGGAGATGCAACCAATAAATGGTGCTCTCTCTCTATAGTGGCATCATCATATTTGTTAGTATTATAATCAATGTTAGTCTATAATTATTTGAATGTTATTTTGTGATGTTTTTTTTTAATTTTAAATAGAGAAAAATTTCAAGGGTTTTCATTTTTTAATAGTTAGGTAGTTTGTACCCACATTTACCCTGAAAAATCCTTCAATTCAACTTTTATTTATTACCCCTTTAATTATGGGGGGGGGGGTTCCGTGTTAAATATGGTGTATATTTATTACTATATTCTTTACATTTTTTTTCATGATTTTATCGCTATATCTATGGAGTCCCACATTTTTATTACATAACATTTCATTAAATTATAAAAAATAAATGAATTTTAAATTTTAGATTCTTAGAAAAAAAGTAATTTAATGCATTAAAAAACAAAAAGTTATACTAAAAAACATGATAGTATTATTCATTGGTTCATCTTAAGTACTTTTACTGAATCTAATAACCTGGGGACATACATCAAAGGAAATGGTGAGCATAAGGCCCTATAATGGAAAGTAAAGGAAACAATTTACTTGCAATATTGAGGAATATCAATAAGTTCTTTAGGAAATACATAAAAGGAATGATAAATAGGAATATAATAATAATAATAATAACATGAATCATGACATGCTAGTGTGGATTAAACATTTAATTGATTTATTCGTAAGCATATCACTATGTTTTATCACTGTTCTGCCCCAAAATTTACCCTGGTTATTCACCAAGGTAATGTAAAATATGTCATTTATAGAGATTAAATTCATTACCCAATACATTGGACCATTATAAGGGTGAACCCATAATATGTATTAGATACTTTTATTCACATAGATCATAATAAAACATTTTATAAATAACCCATGGAGAATAAATGAAATGGATTTCATAACAAAATCATGACATTTTTAATAAAAAGTACTTAAATACAATAACTTTATGTCATTATTAAAACATGAAAAAGGAATGTGGGTTTCAGGTAAGCTTATCCTAGAATAAAATATAAAACTTTGAAACCATGGTGAATAACCATGTAAAATAAAAAGGTTTGGGTATTCAAAAGAAGAAAATAATACAATTTCTTGGGAAAAAGATAAAAAATTTGAGAAGAAAATTCGGTAGCATGATGGGTATGAGACATAGTTTTAGAAAATATTATAAAGTCAGGGGACAAGGATATAACATTATTAACAGACTATAAATATATTCAATTAGTCTAATTAAATTGATTTTTGAAAATATTTTAGAAATTTGAAAGACATATCGCAATAAAATAGAACATGAAAGGAAAAGAGAAGTTGAGATTTCCCTTACCATGAATAGTAACTCCAAGAGCCTATAGATTGGGACCTTGGGAGATTGATTCCACATTTGGAGGAATAATTGGGAGGTAAAAATATTATATATTCATTTAGGATGAATTTTAATAGATTTTAAATGAATAAATGGTTTGGTATTTATTGAAAAATAGGGGGATTGGTTTATTAATTTCCCTGGACACATAGGTAGTGGTAAATTCAAAACCATGTGCTTTAACATGGTATTTAAAAATGGTATTGGATACTTGGGATACCTATAGTGTTATTTTATTCTAAAATATTAAACCTACTTTTTAAATTACATATTACATCTTTATTATGTCATTAAACATACTGAAAAACTCAATGTGTATTTTTACTATTCACAAAAAACTAATATATTTTTGAAAATTATCATATGTTCACCCTAACATACATTATATGTGATTATTTAAAATATTTTATTTATATTTTCATATTAATTTTCTTAATATGAAAATTTTTACTTTAAAAAGTAAGAATCCTTATTTATTAAAAATAATAGCAGATAGATAATGCATAGTAAAATTCCAAAAACATGAAAAAAAAATAAAATTAGTTTATAATTTTTATTTAAGGAGTGTTTTAATCATATTATTTCATTAAAATAATCATTATTCATAATTTATTAATTTATTATAATAATTATATCATTTTTGGGAATAATTTCTATCTGAAAATCTATTTTCCAAAATTCAACATATTTTTAAAAAAAATTATTCTCAAAATGGAATTGATGGAACAAAAATTATATTTATAAAAATGTATTACACATTATGAAACTAAGGCCTCTTCATATAACCCCTTTTAAATCTTATATAAAACAATGATAAGGTGCGTAAAAGTGATTGATTCAGGGGGCGGCTTGACTAACATATCCCAAGCAGTACTTTCCACTAACTTAAAATTCTCCCAAAGGAGATTTTTTTAAAGCCTCGCTTATTAAATCGTAACATGGTATTGATGAAGAGAAAAACCTAGTTATGATACCTCTTTCCCATGTTGGGACAACTCGGATTCATATAACATAACCTTATTGGATGAGGCAACCAACTCTTCTTTCTAAATTAATTTTCCTTTACCATTTATACTTATAAATAGTAATTACAATGTTAAAATTATTAATAATAGTATATTTTACAATGGTCACATTAACCAACAATCACATTTTCCAACATTGACATTGACCAATGGTCATAAAACGGTCGATATTCAATGGTAACATTTCAAAATATACTGACTTAGTTATTATATTGATATAGTTTTGTTGTGTATAAAGAAATATAACACTAATTTTTAGGAAATATTTATCATTATGAACATTTGGGTAATTACATTCTTCTCCCATTAAGAAATTGTGTCCCCAAAATTTCCTATCGTTCCCTCAATTGAGAAATTATGTGGGTACTTCTGCCTCATTGTTTCCTATAGTTCCCACATGGCTTGTTAAAATTTTGGGGTTCGTCCACAACACTTTAACAAGGTGTGTAGTATTGTTATGTATAACCTTATCTATACTGTCCATGATACCCATAAGATACTCCACATTACATAGGACATGATCCAGTTGTATTACCTTAGTATTCAGTACATGTGAATTGGAAGGTATGTACTTACTCAACAGAGATGAAGAGAATACATCATCAACTTGATCTTTATTTGGAGGTAGTCTGGCCCAATAGGCTACTTTTCTTAAGAGGTCAAGGATTTCATAGGGCCAATGTACATGTGTATTAAATTCCCCTTCTTTCCAAACTACATGTCTATACTCTAAGGTGAAATTAAAAGGAAGACTTTGTCTCCAACATAAAACTCCAATTCCCTTTGACGATTGTCAGCATAACTCTTCTAAAGAGTCTGAGAAGCCTTTATGTATATTTGGATGGCATGAAACTTTTCTGTCATCTCTTGGAAAACATCAGGTCTACGAATATTTTTCTCACTATCTTTTCCCCAACTAGTAGGATTTCCACATCACTTCATATATAGACCTTTATAGGGTATCATTTTAATACTAGAAAGGAATATATTATTGAATGAGAGCTCAAATAAGGGGATATATTGATCCCATAAATCTTTAAATTCCATTAAACATGTTCTCATAATGTCCTCAAGTGTATGATCTATTCATCCATATTTTAAATCAGTTGAAGGGTGATAATCAATAATAAAGTTCTATTTTGTATTCATAGCATGTTTAAGAATTCTCCAGAATTTTTATGTGAACCTTGGATCATGATCTAAAATTATAGAATGTGTTACTCCTTGCAGCCTTATCACTTTCTTTACATATATCTTGTCAAGTTGGTCAAAAGAGAAATCTCACTAAGTAGAGTCAAAATGGGAAGTCTTGGTGAGATGGTCCACTATAACACATATCGAATTATTTCCTTTGGATGTTTTCAACAGACTATTGACAAGGACCTTAGTTATATTATCCAAATTTAATGCTGATATGGTTTGTGGTTGCAATATCCCATTAATAATTTTTTACTTTTTATTCACCAGTTCACACACTAGGTGCATTGTAGTGTAGTCATAAATATAAATGTTCATGTTATCCTACAAATAATGATCATGAATGTCCCTATATGTCTTACTACTTCAAGTATATATAGAGAAAGTATAAAAATGAGCTTCACCCATAATAACCTTATTTATTTATGGAATAAATGGAAAAAATAACCATTTAATAAATTTTAGTACACCTTATTGATCAATATTAAACACAAGAATCTTATTATTCTTCAAAACCACTATATTATTCTATAACAAATAATATATTCATTGATATTTCTTTACCTTCTCTAGTGATGATGGTTTCTAAATCATTTGGGATAGGGTTGAGGATTTACATTCCCTTATGATTCCCATATCCAGTTTTACTTGGTCTTTAACCAAAGGATCTCCACAAATCGCCATCATTTTCCACACAATAGGTTCTTCCATATTGAATCAACGAATTCATTTTCTCTTTTGAGATGGTAATTAATTAAAAAATCATAGTCTTCAAGATAATCCAATCATATCCTCTATCTCTTGTTCAATTCCTTTTGTGTGAATATATACGTCAAACATTGATGGTCATTTAAATATCACATTTATCCCCATAAAGAGAGTCCCTCCATATCTTCAGATAAAAAAACCACAGCCAGCTCTAGGTCATGCATGTGATAGTTCTTCTTCTGAGGATTCGACTGTTGAGATGCATAATCAATCACATTTTCATTTTTCATGACGATGTACAAAATACATTTTAAAGATGCTTCGAAAACAATAATGAATATTTCTCTTGTAGATGGTAGAGTTAACATGGGTGCACTAACCAATGTCTTTTTAGCTCTTAAAAACTTTCTTCACACTTTAATTCCTAGAATAACTTCAAAATATTTTATGTTAACTTTGTTAGTGGATTAGAAATTCCTAAAATGATTTTCAAAATCATCTTATATTATCATTCCAAACCACAGAAACTATGCATCTTAATTACTATTATAGGATAAGGCCACACCTCCAAAAACTTTTTCTTTGTATGTTCAACTGAGATTCCTTCATTGGTTATGATGTTACCCAAGAAAGAAACTTGTTGTATCAAAAATTTAAAATTTATGAACATTCAAAATAGACTCTCCTTTCTCATATTTTCAATATAACCCTTATATGATCCTCATAAACCTCAAAATTTTTGGAATATTTCATAATATAATCGAAAAAATTGAACAAAAGTTTATCAAGCCAGTCCTTAAAGACTCAATTCATCAAATCCATAAATACAGTAAGATAATAATTCAAGGCAAAGGGCCTAAAAACACTCATAATACTAATACCTTAAAAGAAATGAAGTCTTTGGAATACCATTTTATTCACCCTCAATTGATGATAACCTGATCAAAGATCAATATTTTAGAATAATTGAGCCTGATGAAGCCAGTCAAATAAATCATTAATTCTTGGTAGAGGTACTTTTATTCACTGTGATCTTGTTATGTTCTCTATAATCAATGAATATTAATATAGATCCATCCACCTTCTTCACAAAGAGAATAAGTACTCCCTAAGGAGAAACACTTGGCTGGATAAAAACCATCTACAAAAGATCTTGTAGTTTCTTATTTAATTCCTCTAGCTCCACATTTTCCATTCTATATGGGGTATTGGATATCATCTTTGAACTAGGTATGAGATCAGTGGATAAATATAAATCCATTTCTAAGGGAGGTATTCATAAATCCTTTTAAAATAAATCAATTTATTCCTAAATGATGATGATTTTTTTATATTCATATAATCTCTTTTCCTTATATATATACACCAATCATTTCCTTAAATAATGATATGTGAGGTGTTTCCTGACAATGATCAGGTTGAGATATCACTCATTTAAAGATAACTCTATGTTTTCACTTCAAGAATACAGTTATTTACTTATTTTTATAGTTTATTTTAGAATTATACTTTGAGATTGAGTCTATACCGAGTATAATATAGATTTATTAAATGGGAATGACTATTATATTTGTGGTGATGTTATGCTCTCCAAAGTAAATAATGGAGTTTCTATAAAATATTGATGCTTGGATAATCCCTAAAAGAGTCTAGAATGAATGTTCTAATTCTAGAAGATTACGGATTGACTATATATTCTTTGTAAACATGGCAGAAATGAAGTAATATGTAGAACCAGAATCAAATAATATGATTTATAGCTTTGAGAGAACAACCATGGTACCCACTACCATGTCATTTAGAGATTCAACTTTAGTTTTTGTGAAAAAAAAGACCTACCATTCTCCCTTAGCCTATTCTGAGGTTGATTTTGATTCCCCTTAAATAACTATACATTTGGAAAGTAATTGTAAAAGTTCCCAATCTATCC
The DNA here is from genome assembly GCA_963277665.1 of Viscum album. NCBI lineage: Eukaryota > Viridiplantae > Streptophyta > Magnoliopsida > Santalales > Viscaceae > Viscum > Viscum album. The sequence goes on from OY728159.1 coordinate 710,634,272, forward strand.
ACACTTGAAGAATTGTAATTTAGGATGGGAATGCACCAACTACCCTTTGTTGTTAGAGTTGAGAAGTTGAAAATTCACCAAACTACGAAATATCCAACTAATATGGACTACTCTTAAACATTTTTATCATTTCCCAATCCCGTGAAAGTAGTTCCATTAATGATTTTTCACATATTTGTTGCATGTGGAAAGTTTCACATTCTTTCCTCCACTCCCTTGATCAAATATCCTCCCCAAGTTTTTCTCAAAATATGTCTTATTTTTATTTGATCTATTTCACCACTAAGTCTCTCTAAACTCCAATTAAACTTTTATAGCACTCCTCATGATCTCCTCATAGTTTTTGTAGTCTTAGTTTGATAGATTATTCTGTATATGGGGGTTTAGTCTGCTGAATAATTTATCAACCTTCCCATTAGTATCCATGAAAAAGATAGAGGTGTAATGAGAATGTATTTTGATTTTCATGTCATATCTTTCCATAGATTTATCTTCTTAAACTTAAAATCTTGGAATTAATTCTCTATTTTCATTAAAACTAAACCAGGGAGATATTTTTTTTGAAAATGGTTCCCCGAAACTCTTCCCACCCCATTACATCAATCTCTCCTATAATCTCATGTTTTAACCAATGTCCACCACTAATAAGAATCTTCATATAAGCGGTACACAACCATGGTGAATTTATCTTATTTTTAACAACATAGTATAGAAAAGATATTTTCTATAGAGATTATCCATTTTTTAGCAGTCAATGGGTCTGTTGATCCCTTGAAAAAAGGTGGTTGTTGATGCATAAAGGAATCAACATAAATTTTTCCTTTCAAGGAGAAGTTGGTATATCATCTTGATTAAAATTATTATTCATAACTCAAGTTAGTTTATTCATCATTCTAATAATTTTTTCCATTCTAGCTTCCATTAGATGGTTGTCAATGTCTGGTCCGTTTCACTCTCCATTTATGTGGTTTCTATTATTTCCAACCATTTAAAAAAACATAGTATGAAATGTGTTTCAATTAAAATATCATATTTTTATAATGGAATTTCATGTCTTAAAACGTCATGCTTAAATATTTTATTATTTAACAACTACATTTTCCTTAAATCCTTCATAATGGTTCATAAAAATCTTGTTATTTACCAGACCCATACCCCAATAGTGTCAAACTACATGTGTAGTTAAGCCCATTATCTTGTATGAGGTTATGTCGAGTTAGACATGAAAAAAAAATCAATGTTTTTACCCCTAGGTACATATGTTCTATAGCCAAATAAACTTTTTTTCTTTCTAGATAAGGACTTTCTTTCTCAGAAACCACTTACTTAATACGTCACCAAGACACCCGGATGATTTTCTATATTGAAAAGTTTCTCTATGGTTCTTCCTAATAATTTGAAAAACTAATTTTTATAGATAAAAAAATGTACTTTGATACCAAGCTATGATGTCCCTCCTTTTTATTACATAATATTTCATTATATTATATGAAATATAAGATGTTTTATAGTTTAGTTTCATAAAAAATGGTAAATAATACATGAAAACATAAAAAATTATTCTAAACAACTTAATAAGATTATTTATTGGTTCATATTAAGTAATTTTACACAACCTCGTAACCTGGGGACATACATCAATGGAAAGGGTGAGCATAATGCTCAGTAAGGGAAAACAAGGGAAACAATTTACTTTTTATCTTGAGGTATATCAATAAGAACATGAGGAAATATATAAAGTCAGAAGAAAGAGGCATATAATAATAACAATAACAAGAATAATAACCAATAAATGTGGATATAACGTTTAATTGAGTCATTTATTAGAACATCACCATGTTTTATCTCCAAGGTTTCATAATCATTACCAAGGATATTCCCCAAGGTACCGTAAAACATATCATATCTAGATATTAAATTCATTACCATGTGAATTAAAGAACTATCATGGAGAAACCTTCATATGAATTAATTAATTTGAGCTATATGTATCATAATAAACCATTTCAAAAATAACGCATGGAAAAAAGATAAGGGTTTCATAAAAAAATCAGGATATTTTTAAGAAAATGTGCATAAATACCAGATCTTTAAGTAATTATTAACCCATGAAAAATGGACTTTTAATGTTTGTTAATACCATAATAAAATATATATAATTTTAACACTTTGTTCAATACCCTTGTAAAATAAATAGGTTTGGGTATTCAAAAAATAAAATAAGAGACTTTGTTGAGAAAAAAGAGAGAAAATTTGAGAAGATAATTCAGCAACATAACATGTGTGAGACATGGTTTTAGAAAAAATTAAAAAGTGTGGGGAAAAGGGTATCCAATTCATAGATGAATTTTAATACAGTAAAGAGATAGAATAAAATGGGTATAAGAACAAATTATGTAAATTTTAAAGACATACCAAATAAAAAATGGAACTTCAAAGGAAAAGAGAAGTGGATATTTCCCTTACCTTGAAGAGTGGCTCCTAAAATTCAAATATTGAAAAATTTGGGGATTAAGGACACCTTGGTAAGAATACTTAGGAGGTAAAACTATAATATATTCATGTACGATGAATTTTTATGAATTTAAATGATGAAATGGGAGGGTATTTAAAGTAAATGCTGAGGATTTGTTTATTAATTGCCCTAGAAACCTTGGTAGTGGTAAATTTTAAATAATTGGCTTGAACATGGTATTTTACAATGTTATTGGACACCTAAGAAACCTATTATGTTATCTTGATTTAAATGAGTTAACCGAAATTTTATATTACATATTAAATACACATGATGTCATTAAACAAAATGAAAAACTCAATCTATATTTTTACTGATCATAAAAACCTAAAGTATTTTAGAATTTTGTTTAAATTAACTCTAACCTGATTTTGACATTCTAGTTTTAAAAATGATATTTATATTATCATTTTAATTTTATAGATATGATAATTTTAACTTTTAAATATAAAAATTCATATTTTTTAAATGTAATTGCGGATTGAAAATGCAGAGAAAATGTATATAAAAATTTCTTACACTTGAAAAAAATAAAATTATATTTTTATTTATTTTTAAAAATTAGTTGTATAATAATATTATTTCCTTAAAATATTAATTATTAATAATACCTTAATATGTTATAATAAATATATCATTTCTAAAAATTACAATTTCATTTCAAAAAAACCAATTTATCGAATTCATCATATTTTTTGGAAGAACTATTCTCAAAATAGAATTAATGGAATAAAAATTTTACTTATACCAAGGTATTTCACATTAAGTAACTAAGGAATTGAAACATAACCCCTTATAACAACTTTATAAGACATAAGGGTAAGGTGTGTGATGGAGATAGATTTAGGGATGGCTCGGCTAACATTGCTCGAGTGGTAATTTCTATTAACTTGAACTTCTCTCAAAGGAAATTTCATTCAAGCCTCACCTATTGAATCTTCTATTGGGATCGATTAATAGTTAATCCCAATGACATGAACTCACTCCCATGTTTTAAAAAATGGTCTTTTTACAACACAAATCTATTAGATGAAGCCATCAACTCTTCCTTATGTATTTTTTTCATTTTTACTTATAAATAGTAATTATAATGTTAAAATTATTATTATGTGTATAGAATAAAATTTATATATTGAAAAACAATCATAGAATAGATGAAGCTGAATGGTCACATTTCAAAATATACTAAATTCATTTTTAGAGGATTATTGTTTATTTTTATAAAATTATATAACAAACAATTTTAGGAAACAATTATCATTTCAAACGTTTATGTCATCATAGAATCGGTGGGATAATAACTGATGGTAGTAATAAGGGGCATCCGAGGAAGGTTTTAGCCTGATGATATTCACTTTTTTGTTACTATTAATTTTCATTAATTTGAGTATGCTCTGTGATTAGAACTCTGGATGTTCTATCACAATATTGAAAATTAATTGAGATTATTAAATACACTATTGTGAAATAGTGGAGGTTATGGACTGACGACATGTCCAGATGGAGGTGAAATTTCAGAATGTAAAATTCAATTAGAATAATTTTTCATTCATGAAAATAAAATTTCATGCAATGTTGCAGAAGGAAAATTTCTGACAGGTAATTGTTTAAATACTGAATGATGTGAGAATAGATATCGGTTCTAATGGGAGACATAATTTTGAAATGGATTGAAATGGGGCGGGTACTTCTATAAGTTGAAATATACTAGTTAGTGAAGTGAAGATGAATCATGGATGTAAGAAGCATGTCAATGATGTGTGGATAATCGACTCAAGAGCAACATGGCACATGGAATCTCGATAGGAATGGTTTGATCAATATGAAACTATTCTTGAAGGACATGTGTACATGGGTAATGATCATTACAAGAATATTCTTTGTGTTCGTACCATCAAATTGAAGATGCATGATGGTATTTTTAAAACCGTTCAATTAATACACCATTTTAAGGTCCTAAAGAAGAACATATTGTCTTTGGGACAATGTGAGGATATCAGATGCAAGACTCGCATTGAGAATGGAGTGATTTGAATTTTGAAGGGAGATCTTATCCCGATGAGGGTAGAGAATATCTCAAAGAACCAGTGCGTTCTTATCTATGAAATATACAAGAATCCAAAGATAGTTTTTATATCGGATACCTCAACCAAAGAATTTACCAATTTTTGGTATTAAAATATTGTCCATTTGTTAGAACAAGGCTTAAAGATTCATGAGGATTATATGTTCCTTCAATGGCTTACAAAGGTATCCTTGTCATTTTTTTATAATTTTTTTTAATTAAGTAACATATGATAATGTTTGGAATGTCAGTAGAATAAGGAAAGGAAATTTTAGACTTAACCTGTTCTTATTTTTGGAATGAATCGGTTATATCCCAAGTATGTTCAAGGTACTTTTATCATTCATTGATAATTATTCTAGGAGATTATGGGAGTACTCAATCAAGAGGAATGAATATGTTTTTGATGTAATAGAAACATTCTAAGCGCATATGGAACATGAATATGTAAATAATATCATGTGTTTTAGGACTGAAAATGGTTGATAATATACAAGTGAGGATTTTGATAAAAATATTCAAGGTGAAGGAATCAAGAGATTGTTCATAGTGGCGTACACTCCTCAATTGAATGGAGTGTAAGAGCGGATGAACAAAACCCTGTTGGATAGAATCAGGTAAATGTTGAAGAGTAAAGGAATATCAAACACATGTTGGATAGAAGTAATGAATACCACCTATTATGTGATCAATATATATCTTTCCTAAGAGATTGATCGGAATAAATTGATAGAGATGGGGAGTGGTAAACTAGTTGAATTTTCTTGGTCACATTCCTTTGGAAATCTTGTGTATTCAGTGATTCATGACTAGGAAATACCAAAGTTGGATTTGAGATCTAAGAAATTAATCTTATTTGGGTATAATAATGGATTGAAGGGAAATCATTTCTGGGAGTCTAGTTCCCAAAAACTTATCAGTAGTAGAGATTTCATTTTTGTAGAAGATAAGGTAAAAATGAAAATTGATAGAGAGATAGAGAAATATAATTGTAACACCCCAATGATTTATATATAAATCCTTGAAACACTAAGTCTCCAAAAAACACCACTTGTTTATAACCTAACTCGTAAACATAAACTTTCCACCTATATGATTTGATTTTTGAAAAACTAGCATACACTGTTGAGTTCAATAAGATGTTTAGAGTCTAATAAGACATACTTAATTTTTGGGGAATAGTAAAATACCCTGACGAATAGTAATATGAATAGGAATATGACCCTTATCAATAGTAAACAGTTTTATTATTTTATTTTCTTAAGTATATAATATAATAATATTTTGATTAATTTTTCAAGGTAATATAAAAAGAATTATATTTTTAGAAATGTTATTTTTAGGAAAAATTATTATTTTTTAAAATTAAAATACTAATGTTTAGAAAATTATTTTCAAAAAAAATGGAATTAGTTTATGAATTCGACACATCAAAAAATGTTTAGGGTGATTTTTTTGGGATTTTTCTAAAATACTCGAATTTTTTATTAATAGTAGAATACGGTAATTTACTGTATATATATATATTATCAGTTAAATTGACCACTCATAAAATCATGGATGATGTAAGAAAGCTTGTTTCAGACTCTAATTAACTTATTTCTTTTATGGGTTACATGAATCAACACTATTGGTTGTCTTGAGGGAAATATAAAATAATGAATAGGATATTCAAAAATCACCCACCTACTTCTCTATAAAACCCCCCTCTCTCCCTCTTCACTTCACCCCTCTAAAGCCTTTTGCCTTTACTATATTATGCTCAAATATTTTCCCACGATCCTCCCACATGTTCATCAGCCCTTGGTCTCATAAAAATTCCAAAACCTCTCTCCTAAAGAGGCTCTCAAGGAAGATAACATCAAGAGTTAAATTCCTCTTTTCATTTAAATTATTTCAAGTTCGTTTCTTTCTCTTTCTCTTTCCTAACATCTTTTCATCCAAATGTTGGGATGAATTTATTAAGTTACATGTACTAGAATTTTTTTATGATAAATTAATTATTCTTCATCATATATCATTTCCCCTTCTTTTATACTAGAAATGAAAACAACATCTATGATATGTTAATATATCACATTCATGGACGACGAGTTTTTAATTTCTATTATCATATTCAATTCTGGTAATAAAACCATTTTTATGGTTAAAATATAACATCATATATGAATAATAACTTATTTAATGTTATGGAATCATTTTTTACACGTTATATTAATTTATAAATCAAATTTAGTTTGTTGTGATCAAGAACAGCCAATTAACCCAAACAATTATCATTAGAGTTTTATATAATGATTCATCTTCATTACCAATAGAAAAATAAATTTTATAACCATGTATTGTTAATATTTTTCACTAATAAAATATAAACTCTATTCTGGAAAACCATCCCCATTCTACATTGTTATCCATACATGAATTTATGTAAACTAATTATGAAACCCATGAAGAAAACACTCCAAAACACTAAAATTGAATCACATAACCCATCAAAAGGACATGAATGAACCTAAATAAGATTATAATAAGTCAATTACATGTATATGTGGTTCGGAAATAATTAATTTATGAACATAAATTTGATTATTTAGGTCATTAAGATCAATTTAAGAACACCTTCAGACTTAAGGAAAGTGTTTTCTACCCGAAGCTCCATTTTTATTCGGGTTACTTGTATTCTCTACTTACATTAATTAAATACTTATTTATTCATATGTACCCATCATATATTCTATGATAATTTTTTATATATGTGTGCCAAATATAATTCTACTTTCATTTATGGGTAGTGATTTTTTTTAAAGGATCTTTCAAAACATCTTCCCAAAATTCAATCCAAATTCAATGTGATTTCACAAATTCATATCCAATTTAAAGTGCACTCTATAATCTATTTTAGAAAAAATTAACTTTCAAAAAAATAAAAATAAAAATAATATCTTACTTAACTTTTGGTTTTATACAATGACTTTTCTAAAAGAACTCTTCTTTTCAAAGTAAAAGAGTATTTATCTCAAGAATTACTCTGGGATTTTATAAGAGTATCTTCATCTGTTTTGACACTCATGTTCATTCTTATATATTACTGGAATTTATATTTTATGATATCATCTACCATATTTAAATTATTGTTTTATTACTAGTTTTATTGTGGACGTTCTACCTTAAAACCATTCACCAATTTACTCTGAATGTTTTCTATTTATACTTAATGTATGGGGAATGTTATTGAAATTTCATATGTTAGTTTCTATATTAATGTATATGAAGTTTAAGTATATCCACATTCATATGAGTAATGAATTGAACTTATTATGTGATGTGTGGGGCCCGCTATATCCCATATATGCATCAGTAGGTCTCATGAGACAGACTAAGATCTTGCCAAAAGGACTTGAAAAAATGATTACTTATGGTCATGGTATGAGGCATTGATGGTATGGTTATGATGTCCCACATTATGCATTACTTCACTATGAAACAAGAAATTGTAAGTTCATTAGGTTATTAAACCAGTAGAATACCCATGATTATTTTTTACTATGGCATTTTTCATTTATCTCTTATTCCTGCCATAATGTGTTCATGTTCGTTTTTAAAGTCATGTGTTTTATTTAGATATGTTCAATAATTAATGTTTATTTTTATGATATCATCCACTATATTTATTACCCATACTGAATATTTGAGCTCACCCCTTTCATATGATCCATTTTCCAAGGACATGAAGAGGTATATTATGAATGACATGCTGAAATAAACTAGGAGTTATGGATGTTGTCAATGGAGTTTCTAAGTTTTTTTTCTTTTCATGTTTTAATATTGAACATATGTATGTATCTTGTTTCTAATGGTACTAAACTAATCTATCCATAAAGATGCATATTACTTGTTTATATTCCAATGTAATAAAATAAATCGCCAGCTCCAAGCAACTGGGGTTTGGTCCTTACAATAATACAGAAACTACAACAGTCGAGCAAGAGGACAAATCCCTAGATAAACTAGTTTCCTCTATGTAATTTCCAAAGAATGATAATAAAGTTCTCTTTTAGTCTAGATCATGACTTTAAACTTGGGAGAAAATGTCACCAATATGGAACTCAAACTGTGTCACTAAGTTAAATATTGTGTACATCTTATTAATGGGGGATAGACGAGCCATATTATTTTTTGGAGGATACCCAGAGTCCAGATGTATATTCATTGATGGAAACGATTCATGAAGAACATGAAGTAATGCACAAGAACAATAATTGTGATCTTATTCAATTAGCTTCTAAAATGAAGTCTATCAGCAAAAAATGGGTATTTAATATCAAACGGGGTAAAAATTACTAGGTGGAAAGATATCATGAAATACTGGCGGTCAAATGATATGATCATAAAAAAGGTATTGATTTCAAAGAAATATTTTATCTAATTGTTAGAATGATGACTTTCAGATATTTTTGGCAATGTGTTCTACATACAGTTTATATCTAGAGCAGTTGGATATGAAGTATTCTTTTTCTCTATAGTGATATTAATAAAGATGTATATATTATCCAACTTGAATTATTTACAGAATAAAAAAAGGTAATTTGGTTTGCATGCTGAAAAAATATACTTATGTTCAATATCATGTATCTAGGTGTTGGTACAAGAGATTTTATTCTTATATCTTTAGCCTTGAATACAAAATACTTCATTCAAATCCATTGCCATATTTTAGGGGGTTGGATGATAATTATTTCATCATAATTCTATTGTGTGTGTATGAAATATTAGTTGTTGGACCCAAAAATTATCAGATCACAGAGACAAAGGTAGAGTTTTATAGGGAGTTTAATATGAAGTAATTGGGACCAGAAAATATGATTATTCAGATATAGTTTTATTGAGATAGAAATAATTTAAAAATTTAGATATCATAGAATAATTTCTTCTAGAAAAACATGAAACACTTCAATATGAAATAATTTATGCCAATATCCACTCACCTTCTTTTTAATTTCAAGTTATCTTTGATGATCAGTCCTAGAAATAAAGCAGAGATGATGGAGATGTCTTGATTATTCTATGAATCTGTAGTGGGTATTTTGATATTCACTATGGTTTGAACTAGACTAGACATTGCACATGCAGTGGGAGTAGTTAGTCGGTACATGGAGAATCCTAGACTGTATCATTGGAGAATAATTAAGAGGATCCTAAGATATATGAAAGAGACCACATATGTTGCATTATGTTATAGAGGATCCTATTTCACTATAAAAGGATATGTTGATTCAGATTTTTAGGTGATTCTGACAAAAGGAAATCAACTACGTTTTATGTGTTTACTCTTGTAGTAGTAGTTGTGAGATGGATTAAAAAGTTATAATCAGTTTTGGCATTTTGAAAAATAGTGGTAGAGTATATGGTAGCTACATAGTCTTGAAATAGGAAATTTGGATGAGAAGGTTTTTAGAGGAGGTCAAGCATATACAAGAGAAGATTCGAGTGTTTTGTGATAGTTTTATAACCTTGTACATTGCAATGAATCAATATTTTCATTCTAGAATGATGAAAATTGTCATATATTATAAATTTTTATGAGATTTTTTGGAGGAAGGAATTTTGGACATATAGATAATTCACACTAAAAAATCTAGTAGATTTACTATTGAAGGCAGTTGACTTGGATATGTTAAGATGGAATAGATCCTCAAGTGGAATTACAAAGACATGATAAGAATTATTTGGAAGATATAAAGGATGTGTAGAAATTTCTTTGGTACTCAATAAATATCCAAGTGGGATAGGTTGTAGGAATCATTTTTTCATAGATGGTGGTCACCCCCCAATTTTTCAAAGGGGGAGGTGGGTGGAAGATGGGGAAGGTGTGTCGTGGGTGGCCAAACCCTACCAAACCTCCAGAGGGAAAGGAAGTAGTAGTGTGGAGATGTAGAATCTAAAAGGGGATCTCTATAAATGGTTCTATAATGAGTTTTATTAGTATTATCATCACTAGTATTCTATCATTATTTGAGGAGTATTTTGTTAGGTGCTTTCCCCATTATTCAAGAGAGATGTGTTATGAGGGTTTTATCCTTATAATAGTGAAGAAGTGTGAACTCACTTTTTCACATGGTGATCCATATATTTTACCATGGTTTTTTAATCCATTCATTTTGTGGATTTTTTCCATGTTACATCTCGTGTCCATTTATTGTTTCATTTTCCACTATTTTTATCTCGTGATTGTCCCTGCACCAATGGACCAATCATAGACTATGCTAAAAAATTTCTACTAGTGGAAGGTTCTTTCCCGATATTGTTCAATTGTTAGGTATTAATACAGTACTGGAAAACTAACCTATACCAATGGTTTGGAACCGTTGGTGTAGGCCTCAAAACCGCTGGTATAGCCTATACCAACGGTTTGGAGAACCGTAGCCAAGTAAGTCGTTGGGATAGGTCTATACCAACGGTTTTGGGAAAATTTTTGGTATATACCTACACCAATGGTTTTAGAAACTGTTGGTATAAGTAATATGAAAATCTATACCAACGGTTATGGAACCGTTGGTATATATATTTCAAAAAAAATCATTCACTGTTATTTGATCCCAGGACCCCTAGTTTATCATTGAACGACTTAACCACTAACCTAACATGACTTTTGTGTACATAATTACATAAATATATATATGTATTCTCATAATTATTTTAAAGTTTTATTTATATAATGTTCTAGGTAAGAAGATCTGATAAAAAATCAAAGGATCTATACCAACGGTTCTCAAAACTGTTGGTATAGATCTATACCAACGGTTTTGACAACCGTTTGATTTTTAGGGGACCTTTTCCAATTGTTTTAGCAAACCGTTGGGAAAGGGTATACCTATCCTAATGGATTGGCCAAACTGTTGAGAAAGGTGTCCAGAAAGTGGACTTTTCCAAACGGTTTTACCAAACTGCTGGTAAAGGGTATACCTATCCCAACGGTTTGGCCAAAGAGTTGGGAAAGGTGTCCACAAAGTGGACTTTTCCCAACGTTCTGGACAAACCGTTGGGAAAGGTGGCCTCAAAGTGGGATTTCTCAAATGTTTGGCTAAACTGTTGGAAAAGGGGACCTATACAAACCGTTGTTAAAAACTGTTGGTATAGAAGCATTGTGAAAGGTCAGATTTCCAGTAGTGGTAATTATCATTAATTTGATTATGCTCGTAGATTATGAATCTAGTTGATCATTTACATTAGGAAAAATTAATTGAGATTATTAAATTCATAGTTGTGAAATAGTATAGGTTCTAGAAAGATGATGTGTCCATATGTAGGTTAAAATTGAGATTGAAAAATTCCATGAGAATAATCTTCTACTGTGGAAAATGAAGATGCAGGAAATAGTGTGGAAGGATAATTGCTAACTGGAAATTGGAGAAAGAATAGAAGATGTGATGATTGTGTATTGTTCTAGTGGGAGGCAGAATTATGACCTGGATAAAAATGTGGTGATCACATATAGAAGAAATGATATACTAGTCGGTGAAGTGGCCTCAACTATTAGAAGTATGATGCATCTTGATGACATATGGATAATCAACTATGGAGTAACTTGGAACCTAAATCCGTGATGAGAATGGTTTGGTAATTACGAAACTATTTTAGAAGCACAACCATAAAACTGGGTTTCTATAGAACCACCCAATAATAGTGCTGAAAATGGTGCTGATAAAGGAATCCCCCTTTATCAGCATATTTTTTTAGCCATGTTAAATAGGCCCCATTTATTACTGCTTTTTTGTTGCATTGATAACGGGGGGGGGGAGGCCTTATCAGCGATTTTTTCGTAGTGCTGATAAATTGCATAATTCCATAAAATTATATTTCATAAAAAATAAGATTTTGATATATAAATATATAAGTATTTTTATATTGATATAAATATAATATATATATATATATATTAAATATGTTTTAGATAAGTATAAATAAACATTTTCACTTTATATATAAGATATTTATTGAAAATGACTTATAAAATATCATAAAAATATTAATTAATAATTTTAAATTTATCATCAAATAATAATCATTTTACTAAAATTTGAAGACAAAAAATCAAAAAATCAATAAAAGATCTAAAATTAGTACACATCATAATTCTAACTTCATACAACCATAAATTTTGATCTAAGTGTCTGTTTGAGCACTGCAACCTATCAAATCGAAGCCTTCAATGATCTCTACATGCTAGAAATCGAAGGGAACCTTTTGTCACATTTGTTGAGGGCAAAAATGGCCCAAAAGGCCTCCAAAATTGAGTTTTTAGTCTGTATAACATAATTGTTTAACATTTGATGTAGTTTCAACCCCATTTAAGAGGGTCTTTTTCCCCTTTTCAGTGAATAATGAATTTATTTCAAGGGATTAAATTTATATTTTTATTATGGATTCTAAATTTTATAATTTTTCAAAATTTACTATTATTTATAATCAAATATATAACAATATTTATTTATTTATTTATTTAATATAAATCACCTAAAAATTTAATTTTATAGATAAATAATTAATCATATTTCTATATAAAATATATTTCCCAATATATAAGCCTTATACAAATAAATAACTAATATACATTTTATTTAAAAAAAATATATATGAATATTTTTATACTTATATAATGTGTACGCCTATATATATATATATTTGTGTATATGTATTGACAAACTGATATATATTATCTATATATTCTAAACATATGTATATACATATTAATATATAGTATTTGTAAATATATATAAATATGTATAATTACACTTATAGACACACATGTAATATATATATATATATATATCTGTTTGTGTATGTTGTATATATGTATTTATTTATTTATAAACACTCAAAATAACATATTTTAAAAATGCATTTAAAACTGATATTATAAATATATATTAATATACAAATAAATATATGTATTAAAAATATAAATATATATTAATAAATAGATATAAATATATATTAATATACGAATAAGTATATAAATATATAAATAAAACTATATAAGTATATATAAATATTAATATATATACATATATATGTTAATATAAATATATATTAATATATGAGTAAATATAACTATATATATATTATTAAAAGGAGAGGAAAGCAATATGGTGGAGTGGTAATGGTTTAGGTGCCCAGGAAAGAGTTCTCAAGTTCAAATCAAGGGGGAAGCAGGTAGCGCACAGGTGGAATTGCATCTAGTGCTATTAAAGGGTTGGTGGGGCACTATTAAAGGGTTACTGGGGCGGTCGTTGGGGCATGTTGGATGGGGGGCTGTTGAAGGGGGGCTTCAAGTGCTCTTGAATGCCCCTTCCTGAATTGTGGAAATATTTTTTTTATTTTTTTTATGTTTTTTAACTTTTATCTGCGCTTTAAAAAAAGAGGTGACCAAAGTGGTCTTTTGTCATTGTTAAAAACAAGCACTGATAAAGGACCTATTTATTAGTGATTTTTAGCACTGATAAATGGGGTATTTATCAGTTTTCTTTAGTATTGATAGAACAAACCAACTTTTATTAGAACCTCGATTAATCGATATTGTTTTGGCACATTAAATTGAATTTTCTAGTGCTTTTAAAGGCCATATTTTCAGTAGTGAAGGACTTATATACATGGGTAATAGTCATACCCCTAATGTCATTGTATTTGGTTCCATCAAAATGAATATCCATGATAATATTATTTGACCCATTGAAGGGTTATGAAGGGCCTGAAGAATAACATATTTTCATTGGGGGAATTAGATGACATCAGATGCAAGACTCACACTGTGAATGGAGGGATGAGAATTTTGAAGGGTGTGTTTGGGGTAATAATGGTAGGGAAGATACTAAAGAAATTGTACGTACATATGGGTGAAATATAAAAGGATGTAAAAAGAGTTTTTACATTGACTACCTCAACAGAAGCGTTGGGAACATTATAAAATTAGAAGCTTATTCATATGTTAGAATGAGGCCAGTAAATTCTTGTAGATCAAAAGTTTTTTCTTGGGCTTACAATGGTGTAATTAAATTTTTAGATCCTTTTTTGAGAGAGAAACATAGGTTAAATTTATGTATGTTGTCAACAATAAGTAAAATAATTTTAGAGTTTATCCATTCTGACATTTCGAAATTACTAGTTATATCCCTTATAGAAGAATGGTAATTTGTATAATTCATTAATGATTATTCCAGGGGATATTGGGTGTACCCAATAATGAAAAAAGATTTTCTTTATGTCTTCAAACCATTCAAATAAAAAAAGAAGCATGATTCTAGAAATAAGATCAAGTGTTTGAGGACAGAAAATAGTACTTAATATAAAAGCGAGGAGTTTGATAAAAAATTCATTATGAAGGCATCAAGAGACAGTTCATGGTAGAAAACACTCTTCAAAAGAATGGACTTGAAGAGTGGATGAATAGAACCATATTGGATAAAATAAGGGTGATGTTAAAGACTATAGGAATTTCTAAATCTTTTTGGTATGTTTTATTATGCAACTCTCGTTATGTGATAAACATATCTTATTCAATGGTGATTGATCTGAAGAAACCAATAGATATTTAGAGTGGTAAACACATTGACTATTCTTGGTTAAATTCTATTAGAAGTATTTTTTATAAAATTTTTAATGACTAGTTAAGATTCAAGTTGGATTAAAGATCATGTAAATTTATCTTCTCGGGGTATGTTGATGGTTTGAAGGGGTATTGTTTATGGGACTACACACCCCAGAAACTTATCATCACCAGAGATGACAATTTTTTAGATGAAAAGGTTTATATGTCAATTGATAAAGTCATGGAGAATGAAAATATAGAAACTAAAATAGCCGAGGTGGAGGAAAACCCATGGAGGAACCAGTTTTATCAGAGGTATTACCAAAGAAAAATGATCATGTAACAGTAGAGTCTAGACCATGACAGTCAACCCAGGAGAAAAGAACACTAGTATGGCACTCATACTATGTCACTAAGAGTAATATTCTATATTTTTTCTTGATGGAGGGTGTAGATCCATCATCTTTTGTGGAGGCGACCTAGAGTCTAGATCTATCTTCATGGATGGCGGTGATGTAAGAGAAACATGACACCCTATACAATTAAAATACTTGTGATTTGGTTCCATTACCTCATGGAATGAAGGTTATCGAAAAAATCAATTTTTAATATCAAATGGGATGGAATGTATTATATGGAATATATTTTGAAATACTATTGGTCAAAAATATGATTATAAGGCAATTATTTATTTTAAAGAAATATTTTTTCCTATTGTTAGACTGCTGATTGTTCGGATAGTTCTTGTGATTTGTCATACATACAACTTACATATAGAGTAACTGGATGTGAAGATTGATTTTCTCCATGGTGATCATAAGGAATATATATATTCTAAAACCAGAAGGATTTTTAGAATAAGGAAAAGAGAACATGGTTTAAAAGTTTAAAATATCTTTGTATAGTCTAATGCAGGCACATGAGTGTTGTTAGAAGAGATTTGATTCCTATATCATGGTCCTTGGATAAAATAGACTTCATTAAAATCATTGTGAACATTTTTGGGGTTCTTATTTTAATGATTTCATAATTCTTCTATTGTATATGGATTATATGTTAGTTTATGGCCCCAATAATGATCAGATCAAAGAGATAAAGGCACAATTGGATAGAGTGATTGATATGAAGGACTTGGGACCAGCAAACAAGATTCTCCAGATGTAGATTTATCAAGACAAAGCTAATGATAATATTAGGATATCAAAAAATATATACTTATATAAATTCATGAAACACATCACCATGTAAGAATGTAATCCAATATCCACCTTACTTATTGTAAATTTCATGTTATACTTGATAATGAGTCCTAAAAAAGAAGAGGAGATGATGAATATGTCTATAGTACTATATGCATTGGTTGTGGGTAGTTTGATGTTACTGTGGTTTTTAGTATAACATACATTGCACTTATAGTGGGAGAAGTTTTTCTTCATATGGTGAATATAGGATGGGATCATTGGAGGATAATTAATAGGATCATAAGATATATCAAGGAGACCAAAAATTTTGTATTGTGTTATGGATGATAAGATTTTACTATAAAAGGGTATGTTGATTCATATTTTATAGTCTATTCAAAATATACTAGAAAACCAGGCTATAGCCATGGTCCTATATCCACAATTTTATAGGTCCGTCTCTATAGCCTAGTTTATTGCCACCATTCTATTAAAAAATTGCTATATCATAATTTGCAGCCACTCTTAAAAAAAATTTAGATATGTTTATTGACCATTGATTAGGATCCTCCTCCACACTATCTGCAATGCTCTCCTCCTCCCCTCCCCCAATCCATGACTCCTCAAATCCTTGTCCTAGACCTTCTCTCCGCGCACTCCTCCCTGACATTGTTGTTATACTTCCCGGCCAATGGTGTTTCACTGCGGCCTCCCCATCCTCGTTCTCGACTTTTCCATCCCACCCTTTACCCTCTCCCCCAATGAATACTCATAATCCCTCATTGTTCCTCCCCCCTCATCATTCCTACAGAGACCGAATTGTCACAGATTCTATATTATATGTTGATTGGACATTTCATTTTTTCCTTTATTGCGCTCTTGGTCTTTCTTGAATATGTGATATATTATGGAAAATTGAAAGGGATTTCAATTCTGAGCATCAGAGTTTAGGTGAAATTTTTAACAGGAGTTCCATGGCTCAGCTGTATTAGACCAATCATGCTCAATTGGTTTTGGGTATTAATAACAGGTTTTAAAATATATTTTATTTCTATTATTTCCAAACATTATTAAAATGTTTCTCAACAAGAATATTGATGGGATTTAATGCATTGTTTTACATATTTTGTACTTTTCACCCCACATGGTTCTTAAACATTTTTTTCATAAATGAATTTTTATTCTTATTTCCATATAGGGCTTGACCTTTTATCAATTTTTCTCACCCACTTTCATGATATTAGAGTACTATTATTATGGATTAAGTGTCCATAACTGGACTATATGTCCTAATAGGTTAAAAGAGTGTCACAATTAGGAAGGGGGTGTAGGCTGAGTGGTGGTGGTGGTTGGGGGGTTGTCCAAGGGTGGGTGGGGCTGTGTAGGGAGGGGTGGGGGTTGTATAGGAAAGGGAGTGGGGTATATCTAGTGGGGTCTATGTAGGTTGGGGGCTACCCCAAGGATAGTGGGGTTTTCCATGGAAAGAGGGGGTCGGGGGAGGGTGTATATGGGTGTCAAGTGGGAGGGGTAGGCCTTATGTGGGGGGTGGGGGTAGAGCAGGGGTTATGTAGGTGGAGTGGGTAGGGGAAGGGGGTCTGTTGGGGTAGGGGTGTGCAGGTGGGTCTATAGGGTAAGGGGGTCTACCAGGTGTAGGGGGGTCTATGGGGGATGGGAGGAGGGGGGAAGGACCGGGGGTCTGCCAGGGAACATGGGTAGGGGTAGGGGGAGGGGGTCTTTAGGGGTAGGGGAGGGTGCAGGAGCAGATGATGGGGGTGTTGGTTTAGGGTGGGGGTGTCTAAGGGAAGGTTATGGATTCATGAATTATTTTTTCATTGTTGGTTATGGATTCATGTATCATCTATCATGCATAGTTTCCAAACTGGTCATATATATATTAGATGTCATTATATCTCATTTATTTTCCCACTATTTTCTTATAGGTTGATTCTTATGGAGAGGTTAGTTCTATGCAACCCCATCGAAAAAGCGAGTTAAACATCGGATTTGGGTAAGGTTTATTACATTTTTATTCTTCAGAACAATTTAAATTATGTGTCTTTTGATTTTTTGGTTTCTTATAATTTTGTAGTGTGTTTTGTATTTTGTTGAGGTGGATTCAAGTCTCCATTGATGAAGTCTTACAAGTGTATTCATAGGTAGGTATATACGTATATAATTTCTCCCATTATATATATTCACTATTGGTAGTATGAATATATATATATTAGGGATAGGTGTGGTTATAGATAGATATGAAAAATTAATTTATGAGTAAGTGTAAAGGGGTATATACGAGTATAAAGATATATCTAAGGACCCCCTTGTGCATATTTGGCCATGAAAATATGTAAATAGTGTCTAGGTTTCCAAATATATATGTGAACATGCATATGCGTGTAGGCAGAAAAAAAGTAATATTGGTGTTGTCGTTTTCAAAAGAAAACGCACCTTGAGGTTGAGGTAGGATCCCTCTAATATCCTCTTTAATTAAATATTGTTTTAAATTGTATTTAGTTTCCTTATTAATTCGGCATGTTTATATTTAATTTCAATTCTTGAATAAGTTTTAGTTAAGATAATTGTTTCATTTGATAAACAAGTCATGGTTTTGTAATAAAACCCCTCCAACAGAGGTGTGTTGTCTACAAAAATGCACAATGTTATACCTTTCTTAACATTATTGAATTGATGTTTTCTTTATACATTCTGTTATTGTTAGTCATAAAGAACATATAGTACTTGACACTTTTTATATCCCTATAGGGGGTTTCCCTATTTATATTAAAACAGTAGTTTGATCCTAGACACCCTTTCGGTCTTATTAGACTTTTAAGATGGAATTTACCATAATGACCAAGTCACCACTAAGTGAATAACAAGATTTTGATGGAATGGATTGTACATGGTTTAGTATGGCTTTAGTGTGGTCAAACATATTGCTTTAATTTACATAAATTCTATAAATATTTCTCCATAAAGAGATGTTGGAATCTTCAATTCATTGTTATCCCGTTGATTATGGATTGTTATATGATCATGACTCCACAATTTTAAAAATAATTTAAATGAAACATTACATCCATGAGTTTTACCATGACATGGGGAAAAATTCTATCAATTTTATATCCACTTTGAGCATGGTCCATATTCTCTATGGCTTGGTCTTCCTCTCTTGGTTCAAACTGTATTTCTATGTCCCACATTAGAAATTAGTAAATACATCCAATATTTCATCAATCAATATGATACATATACCACCTTTGATGTGATTTGGTACTAACCTATACAAAAACCACTAGTTCATGAATACTTCATGGATCCACTTATCATTAGGTTCATATTTTCTCATCACATAATCACTTTGTACTTGCATTGTGTTCCTCATTCACCACACAATGCGAGTTTCAGTTGAGCCTAGTCATTGACTTGTGGGCGGGGCGTCCGTAGGAACGGGGTAGGGGAGTCTACATAGAAGGGGGTGGTATGTTAGGGGGTCTCTAGATAATGGGGTAGGGGAGGGAGAAGTTGGGGTACAAGGGGGAGATGGGGTACAGTGGGGTAGGGGGTGAAAGGGGGAAGTGGGGGGGACTGGAAGGGGTGGGGTGGTGCAGGGGGGGCTATAGGGCAGAGGGGAGAAGGATGGTGCAAGTAGGGTGAAAGGGGATAGAGGGGGAGTGGGGAATGTGGTGCAAGGGGGCAGTGGGGGAGGGACAAATTGTAGCATTGGGGGTGCAGTGGGGTATATAGGGTATGGAGAGGGTGCAGGTGGGGTGAAATGGGGCATGGAGGTGCAAGGTGTGGGGAAGAAGGTGCAAGGGGGAAGTGGGGGTGGGAAAATTCGAAGGGTTAGGCCTAGTGCCCCCTTCAATTAGCTCCATTAAATGATCAATTTTCAATTTCTGATCCACCCCCACTACCATTATATAAGATTTGGCATCCAATTTTGTGTTTCTTTTCCTAACAACCTTACTCTCCTTCACTTTTCCCTTGAAGAAGGATGTGTTCCAATCACCCTCGTTTAGCCATAGTTTCCTTGATTTTTCCCTCCAAAATCTTTCCATTTCAAGGATTATTTTAGATAGATTATTTTTTTCACCATATTTTCAAACATGACCACACCCAAGCTATCATGAAGCCTCCCCTCAAGACATTCTATGCCTTTTTTGATACCACAATGCTATTTTACCTACTCATTCTACCTTACTTCTATAATAGAATGTATTTCTTTAAATGTTGTGCGTGATGTGTTAAACCCACCCAAGATCATCCCAACTTGTACAAAGGATGGATTATACATGGCCAAGGACTTGATGGCTCTAAAATCTACCGATGGGGATATAGTCACTTTTATCATAGAGCATACCAACTAAGGTATGTGGCTCTTTTTATTTCAGTTCAATTTCATGTTATGTGTTTTTCTTTCTTTGATTTGGATGTTTCTCCAATTCATCTTCCTTTTCTAAATTATTATTTTCATATGTAGTGTTAGTTACATGTCAGAAGTTTCTATTGAAGAGAAGTTGTACTGGGTATGTATTGTCTATAAAAAAATTATACATGGTTTATTATTTATAATTGTATTAATAAATCATATCTACCTCCAATAAAATTCTTAAATAATTGTTTTGATAGATATTAGAAAACCATAAAGATGAACATGCCACATAACATTATAGTGGTGTCACCTATCTCGAATGTATGTAGAAAAAAATGATGTTTTATAAACTATGTTATGTTTGTCTTCATTATTTTTCACCAGTTTAGAAGCCATAAGGTGGTGTACATGTATTACATATTCTTATGTTATAATTGTGTAAAATTTAAATTTCATGTTTAATTTCATTAATGGATGATGTTAAATTAGATGTTCCACATTCATATTGCATGAATTGAAACTGAATGATATGTTGGCTCCTCATTAGAGAGGAAAACATCACAACAAGTGTTGATGTTGTTATCATCATCACTTGTTCTATTATTTCTTTTATCACTAATCATGTTCCACCCACTTCAATTTTTATGTTCAATTAATTACAATTCATCAGATCACTGGCATTTTGTTAAAGTCTCTCAGGAATCATTCGTGTGTGTTGTGGAAACCAGAGTCAAAGGTGAATCAAAATATTTTCATAGGTAAGAATATATATAATATGTTCTCCCTTTATAATTATATCCATCCATGGAAGTGCGATTACATATAAGGGGCTAGGTGTGTTTATGTATATATATGGAAAATGTATACGTGTGTGGGTGATTACAAGTTTATGCATGTGAGAATATAAATATATATATATATATATATATATATATAAGGATCCACTTGTGCATGTTCAAGGCCATGAGGACTTGTACAAAGGGGTTAGGGCATCCTTATTTATATTCAATGGTGTATATTCCCGGAGGATGGATGAAGCAACATAGATTGTTCGCTGATGAAAGTGTCAAGCACTGAGTATTTCTTGGCTCCTTTATGGTAGGGTCCATTTCCTATCCTCATTAATTCAATAATGTTTTAAATTTCATTTATCTTTCTTCTTAATTCTTCTAATATTAAATTTTAATTCTAGAATAATTGTTTGTTATGATAATTTTTTCATTTGATAAAAAAGTCATGATTTCTTAATAAAAACTCTCTAATGAAGGTGCACAGACTGCGAAAACTCATAGTGTTATTCCGTGCTTGAAATTATTGTATTGATGTTTTCCATGTACTTGATATCATAGTTAGTTGTAAATCACACAACATACCTGACATTTTTTATACCCCTGTAGGGGGTTTCCCTATTTTTATTAAAATTGATAATTGAACCAAAACACCCTTTAAGTGTCATTAGACATTTAAGATGGAATTTATCAAGTAGGCATGTGGTGTAATGACCAAGTCACCACTAAGTGACCCCATTTGATCTTATAAATGGAAAGTCTTATGAACAGCATTTTCATATGACATTATAAGTCACACGATCATCATTGTTGTACAACATAACCACAATTTCCATTTCAATTTGAGTACTTCATGGGACTTCACTCACAATACAAATAATTAATGTTTCACTCAAATCTCACTACTACTCACAATCATTTCCATCAAGTATGGGTGATCTTTTATGAATAATATTTTTAATATATTTGACATGGAATCCTCCAACCATAAAAAAATGAAATTACATTCTCCAATATATGTTAGTTCAAGGAATCTGAAATGATCAAAATTCTGATAAAGTAATGAATATTTAGAATTATAAAGTCAATCTCGGTCTCAATCATAGAGATATACATGGATACCAAACGTTATCCCAAAATATTGATTATAATCCCTATACAAGGGGTAAATATTAGTTTAAAAAAACTAATGATTTTTTCCCACGTTAAGTATTAAGTATATTGAAAATATAAAGATCCAATATATGGAAACTAATAGAGAAAAATAAAGGAAAATATATTAGTAATAGAACAATAAATTTACCATATCTATCAATAAAATTAATAAATAGTGTAGAAAACTAAACTAATGTTATTATAACAACAACCAATAAAAGTATAATCTCATCATAAATAAAAACGCATTGTATTGATTTACCAATCAAGTAACTTGAATCTAGGGTTTTAATTTGTTTTCAATCCTATTCAATATGTGTATCCTTAAAAATATAATATGTCAACAAAAAGGGTTGTATCCCAAAGAAAATTTATTTTCCGAGCTTCTTTTTCATGTTTTTTCATATAATTTTGACTGAACTAAATTTATTAGGGTGTTTCTATGAAAAGAAATTAAAATAACCTAATTTATTAAACTATTAATAGAAATGAAAATATTAAACAAAATATAACATACAACATTGAATGAAAACTATAGAGAAGTTAGATAATATCGGTGTGATTTTCATGTGACTCAATTGGTTCATTCATTCTTCATTGAATTGAATGAATTAATTCCATAAATTATCCCAACACACAGTCCAAAATCTCTAAAATGAATGTTCAATTATGTTCGAAAAGTGAATGTTGTCATCTAAGATCTCATTTTTAACATTATTTCATTAATATACAGTCAATTGATTCAATGATTTCTAAACCCTTTGACAGAGTCAAAGTGTTGTTCTCACAATTCCCGATCATGAATTGTCAAGCTTCAACAATAAGAATCGAACAACAAACGCCTAACTGGACTACCCTAATAATCCACACCCTATGAAAAATACACATTGATTGCCACTTTATCAGTCAAGGAATGGAAGAGAAAATAAAATAGAAATATGGAATAATAATTATTAATCAATAATCATATATCTAACAATTTTAAAACCAGAAAAAATTACAGTTTTATAGAAGATTATAAAATCATGGGATGAAATAATCAAAATAAAACATAAGGATCAACCATTGAAAAATTAACAAATCATGTCTTCAAAATTTGAATAGTGTTCAATCATCCTCTCTTTTCTAAGTATCATATCATCTTCGAGTACGCCAAAATATCTCTCAACTCTAATCTCTGTCAAACTGCTCCAATGTTATAAAATTGTGCTCTATTTACTATCTCGTATGTAACTATATCTAGAAATAATACTTAATATCCTGAATGAAATGATTAGAATCACTTTTATTCTCCCTGAATATCACCTACAAAACCACCTCCTATTTTGGTGACCCTCAAATGAGATAAATTATTATTTTTTATCTTATGTAACTTCCCAAGTAACATTAGTATAACTTCTCCACAAACTCTGATGTAACTCATTCTACATTCAATGAATGATCCAAACACATCCAACTAAAACTCAACAATAAACATAAATTCTATCCTTCAATAAATCAGTTAAATTTTTCATCAACTACACCACTTTTCACCTAGTAATCCATGCTAAATGGATTCTGATTTACAAGAATCAACAAATCAGTTCTCATCATCCTCATGTGTGTATCATTAAGAAGAAGACCTCATTTTCCATGAAGCAGTTTAAAAATGATTAGTCTCACTCAAACATAAGATGAGTAATTTCTTTAAGAACATATTGTTCACATTGAAATGATCTATAATGAAAATTGAAGAATATTGATCCTTGAGGAAACTCCTTAAAAATACCCCCTGCAACACAAATCGAGTAAATGTCAAACACCTCCATATCGAAAGAGGTGTTAGAAATCCCAAAAATAAGAATCATATCATAAAATATTAGAATACACATCACAAAGGTGAAAACTATAGTCAAATATCATCACAAGGGGGTTAGGGTGTCGGGTTGGTGGGGGGTTAAGGGGGTGGGGGAGTAGTGTGCAGGGGGAGAAGGGGGGCAGTCTCGGGGGGGTGGGGGTGACGGGGATTGGGGAAAAGTGTGCAGGGGGTGTGGGGGTGTAGGGGATGGGGGAGGGAGGGGGTATCCAGGAGGGGGTCTATGAGGGGGATTAAGGGGTTTGGCGGTAATGTGCAGGGGGTGTGAGGTGTAGGGGGAGGGGGAGGGGTGGGGGAGGGGTGTCTAGGAGGGGGTGTCAAGGAGGGTGGTTAAGGGGGTTGTGGGGGTAGTGTGTATGGGTAATGGATATTTAGGAAGGGGTTTCCAGGGGTGAATGGGTATTGGGGGAAGCATGCAAATAGTGTGGGGGTGTAGGGGGATGGGGCTGGGGCTGGGAGGGAGAGGGGTTTCCAGGAGTGGGGGTGTCCAGGATGTGCAGTTAAGGGGGTTGGGGGCTGTTTGTAGGGGGGCTATCCTGGAGGAGGGTCTAGGGGGTAAAGGGGGCTTCGGGGTAGTGTGCAGGGGGTATGGGGTGCTGGGGGAGGGGTAGGTATGGGAGGGGTGATCGATGTCTAGGAGGTGGTATCTATGAGGGGGTGTTAAGGGGGTGGGGGCATGACGTTGTACAAGAGGGGGTGAAGGGAGCTAGGGGGCCAGTGTGGGGGGGTAGGGGAGAGGGTAGGGAGGGGGGAAGTGGGTGTGGGGGTGTGGGGTGGGGGTGTCTTGGGAGAGGGGTTTCTAGGAATATATACAGATGGAGCTCAAAATCGAGTTTGGATTTCTATTTTTTTCTTCCTTATGGCTTTTCCTTTTCGGTCATGTTTGGATTTTGTTGACTTGTATTGGAATGTAGGATTAGGATACATGATATGATGATAACTAGAAACAAAACATAGTCGATTCAATTGATTTTATTCCACAACATGCAGTTGGGATTGACATTAATATAACATTCAGGAGGTAATTTTTATTTTATACCATTTTTTTCAAGGCATTAGTAACCATTTTTTTTAATAAAATTGAATTTGTATACACCATGCTGGAAGAATTGATATTTTTGAGTTTACTTCTGTGTGTGAAATATTCGATCTTCTGGGAATTGCTCTGTATCATGGTTGGATAGTTGATCTCTATGTAAGCACTTTTTAATCATGTACCCTTATATTTTTTTAGAAAAAAATATTTATACATTCTCTTAGTTTACCATTTTCCTTTTTCCTTTTTATTTTTTAATTTTCTTAATATGCAGGTTTGCATGTATATGCATGCATGGGGGTGTCCAGGGGGGTGTGTAGGGGGTGTCTAGGGAGTGGGCACGTCTGGGGGGGAGGGGTGTCTAGGGGGTGTCTAGGGGGTTTTGGGGGTGTCCAGGGGTGGGGTCTATGGGGTGTCTAAGGGGGGATGTCCAGGGGTGTCAAGGGTGTATCCATAGGGGTCCATGGGGGTGTTTAGGGGGTATCATGGGGGTATAGGGTGTCCAAGGGGTGGAGTCCAGGGGGTGTTAAAGGTGGTTTCTAGGGGGTGTCTATTTGGTAGGGTGTGTCTAGGGGTGTCCAAGGGGGGTGTCCATGGGGGATTTCTAGTGGCTGTCCAAGGGGGTGTCCAAGGGGTGTCTAGGGGTGTATAGGGGGTGTCCAGTGGGGGTATCCATGGGGTGTCCAGGGGGTGTCCCAAGAGGGGTGTACAGGGGGTTTCTAGGGGGTGTCTAGGGGGAGGGGTGTCTAGGGGGTGTGCAAGGGGTTCTGTCATGGGGGAGAGTGGGGTGTGCAATGGGGGAGGGGTGTGCTGGGGGGTCAGTCCAGGGGAAAGGAGGGGCAGTAGGGGGCGTGGGGGTGTTTTTTATGAAATTGGAAACTATGGCTATAAGAATGTGTCCATGGTTTAAAACCATGGCTAATTGAATATAGCCACAGTTTCAAACCATGGATATAGTCCCTACGTAGATAAGATTATGCCACGGTTTAAACTGTGGCTATAGGGATATATCCACATTTTGAACCATGGATAAAGGTCTTTATCCCTGGTTTGAAACTATGGCTATAGGCCTTTCCCTATAGCTGCACCGATACCAGCCACAGTCCATGGAACTATGGCTATAACTTATAGCCACGGTTTTTGGGCTTATAACCACCGTATTTGGGATTATAGCCACTATTTCAAACCATGACTATAGCCTTAATTTCTTATAGTGCTACAAAAGTAAATAATTTGCTAGTTATTTTTTTAGTATTGGATGATGATTTGTGAGCTGGATTTAAAATTTATATTCATTAGTGTGTTATCCCCGATGGAGTCAGAGTACATGGAAGTAACATACACTTACAAAGAATAAATTTGAATGAGAAGATTATTGGAGGATCTGGAGTATAGAATGGGTAATATTACACAATTTTGTGATAGTAATAAAGATTTTTAAATTATAAGGAATCTATATTTTCATTTCATGACGAATTAAAATATGGTAAAATATCACCTTTTCAGAGTTACAGTGGAGGAAGGAATTGTGCACATGCAGAAAATTCAGAGTTAGAAAATATGGAATATTTCCTAATGAAGGTAGTTGAATCTAATATGTTCATATGTTTCAGATCCTTGAGTGGCCTTACTGATACATGAGTTTCATGATTTGGTAGATATAAATCATGTGTTCAGACATGATTGGTTCTCAATTAATCCTTATGTGGGAGATGTTTTCGGAAAAATCCCCAAATGGTGGCTGCCACCCATTTCTCAAAGGGGAGAAGGTGGGTGGGTGATGAGGTAGGTGTGTGGTGGTCATCAAAACCCTACAAAACCTCCTTTGGGAGAAGGTGATGGAGGGGGGATATGCATCCTACAAAAGTGGATCTATCTCAGTAGTTCCATCATCAGATTCATCAGGCTTCTCATCACTAGAAGTTCTTCATTATTAAAGTGTTATTTTAAGATGTGATTTACCCATTATTCAAGACATATTTATTATGAGGTTTTATCAATGTAATAGTGGGTGATTGTGTACCCATTTTTACCCATAGTGATCTTTATATTGTATAGCGGCTTCTCCCTTTCATTTTTTGGGGTTTTAACATTGTATATGCTTTTCATTAATTTTGGAATTTTTAATTTATTTTTATGTCTTAATTATTGCCTCATCAATGGTTCAATCATCAATGGTCCCAAAACACAGTATTAGAGGAAGTTTCTGGCCGGATGATGTTCACTATTTTGGGTATTAATAATTATCATTAATTTGAGTATGCTCTTTGATTGTGAATATATTTGATCTTTCACATCAGAAAAACTTTATTGTAAATAGAAAATTTACTATTTATAAAATAGTAGAGTTTATGGATTAATGTAAAGTAAAGATGGTGGTGACACTTGAGATCAATAAATTCAACTGTAATAATTTTCTATTATTGAAAATTAAGATTCCAGCAATTGTATAAGGATAATTGTCGACTGTTAATTGGAGAAAGACCGATAGATGTGATGATGGTGCATGGTTCTAGTGGGATCCTGAATTATGAAATGTATGGAAATGTGTTCAATACTTATATAAGTTGATATATAGCAGTCATTGATGTTACAATTGCTTCTAGAATCAGGAAGCATCTCAACGACGTACAAATAATCAACTCAGGAGTAAGATGGAACATGATTTCTCGACGGGAATGAATTAATCAATATGAAACGTTTTTGGAATGAATTGTGTACATGGGGAATGATAATACCCCAAATATAATTATATTTGTACCATAAAATTGAAGAGACATGATGGCATTATTTTAACTACCCAAGGAGTACGCCATGTGACAAATCTAAAGAAGAAAATATTATCTTTGGGAAAATTTGATGATATCGGGTGCAAGACTCACATCAAGAATGGAGTGATGAGAATTATAATGGTTATAATTGTGGTGATGAACGTATATAATATATTTAAGAACCTATACATTCTAATTGGTGAAACATACACAAAGTTTGAGATAGTTTTATCAACAACTACTTGGACAGAAGTGTTGACGACGTTATGGCATCAGAAGCTTGGCCAAACTACAGAATGAGGCTTGAATATTCTAGAAGATAAGAATTTTATTCCTAGTCATACAAATGTATAATTTTACATTTTTGATACATTTTTTAGTAAGAAAAATAGGTTATTGTATGGGAAATCTGCAGTAACAATCATGGAGATTTTAGAGTTTTCCCATTTTGATGTTTAAAAAGTATGGGTTATATCCTTGGGAGGAGCAAGTTACATTGTATCATTCATTGATGATTATTACATGAGATGTTGTTTATTACAGATAATGTGTAATATAGATGTGTTTTTAAAAATTTATAATATTCAATTTGTGGAAGGAACTTTAACTTCTAAATAAGATCATGTTTTTAAGGAATGCAAATTGTAGAGAATATACAAGTGAGAAGTTTTATTATTTTTTTCAAATGGAATGAATCAAGGACAGTTCATAGTTGTGTACACTTCTGAAAATATTTGAGTGTCAAAGAAGATGAACAGAAACCCATTGGATAGAATAAGGGTGATGCTAAAGACTTCATGAATTTCCACAACATTTTGGCTAGATGGTGGGATCAACATATCTCCTTCATTGGTGAATGATCTGAAGACATCGATAGGTGTGTGGAGTAGTAAACATGCTGACTAATCTCAACCAAATGGATTGGATGACTTTTATTTTTATTTATTTATTAGGTAATCCTCCTTTTATGTGTTTCGGGGGAACCCTTACAAGGCCAGTAGGCTTAGAGACACATTACATAACCTAAAGGTATTAGAAGCATAAGGCCAAAATCATCCCAGACACTACTTCAAACTACCCCTCCCCAGCATCTATATTGTTATGCATCTCTCCACCTTTGCATGACTAGTCAGTTAGATATCCCATGTAGAGGTACAAAGGCCTCATACTAATGGAAATTTTCATAACCTCTCATTATTTCAAATTCAGTTAACCATACTCTAGTGAATGTTTCTACTCTGAATCCTTATCTAGAGCTTGTTCTTTATTGAGTATGAACCTAAAAATTAGGTGGACTGAAGCCTGTTGGGTGGCCCAAAGTCCTTGAGGTGCCCAAAATCCATAGTGTCATAGAGTCCTTGGGTGGTCTGAAGTCCTTAATGACTCAGAAGACCAAACCAGTGGACAAAAGGATAAATGATATGAATAGTTCATGTTGCTAATATACTGAAAAGTACCATCTACGGTGCCTAATATAGTCACCTGAAAATATCTCTCCACCAAGAATTGATTTGGGGCCTCATGAATGCACTTGAAGATTCCTCACCAACCATGTTGAGTCTCATGTCCCCCACTTACTATTCCTGGTTACATACTTTTTTATGTCCTTTATTTGAAATGTTTAGTGACCGGTAAAGATAGTTGTTGGATTTGATATCCAAGAAATAAATCATCTTAGGCTATGTAGATTGTGTGAAGGGGTATTTTTTATCGGACTCCAATACCTATAAATATATCATCAGTAGAGATGTAATTTTTTAGAGGAAAAGGAAAAAATTACCTATTATAGACACATGGAGAAAGGAAATATTGAAACTACAATAGTTAAGGTGGAGGAAAAATCCAAGGAAGTACCAATTTCTTCTAAGGAATTACTATATAATGATTATCAAAAACTAGTTGAGTATAGACAATTATGTTTTACTCAAGAGAAAATATAAATAGTATGGAACTCAGATTATACAACTTAGAGAAATATGGTGTACTTCATATTGATAGAATGTAGAGATCCATAATCTTTTATGTGGGAGACCCACAGGGAAGATATATCCACATGGATGGTGGCAATGCTAGAGCAAATGAAAGCCCTGCACAAGAAAAATACATGGTATCTGGTTTCACTACCTAATGGAAGGATTTCTATAGACAAATAATGGGTCTTTAAGATCAAACATGATGGAATAGACAAGGTGTAAAGATATCATGCAATACTATTGGTAAAAGGATATTTTTATAAGTAAGGTATTGATTTAAATAAAATATTTTCTCCTATTGTTAGAGTGATGACTCTTTAGATAGTTTTAGTGATGTATACTACATATAGTTTACATCTAGAGCAGCTGGATGTGAAGACCGATTTTCTCCTTGGTGATATTGATTGAGAGATACATATGCTCCAATCAAAAGTCTTTACAAAATAAGGAAAAGATAACTTGGTTTTTATTTTTAAAAAATCTATGTATCGTCTATTAAAGACACCGAAGTTTTTGTATAGGATATTTGGTTCTCATATCATTATCCTTGGATATATGATACTTCACTCAAATCATTGTGCATGTTTAGGAGATTTTGATGGTAATGATTTCATAATTCTTCTATTTTATGCAGATGAAATATTTTTTGCAGGCCCAAACAGTGATCAAATCTTAAAGGTGAAGGAATAATTGTCTTGGGTGTTTGATATGAAGGACATGTGACCACCAAACATGATTCATGGGATTCAAAGTTATTGAGACATAAATAATTAGAATATTTCTCTATCGTAGAATAATTACTTTGATAAATTTGTGAAATGATTCAACATGAAAGACTATAATCCAATCTCCACCCCACATCCTATTAATTTCATGTTATCCTCACTGATGAATCCTAGTAGTGAGGAAGATAGGATGGATATGTCACAAGTACCGAATGCAACAATAGTTGGTAGGCTAATCATTGTTATGGATTGTACTAGACTAGACATTGCACATGTAGTGGGAGTAGTTATTCAGTAAATGGATAATCTAGGATGATATCATTTGACAATAAAGAATATGATCATTAGATATATCAATTAGACAAAAAATGTTGCATTATGTTATGTAGGATCAGATTTAAATTTCATAGGGTATGTGGATTCAGATTTTTTAGTTGATTCTGACAAGTTAAAATCTTATTCTAGTAAGGAGTTTACTCTTGTAGGAGGAGTTTTGATCTATTTTTCAAAGTTATAGTTAATTGTGACATTATCCATGATAGAGGAATTGTAAATGGAAGCTACATAGGCTTGAATATAAGTGATTTTCATGAGAATGTTATTATAGTATCTCAAACATAGAATGAGCAGAATCTATTGTTTTTTATAGTAAGAGTTCTTTATACATTTCAAGGAATCTATATTTTTATTCGAGGATGAAGCAAATTGGGATACAATATCTCTTTGTCTGAGATGTGGTGGAGGAGGTAACTGTGGACTATTAGAAAATTAACTCTAATTTTTTTGGCATATTTCCTGATTAAAGAAGATTCCTCTAATATGTTCATATGGTGAATGTCCTCAAGTTTTCTTAAAGATACATCAGTTGCATGATTTGGAATATAGAGAGGATGTGCGTATATGTGAATGGTTCTCAGTCATTCTCCATGTGGGATATGTTGTCAGCAGTATTTTTTCATTGATGGACGATGCTCCAAATTTGAGATTGGAGGAAGGCGGGTGTCCAAAACCCCTCCATACCTCTTTATAGAGATGAAGAAATGAGTGCGAGATATATCCTATAAAATGTTCTCTCTCCCAAGAGTTCAATCATTATATTTATTAAACTTCTCATCACAAGTATTCTATCATTATTCAATTGGTATTTTGTGAGGTATTTTCCACATTATTCAAGATAGAGATATTACAAGGGTTTTCTCCTAGTAATATTAAGGGATTGTGTTCCCAGTTTTAACTATAGTGATCTTTCTAATTGACCTTGGTTTTAAAACATTTCATTTTGGGGTTTTTTCCACATTACATCTAGCATCTATTTATTTCCATATATTTCAATTTATTTTTATTTTGTGATTATCACTACACCGGTGGGCCAATTATTGGTGGTCCCAAAAACTGATATCAAAAAATTGATCTTTCTCAATACTGTTAACATTTTTTGGTATTAATAATTCTCATTAATTTGAGGATTCTATTTTATTACAACTTATATTTGTCATTAACAATATAAAACATCAATTTGGAATATTAAATGCACATGTTTTAAACATTTGAGGTTCTAGACTGACAAAGTGTCCATGTGGTGTTGAAATTTGAGATCAAAAAATTCAATGGGAATAATTTTCTGCTATGGAAAATGAACATAAAGTAAATATCGTTAAAGGATAATTACCAACTAGAAATTATAGAAAGACTGAAAGATTTAATGATTGAGTGTGGTTCTAATGGGAGGAAAAATTATGACATTGATGAAAATTTTGTGAGTACTTGTGGATGAGGATATATAATAGTTAGTGAATTGGTGAAGACTACTGAAAGGAGGAAATGTCTCAACGACGCATGGGTAATTAACTCAGGAGAAACATAGCACATTATATCTCAACAAGAATGGTTTTATGAGTACAAAACTAACTCAGAAGGAGTTATGTACAAGGGGAATGATCATACCATAAATATATTTGGATTCAGTACCATCAAGAAGAAGATGTATGATAGCATTGTTCGAATAATCCAAGGTGTATGTCATGTGAAGGTCCTAAAGAAGAACTAATTTTCTATTGGAAAATTCAATGATATCAGATGTAAGAATCACACTGAGATTGAAGTTTTTATAATTGTGAATGGTGTTCTTGTGTTGATAAAGGAATCAAATATCTCAAAGATAATGAACATTCTTATGGGTGAAACATACAATGAGGAAGATATATTTGTTCTATCAAATTCATCAGTGGAAGTGTTGATGACATTATAGAATCAGAAGCATGGTCTTATATCAGAATGAGGCCTAAAGATTATTATAGATCAGAAGTTAATATCTAGTATTACGAATTTTTCCATACTATTTTGTGAGAATATTGTTTTGAGAAAGAATCATAGGCTAATATTTGGGACATAAACAAAAATAATCGAGGATATTTTAGAGGTGATTTATTTTTACATTTGAAAAACATCAATTATATCCCTAGAATGAGTGATGTACTTTGTGTCATTCATTTATGATTATTCCAGGAGTTGTTGGGTGTACTCAATCAAGGGTAAGTTAGATGTTTTTAATGAATTCAAAACATTCAAAGCATGGATGAAACTTGAATATGGAAATAAGATCAAGTGTTTGAGGACTGAAAATGGTGGAAAATATAGAGTTCAGGAGTTTGATAAATTTTCTGAACATGATGGAATCAAGATATAGTTCACTTCAGAGTAAACTCCTCAACTATAAGAGATTGGAAAAGTAGATGAATAGAACCCTATATGTTATAATAAGGGTGATGTTGAAGACTACAGGAATTTATAAAACATTTTGGGAAGAAGCAGTGAATACCACCTATTATGTGATCATAAGATATCCTTCACAGATTGATCTGATAAAACTAATAGAGATGAGAAGTTTTCAACCTGTTGACTGTTCTTCGTTACACACTACTAGAGGTCCTATATATGCATTTTTAATAACTAGGAATGATCGATGTTGGATTCAAGATCCAAGAAATTTATCTTCTTGGGGTATGCTGATGGGGTGAAGGGGTATCATTTGTGGTACTCCACTACCCATAAACTTATCATTATCATAGATATCATTTTTTCCAAAGACAAGGTACAAATAAAATTTTATAGAGACATGATTAAAGAAAATATATAAAATAAAATAGTCAAGGTGGATGGAAAAAACCAAGATGAATCATATCCCTCTAAGTCAATACTAGAGAATTATTATCAAGTTTGAGTTGATTCTTGACTCTGATAGTCAACTTCAGATAAAATATAACTGTTATGGCACTCAAAATATGTCACTGTGAGAAATATTATGTACTTCATATTGATGGTGGCTGGAGAACCATCTTCTTTTGTAAAAGAGACACATATTCCACATTTATTCTCATAGATAGTGATGATGGCGGGTGAACATGAATCCCTTCACATGAAAAATACATTGGATATTGTTCTAGTACATCATGGAATAAAGGTTATCATAAAAAATGGGGATTTAAGATAAAATAGGATTGAAAGAATAAGGTGGAAATATATCCTTTCAGAATGGTTGTCAAAGGATATTCTCATAAGGAAGGTATTGATTTCAATTAAATATTTTCTCCTTCTGTTAGACTAATGATTGTTCGGATAGTTCTGGTGATGTTTTCTATATACTGTTTATATATAGAGTTGCTGGATGTGAAGAATTATTTTATCTATGGTGATCTTGATGAAGATATCATTATTCTCCAACTAAAATTCATTATAAAAGAATAAAAATGGAACTGGGTTAGAGGGTTGAAAAAATCTATATACGGTCTAAAGAATGCAATAGAGAACCCCATTTTCTTAGGCCTCCTCTCGTCTCCCAGAGATGTAACTCTTCTTACTGTTTCTAAGTCCCTCCTTAGTGGCATTGGTTCTCTACCTCTTCTCCTACTTCATCGTCTTTCCTCCTTTTTTATTTTATTCTTCATTTTCATGTTTTCCTTCTTCTTAGTGGTTCTTTCATTCTTTAGTTTTCTTCTTCTCTAATCCAGTACTCACTTCCATGGGTTTTCATCTGTGGATATTTCAGTCTTCCCATTAAAGGTTGTTTACTATGGATTACCTTAATCGCTCAAACCCTACTCATACCTCACATTCTTCTATGCCTATCCTTTTTGGAAATAGGGTGATGGTCACATAGAGGCTTTTGGTAATGTAGCTTGATGATCAATGGGGTACCATGAGCTACCATAGATGCATTTCTTTTATTTTGAAAACTATTGATTTTCAGCTTCATCAGCAATATTGATGTTCAGATCCCTCCACTTCTAAAATCCCTATATTGACCTCATGTTCCTATGTACTTCTCCTGATCATATCTATAGTGGTGGTAAGTATATTGTTTTTCGTATGTCTGGTCCGGTGGACGTCGGTGCATAAGGCATGACATGAGTCTGTATTATATTGGGAATATAGTTATTGGTTTGAGAGATCTATTAGGTTTTTTTTCTTTTAAGCTATGAGTGAACGTTTTTTTGTGGTTTTATACAAGATAATGATACATTTAATGATCGGTTAATGAATTTTTCAATTTTTGTATCTGGTTTTAATGATTATTATTTCTAGTATGGTGATGGATTTCAACATTAACTATACTGATGAGGGTGAAGTGACGATGTTGTGGGTGTTTTCTATAATGGATGTTGTGGTGGCATGATATCTAGTGGGTTTCTCACTGATGATATGGTGTCATCAAGGATCACAGATCATGGAACATCGCAACTTTAGGATTCATGAACCATAGTTATAGGATGAATGTTTATTTTCCATTTTAAAATTACAATTTGGATGGTGGTTTATTTGTATCAGGATTTTGAATTTTGAAATATGGGAATTGGATGGTTTTAATTTCATTGAATGTGAGGCTACCACTTAACCATAAAATGGATTTTGAAAATAACAAAAAAAATCAATTTGGGGGAGGATTCTAAAGCATGAACCATTCTATTGGTATAAGAGATTTGATTCCTATATCATGATCCTTGGATAAAACATACTTTATTTAAATCCTTTAGAATGTTTAGCGGTTTTTATGGTAATGTTTAATCACTCATATGTTATATGTGGATGAAATGTTGGTTGTAGTCCCCAGCAATGATTAGATCCAAGATATGAGGGTATAGTTGTCTAGAGAGTTTGATATGAAGGACTTGGGATCAAAAAAAGATTCTTGGGATGTATATTTATTGAGATAAAAATAATGAAAATATTTGGATATCATAGATTAATTACATACAAAAATCCTTGAATAGATTGAACATGCAAGGGTGTAATCTAGTTTCCACCCAACATCCTTTTAATTTCATGTTATCCTCGATGATGAGTACTAGCAGTGAAGAAAATAGGATGGAGATTTATCAAGTATTGTATGCATCTATAGTGGGTAGTTTTATTATCTGTATGGTTTTTACTAGACCAGACATTTCACATGTAGTGGAAGAAGTTATTCATTACAAAGATAAACTTGGATGGGAACATTAGATCATAGTGAAGATGACACTGAGATATATCATGGAGACCACAAATTCAACATTATGTTATGTAGGATTATATTTTACTATTAGAGGGTATGTTGATTCAAATTTTTAATTGATTCTGACTAGAATAAATCCACTACTAGTTATGTGTTTACTCTTATAAAATGGGATTTGATATGGATTTAAAAGTTACAGTCAGTTTTGGTGTTATCCAAAATGGATGCATAGTATATGGTAGCTACACATGTGTGAAAATAGGAGATTTGGATGAGATTATTTTTGGAGGTTCTTAAGAACAAATATGATTAGATTACATTGTTTTTTAATAGTCATAGCGCTTGTCACATTATAAGGAATCTATATTTTCATTCCAGGATAAAGCACATTAGGGTAAAATATCACTTTATTCGAGAAGTGGTAGTGGATGGAATTGTGGACATGCATAAAATTCACACAAATGAAAATCTGGAAGATTTTGTGATAAAGGCAGTGGACTTTGATAAGTTCAAATGGTGAAGATACTAAAGTGGCCTTGTAAAGACATGGGTATCATTCTTTTTTAGATTGAAAGGATGTGTGGATATGTGACTGATTCTCAATCAATCTTTAAGTGGGAGATATTGTCAGAATCATTTTTCTATAGATAGTAGATGCCCCAATTCTTCCAGGGGGAAGTAAGGTCGTCGAATGGGTAGGAGTATGTTGTGTAACAACTCGATATTTTTTTAAATATATTTTTTCAAATTAATTTAATCTTTTTTATATTTTGAAATTTCATGCAACACTAAATATAGTTTTTTTATATCAAATCACTATGTTTGGATTTCGTTATACTCAAAACCAGGTTATTGTTTTTCTAAAGACAATCAATTGATTATATTGTGCTACAAGCAACCCCATGTTTATATTTAGTTAGACACAATGACAAGTTTCTTTGATATCTTTCATTACACACAAGGCCCAGTTTTACTGAACTAAAATATACCATTAACATTATTATTAAAATATTAATATATCTACCACTTAGTTGTTGGAATAGAAGTATTGAATAATATTAAATAAATTGTGAAAGTATTATTTATACATGTTTGTAAAATGAGTCCTTTGGTTTTTAATAAATATAAGTGAATGAAATTAATATTTGAAAATAACGAAATTAATTTTCAAAGAAAAATATTTTTTTAAGTACAAACAAAATATTATTTCAATAAATTAAACAAACCACATTTGATTAATGTTTTAAATAAAATATATATCTTATATACTCTATAAAATATATTTTTTATATCCATACAATATATTTGGTAGGTGTTATATAAGAATAAATCCAATTTTATAAATAAAAATAGGTAATTTTAAAAATGAAAACTTACCACCTTTTCATGGGGATCCATTATAAATATTTTTTTTGAAATATTTATAATTTTTATTTGAAAAAATAAAATTCATGTTTTAATGAGGGTAATCAAAATTTACTTTGGGTGAGTTTTTTGTATTTTTCAGAGAAGTTTAATTTTTTTATGAATAGTGAAGGAATGCAGAATTTTAATTAAAAACTACCTTTCCATCTAAATAATTTATATATTAATATAAAATTTTTAATTTGTTTTATAGTTTAATTATATAAATTTTAAATTAATTAGTCCAATTTAGTTCATTTTATTAAATTTCACATTGAAATTGGATATAAAAACATTTTAAACATTTGAACAATTTTACTTTAAAACCCCACATTCTTGTCCCATATGCGGGATTAAGTTTAAATTAATTTCTGAAAATTCTATGTTTGTAATTTTTTAAAAAATGGATTCCATATTTTAAATAATAATAATTTCTATTTATTATATGGTCAAATTAGTATTTGACCAAAAATATTAGCGAAAGTGATTAAAATTAATTACAATGATGAAGAGAAAAATTAGTTTAAGAAAGGACTATTCCCTAAACATAAGGCCCAAAATGACCTATAAACTTGTAAAAAATCATTTTATGTTCATATTTAGAGAATATCACCCAATTTATCATATATTGGTGTCATTATTAGAGACACTCTATATGGTAAAATGGGGGTGGAATTCCCTTTTAGAAAAATTACAATAATGCCACTCCTCCTCTACTATAAAAACACACTCACTCCTACCACTTATTGACACATATCCATCCATTTGGATCACCAAAATTATGATCAAATAATATCACAAAAATCCCTACCTTAATCATATAATACCCCCTTTTTGAAGAAATCCATCCAATGGAGCCCTTTGGTGCAAACCAGGAGGAGGTACTTGAAAAAGAGGTAAGATCCTTCTTCAAGATCCTTTGTATTATTTTAATTATCCAATCCCTAAACTCTTCTTATTACATTCATATATAATAGACTCAGTATAAAAAATATACTAATATTTTGTTAAGGGTTTCACCTACACATACACACACTTCCATCTAATAGGTAATAAATTTTCAATTATTGTGTACGGCGAACTACAGCCCCACAAAGTGATGTTGTTTATTTTACCATTACAATATATAATGGGTGGGAATTATGATATAAACTCTGTTTTTATATCATATATATATGATATTTATGATGTATTTATGATTTTTTAATTTTTATATGAATCATACAATCACGTTTCCATTTTAAAAAAACGATAACTTCATTTTTGGACATGTGAACTACTACCTCCTCAAAGCGATGTGATTCAATCACACTTCACATGGAATGTATTAAGGGTGGGTTTATTTAATCTAAATGATACATATGACATAATAATTCTATTTAAATTATATTATATATATTCATATATTTTATTTAATATATTTATTTCAATACGATACTAAAACAAAAACAATGTTCTTCTGTACATACAACCTACTGTCTCCATGAACGATGTATTCCATTTCATATTTATATATTTTATTGATTACTAAAAATACATATATATTGAATATATATAATTTTTATATCATGTTTTAAATTTTTTTATATAAATAAATCATGATATAATTTTGTGAATCAATAATAACAATCCAAAACATATACAATTACCAAAGCATATATTACCTGAAATGTAACATTAACGTTGAGTTATCAGTAAACAGGTAACATAATTTTATAAGGAAATAATATATAGTATAATATATATTAATATGATTCAGTGGTATATTTATAACAAAATTATACCTTTTATAAAATAGTTATGAACGTGTATTCATAATTTCAAGACTTAAGGTAAGAGTTTTATCATCTCATTTTTTATATATGTGAGATACATGCCTTATTCAACACTCATTTATTTTGAGTGGTTTATATACTGACCCTGAATGTATTATATGATTACTATACATAAATTTATGTTTATTTATATATCCATTTTATGATATTTCCTTAATTGGGTCAATGGTTCAATAGTTACTAAATCTGTAATGTAATTTTTGTCTCAAGCAGCCTTCTCTAAGACACATATCATTTTATGAACCTATATTTTTCTATGGTGTGTATTAACATACATTTGACATTTTATATCATGAATATTATTATCCAATAATAGTTATTACTATATTTAATTTTATTATCTCATGTATAGTATGGTTCAAATTTTCCAAAGTGATATTTGTTTATTCCTATAATATCATCATTTCTAGGGACTGTTTACGATTATGCTTCCATTGGTGAAATATTATTATCAATATCTCAACAAAACACATTAAATTTCTTATAATATTTTTATAAATGATATATTAATGTATTGTTAAAAATTTTCCACAAATTAGATTTTAATATAATTAAGAAATTGTTTTTAAGAAAATCTGAATTTATTTCAACTTTCTCTTAGAAATCTATGTTATTTCAAAACCGTTTTTTCTATAAATGTTTTCAAAAATTTTTTAATATTATACTATTATGTTTATAGAATATTTTTATCCATAATTTAACTTTAAAAAAATTATTTTAAAAGGAAAATTCTATTATTTTTTCGATCAAGTCACTTTTTTAAAATTTTATGTTACAAAAGGAATGTTTGGCATGTACAAACCTACCCGATGTCATGACTATCATTTCCTTGAAAAATTATTTGAGGATTAAAAATTTATTTTTAAAGAAAAGTTTTTTACTAATATTCTGTAAATTTTTGGAATTAAAATTGTTTTTCAAATATAATGGTTTTTAAAAAAATTATGTTAAAAATGTGTTTTAAATGATTTTCAAAGCTTCCTTTCTATTTTTTTCAAAATGTTATTTCCAAATATATGGATTTAAATGATTTAATGTATTCTTTATATTTTTTCAAATAAATTTTCAATAAAATTTTTTCAAAAATAATTTCAATCCATCTTTATTTTTTTCAATGTGTTCTCAAAGAAAATGGTTTTCAAAATATATTATTTTTTGAAAAGAATTTTTCAAAGTGTAAAATGTATTTTCCCCCAGATATGTTTTAAATGAAATTATAAATCCCTATTTATAAGAAATTTATTTTTGAAATGAATTTATGAAAATTATTTTCAATGAAATGATATTTTCCATACGAAATATTCCATTTGAGCTTTCAAAATTCTTATCCATCTATAATGACATAAATTGTTATAGTTTATTAATACCATTAATATTTATTATAGAATGGTTTATTTCTTGATATAATGATGTTTATTATAACCATTTCTATTCAACTATATATATGATTTATAGACCTTCTACTTTTCATGGGTTATGATT
Source organism: Viscum album (assembly GCA_963277665.1). Taxonomy (NCBI): domain Eukaryota; kingdom Viridiplantae; phylum Streptophyta; class Magnoliopsida; order Santalales; family Viscaceae; genus Viscum; species Viscum album. The sequence continues at coordinate 710,675,505 of OY728159.1, forward strand.
TAATTATATAATTATGAAACTTATCTCTTTCCTATAGGTTATGATGTAACAAAACATTAATGATACCAATTTCATTTCATGGGTCATGATATGATGAATTTTTTGTTATCATGTGAAACATGCATATAAAATTTCATTAAGTGATAGGTTGGACCCATATCTCTTTGCAATTCATTGGGAAATGATAAATGTTTTATAAGCTAAAGAGGATACATGGGAGGGCATCCCAAGCCCAAAATAAGAGGTAATTTCAAGCCTAAAAAAATAGGGATTCATAAGCCTAAAATAAGAGGATGCATCAGAGGGAATACCAACTCTGAATCAAGAGGGAATATTAAGCCCAAAAAAAAGAGGGTACACGATAGGGGATCTCAATCCCAAAAAAATAGGGAATCTTACTCCTGAAACAAGAGGGTGGAGGGGAAGGCATCCTAATCCCAAAATAAATAGGGTACATAGGTGGAAATCCCAATCCCAAAAAAGGTACATGGGTTATTATACCAAGCCTAACATGTTATGAATTTCTTGGTAGGTAGCCTTGACATAGGATTTTCTATGATTTTTTGTATGACACAAATTCCAGGTCTTATTCCTATGTTATGTTGTCATGGATTATGATCCTAATTCCCTTATGATTCATGTCTTATTAACTACCAATATTTATTCCATGATTCATGATTATGATATTTTTTAAGAGGGGTGTGATCCTCTAATATTTTGATCATGTTCTAATACCCTTACGCTCATGTATATCTTTTTTGTTTACCCTTATTGATCTTTTGAGTTCACTCCTTTCTTTTGTTTCCATTCCCCATGTTGTGAAGAAATGTTTTAAATAGAATTAATGAATGGGAAGATATTGGTGGGAAAAATTTATGATATGTCACTAGGTTAGAAGATTTTGTTCCATGTTTCAAAGTAAACTAAACTGTTATATTCCTCAATTTTTTACTTTTTAAATTTATGGAATATTATTCTAAAATGATGTAATATCCATGTATATTGAGCCTATATTTATATTGTTCATATAAAAGGAATTTTTTATTTATCCTTTGGAAACTATAATGAGAAAACCATAGTGAAATCCCTAAGGTTATTTCTATGGGTACGTCTAGGGATGTATCTATGTTTATTCCTATAGAGTCATAGATTTTAAATAAGGAATCATAATATAGACATCATATAAGTGTTTTTTTATAATTATATGGTTTTATGCTATGATAATCGTTTCTCACATGATGATTTAATTTTTTATTAAATGGTGGGAACCAAAATGAACAATGTTAACTTAGAATGTAAATGAAAATATTCTGATGAGTAGTCAAATGGGATGGTCACTAGAGTGAAGGATATAGTGACCATGCCTAGTTAGTTTTCACGGGACATGATTAACAATAAGTACCTTAACCAACAATTAGAGTCACCAAAGAAGATAATTTAGGATTTTATTTTGAGTTTGGTTAATGAGGACCATATGAGAAAGAAGAATCAGCTTCTTTTGTGTCAAGAATGTGGAAATAATCACCCAATTGAATGTCTTAATGGAACAATAAGATGTTCTAACTATGTTAAATAAGGACACAAAGAATGTAACTATATATTAGAAATGAAAGTTTTGGTTAACACATTTTATGGGTATATTATCCTCCCTAATACATCATTGTAGGTTAAATTCTTTATGTATATAATGAATGGTCATTATGAAAATTGATGTCCGAAGTGGAAAACTCATTAAGAGAATAAGCATGGTGGTATGAGTAATGGTTATATTGCTACATATGATGATAATATAGGTGAAATATGAAAGGAAACATGTATAAGTAATAGGATTTTGTGGCATAATTTAAGTATTAATGATGAAGTGGAATAATCCAAATTTTAATGTATTTGGATTCAATAATTATGTTATATGAATATTGAAATATATATAGATTATTTAGTTTATGTTTTTTTCTAATTATTTACATAAATACATTGAAATGTTATAAAGATATGCTGGACATGAATAAGTAAATTGGATGGTTCTGATTACCTTGGATAAAATTATGGATTGGTTGACAAGTGTTTTATGCTATCACTGATTTAGTTTACAACATTTTTGGATTTAATGAATATATAGAATAAAATTTGTAATAGGGAAATATTCATGTTTTCCATAATAATTTGTGTTAATATAGGTTATTAACATGTTTTAGGAGAATACAAAATAAAGGTATTAACATGTTCTGTATGAGACAACCAAGAGTTATTTTATAATAGATGGGGGATCAATTCTAAATAGTTTTACAAAAAAATTTTGACTTTATTTCTACTATTTTGGATCATTATATTTCTAAAAGGCTATAAGGCTGAACATTTCTGGAAAGATTTACGTTAAAATTATGGTGAGGATTTAGAGATTAAAGTATTAACTCTCAATATAAGTATTTAGGCATGTTTTAAAACTTGTGATAACCTTTTTATAGTGATAACGATAGATGGAATGACATAACATTATATGTATGGATATCATAATCTCTTAAAGCTTCAGAAATGAAAATTCACCTTCATTTATTATAGTAATAGTTGAAGTGGAATTTGATCAAGTAAAAACAAGGGGGAAGGTTGTACTGAAATCATGTAATTATATAATTTCAGTAAAATTATTCAACTTTATGAAAAGAGTCTAGAAATAAATTTTTTTCAACATTCATCATTATTTTTGATATCAACAAATTTTTTCAACCCTTTTTGGGTTATGTGTTTGTGATTTTTAACTGTCACTTTACTATGTTCTCTATCACTCTCCATCAAGAACATAATAGAAAGATTTATCTTCAATGTCCATGATTTCCCATTCCACATATGTTCTCCCTTGTGAAAACATAGTTATGAGTTATCTTGGGTAACCATCATGTTTCCAACATTCCCATTTTAAAGGAAGTATTGGTATTCATTTCTATAATGTGGGCTTCCATGAATGGAACATTCAATTAGTAAAATCTTAACAAACCATAAGAATTTCAAGGTAGAAATTCATTTTAAGGGGGTATAATGTCACACCATGAGATTTTGTGAAATTTTTATTCGAAATCAATTAAATAATTTTGATATTTTTTATTTCACGCAACACTAAATATAGTTTTATATATAAAAGCACTAAGTTTGTATTATATTGTAGACAAAACCATGTTATTCTTGCGCTATACACAATACATAGATTAACTTTTTGTATACAGAAAAATATATTTGGATTGAGCTATACACAATGTGGAGTTCCTTAGATATCTTTCATAACACACAAGGCTGATTTTTACTGAAAAATAATATAATATTAATATTATTATTAAAATATTAATATAGTTATCCCCTATAAAATGGAATATAATGAATAAGATTAAATAAATTACAAAAAATATTATTTACACATGAATATAAAATTAATACTTTGGTTATAAATTAGTATAAGTGAATTAAAGAAATATTTGTAAATTAAGATATTAATTTTCAAAGAAAACTGTTTTTCTATGTATAAACACCATTTTTCCAAGATAAATTAAACAACCCACTTTTGATAATTGTGTTCAATTAAAATAATATAATATATATTAAGTAAATATTTTTGATACTCATCAAACATATTTGATATGTATAAGATAAGAATAAATCTATTCTTATGAATAAAAAGACGTATTTTTTCTAAAAGGTAATTTTACCACCTTAAAATGGATAACCCATTTTCTATTTTATTTTTGACAATTTTATAATTTTAATTTGACAAAATAAACAGCAGTTTTTAAATTTGGACATCAAAATTTTATTTGGGTGAATTTTTTGTATTTTTCATAGAAGTTTCATATTTTGATTAATAGTGAAAGAAGGCTGAATTTTACTTCAAAACATCATGTTTATCGAAATAATATATATCGTCAAATTATATTTTGAATTGGTTTTAAAATTTAATTAGATAAATTTTATATAAATTAATCCAATTTAGGACATTTTAATCAATTTCACATTGAAATTTGATATGGAAACATTGCAAACTTTTGAGCTCTATTACTTTATAAACCTACTTTGTCATCCCATTTAAGGGATTAAATTAAAATTAATTTCTTCCACTTATGTTATTGGAATTTGAAAAAATTTATTCCACATTTTTAATAAAAATAATCTCAAATTTTTAATAATTTCAAATTATTTCCTTACCAAAACAATAGTGAAAGTGAATAAAATTAATTACAACTACTAAGAAAAAAGTTAGCTTAATAAAGGACACATACCTATATTTAAAGACAAAATTGACCTAGAAAATTTTCTAATGTTATTTGGATATTCATATTTCGACACTATTCTCCCTTTTATAAAATGAGGGAAATTATTTGTGCAACTTTTCATGGAAAAATTTAGTGTGGATTTTCATTTTAAAAAATTGACCAGAATACCTCTCCTCCTCCACTATAAAAAGGCACTCAAAGCACCCCCTTATTAACTCCTATAAAAACATTTTTATCAACCAAAATATGCTCAACAAATCTCAAAAAAATAACTAAATTACTCCTTTTAATAATTTATTTTTGAATAAATCCATCAAATGAATCCCTTTGGTGTAAACCAAGAGCAGTTTCCCAAAGAAGAGGTAACATCCCTCCTCATGCTCATTTGTATTATTATCATTATCCATCCTCTAAAATATTATTATTCCATAATTATATAATAAAATCAGTATCCTAAATGTACATATATTTTATTATTCTATGGTTTCTACCTAAAATTATAGACACTTCCATCAAATGGGTAATCAACTTACCGTTCTTCTGTACAGTGAACTACCACCTCACAAAATAATGTTGTTCGTTTTTTACTTTACCTCCTCTCATGGTTAGGAATAATTATGTAAACTATATATTTAAATTATATATATATATGATATTTATGGTTTATTAATAATTATGTATTTATTAATTTACCATCATTATTTTCATTTTTTTTAGATATTATAATTTCATTTGTGGACATATGGACTATTGCCTCCTTAAAGTGTTGTTATTCATTTACGCATTACATGGAATGTATTAAGTACGGTTTTAGTGAAATAATTTTATAATTTTGACATAATAATTCTAGTATAATTATAATATATATATATATATATATATATATATATGTTTTCCCTTTCTATATGATATCAAAACAGAAACAATGTTCATGCATACGTACGACCTATTGTATCCATAAAGGGTGTCTTCTATTTTATATATATATTTTTTTATTATAAATAAATATATATATAATATATGATATATATATAATTTTTTATTTTCATTAAATACGAAAATAATTATCTAAATAAGAGAATGAACAATAACAATCCAAAACATATACGAAAAACAAAGAAGATATTATCTGAGGAATAACATTAATTTTGAGTTGTTGATAGATGGGTAATATAATGTCATAAAAAATATATGGTCTTATATTTAATAAATTTTTTATATTTATAATAAACATATAATTTTTATACAGAAGTTTTGAACTTGTACGATGAAAGTCAAGACTTAAGGTAAGGGTTTTCTCATCTCACTTTTTATATCTGTGAGATATGTGCCTTATTCACCACTAATTTGTTTTTATAGTTCATATATTACCCATTAATATATTAAATGATTATTATACTTAAATTAATGGTAATTTACATATTTTATATGATTTATTTTTCAAAATATACTAAATTGGTTATGTAATTTTTGTCTCAAGTTTCCTTCTTTGAGATACATGTCATGTCATCCACATATATTTTTTTATGGGGTGTATATATTACCCTTTGAAATGTTTTATCATGAAAATATTTAATTCATGATATTTTAAGCTTCATGTAATGCTATTATTTAATTTATATTAAGGTTCCAATTAAACAAAATTGTAACAATTTATTGTTATAATCTCATCATATCATGGGATTGTTTGAGATTATTCTTCCATTGATGAAATATTTGATCCATATCTCAAAAAAACACATTACTTTTATTCTTATATGGTCATTCATGATATATTCATTTATTATTACCATTTTAAACTCTTTATTACTTAATATAATTGATAATGTGTTTTTATTAAAATATGATTTATTTCTCTTTTAGTCAGAAATCTGTATTATATCAAAACCATCTTTTATAAAAATGTTTTAAAACATATTTTACTATAATTATATGATGTTTAAAGTAAAATTTTACCTATTTATTATCTTATTAAAAAAACATTTTTAAATCTAATTCTCTTTTCAGTTTTTGATCAAGTCACTTTTCTAAACATTTAAGGTGCCAAAGTAATGTTCGACATACATGGACTTACCCAGAGTCATGACTGTCATTTCCTTGAATATTACTTTGTAAGTTTAAAAGGTTATTTTTAATGAAAATGGTTTCCAAATATTATTAAAATTTACTAAATTTAAATTTATATTGATGAAATATGTTTTCTAAAAAATGATATTAAAAATGTTTTAAATTATATTCAAGTATTCATATATATGTTTTCAAAAGTTTATTTTCAATGAAAACGATTTTAATGATTTAAATACTTATTTATAAGATTCTAAATAAATATTATTGAAAAGGGTTTCAAATATTATTTCAACACTTATTTGTAATTTTTCAAGGTGTTTTTAAGTAAATGTCTTTTTCAAAATGATTTTTGTTTTGAAAAGTTTTAATCAAAGAGGAAAATAATTTTTTTTTCAAGAAATGTTTTAAACTAAATTGTAAATCCTTATTTATAGAAAATGGATTTTTCAAATTGTTTTATGAAAAGGATATTTTTATTATGAGATTTTCCATGTGATATTTTAAAATCCTTATCCATCTAGGATGATATACTTTGTTGTATTTTATGAATAATTTTCAAATTTTTTCTTGAATGGTTATTGTTTTGATAGAATGATGTTTATGATAACCAATTATATTTAAATGGTTATATTCTTTTGAAACCTGCTTCTTTTCCTATGTTATTCTTTGGTTAAATTATTATGAAACCTATCTATTATTCATTGGTTATGTGGTGATGAAATATTAGTGATACCCATTTTATTTGATGGGTTATAATATGATAAATGGTTTCTTATCTCAAATCAAAAGGATGTATTATATCATTATGTGATGGGTTCGACCTATATCTCCATCAAATGAATTGGGTAATAATAAATGTTTTATGAGATCAATATGGTACACAATAGGAAATCCCAATCCCAAAAAAAGAGGAAATATTAATAACAAAATAAGTGGATACACGGGAGGGCATCCCAAACCCTAAATAAAAGGATATCTTAACACCAAAATAAGATTATATATGGGAGGTCATCTCAATCGCAAAATAAGATGGCATAGAAGATTTCATCATATTCCCTAAATAAGACAACACACGATATGGCATCCCAAGTTCAAAACAAATACATGAGTTATTAGACCAAGCCTAAAATGTTTTGAATATATTTGTAGGTAACCTTGACATAAGATATTCTATGCTAATGTAAATTCCAAAAATTCCATGACTTATTCATATTTTATGATTTTATCGATTACACTTATGATTCCATTAAGATTCATGTCTTATGAAAAACAAATCCTTGTGTCATTATTCATTTTTATGATATTTGTTATAAATGATACGTTCTTTTAATGTTTTTATCATGTTCTCATACCCTTATACTCATGTTTATCTCTCTTATATACCCTTATAAAGTATATGAGATCAACCCTTTCTTATGTTTACATTTCCCTCTTTATGAAGAAATGTTTTAGGTAAAAGATCTAAATATTATGATATTTTTTTGAGACATTTAATATATTTTACCAAATTAAAATATTTTGTTTCAATATTCCAAGAACACTAAACTTTTATGGTCCTAAAGCAATTAATTTTGTAATTTTCGGAATTTTCATCAAATATGTTGTAACATGTAACGTCCTAGTTCTGGAAGCCACCCAGAGTCGCCTCGTACCCAGTTCGTCACATGGCCTCAAGATCATTTACCCAAATGCCCGAGGTTGTTGACTAGAAGTGAGGGCATTGGGTGTGATAGTGGGGAAACTTCTCTCTCAAAGGCAAAGTACACAGCGGAAGAAAAACAAATAGACAACAACAGAAAAAGTAACCATCCATACAAGAGTAAATGATAAACATCAAAAGACTAATAGTAAAAAACTAAATCACACACACATGTTGTTGGTCGGAGTGGGCACTCAAGAGCGGGGTGAATTGAGTTCCAATTAAAATTTCTGTTAAAATATTGTCTATTTAAAATCCCCCAATCTATAAAACAAGTTAAACTGTAGTGAATTTATACAGATTGTAAATGTTCACTTAGCTTCTCAAAGATTGATTAGGTCTCAGTTAATTTAACCATAAGGTAAAACTAAATTTTGAAGCTAACCTATTGATTTGTAATAAGTGTAAACACTTCCTAATTTAACTATCAAAGTAACTTCAAAATAGTTTTGTATTTCAAAGTAATAGAAACGGAATAAATAAGATATATGTAGTATACTTTAAATCTAAATTAAATATGCATAGCAGATATAACAAGTGGTTCAGTCTCGAGCCGAGACTTATTCCTCTCAAATTTATATAAATTTGATCCACACCCTGGATCGAGGTTAACAACAGTTTACAAAACTGTCCAGGCCATGTAGGGACCTCTACCACTGCTCTTCGTGGGAAACAAAGCAAAGACTCGGCCACACAGGGACCTCTTCCACAGTTGACATGGGTAAACAAGAGTTAACAAATTTGAAGTTATGATTTTGATATACACCAGTTCAGTACAAAAGACAGTGTGTGTATAAGAAAAACAGAGTACACCACACTACTTGAAAATTAATAAATAAATCACGTAGAGAACAAATATGAGAGTTTATAAAGCTCTACTGATTATCAATGTAGTTCTGGACTTTTTAGATTCAGCAAGAATTCTTCTGAGTCCTTCTCTGGTTTTTCTTTTGGAAAACAGAGTGTCATAGTTCAGCTTGTCTTCTTCAGGAGTGAATGATGTTCTCTTGACATCAGTTCCTCCAGTAGTGTAAGATTGCATGTGTTGGAACTTCTTTGAGGATCCTTCAATATCATCTTCACAGTTGTGCTCAGGATCATTCTTCTATTCAGTACAGAGCTCGCGTGTATTGTAGTATGTGTGTCGAGACATGTCGAGCGTGAGTGTATGCTTTACTACAGCTCAATCTTCTTTATATTCTGTGGGTTCTAGCAATAGGAATTAATCCCTTTCCATAAGTATGAGGTACGATTTCCTGACATGCCAAAAACTAACATTAAACAACATTAATTGCATTAAAAACAAAAAATATGACCGTTAGCATTATTTAAATAATATTGATAGAATGTTAAGAAACTGTGTCACAGTGATTATGTAAATAGTGTCTTCTTCATGGTATGAGATTCACGGTATGTGGTTCACATTGTCTCCATGTCACGGTGTGTAGCTCACGGTGTCGGGGTCACGGTTTGTCCTTCACGGTTTATCCTTCACATTGTGTCCTTCACGGTGTATCATTCACGGTGTGTCCTTCACGGTGTGTCCTTCACGGTGAGTCCTTCACGGTGTGTCCTTCATGGTGTGTCCGGGTCACGGTGAGTCCTTCACAGTGTCTGGGTCATGTTGAGTCCTTACATAGACAAATATCTGTATTTGGACTTAGATAGTCATATGCAGAATATGGATTAAGGTTAATCATTAGAGTGTAAGAGAATGTGAATCATAAATATAAAGGCTTTATAAAATATGTGGGATTTATGATCATGCATGAGACGTTTAAATAATAAAGAGAATAATTAACATTCATAATATTAAAACATGATGCGTAGATATTATTGAGATTGAAGATAATTATAATGATGTGCAATAAAGATTGAGACTAATTAACAGGAATAGGATTTGTGATCATTAAAACATGATTAACACATGATGAGTCCAACAATCTCCCCCTTTTTGATGATCAGAAATCAGATATAGGAAGAATATAAAGGAAATGGAACATAAAATAAACTAGCATATTAGAATATGTTATACTTGGAGTTTTCTCCCCCTTTTGTACTTGGAGTTTTCTCCCCCTTTTGTACTTGGAGTTTTCTCCCCCATTTTTACTTGGAGTTTTCTCCCCATTTTGGGATTATCCAAAATTAGAGAAAATGAAATGAAACACGGAATTTGGCATTAAATAAAGGATTCATAATACAAGAAAACATGAAGCAACAAAAGACATCCCATCAAAAAAGAAAAACAGTCCTCATACTCTTCAGGGATCCACTTTGTCCTTGCCTTTATCAGCAGCAGGAGCTGGTGCTGAAGTAGAAGAAGGCAGAGATGTGGTAGACAACAAGGGTAAGGGTAGACCTTCAAAAACAGATGGAGCCAAAGTAGGAGCAGTAGAAGATCTAGTCATTGGGTGGTCAAGAATGACTGGACGGATCTGAGAAAGAGCTTGACTAACTGTCATGGCAGTGGAGGCTAAGGTAGGTAAACCATGTCTAAGGGGTGCAGCAGCTGGAGAAACTATAGCAGTGCTCTGCACACGAAGATACGGCTTAAAAAGATTGATGAATTCAGCAATGATTTCACCACCATATTGCATAGCCTTTTCATAATAATATTTATTTTCCAGAAATATGTCCAACAATCTGGTGAACTCTGTATGTTTCTGAACATGAGCCTTAAATGCTTGATTCACCGGAGGTATTCTCAAATTTTCCACAAGATATCTAAAGTGATCTGTCATATCACTTTTAGAGAAAATCAGGGAGAGATACAAATCAATTTTCATGGTGATCTCTTGTTGAGCATCATTTGATATCTTAGAATGAATTCTAACCAAGTCCAATACTTTATCACTGTTCTTAATCACTTCTGACAAAGAAGACAGATCCAAGCCACTGGAGGCATTCTGACATTCTTCCTTGATTATGGATCTCAGCATAGAATCATCCAAAGAAGGTGTGGATGACTGACCAGAATTAGGTGAAGCCTTGATAGCTTCAGTTAGAACTTTGAGCTGTTTCAGAACTTTTTGCAGGCATCCAGAGTATTCATCTGTAAGCTTATTCAGATTTTCCACAAGCTCTCTCATGCGTTCCAGCATCCTGGTGTGCCTTTTTCCAATATTTTCATCAAAATAAAGTAGGTATGGATGAACTTGAGACACAATCTCCATATCAAAGAGGGAATCATATGGCTCAGGAGAAGCAGCAACAGGTACAGGAGCAGAAACAGAAGTAGTCTCTGATCTCAAAGATAACTCATTCTGCAAACTTGCTACCGTACTTTTCATATTCGCAACATCATCACTCAGCAGCTTATTCTCAACTCTGACTTCATGAATTTCTCGGATCGTCATTGGTTTAATATTCAAGATAATATTTTCCAAGATAATTGATGCAACTTCTTGACTTAACTGAGTCACTGGGTGAGGTTGAGTGGAGATAATTTTCTCAACTCCAGCTAACAATGTCTCTCCAAAAAAATTCAGATCATCTTTGGTCACAAAGTAGTGATGCTCATGTAAGGGTGCAGGCAAAGGTAGAGGTTCAAATTCTGGTTGAGGTTCAGAATCATCTTCATATTCTGATTCTGATTCGGATTGAGGTTGGGGTTCTGGTTCAGGTTCTGAACGAGCTAAGGATTTCAGAAGAAATAGATAAGAAAGATCCATTCCAGTTTCAGTCACTTGTTGTGACTCATTCACATTATAAAATACTGGGAACTCATACTGAGAGTACATAGAAAAAGTGATAGAAGGTTGAGAAGCTTCAGCAGATCCAGCTTCCACACTATCAAGGTTTTGAGGTTCCTCCCCATCAACTTGTGCTTCCCTTCCAGATTCTTGAGGTTCAAGAATATGGACAAGATCCACAGGGTCATCCCTAATCTCTTCAGCAAACTCTTGCCTTGCCTACTGAAAGGCAATTTCCATCCTCTCTTCAGAAGAGGGAATAGTATCAGGAACCGACTGTTCCACTAGTTGAGCTTCTAGACTTGCTTCTTTCTCAATAGAAATATCCTCTTCAACAGGATCTGCCTCTAAGGTTGCTTCCAGTTTCGAATCAGGAAAAACCAATTTCCTTGCAGCATTAAGATGAGCTTCTGGATTTACATCCGCACTAGAAGTAGGAGATTCCTTTTCTCTCAAACTAACACCAACTTCCTCCACTTTAGGTGTTTCAGTAGGGACAACAGTCCTTTCTTTTTCAACAGGAGTTTATTCCATTTGAGGCCTTCTAGCTTCTTCTCTAAGAGACACTTCAGTTGTTACTTCCTCTTCTTCATCTTCTTCTGAATACTCAGCCACTTCATCTGGTTCCAAACCAGGATCAAATAGATATTTAGGCCTTCTTGGATAGTCAAAAGGATTAAACCTTTTATACAGTTGATCATTATCCTCATCCCACTGCTTCTTCCAGGGGTTCCAGCTAATCTTTATCCTTCTGATGATAGGCAAGGATAGGCAGTAATCAAGGTCCACTAATTTTTCTTCATTCGGTCCAACCATCCCTTTTACAACTAACATGGATAAAATCACCCTTTAATAAAATAGGGAGGTTTATTCGGAAGTGACATTGATCAGTTCACAAATATGGTTTATAACATACTTTCAAAGATTGATCTGATGTCCATTCTTCAACAGGTGGATCCGGAACACTTCCTGATACTTCATCACAGCAAAGTATCCTTTTCTTGGACTAACCAAATTCCAAACAAACTTGAACAGGAGTCTTGTCTCCCCATCTAGTTCAGTAGCTATGGCCCTTCGCTTGGTGCCATTTCTAGTCAGGTTCTCCAAAGCATTTTCTAGGTCAAAGATATCAGTTGTTGGAGGAGGGTCTCTCTGGTAATCTTCACGAAATCCTTAATGGGGAATTCTTAGGCATGCAACCCACAGCCTTGAAGAGAAATAGCACTTCTGACTATCGATCCAGCTGGACGCCATAATGCTTTCTCCAAAATCAAAAGAGAATTTCACATACTGATAGAATTGAGATACATGCCTTGGGTAAATTGTTCTATTCTGTCCAGTGAACCATTCAAGAAATCCTTGTTCTCTTAAAACATTGAAATCTAAGGATCTACTAGACATCAACCATTCTGGGAAAACCTCTTTTTCAGGTACAACTGTACGACTTACTAGGATTGGGTTTAGAGGTCCTTCAGAAGCTATCCTCGGTATCCTATTTTGTTTCTTAGATCGGTGCTTCTTAGACGAGGGTGAACATGGACGCTTCATCCTTGGCATTCACTGAAGGTTCGGGCGAGAGAGAAGAGAAGGTTCAGGAGAGAGTTTGGGTAAGGAATCGAGTGAAACCTTTAAGTTTTATCATTTGGGAATTTCAAACATTCTAAAAACAAAAACGCGGGAAATCAAATAGAGGTGAAATAAAAATTACAGCGATACGGGTTAAAATAAGAATAAAAATAATTTTCAAGGTGAGACAGTGAGTAGGAATTACGGTGAGATATAAAAACTAGTCATCATGGTGAGACAGTTAGTAGTCGTCACGGTGAGATAGTGAGCATTCTATATAGTCACGGTGAGATAGTGAGCTGACAGACCGTGAGCATAAAGCCTTGACGGTGAGACTGTGAACAAAAAATAGTAACTTAGAAACAGTGAGTATGAAACCGTATGGTAAAGTACAATAATGAATTAAACATTAAGATCATTTAGATATTCATTTATGATTAATCATACCAAGATCATGTATGATGTAGTCTAATCTTTCAAAATTTAATGGTTTGGTGAATATATCAGCAAGTTGATATTCAGTACCAATGAATTCCAAAGTGATATCACCTTTTTGATAATGATCCCTCAAAAAGTGATGTGTTACATCAATATGTTTTGTCCTATAATGAGAAACAGGATTCTTAGAATTGTTAATAGCACTTTTGTTGTCACAATTTATTGAGACATGATTTAATTGATATCCATAGTCTAGTAATGTGTGTTTCATCCACAAAATGTGTGCACAACAATTACCAGCAGCTATGTATTCAACTTCTTAAGTAGATAATGCAACCGAATTTTGTTTCTTACTACACCATGATACTATTGAATTGCCTAAAAGGTGACATGTTGCAAAGGTTCTTTTTCTATCTAGATTACATCCAGTAAAATCAGCATCATAATAACTAACTAATTCAAATGATTGTCCTTTAGGATAGAACAGTCCTAAATTGGGAGTATTCTTAAGGTATTTAAAAATTGTCTTTACAACATTTAAATGTGACTCTTTAGGGTTTTCTTGAAAATGATCACACATACACACACTAAACATAATATCAGGATGACTAGAAGTCAGTTAGAGTAGACTTCTAATCATTCCTCTATAAGTGTTTTGATCAACAGATTTACTATTTTCATCAAGATCCATCTTACAGTTGGTACTCATGGGAGTGTCACTACTTTTTGTGCTATCTAATCCAAAATGTTTTAAAAGATCTATAGTATACATACTTTGAGTTAAAATAATTCCATCATCATTTTGAAATATTTGAAATCCAAGAAAGAATTTATGTTCACCCATTAAACTCATTTCAAATTCATTTTTCATCATTTTAGAAAAATCAGTACAAAATGTTGTCTTTGAAGATCCTAAAATAATATCATCTACATAAATTTGTACAACTAAAACATCTTTAGAAATTCGTTTTATAAACAGAGTAGGATCATCTATTCCTTTTTTAAAACCTTTAGAAATTAGAAAAAGTACTTAATCTATCATACCAAGCTCTTGGAACTTGTTTTAAACCATTTAAAGCATTTGATAGTTTGAAAATATGATTTCGAAAATGAGGGTTTGAAAACCCATGTGGTTGTTCAACAAAAACATCCTCAGCAATATATCCATTTAAAATTGCACTTTTGAGATCCATTTGATATAGTTTGAAATTTAAATGTACAGCATAAGCAAGTAAAATCCTAATGGCTTCTAATCTGGCTACTGGAGAAAAAGTCTCCTCATAGTCAAGACCTTCTTCTTGACTATATCCTTGTGCAACTAGACTAGCTTTATTTCTAACTATGTTTTCGGATTCATCTACTTTATTTCTAAACACCCATTTAGTTCCTATTGTGAAAGTGTCCTTAGGTCTTTCAACATGATTCCAAACTTTATTTCATTCAAACTGATTGAGTTCTTCTTGTATAGAAATTACCCAAAATACATCATTAATATCATAATCAATGTTTTTAAGTTCAATCTGTGATAAGAAGGCTTGATGTTCAACCTGATTTCTATGAGAAGCTCTAGTCTGTATCCCTCTATCAAGATTTCCTACAACAGCATCTAAATGATGATTCTTTAGAATTCTAGTTGATCTAGTAAAGGTAGAACTAGAAACTTCAGGTTCATCAACAGGTTGGGAATCAACAGAAGTAGGTTCTGAAAATTAACAGAAATGGTTGTCTTTATAACAGGTTCATTTGATTTGTCATTAAGGTCTAGAACAGAAAAATCTTCTTCAAGATTTTCAAGAGAGGTTTTAGGCTCATGTGGATCAGTTTCATAAAACTTGATGTTAACAGATTCATCCACACACTTGGTTATTTTATAGAAAACTCTATAGGCTTTACTATAAATTGAGTAACCTAGGAAAATTCCTTCATCACTCTTGGATGCAAAATTTTCAAGATTATCTTTGGAATTAAGAATAAAGACTTGGCATCCAAAGACTCTGAAATAGTTAAATTTAGGTTTCCTATAGTTCCACAACTCATAAGGGGTCTTCATAAGAACTGGTCTAATCAAGACTCTATTAATAATATAACAAGCTGTATTCATAGCTTCAGCCTAAAAGTAAATAGGTAGGTCATACACATTTAGCATGGTTCTAGCAATTTCTTAAAGGGTTCTATTTCTCCTTTCTACTACACCATTTTGCTGAGGTGTCCTAGGAGCAGAAAAATTATGACTATAGCCATTGTGTGAGCAATAGGAATCAAATTCATGATTCTCAAACTCACTTCCATGATAACTTATTATAGTTTTAATCATAAGTCCACTAAGATTTTCTATATATTTGGTGTATTTAACAAATTAAGAACAAGCTTCACTTTTGTGAGCTAAGAAGTATACCCAAGTATATCTAGAAAAGTCATCTACTAGGACATAGACATAGTGCTTCCCATTTAATCTAGAAACTCTAGATAGTCCAAACAAATCCATACGAACCAACTCGAGTGGTCAAGAAGTTGAAACTTCATTCTTTGATTTAAAATAAACTTTATGTTGCTTTCCATTTTGATAGGGATTACAAACTTTGTCATTTGGAAAATCAAGTTTGGGTAGGTCTCTCATTATGTTCTTCCTAGTAAGTTTTCTAAGTGAGTGTATATTGTAGTGTCCTAATATTCTATACCAAAGCCAAGACTCTTTATGAAAAGAATTTAAACAAGTAATATTTTTCATGGCTAAAGAATTTAAATCAACAGCATAAACATTTTCATTTCGCGGGGCAAAAAAAACTAAAGCATTTTTAGAATTAAATACATTGCAAGAATCATTTTAAAATTTAACATTAAAACCATCATCACATAACTGAGAAATACTCAAAGGATTATATTTAAGTCCATCAACAAATAAAACTTTATAAATTAAAACTGAGTCAGTGTTACCAATCTGGCCTAAGCTGATGATTTTCCCTTTCTAATTATCACCAAAGGTGACAAAACCTCCATCAACCTTTATTAGACTCTTGAAGCATGAGTAGTCCCCAGACATATGTCTTTAACATCAACTGTCCAAATACCATGTCTTCTTGTGAGAACTCTTCAAGTAGGTTTCCTACAAAACAGATTTAGATAGGAAATTTTTTTGGAACCCAGATCTTCTTGGGTCCAAACAGGTTAGAAATCAAAGATTTTGGTATCCAAATTTGTCTTATGGGTCTCATTTAATTCACAGAATCAATAGATTTTGAATGATAGACTCTATTGAATTTATAACTATTTGAATAACTAGTTTAGGCATATGAATGTCTAGAACTAGAAGTAGCAGTATTCTTTCCAGATTTAGGAATAAATCTATTCTTAGTAATCTGTCTCTATCCAGGTTTGTAGCCTATTCCAATAGTGTATTTTGGTGCAACTTGCTTTCCTAGAATTTGATTTAGTGTATCCTTTTCATTTATAAACTTCTCTAAATCCTTTCTAAGTTTCTCATTTGACAAATTCAGTTCAGTGTTTTCTTTAAGAAACTGAGCATTCTATTCCATTTCTATGTCAGGATCAGATTTATGTTTAACAGTTAAAGCATACTATTTCTTTAAATATTTGTATTTGTCTTTAAATTCATTACAGGTTTCTTCCAACATATCACAGTATTCAAACAGTTCAGATTTTGACATGTTTTCAGAATCAGAATCATCTCCATAATAATATGAATTTAAAACATGAGTATCTAAGGTTACCTCAGATGTGTTTGTCGTGAAACACATGTTTTCCTTATTTCTGATTTCAGTCTCAGAAGCTTCAGATTCACTGGAGATATCCTCAGAAGCGCTCCAAGTAGCCTTCATAGCCTTTTTGTAATTATTATCCTTGTAATAATATTTCTTCTTGAATTTGAGCTTTGGGCATTCTGTTTTAATGTGTCCTTTTATTTTGCATTCATATCATTCAACTTCATCAAATTTGTCAGATTTATTCCAATCCTTTTTCTAGTGTCCCTTATTGTCATACTTTCCTTTGTAATTTGATTTTCTGAAAAACTTGTTTTTCCTATAAAACTTCTTAAACCTTATGGCTATCTGAGCCATTTCTGCATCACTATTAGAGTTTGAATTTTCACTGGTTGAACTTTCAGTAGGTAGTTGAGCATTATCTTTGTCCTTACTCATTGAAGCAGTAGTCTTAAAGGCCTCTAATTTTCTCTTAGGTTCCTCATCTTCTTCATTATTTACCTTGAGTTCTTCCTCATACATTATAAGTTTACCAATGAGTTCTTTGACAGGTAGAGCAGCAATGTCACATGACTCTCTGATTGAAACAGATGTGCCTCTCCATTGGTCTGGTAAACATCTCAAGATTCTCATAATTTGTTCCATTTCTGGAACAACCTTTCCAAGTGAATTCATTTTATTGACTATCTCATTAAACCTGAGATACATATCATAAATAGGTTCATCAGTCTTCATTTTAAAATTATCATATTTAATAGTATAAGTATTTAATCTCATTTCTTTAACATTGGTTGTTCCTTCATGAGAAACACCCAAAGTATCCCAAATTTCAAAAGTAGTTTTACAGGCAAAAATTCTGTTAAACACTTCATCTCCTAGAGCACAGTACATGGAATTCATGGCTTTACAATTATTATTGTAAGAAGTCTTTGTAGGTTCATCCCAAATGGATATAACAGTAGTGGGAAGTTTATATTCTGATTCAATGGTAGTCTAAATATCAAAACCCATTCTTTCTAAATGAATCTTCATTTTCAGTTTCCACTGAGCATAATTTGTACCATTGAAGAAAGGTGGTCTGTTAGTAGAAGCACCCTCTGGTCTATTATCCATAGCTAGATTTTAGAAAGATAAATTAAAGAGTTAAAAATTTAGAAACAATAGAAATTTTAATAACTTTAAAATACAACTAGAATCACAGTTGAAAAAATAGAAAATTTCAAAAATCTTTTAATCAAAAACAATCCTATGATACCAAATGTTGGTCAGAGTGGACACTCAAGAGTGGGGTGAATTGAGTTCCAATTAAAATTTCTGTTAAAATATTGTCTATTTAAAATCCCCCAATCTATAAAAGAAGTTAAACTATAGTGAATTTATATATATTGTAAATGTTCACTTAGATTCTCAAAGATTTATTAGGTCTCAGTTAATTTAACCATAAGGTCAAACTAACTTTTGAAGCTAACCTATAGATTTATAATAAGTGTAAACACTTTCTAATTTAACTATAAAAGTAGCTTCAAAATAGTTTTGTATTTCAAAGTAATACAAGTGGAATAAATAAGATATATGTAGTATACATTAAATCTATATTAAATACGAACAGCAGATATAAAAAGAGGTTCAGTCTCAAGCCGAGACTTAGTCCTCTCAAATTTATATAAATTTTATCCACACCCTGGATCGGGATTAACAACATTTTACAAAACTGTCCAGGCCACGCAAGGACCTCTACCACTATTCTTCATGGGAAACAAGGAAAGACAAGGCCACACAGGGACCTCTTCCACAGTTGACGTGGGTAAACAAGAGTTAAGAGATTTTAAGTGAGGATTTTGATATCCTCCAGTTCAGTACAGGAGACAGTGTGTGTATATGAAATACAGAGTACACCACACTGCTCGAAAATTAATAAATAAATCACTTGGAGAAGATAGATGAGATTTTATAAATCTCTAGTGATTATCAATGTAGTTCTGGACTTGTTGGATTCCGAAAAAATTATTCTGAGTCCTTCTATGGTTTATTTGTTGGAAAACAGAGTGTCGTAGTTTAGCTTGTCTTCTTCAGAAGTGAAAGATATTCTCTTGACTTCAGTTCCTCCAGTAGTGTAGGATTGCATGTGTTGGAACTTCTTTGAGGATCGTTCAATATCTTCTTCACAGTTGTGCTCAGGATCGTTCTTCGATTTAGTACAGAGCTTGCGTGTATTGTAGTATGTGTGTCAAGACGTGTCGAGCGTGAGTGTATGCTTTACTGCAGCTCAATCATCTTTATATTCAGCGGGTTCTGCCAATAGGAATGAATCCCTTTCCATAAGTACGAGGTACGGTTTCCTGACATGCCAACATCAAACATTAAACAAAATGAATTGCATTAAAAACAAGAAATATTACCGTTAGCATTATTTAAATAATATTGATAGAAATTTAAGAAACGGTGTCACGGTGAATATGTAAACGGTGTCTTCTTCACAGTATGAGATCCACGGTATGTGGTTCATGGTTTCTCCATGTCACAGTGTGTAGCTCACAATGTCGGGGTCACGGTTTGTCTTTCACAGTTTGTCCTTCATGGTGTGTCCTTCATGGTGTGTCCTTCACAGTGTGTCCTTCACAGCATGTCCTTCACGGTGTGTCCTTCACGGTGTGTCCGGGTCGCGGTGTGTCCGGGTCACGATGAGTCCTTCACGGTTTCTGGGTCATGGTGAGTCCTTCACGGTGTCTGGGTCATGGTGAGTCCTTACTTAGACAAATATCTGTATTTGGACTTAGACAGTCATATGTCGAATATGGATTAAGGTTAATCATTAGAGAGTAAGAGAATGTGAATCATAAATATAAAGTCTTGATAACATATGTTAGATTTATGATCATGCATGAGACGTGTAAATAATAAAGAGAATAATTAACATTTATAAGATTAAAACATGATGTGTAGCTATTATTGAGATTGAAGAGCATTAGAAAGATGTGCAATGATGATTGATATTAATTAACAGGAATCAGATTTGTGATCATTAAAACATGATTAACACATGAGGAGTCCAACACAAGTATATAAAATGATGCATGATACATATGTCTAAGAGAACAACCAAATAAGTCACAATTCTGAATACAATACTAAACCATGGTGCAAAATAAAACAGGTAAACTCCTCAGCATCGCAAGCCATAGCTTGGTCCCATGCTCTCCAGCTCCACAGCATGTCAAGTACCTGAAGTATAAGGGCTCTTGAGCTTATCTATACCTACAACAATATAGTCTGTTTGGGACCAAAATCATGGCCCAAACTAGGTGTGAGACAAGGTCCCAGTAGGCAACCACCCAAAAATCCATGCCTAACAGTAAGTGAATACATGGAAAGTAAAAGTACATGAAGCAGTAAATAGGAAAGCACACAGTAGCTACAATCCATAGTGTCTAGGATATAAATTACACAAGTAACAACCAATCAACAATTATAACAATAGGTAACCACCTGGGTACTTCTCAAAGCCTAACCATTATGGTTCAACCTACAAGTACTAGAAACCCTCTGGGAGGTACACACAGTCTCACCCCTCTGGTTCAGCTGATGAATAGACTCTCTGAGTAAGAACTCACCGTAAATTCCACCATTGGTTTCTTATCATACTAAAGGATCTCTGGGGAAGCACTCAACATCTCATTCCACCTATGGCATGCGTCGAGGAACTACAGACTCTCTGAGGAAGCACTCATCGTCAATTCTCCCTTTGGTCTCACACTGAATTAATAAGACACTCTATAAAAGCCCTTACGTCCATTCTCCCTATGGTCCACTACACTAGGTTCTCATATCCCTATATAAAAAAACATGCATAGCATGTGTATCACCCCATGTCAACCTCAAGAACAACTTGGCTATCATTCTAAGGCACAACAGCATAGCAGTACAACAGTTCCACTATCCTACAACTAGGCATGGCAACTGGAAAATGCCTAACAGGAAAAACATGCATGGAAAAACATCCAAAGAACATTAAAAATTAACCTATTCACAATCATTGACCTCTACTCAAGTAATCAAGCAATACAGAAAAATAGCATGGAAAAAATAGGCAACACACAATACCCCATTCAAGGGAATTGGTGTAATTGCACAATATATTCAAATACTTCCTACAGAAAATCACAATCCACCCACCTCAATCCTAGGAGATCGATATACTTGAACCACGATGGTTGATTCTCTTTTGAATGGTGTAGATCTACGAAAATGCACAAAACTCTCAACCCATGATATATTGAGAAAGATGAGGAGTTGGAAAAAAAGATCTAGGAGAAGGAAGGGATTACTGTTTTGGTTCCAACACAATTGACGTCAGTCGATTTGGAGAACGGACGAATGCTTGGGGGCTCAGAGACGTTCTGTGGTCGTACGAGTTCTCTCGGATGAAGAACCTGAAGAAGAAACGAGTTCTGTCTGTTAGGCATGACCTCGGTCTGTTTAATGACAAATAAAGAAAGTACACAACATGTACATCTATGGTACACGGAGTGTACTTGGCCTTTCGGTACTTCACATTAAGCAGCCTCCGCATTGCCCCTACACACCCTGTGTGTGGCCCGGACATGGCCAGCACACGGCCTAGCCATGCATTAAAGTACACAGTGTGTACTTATAAAGTACACTGCGTGTACTTAGAAAATCTCCAGCTTTTCCACTTTTTCTAAAAAATGAATATAAAAGGAAAAACATACCTTAAAGGAAGATCTGGGTTCTTACAAACTTCCCCCTTAAAGAAATTCATCCCCGAATTTTCCTAACGAAGCATAAGAGAAGAAACCTCGAATAGCTTCGGCCACTACGATCATACATCAGCCTTCCTCTCCTTGGTCTTGCCCTGAACTCACCCATGCTTCCATAGCACCTGTACTATAGGAACAGACCGCCCGTGGAGATCCTTAGTACTACGATCAAAAATCTAGATAGGATTCTTCTCAAACAATGCATTCTCTTTGAGCTCAACCTCCTCGGGCTGAAAGACCTGAGACGGGTCTGAAAAGTAACATCGGAGCTGAGAGATGTGGAATACGTCATGCATGGCCTAGTACCTCTGAGTTAACTGCAACTGATAGGCAATCGGCCCAACTCTTTCCAATACCTCAAACGGCCCGACATACCACGGTGAAATCTTACCCTATCTCTGAATCCTCTTGTGTCCAAAACTCAGTGAAACACGCAGGAAAACCTGATCTTCGACCTCGAACTCCAGAGGTCATCTCCGTTGATCAGTGTAAGACTTCTGTCAAGACTGTGTTGTAGCCATCCTCTTTTGAATCAATTCTATCTACTCTGAGGTCTCCTGAACAAGATGAGGTCCCAGCAAAGCTGCCTCTCCTGCCTCCAGCCAGCATAAAGGAGATCGGCATGGCCTACCGTACAAAGCCTTATAAGGTGACATATGAATAGTCTCTAGAAAACTAGTGTTGTAGGAGAACTCCACAAGAAGTATATGCTTCTCCCAAGAACTTCTAATTCCTAGAAAGAAAGCTCGAAGCATATCCTCAAGCACCTGGATCGTACGTTTGGAGTGTCCATCAGTCTTGGGATGGTATGCTGTACTCAAAGGTACATGTCTGCCCAAATCCCTTGGAAGCCCCTACCATAACCGAGAAGTAAATCGTGCATCCATGTCTGAAATAATAGAGTGTAGAACTCCATGAAAAAGTACAATCACTCAGATGTATAGTCATCCGAGATCATCAAAATTGAAGGTCTCCTTGATCGGTAAGAAGTGAGCAACCTTTGTAAGCCCGGCGACGACAACCCAAACAGCATCGTTCCCTCGAGGTGACCTCGGCAATCCGGTCACGAAGTCCATCGCGACATCATTACAATTCCACTTCAGAATGGGTAAATATTGTAAAAGGATTACTGGTCGCTGATGCTCTTACTTCACCTAATAACAAGTAGAACACCTCAAGACGAAACAAGAAACATCGCTCTTCATACCTGGACACCAGTACTGACGATAAAGATCCTGATACATCTTGGTGATGCCAGGATGAACTGCCCAAACTGAGGAATGAAAATCCCACATCATCTCCTCAACTATGTCTTCTGGAACCCATACGCATCCCTGGATACACAAGATCTCATCCTCACCCACTGTCCATCCAAGAAGATGGTCCTCTCCTGACACACTATCCCACAGGACTAAGCCTTCTGAGTCAGATAGTTGCCTCATTCGTACCCAATCAAGAAGTGTAGAGGAAACAGCTACAGAAGAAAGTCAAGTATTTCCATGTCTCTCGTGCACCTCCAGATGCATCTCAGAGAATATAGCCATAAGCTGCCACTCACTGTTGGCCTCCTGAACTGCCTGAATCTGAGTTCTCTTACTCAACGCATCTGCCAATGCGTTTCCCTTTCCTAGCATATAGGCAAGATCGAAATCAAAAGACTGAAGATAATCGACCCACCTACGATGTATCAAATTCAGATCACACTGAGTGAAGATTTACTTGAGACTCTTGTGGTTGGTGAAAACCACAAAGTGCTCTCCCAAAAGGTAATGTACCCAAAAGCGCAAGGCATGAACAACAGGTGCCAACTCCAGATCATGCGTCGGGTAGTTCCTCTCATGTGGCCTCAACTGTCGAGACCCGTACACAGTGAATCCATCTCCCTGCATAAGCACAGTGCCCAGCTGGATACTTGAAGCATCACAATAAACAATATATCTCTTTCTTGGCTGAGGCAAGACTAGTACCGGTGTTGACGTCAACCTTCCCTTCAGCTCTTGAAAGGCTGACTCACAAGAATATGACCATAAGATCTTATCCCCCTACATGGTCAGACCTTTCAATGGTGCTTATAGGTGTGAAAAGTTTTGAATAAAGCATCTGTAGTATCCAGCCAGTCCTAGGAATATTCGTACCTCAAAGAAGTTCTTCAGATACTCCCAGTAAACTATATCACTCACATTATATGGGTCCACAAATATTCCTGCCTTTGTGATGATGTGACCCATGAAGTGAATCTGATCCATCCAAAGGTGGCACTTCAAGAGTTTAGAATAATGTTGGTGCTCTCTTAGTGTATTTAGAACGATCTCAAGATGGGTAGCGTGGTCGTGTCAAGTGTGAGAGTACACCATGATAACATCTATGAATACCATGAAGAAGGAATACAAGTAAGGATGGAAAACATGCTTTATCCGTGCCATGAAAACTGTTGGCGTATTCATCAGACCGAATGGAATAACCGTATAATAGTAAAGACCATACCTGCTCTTAAATGATGTCAGAGGTATATCTGATGGTCTAATGCACAAATGATGATAACCGAACCTCAAATCGATCTTTGAGAACACACGGTCTCCTTGAAGCTGATCGAAAAGATCATCATTCCTCAGCAAGGGATATCGGTTCTTGACCGTCAACTGGGTCAGCTTCCAATAATCCACACAGAGCCTAAGGGTACTTTCTCCCTTCTTCGCAAACAGGACAGGTGAACCCCAAAGAGAAGTACTGGGTCGGATGAAACCCTTTGTTTGCAACTCCTCCAACTACTTCTTGATCTCCTGCAACTCAGGTGTATCCATCCTATAGGTAGTAATGGACACTGGTTCCACTCCTGGAATGAGCTCAATAGAAAATTATACCTCACACTCCAGAGGAAAACATGAAAAAACCTCTAGAAAGGAATCTATTAAACGATTCACCACTGGAGGAAAGTCCAACTGTTAAGTCCTGTGATCATCTAGATAAATACAAGCACTCTAGGTCGTAACCCTTCCTAGATCATGATGCTCTAGTCCTGCTCGACTCTCCTGAACATCCCATTTGCCACTATGAATAAAATATTCACCCTCTGGTGAAATGAAACTCACCCTACGGTGATAACAGTCAATGACTTCCTAGAAGGGAACCAACCAATCCATCCCGAGAATGACATCATAGCCAGTCATATCTAGGACATAAAGACCCTATAAAAAACGATACCTTGCAACCTTGAGAGGGCACTCTCTGCACTGGCGTACACTAGATATCCTCATCCCCAAAGGTGTGTCTAGTGTCAACAAGTCGAAAGATGAAAAGATAAAAAGCCCAAGCCTCTCCACAACAGTAAAAAACATAAATCTATGCATATCACTAGTATCAAAAAGAGATGAAGATAAAACTGAGGCTACTAATATCGTACCTCGAACTTTAGAGCTTCCGGGATCCTGCTCTTAATAAATCTGCTCCACTACAAAATTTTGGCCTGCCCCGCAGCTCTGTGACCCTGCCTGACCACTCTGAGCTGATCCTCCCTACTGACGCTAAAATACTATTGACTGACCACCACGGCCTCGACCTCCACCTTGGCCCAAATGCCCAAAAGAGCTCCAGTTCCCTGACTGGTGAGAAACTGGTGGTGATGATCTTGAACGAGTAGTCATGGAAGAGCCCCCGTCACCAGCTAGTGGTGAGAAAACTTGGAAGAAAGGCTGAAGGTGACGCATCTTGTCATAAGATCGGCACTCCACTGGGTCTCTCTAGCACTACGGCCTCGTGTGCCCTGCCCTTACACACTGGTAGAATACTACCTTGCAACCTAAAGATGTATCTCGCCTCCTCGATCACCATGCGTAGACTCCCTATGGCACTTACTGCTATCAACTTGAGGGATACTAGCTCTAGAAGCAAAACTTCTTTGGCTCACAGCTCCGAATTCTCTCATATTGAACTCCACAATAAGATTCTGGTTGATGATGGATGTGATGGAAGTCAACTGAAATATATTCACCTATGAGCGGATCTCCCACCTGAGACCATCCTCAAACATCCTTACTAAGAACATCCCATATCCACCCTGGAGGGGTTTGTAACTCAGAATCTTGGTGAAACAAGAGGAAAACTCTATAACAAAAAGATTACCCTTCTCTAGACTCATGAACTCCTGGGTTGGATCGGCCCCCAGGGTCTCTGGGTAGAAGCAATTATAAAATATGCACTGGAACTCCTCCCAAGCCATAACCTACTGATGATCTGCCTGTGAGATCACGTCCCACCACCTCTTGGAGGAGTCTCATATCATATAGGTTGGTAGCTTGACCCACCACTCTAGAGACATTTCCAGATGCTCAAAGATAGTCCGCATGTCTTCCAGCCATGACTCTGCAACCTGTGGTCCTCCTTCCCCTGAGAAAGTAAGAGGATATTGCTGCTGGAAAACCCGTGTCAAGTCTGCCATAGTCGTGGAAGGAGGTGGTGCTCCCTAAAAGGTCTGAATCATCCTCATAAATCTTTCTATACACTACGAATCAGTGCCTGCAACTGGTACGTCAGCCAGTGCCAAGGCTGGCATGACTGGGGGATCGGCAGGAAGTCCATAATCAATCATATCTGTCGTCTGATCTCTATCCTATAACTGACGTACAACCAGAGGACATCTCGGAGGCATAGCTCTGAAAGGTCAATTTAATACCTTAGATCAGGAATATCAAGGACATATAATAAAGGAGTACAAAATGGAAACAGGGGAAGGAAACACTCAAGTTTTACAAAACATGACTACACGACGTGTATAAACTCTACACGGTGTGTACTTAACTCTATTTCCCTGCCCGAGTCTCCTTGAATAGATAACCCACATGGTCTTCTTAAACTGAGACTACACAGCGTGTATAAACACTACATGATGTGTACTTAAATATATTCCCCTACATGAGTCCCCATGCACCGCTAACCCACACGGTCATCTTAAACAGAAACTACATGATGTGTTCCCTGTGTACATGGCGTATAGTAGACAAGGTTTCAAAGACCTGTGTTGTTAGTTACCTGGCTGGAATCACGGATGAGGCTACGCAACATGTTCTAAACAAATACGGGGTGCACTAAAAGATTTTTCATGACCTGTTTTGTTGGAGACACGGCCGGGTACACGACTGACCCTTAAACGGCGTGTATAAGAGGAGATAACATTGTCCCGTGTTGTTAGAGATATGTTCGGGTACATAGAACAAGGCTACATGGCATGTTCATACAAAACACGGTGTGTATTACACGAGCTTCCCCAACCTGTGTTGTTGGTAACACGGCTGGGTACATGGCTCACTACTACACGGCGTGTATCTACCGTACAGGGCGTGTTCCTGGAGATTTTTCACAACCTGTGTTTCTACTCACACAGTCAGTGACACAGTTTAAAAACTACCTAGCATGTATATATAAAGTACACGCCGTGTATTCTGGGTTTTTCTGGGCAGTAGCTCTGAAACTTTACCAAAGACCAGAAAACACTGAAAAACAAGCATGAAGGTTCCAAATTCTAATCTGTGAGGGCCCATTCTCCCCATGAATCAAAGCTTGGCATCTCCCACAAATCATATAAAAGGGAAACAAGCCAATGATCCACCATGTTCCAATTCATAAGGGCCCATAACACCTCAAGAACCAAAATTTGGCATTCATTTAAGCAAGGTACAATAAAAAAAACCTTTCTATCAAACTGTTGGGATTCTATCAAAGAATTTATCACAACATCATGCATAATCTACACAATGTCTATCACAACAACATGAAATTGCTAATGCACCCTAGATGGCCTGGTAAGAATGCATGGAATGAGATTTCTGAAAAGTTCTTATATGATGCATGGGATGGAATACACTCATCTCATCAGGTTGCGATAGTAGTAGACCCACAATATCAACAATAATAAGAACAAAAAGCATTTGAATCACTCTAGGTGAAATCAGATCAACTGTAACATAGAAAAGCCAGAAAAACTATAATAAGTGAGGTAGATTGGATTTTCCCTGTACACGGGTTAGCTACTCCTGAGCACAGCTTCATGCCAAGCACTGAATCCGTCCTATCCCTGGCTAAAGGCTCCAAACAGTAAATCAAGAGAAAAGAAACCCTCTGATACCACTTTGTAATGTCCCGGTTCCGGAAGCCATCCAGAGGCGCCCTGTACCCAGTTGGTACATGGCCTCAAGAGCATTTCCACAAATTCCAGAGGCTACCGACTAGCAGTAAGGGCCTTGGGTGTGATAATGGGGAAACTATGCCCTCAATAGTAGAGTAAACAGTGGAAGAAAAACAAATAGACAATAGAAGAAACTATAACCATCCATACAATAGTAAATGATAAACAACAGAAGAGTAACAATAAAAAACTAGAGCACACACACATGTATATAAAATGATGCATCATACATATGTCTATGAAAACAACCAAACAATTCACAATGCTGAATATAATACTAAAACAATGTGCAAAAAAACACATAAACTCCTCAGCATCACAAGCCATAGCTTTGTCCCATGCTCTCCAGCTCTACAGTAATTCAAGTACCTAAATTAGAAGGGAGCTTTCCATTATCTATATCTGCAACAATACAGACTTTTTGGGCCCAAAATCACGGCCCAAATAGGGTGTGAGACAAGGTCCCAGAAGGCAACCACCCATAGATCTGTGCCTAACAGTCAGTGAATACATGGCAAGTAAAAGTACATGAAGCATTAAATAGGAAAGCACACAACATCTAAAATAAATAGTGTGTAGCATATAAAGTACACAAGTAACAACCAATAAACAAGTAGAAAAACAGGTAACCCCCTGGGTAGTTCTCAAATCCTAACCCTTATGATTCAACCTACAAGTACTATCAACCCTCTGGGAGGCACACACAATCTCTCCCCTCGGGTTCAGATGAAGAATATACTCTCTGAGGAAGCACTATTCGTCAATTCCACCTATGGTATCATATCATACTAAAGGCTCTCTGGGGAATCATTCAACATCTCAATCCCCATGTTCCCAATGTTGAGGAACTATAGACTCTCTGAGGAAGCACTCATCGTCAATTCCCCCTTTGGTCTTGCATCAAATTAATATGAAACTCTGGAGAATACCTTACATTCATTCTCCCTATGGTCCACTACACTAGGTTCTCACATCCCTGTATAAAACATGCACTCATAGCACGGGTATCGCCCCAATTAAACCTCAAGAACTACTTGGATATCATTTTAAGGCACAACAGCACAACAGTACAACAGTTCCACTATCCTACAACTAGGCATCGTAGATTGAAAAATTCCTAACATTGAAAACATGCATGGAAAAACATACAGAAAATAGTAAAAATTACCCTATTTACAAGCATTGACCTCTAATCAAGCAATTAAGAAAAGCAGGAAAACAACAGGGGAAAAAATTGGGAACACACAATACCCCGTTCAAGGGAATTGGTGGAATGGCACACAATATTCAAAGACTTACTATATAAAGGCATAAACCACCTACCTCGATCCTAGGAGATCGATATACTTGAACCACGAGTCTTGATTCTCCTTAAAACTATGTAGATCTATGAAAACACACAAAACTCTCAACCAACGATATCTTGAGAAAGAGACAGAATTGGAAAACAAAGCTCTAGGAGAAGGAAGGGCTTACCATTGTGGTTCTAACACAATCGACGACAGTTGATTCGGAGAACGGACAGAGGATTGGGGGCTAAGAGAAGTTCCGAGGCTGTGTGGGTTCTCTTAGATGACGAACCTGAAGAAGAAGCGAGTTATGTCCGTTAGGCGCAACCCCAGTCTGTTTAATGAAAAAAAGAAAGTACACAATGTGTACATATGGGGTACAAAGCGTGTAATTGGACTTTCCATACTCTTCTTTAAGTGGCCTCCACATCGCCCCTACAAATAGTGTGTGTGGCCCAGACACGTCCAGCATGTGGCCTGGCGTTGCATCAAAGTACACGACATGTGCATATAAAGTACCTGACATGTACGTATAAAGTATACATCGTGTACTTAGAAAATTTTCAGATTTTCCACTTTTTCTCAAAAATGATCATAAAAGGAAAAACATACCTGAAACAAAGATCCGGGTTCTTACATAATATATTTGTATATTAATACTGGATTGCAATATGTTGGGTGGAAGAACCCCACAAAACCTCTAGTGTGAGAAAGGTATCCTTACCATTTTTTGATAATATTATCAAGGAATCGACATAGGTAAATGTTTGGGACGTCAACAAAAAGAATCAAAGAGATTTTCTATTTGGTCCATTCCGACAATTGGAAAGTATCGGTAATATCTCATGGAGTATAAAGGTACTTTTTTCATGCATAGAAGATTATTTTAAGATATATTGGGTGTAACCAATTAGGAGGAAGGTAGATTTGTTTAAGTCTTCAAAAAATTCATTTAATTTATGGATATTTAATCATAAAATAAGATCAAGTGTTTCAGGACTATGAATGGTGAATAATATACATGTGAGGAGTTTGATAAATTTTATAAATAATAAGGCATCAAGAGATTATTCCTATTGGAATAAATGATTAATATAATAGAGTGGAAGATCATATAAAAAGAACATTGTGGGATATAATAATTGTTATATTGAAGGTAGTATGAGTTTTCAACAAAATTGGACAAAAGCTATTAATATCTCTTGTTATGTCCTCAAAAGATCTCCATAATAGTGGTTGATCTAAATACAGTGATAATGATGTTGACTAGTAAACCGACTGACTATTCTCAATTACATACTATTGGATATCCTATATATGCAATGTTTAATGACCAGGAATGATTAAAGTTGGATTCAAGATCGGGGAAATATATCTTCTTAGGGTTTTCTGATGGTGTGAAGGGATATCATTTGTGGGAGTCCACTGTAAATAAACATATCATCAAACAATATGGCCTTTTTAAGAAAATATGAAAATTAAATTTGATAGAGACATGCTTAAAATAATATAGAAACTAAAATAGTTGTCGTGGAGTAAAAATCTAAGGAATAACTAGTTTTCTCTGAGGAATTACCAGAGCATGATGATCATGTACGAGTTGAGTCTAGACCATTACAGTAAAATTTGTAAAAAAGAGAAAAAACATGGAAATATTACTATTTAACTAAGATCAATATTTGGACTAATTATTAAGGGGGGATGAATAACCATCTTATTTTTTGATGGAGACCCAGAGTCTAGATATATCCTCATGGATTGTGGTGATGCAATAGGAACTTAAATCCATGCACAAGAACAAGACTTAGGATATTGTTCCGTTACCTCATGGAAGGAATGATATTAGAAAAAAAATGTGTATTTAAGATCAAAAAAGATATAGAGGACTGAGTTGAATGATATCTTGAAAGTCTAGTGATCTAAGGATATGATCAATAGAAAGGTATTGGTTTAAATAAAATATTTTCACCTATTGTTATACATACGACTATTAGGATAGTTATGGTGATGTTTGATACAGAAATTTTACATCAAGAGAAGATTTATGTGAATACTAGTTTTCTCTATGGTGATATTTATAAAGAGAAATATATTATCCAACAAGAATAAATTATAGATGAAGGCAAAAAGAACATGGTTTTCATGTTGAACAATTCTTTGTATTGTCTAAAGTAGGCATCGATGTGTTGGTATAAGATATTTCATTTCTATACCTTGAGAATTAGATACAATAGACATCATTCAAATAATTGTGCATATTTTAGGGGTTCAGAACATAATGATTTCATCATTCTTCTATTTTATATGGATTAAATGTTAGTTTCTATACCCAACAATGACTATACCCTAGATATTAAGGAACATTTGGATAGGAAGTGTGATATGAAGGACATGGGACAAGAAAAAATATTCATGGGATGAAGATTTATGAAGATATAAATAATGACAATATTTTACTCTAATAGAAGAATTATTTTCAGAATATCTTCCAAGGATTCAACATAAAAGAATGTAATCGAATCTCCAACCCCCACTTCATATTCCGTTTATATTATCCCTAAAGATGATTCCAAGCCATTATGAAGAGTGGATGGATATGTCTCATGTACCATGTCCATTAGTAGTGTGTAGTATATTGTTCCCTATGGTTTTTATTAGAATAGGAATTGGACATGTTGTGGGAGTAGTTGGTCAATACATGGAAAATCCATGATTTGACCAATGGAGCATGGTGAATAGGATCATAATATATATCAAGGAGACAGTAGATGGTGTATTATGTTATATAGGATCATATTCCACTATCATAGGGTATGTTGATTCAGATTTTTCATTTGATTATGAGTAGATTAAATCCACTGGTATTTATGTGTTTACTCATTAAGGAGGAGTTGTGATCTTAATTTTATAGATACAGTCTATTTTGGAATTATCCCCGATGAATGAAGAGTAAATGGATTCTATAGAAGCTTTCAAATAGGTGATATTGATGAGAAGGATGTTGGAGGATCTAGAGAATATTTAGGATAAGATCTCATTATATTGTCACAATCTAAGTACTATTCACAATATAAGGAATCAACATTTTCATTCAAGGATGAATTAAATTGGTGTAAAATATCACTATTTCAGAGATGTGGTGGATGATGGAAATGCGGAATTTTAGAAAATTCACATGAAAAAAAATATTTCATATTACTAGATGATGGAAGTTGACTCTGATAAGTTCCAATGGTACAAATACATGAGTGTCCTTAAAACTAAATGATATGCATGATTTAGCAGATATAAATTATGTATGGAGTTTTGATTGGTTCTAAATAAATATCTTACTGGGATATGTTTTCGGAATCATTTTTTCCTGGATGGTGGTCACCCCCAATTTTATAAATGTGGGAGGATGGGTGGAAGATGTGGTCTATGAGTGGTTGATGGAAAAAACTCAAGTGGTATAACACAACAGGAGGGGGGAGATGTAGCTTATACAAAAGGATATCTCCTAGTGGTTTCGTCATCAGGTACATCGAGCTTTAAATTTCCAATATTGCATCATTTTTAGTGTTATTTTGTTAGAGGTATTCCCCATTATTCAAGAGAAAGATATTTTTTTGGGGTTTCTCCTAATAATAGTGAGGGAGTCTGTACCCACTTTTACCCATAGCGATCCTTCTATTTGACCATGGTTTTTTATCCCTTTAATATTGCGGGTTTTTACCACATTACATCTACTGTCTATTTATTTATACAATTTTTTACTTTATTTTTGTCTCTAAAGTATCATTTCTTTAGTGGTAAAATCATCCAAGGTCCCAATTAGTGGTATTAAAGGAATGTTATGGCCCGATGATGTTCACTTTTTTGGGTATTAATAATTCCCATTAATTTTAGCATGATAGGTGACTTTGACTCTGATTGATATTTCACATAAAAAAATTTAATTGAGATTATTAAATACATTTTTGTAAAATTGTGGAGGTTCTAGAATGGAGTTTTGTCCATATGGAGGTAATATTTGAGATCAAAAAAATTCAATAGAAATAATTTTTCTTTCTAGAAAATGATGATGAAGGAAATGTTTGGGAAGGATAATTGATGATTAGAAATTGTAGAAATACTGAAAAATGTGATGATGGAGTGGGGTTCCTCTGGGAACCAGAATTATGACATGTATGGTAATGTGGTGAGTACTTCTGAAAGTAGAGATGTACTTTTCATTATAGTGGCGACATCTGAAGGAAGTAGGAAGCATCTCAATGATGCGGGGATCATCGACTCAAGAGAAACATGGACCATAAAGTCTCATTGGGAATGGTTTGAACAGTATGAAACTATCCTGGAATGAAATGTGTACAAGGGGAATGATTATAACTTGAAGATATTTGGAGTCATTTCCATTTAACTAAAAATGCATGATGGGGTTTTTTGAACTGTTAGAGGAGTACAAGATATGAAGTGGCTGAAGAAGAACATATTTTCTTTGGGATAATTTGTTGATATATGATGATAGTCTATCACTAAGAGTGGAGTGAGGATAATTGTGAAGGGAACACTTATGGTTATAAATGAAGGGAATATCTCTAAGAACCTTTACATTATGATGGGTGAAATTTATAATGATTAAGATATAGTTGTTTCATAAACTACCTCAAATGATGTGTTGAGGATGTTATGGTATTAGAACCTTATCCATATGTCATAATGGGGCCTCAAAATTCTTAAAAATCAGAAGATACATCAATGGCTTAAAAAGTTATCCTTACTATTTTTTGAGAATTGTTTTTTGATAATGCAACATAGGTTAATGTTTAGGATGTTATTAGTAAGAAGCAATGATATTTTAGAGTTGATCCATTCAGACATTTGGTAAGAATTAGTTATTTCTATAGGAGGATCAAGGTACTTTTTCATTAGTTGATGATTATTTGAGGATATTTTGGATGTACCCAGCCAAGAGAAAGGAATATGTTTTTGAAGACATAAAAATATTCATAGTGTGGAAGGAACATGGATCTAGAAAGAAGATCAAGTGTTTGAGAACTAACATAGTGTAGAATATACAAGTGAGTAATTTCAAGAAATAAATAAATATGAAGGAATCAAGAGATAGTTCATAGTTTCATAAACTCATCAACTGAATGTAGTGGTAGAAAAAATGAAAAAAACCCAATTTGATAGAATAATGGAGGTGTGAAGGTAACCGTAATTTAGAAAATATTTTTGGTAGAAGCATAGAATATATCATGTTATGTGATCATTAGATCTCCTTCATTAGTAATTGATCTTAATACATTGATAAGGACATAGAGTGGTAAACCCACTGACTATTCTCAGTTATGTACATTTGGATGTCCTATATATGCAATGCTTAATGACCAGGAAAGATCGAAGTGGGATTTAAGATAGAGGAAATATTTATTTTGGGGTATGATGACAATGTGAAGGGGAATCATTTGTGGGACTCCACTACCCAAAAAAATATCACTAGAATAGATTCCATTTTTTATAATACATGGTACAAATGATAATTTATAAGGACTTAGAGAAAGAAAATATAGAAACTACAATATTCGATGTGGAGGAAAATCCAAAAAAGAACTAGTTTTCACTAAGGAATTACTAGAGAACGATGATCATGTTTCAGTTGATTTTGGTCCATTATGGTCACCTCAGGAGAAACGAGAACTAGTATGACATTCAGAATATGTCAATGATATCAATATTTCATATTTCTTCCTGATGAAGGATGGATATACATCCCGTTATGTGGAGGATACCCAGAGTCCAAAAGTATTCTCATGGATGGTGTAATGCAAATGGATCATAAAACCATGAACAAGAAAAAAACATGGGATCTTGTTCAATTACCACATGGAATTATAGTTATCCATAATAAATGGTCATTTAAGATCAAATGAGGTGTAAAAGACTAAGTGGAATGATGTCATGCAAAACTCGTGGTAAAAAGTTATTCTTAGAAGGAAGTTATTAATTTCAATGAAATATTTTCTCCTATTGTTAGACTAATGACTGTTTAGATATTTCTGGAGATGTGTGCAACATATAGTTTACATCTAGATAATACAGATTTGAAGAATGAATTTCTCTATGGTGATCCCAATAAACCAATATATATTATCGAACTAGCAAACTTTGCAGAAGAAAGAAAAGATAAATTGGTTTTTAGGTTGATCGAATATCTATACAGTCTAAAGCAGGTGTCAAGGTATTGGTACAAGATATTTGATTCATATATCATGATCCTTGGATTCAACAAAATTCATTAAAATCAATGTGAATATTTTAGTGTTTTAGAAGATAATGATATCACCATTCTTCTATTGTATATAGATGATATATTGGTTTTAAGCCCCAGCAATGATCAGATCTAATAGATGAAGGAACAGTTGGATAAGGAGTTTGATAAGAAGGACTTGGTACAAAAAAAAGAAAGATTCTTGTGATATAGATTTACCGAGATATAAATATTTAGAACATTTGGATATCATAAAATAATTACTTACATAAATTCATGAAACACATAAACCAGTAATACTATAAGAAAATATTCACCCCACTTCTTGTTAATTTCAAGTTATCCTTGATAATGATTTCTAGAAGTGAAGAAAATAGGATGCAGATGTCCTGAGTACTATATGCATCAACTGTGGGATGTTTTATGTCTTCTATGATTTGTACTAGACCATATATTTGACATGTAGTGGGAGCAGTTAGATGGTACATGGAGAATCTAGGATAGGATCATTGGAGAACAATGAAGACTATCTTGATCTATATCAAGAAGACCATAGATGTTTCATTATATTATGTAGGTTCATATTTCACTATCAATGAGTAAGTTGATTCATTTTTTTCATGTGATTTAGACCATAGGTAATCCACTACTAATTATGTGTTTAATCATTATAGAGGAGTTATGAGATGGATTTCAAAGTTTCCATCAATTTTGGCATTCTCCACAGTGGAGGAAAAGTACATGGAATCTATATAGGTTTGAAATATACGATTTGGATGATAAGGTTGTTGGAGGAGCTCAGACATATAAATGAGAAGATTACATTGTTTTCTGAATGTCAAAGTGCATTTCACAATGCATAGAATCTATAGTTCCATTCTAGGATGAAGAACATTAGGATACAATATCACTTTTATGCGATGTGGTAGAGGAATGAATTTTGGACATGCATAAAATTCATACTAATGAAAACATAGAAGATTTCTTGAAGAATTAAGTTCATTTTGATTACATCAGAGGGTGTAGATCCTCAAGTGGCCATGCCAAGACATGAGCAACATGATTTGGCCGATAGAATGGATGTCTGGATTTCTGATTGGTTCTAAATCAATCATTAAGTGGGAGATATGATCAACCTCATTTTTTCACATGTAGTTGATGACCTAAATTTTTTAAATTGGGTTTGGTAGGTGGATAATGAGGTATGTTTCTAGTGGGTAGAAACACCCCACCAAACCACCATTAGGAAAAAAAGTGGGAGGAGGAGGCGTAACCAAAAAAGGGGATCTCTCCCAACAATTATATCATCAACCTCATTGGTATTTTCATCGCCGATAGTCCATAATTATTCCCATAGTATTTTGTGAGGATTTTTCCCATTATTCTATAGATATATGTTACACAATTTTTCTCTGTGTAGTAGTGATGGATTTTTTACCCAATTTTACCCATAGTGATTGTTCTATTTGATCTTGATTTCTTACCCCCTTTAATTTTGGGGGGATTTAAAAATTATATCTAGTATCCATTTATTTCCATCTTTTCAAATTATTTTTATCTTTTAATAGTCACTACACTAGTGGGACAATCATTTATGGTCATTTGAAGTTCAAGTAATATTTTCAACAAAATCTATATCTTTTATTCATTTTTTATTTTTTTATCTTAAAATTATTATTAAATTACAATTACTAAATTATTATTATAAAATTATTAATTAAAATTATTTCTTTATTTATTTTATAATCCATTTTTCTCTAAATATATCATATATTAAGTGTTAA
Organism: Viscum album; assembly: GCA_963277665.1. Classification (NCBI taxonomy): domain Eukaryota; kingdom Viridiplantae; phylum Streptophyta; class Magnoliopsida; order Santalales; family Viscaceae; genus Viscum; species Viscum album. Next base: position 710,713,224 of record OY728159.1, read on the forward strand.
TGCGTATTTATCCATATATAAATTATATTTAATAAAATATATTATATATATAAATAAAAATATATTTTTATGTTATATTTTTTTCCTGTTTTTTATTTTTTTATGAAATTTATGTTTTATTGTCATTTTTATAAAAATACTGATAAAGACCTCCCCGTATAAGGACTACTAAAATGTACTAATATTATGGGTACTTTTAGTAGTTCAAAAAAAGTGTGGATAATGGGATTACCTTTATCAGAACTAAAAAAAGGGATGATATAGATCTACATTCAATAAAACTTTTTTAGCACTTTTAAAAGCATCTTTTATCATTTATTTTTTAGTGATGATATCGGTACCCCCTTTATCATCCCTTTTTTAGCCCTGTTAATGGGTGGCGTACTATGAAGTCATTTTCTAGGTAGGTTGAAAAGATCTCCCTTTTCATCTATACCACCAGTAAATGAGAATTGATCCATCTATCCTCCATTTTTATTACAATTGGCCTCTCTATCTAATAAAACATGTGAAAAACTCTTAAATAAAAATTAATATTTAATGTATTCCATTACTAAAAAATGTAAATTAAAATTCACAATTCAAACAAAAAGACTAAAAATTTTCTTTTTGTATAGATTACTTGAGAATGGATACTATGTGGAACGTGGGTCAATCCAATGACCTTTATAGCTTAAAAAAGTATCTTCAAACCATCATAGGGATTTCAGAACATGGATTAGTTTTTTCTTATGATTTTCATGTCACTGGATTGCAGGGATCAAGGTTGATGATTTGATGGTGTCATAGGCTACAACTTGGCTACTTGAAATAATAAAGAAAACAATATTGACCATTCAACAGCTATGATAAGAGCTTCTATATGTATTTTTCATGCTGCAATGTCTTGTTGTATGGGATAACATTCTGGGAAGCTCATATTAATGATTGAAATGTCTTATAAAGTAGAAGACAATGGGTTCTTGGATATTGTTACATGGCCCCTCAAAGAAGATAAATGTAATTTTCTTTAGATAGTCTGAAATCAAAACATGCCTAGGGTTTTACAATATTCTCCCTCAATTTATATCTTCAATTTTGGTTATTTTCATCTCAGATCAGTATATTCATACATGGAAGTGGTTCATTTCCTCCATTATGACATCTCAAAGATGCCTTCCAGTCTTCTTACACAATATTGGGTGTCCCATATCTAGTGTATCGACCAAGATTTTAATATTACGTGACACTTTAACTTAATTGAGATCACTTATGATTTATCCTCTTACATATAGTTTGTTGTAGGTGTTACTCATACACAAGAAATTTTTGGGATTCATCACATTTATTGAGGGGAGATAAAATTATTAATGGATATATTTCTCTCTACATTAATAGAGGATTTTCTCCCATCATTAATGGATAGATAATTATAAATATTAATGGATGATAAATGTAATTTTTACTGCATTAATTTGAGATATAGACTTGGTGTCTGTATAAGAGGATGTCGTAACATATTTTAGAATGTATTCCAACATGATATATCTGAAAAGATAGAACCATGAAGGGGTTGTTTCATTTTTGGTATCATTTATGACTCAATAGATTACATAAAAGTGAGGAGAAGATTCAATTTTGGGATCAGCTTTGATGAATGATCAGTTTTCTAATCTTAGTTATTTTTCAACAATTGACCAATTCATTTTATTTTATTTTATTAAAAATACACATCATGGAATGTGGAAACCATGCACAGACCCTCCAAAAACAAATTTTACCTTACTTATTTTAAAATTCAAAATATCCAAATAGAACCAACATCAACATGCCTCGAACACTCTCTAAAAACCCTATTTCAAAATTCAAACAATAGACCATCATCAATGCCTCGAGCCAGGAACATGAACCTGTATCGAAAGTTTCCACAAAGATACCAATTTCATCAACCAATGTGTTTCCACCATCATCACATAACCGCTTTCACAAAAACATTGTCGTTGTTCAATCCAAACATAGTTTTCATCACCATAATCTGACATCAATCTAAACATCACCGAACCCCAAGCCCTTCACCAAACAAAAAATCATCACTAGAAAAGTTTCTGATCCAACAATGAACCAGAAATCGCCAATATCATCTGAAAAAACCATCATCACTCAAAAATACACAAGAAGAAATGACAAATAGAACTGAAGGGGGAGAGTCCACACCGGATGTGCCTTCTGAAAACTAATGGTCACAAGAACCTCACCTCCTAAAACCTCCATGAAGAAAAAACATCGTCCTTACAATCATCCAGCAAGATAAAATTGAACCACCAGTAATTCTACCACTAATGACCATTCGAACAGCAACCTTCTGAAACAACTCTGCCATGAATGAGGAACCACTACCATTGCTGCAAAACCACCACAAAAACTACCTTATCAACCCAAAAATGGGTTTAGTTCCACAGAACCAGAACAAGAGTGGGGAGAAGAACCAAATAGTCCTCAATATAAGCCAAAACCATGGATCAATAAATGATGAAGCAAGAATATATCATATTCAAAAAAGAGAGAAACCTCGAAACAAAATGAAAGAAGAGAGATCAGATCTAGATGCTGGGGAAAATATCTGTAGAGAAACAGATGTTGAGGCACCCAAATTCACCCAAAGTAAGGAAACCCAGTAGATGATCTTTAATTAATAGATGATATTTATATTAATATTGTCAGATTTACTATATTATCATCTTTTATGGATGATGTTATTTTTTAATATTTACTTTTTTCCTCTCTTTTCTACCGGTGATTTTTTTTATTGTATCAAAGAGTTATACTTTTGAGATCCCTTCCATTTTCTAGAGTAACTACTGGATACTTGTTGATTATAATAGATCTGCTTTCTGGACTAGGTCCAGTGATTTTTTCACTCACTGGGGATTTCTACATTATATCTTCTACATCAACATTTTTTTCTGCACACGTATTATTTTCTCATTGTGCATTTTATTTAGTTTTGTAAAATTATTTTAAGAGAAAGAAAAAAATATAATGTGCATTTCTATTGGTGTTTTTTTCACATTCATTGCTTTCTATCATTCCCAACATCTGGTATCAAAGATGAAGGTTCTTAATTGAAATTTTATGTGATAAGAATTGAAATTTCTATGTGGATCATCGATGCGTGCATGAAGTGGAATAAGGTTTGGAAATAAAAAAATGTTAAGAGAGGTAATGCACTAGTTGCTCGAGGTATTTTGAGAAAGGGTAGTAATTTGTTTCTTTGGATTCTATAGATTGGGTGGAGATAATGATTATATAGGATCCAAATGTTTCTGGTTCTTTTCATATTTATCAGGACAGTGTAGAAACAGATGCGATGAAAACATTGGTGTTTTGATTTACTTTTTAGGGGGAGCGGATAAATTTTTAGTTATATGTACAAAAGGTAACAGTTGTATTTTCTATACAAGATTGTGGTTGGTTCAATACCATCCAATTTTATTTCTAGTTGAAGTTATTGTTGTTTTCACTTATTTGACGGGATGAATGGGAATATTTTTTGGATTCAACACATTTATCGAGGTGAGAAGAAAATATTAATAGTGACATTTATATGAACATAAAAAGTGTATTTTCTCCCAAAATTAATGGAGAGTTAATTATCCATATTAATTGACGGAAAATATAATTTTTACTCCATTAATTGGAGATATGGACTTGGTTTCTATATAAGTACATGTGGTAATATATTTCAGAAGGCGTTTTAAGAAGATGTAGCAGGTAAGAGAGAACCGGGAAGGGGTTGTGGTATTTGTGGTGGACCATGCGACTCAATAGAAAACATCAATATGAGGAACAAATTCAATTTCGTGATCATCTTTGATCCAAGATCAATTTTCTGATCTTGGTGATTTTTTTTCACCTGGTTACATAGTCGATGTTCTTCAGATCCATATAGTCAGGTTTATTATTTTCTCTTTTTTCAAGGACAATGTTCATTTTTCTAATATATTTCTTTCCTCTCTTGTCTGCTAGTTAGTTTATTATATCTTATTAAAGATTTATAATTTTTAGATCCCTTCTATTTTGGGATTCTCTACCATGTAATCATTGATTATAGGGTATCTTCTTTCTAGACAAGGTCTTGTGGTTTTTTCCCTCATTGGGTTTTTTCACGTTAAAATTTTTGGTGCCAACGTTTATTTTTTTCTATACATATATTACTTTCTAACTAAATATATGATTTAGTTTTTTAGGCTTCTTTGAATGGAAATTAAATTGTTTTTCTAATATTTTCTCTATTTGGTGTTTGTTTTCATTTTCTTTATTTATTGTCTTTCTAAACATGCGTATTATTGTTATTTATTGTGATTTTTTTCTTATACGGAGACTTTGGAGATCATTTTTATCTGATGTGGACCTTGAAAACCCATGTCTAATCGTATGGGGTGGATTGATAACTGAAATTTTCATTACTTCTGATGCAATAATGATTTAATCACATAATCCTTACCCCATTTTCAAAATAATCTAAAAAATTATAAATACCTTTAAATCATATATCTTCATGTTTTTTTGAAATAAAATCCAGATTAAATGGAAATCCCATAATATTGTTATTTATTTATAATTAATGGAAAATAAAGCTAAAGAATTCTAAAATCTTCGAATAATATATTAAAAATTGTATCCTGATCATTCCCCCATACTTGAGAAGGCTCCGGGTGTGTAATGTTCTGAATTCTCTACAAATTATAAGCCTTGTTTTGATAATTTTTAAAAGAATATATATTAGTGAAATTAAATTATAAACAACTATAACTTTCATCAATATATAACTCTAATATTTTTTATAATACTAATCTATTACCCACATCCTTTATTTATTATATTCAAAAATATAATAACTCGAATTCTCTTTCATTAATAGAGTTCAATATTTTTTAAATATTTTCATTACCCTTAACATCTAGCATATATTTAATTTTTTATGCAAATGATTGTGTCATTGTAATTATTGAATGTAGATCACTAGAAACTAATCTATCCTAAGATAGAAAAACTTGCTAGAGAATAATTATAATAGTTATTTCATGGGATCAATGTCTGGGAAAAAATTCTTCATTCACTAACTCTGATTGGTTGTTTACCCACAAAAATTTGTATTATCATCTCATGTGAATTTTCAGATCAAATATCATCTTCACCTTTTACTCTAGTTCATGTAAACTGTTCAAATATTGTTTAGATTGGTTGTCTGAGGTGTTACTTTTTTTACAAGGGCTAATTTATCCATGTCCATATTCTGAATTAAAATTTCTTCATTAATATTTTGATTTCATTAATTTTTTTCATGTTAACCTCCATATTACCTTGATCCCTAACCCAAGGTTCCATGGTTCCCAAGTGGATGTTATTTTTTAATGAGGATAATGATTTATTTATTTAGTTTTTCATTTTAGTTCAAATCTATAAACACCACAAAAATATTAAAAATAAAAAAACATAAAGAAAATTAATTACAACCTAAAACTAACAGTCCCCCCGACACACAAACACACCCACTTATTTTTTAAACTATCCATATTTATTTACATGAAATAAATTTGGATTAATAGTAAAAAAAATTTGGAAGTGTAAAAATCATGTTGCGAGGAAAGGAGAATCCCATCTAAGTGGTTGAAAAACACTTTAATTTCTCCAAATGGCCTCCGATGTAATCCAATATCTGTTTTCTACCATGAAAAAATACAAAGGGAAACTATTAATGATAATTTTATTAAACATCAGAGAAAGAGAAAAATAGTGTTTGGAAAATGACTATTAGGTTATCTCAGGAAAAAGGGTATTCATTCTAATTGTCCATAGTTGGATAATTATTAAGTCATCCAAAACATAAAGGGGTTTATTTTTTTATTTTAAAGAAACTCATTTTAATTCTTCTATAGGTACTTATATTTAATTTAATTTTCATGTCCCCATTGCTAGATTAGTTCAGCATCTTCTACACCCAAAATAATTCATCATACATGTTGTAGTATAGTGGGGAAAAGATGATGTACAGGACCTCAACTTGATATGATTTTCTTTAATCCATGAATTATTATTCATATTTATGAGGGGCCTATTGAATATGTAGATCCATATGTCTCTCCATATCTTTCACATCCATAATGGTGTATTCTTATTGGTCTTTTCCCAAGGCAATATCCAATAGTGATGAGTCTATAATTAATAAACAATTAGGATCAAAATCAATTATAGATTGTGTGAAGATAAAATAAAATTAGTTTTAAATTTTTTCAACTACCATATATATATATGATTGAAAATATTTCTATTCAGGTAATTCCATTTAGAAACCCCTCATAATGCTTAAATACTTCTAATGTTCAATTCATTCCACAATGTGAAATCAACCCAATCTTGTTTCATCTTCTTCACCATCCAATAAAATTATTTTTAAGGTTAATATTTAATCAAAACATAGAGTAAGATAGTATTCAATTATATTTGAATAATATGGGAGTAAAATAAGGATATGTTAGAGTTATACAACTCTTAGATTTCATATGTCATTTAATTAACTATATGTAGTTCCTATAAGAACCCACTTCTAGGAGTTGTTTGTGGGGTTTTCTCTTGAAGTTTTTCCTCTACCATTTTTATTGATAATATTATAGAATTTACATTAAGTTATTGAAGGATATATATTCCCCAAAGTCTATTATTTATGTGATAGAAATGGGGGGGACAAATGAGCCACAACCATCATGTGATGCATAGATATTCTGTATGCATGGGATAACTATGCAATTAGATTTAATTACATTGGAGACTAAACTTTTCCACATAACTAATATTTAAGAAACTATATCATAAGATTAAATGTATGAAGGAGTTTCATTAATTAATACTATGTATTAACTGGAAGTGGAATTATCTGTTGCATTATGAATGCATGCGTTAACTATAGAATCACTGAGGGGCATACCCATGTCTACTTAAAGTCACTTCTAAATGATGGAAGTTGTACAAGTTCTTTTATGATTTTTTGAAACCCTATAGAACCAAAAGATCTCTTCATCGTTATCCTTTGTGTTTGTGACACTAACATGTCGTGGATGAAAGATGGATCCCATCCGAATGTCAGATGATTTGAATGACCTGTGGATACACTCTTTAGTTAATGGTATTCATTTTTTTCATTTCCAATGTAGTGTAGTTTCAGATTTATTACATGGAGTTCCATGGAAAAGGGATTATAACACTTCAACTACCTCAAATAAGTGTTATTATACCTTAATGAATCCCTTTAGTGGTATAAAATAATCCCATGTTCTTTTTTTATGAAATAATGTTTGAGAAATAAAGAACCGTAATGAATGGAGCAACACATCGACTGTCACCATGACATGGCCAACACATCACCGTGTCGCAGAGTTGACTGTTTCAGACCAAGTGTTAACCACTAACACATAAAATAAAGTCATATTCTCTTCACTATAACATGGTGAGGAAACTACTTCAGGTAATTCATTATGTTTTAACACGTACAAAACATCAAAATAGTCAACAATAGGGCATGGTATGGATGTCTTTTTACAAAAGTGTTGCAATCCTTCCAAACGGTTTCAGCAGCATCACCATAATGTAGTGTATTCCGTTTGTGAGTACAGGGTGACCCTGTAGTCCACCATGACCTAGTGCAAGACATGGTTCTAAGAAAACTATTTTTTTATAATTTTTCAATTTTTGAATTGAATTAATAATTTTTAATTAGTTTATAAATTTTAATAAAAGGAATTTTAAGGATATTAATAAATTAATAAAATTTTAATTAACTATATATTAAAAATGTGTTTATAATTAATTAATAAATGTTTTTGAAACTTTTATTATTAAATATTCCTTAAATTTTAAATGTTAATATTTAAAATACACTTTATCAAATTTATATGGAATGTTTAATGGATTATAAATAAAAGGGTTTATTTTATAATTATAAAAGGTAATATGTAATGTATTTATAAATCACAATAATGTGAGGATAAAAAAATTATATTTTAAATTATGGATTGTTCATAATATATTACTTTTAATTATTCAAAATCAATAAGGCTTTATTTGAAAAGCTATATATATGATATTTAGATTATGTAAAATATTATGATAATATTAAAGTAACTGTAAAATTGTTCATAATTAATTATAAAATAATATATTTAAAATGAAATGAAATATAATTATCAACATGAAATTTTCATATTAAAATTTATATAAAGGGTTATATTTATAAATATGGAAATCCCATAATCAGTAAATTTTAAATTATAAAATTGTTTATAATTTTTGTTTTATAAATTTTATTATGATTTTTAATCTCATGTTTAAATATTTGAATTGTTCATTTATTTAAAGGTTACTTCCTATTTTGTTAATATCTATTAATTTTTAATATTATTAATGGTGTATACTCTAGTTTAAGAGTTAATGTGCTTCTAGGAATCAGATCCTTGAATTCTCATGCTATGAATGACTTCATAATGAATTTAGTTGTTCATCTACCATAATATTTGTTAGTAATTGATGTAATGAATGTGAATTTAGTTCTTTAATATAGTTTATGCGTATTTTATTTTATATATATCATGGATTGAATTATATCTTGATTAAAGTGTCTCTTGGGAGAAGGACTTGGGGTAAGACTACCTACCAGACTATAGGATTATGCCTTGTCTAAAAAGGTGAATGATTTTGCCTCTATGTTACTCCGGGCATACTCATATAAATATTTTTAGTCTCATATAAATCTATGAATTTACATGAAAATTTCATTTTTCTTATGAAAATTATTAATTTGGATAAGTATTATTATTTTTTTCTCTTATATTTGGATGATTTACACAATTTTGTGGGTTGTTTAAAGAGTTATACGTGAATTTTTTTCGTACATATTGCTTGTTTGGAGGGAATAAGATTACAAACTAAATCTATAAAAGCATTCACAAATAAAATAGAAATCATGAGATAATATAGTCATATTGAATCCCCTTAAAATAATAAGTGTGATATTACTTCCAAAGAAACACTTCGTAAGAACTCTATTATTTACCTGGGTTATTTCATACTAAATCATGGTGCCCTTAGATTATCTTGTGTAAAGAAAGAATATAATGAGTGACTATGGATTATAAAATTGAGTAATTTAATGGCAAAGTAGGGTTCCTATGTATTTTATTTTTTTAGACCATTTTTGTGTTTTCTTTTGTTTACACTAGATGAGAAACAACAATGGTTACAATACTAGAGGAATATAGTTGAGTATTATTCATATGATGGTTTAGGAAAATAGTTTCCCACTCCACTATCTATTATTGATATTTAATTTGATTGAGATGATTCACTAACTAATTAATCAAGTGGTCATGCCCAAGTTTGGTCATTAGCTTAGTGAAATATAGATCTTGGACCACTATAGGGTATGATGAATTTAAAAAAAGGGGTCATCTTATTACTGGGATATCATTTAACATAAGTCATTGATGGTTATAAAAAAAATACATTCACCTGATTAAATATTATACTATAGATGAATTGAATCATTATCACCATCATCAAACAAAACATTGTGATTAATCCTTGCAATGAGAACTTTATTGTCATCTACTCCTAAGAAAGATAACATGAGAAAATTTCTTATGCGTGACTGGTGTTTTAATAAAAGTTCTTAAGAAATTGAAATACTATATATGTTATTGTATCACCATCATAAGTAACCAACTATTTAAATTTTTCAACAAGTGAATCTAGACACATATGGAAGAATAAAGTGATTCACTTTGTTTTTCAATGGTATTAGTTTTAAAATGACAAAAGGAATCTTATTCTCCCCTCATATAATTAAGATGACTGAGTGTGATAATGATATTAAATAGATTGAATATCCTAATTACATGGTGAGATATATGTTTTAATCTATAAATTATTCCACCTAAATGGTTTTAAGAATCCTAGTGGAGAGTACACACCATGTATTAATGTTGTAGAACTATATTCTATCATTCTGACAGATATATGATATTAATAGTCTAATTTACAAAAATTATAAAAAAATAAGAAGTTGTAAGATCAGAAATAATTAATTATTAGTTCATGAATTGTATTTATGGTAATGAATCAAAGTAGTTGTTGTATTGATATCTTGGATACTTTTTTCTTGGACTAATTTGTATTAATAAGTGAATGTTATCTCATTTTCTCTTAAGAAGAGCATTTGAATAATAATTGTTTATTAAAATGGTATGTGTGTTTTTAAAACACGTATTTTATGAATTTTTTAATTCTATAACATGATTTAAGGGAAAATAGAAATGGATTATTATAGTTAAGGAATTCATCATAGATTCATTTATGGAATTGTTCCAAAAATATTATTGAATTTAGGAAATATTTACCTGGTGTTCTCTAAATGTTGAAGAGTGATGAATTATAAACATAAAGTCTATGAAATATAGATTTATAGATAGTTAAAGTGGGTAAAATTTCTAACTAGGGGAATAAAATTTAGTTGAACAGTGAAAAAATGTTTTTTCAAGAATCCAATCAAGGTCATTTAAGCCTAGGGTTTTCCAGAAAGAGGAGTAATAATTAAATATGATGAAGTTATTATAAATAAATGAAATAGTTTAGGAAACTCTATGAAATTTCAATGTAAAATATTAATGTTATAGATATTGATTATTTAGTTTTTAATGGAATGTGATGCCAATTGAATATTTTATGTGTTTCAAATATTTAGGAGCTAAAATCAAATAGCAATAATTGGTAGATATTGTATTTTTCATTCAAGTGATGGAAAAAAAGTTGTTACAATAAATATTTTAATGTAATGGAATGTATCAATCTTGGATGAATCAAATTAAAGGATGTGTATATTCATCTCCTCTATTTTATATGATTATAGAAGTTATTAGGTGAAAAAGAGTTATGAAAAAAATGATATGATTCATAATATACACTTCGTTTAGGATTCATAAAATTCTATAACATAAATTTTAAATGGAGACAAGGATATATGTGTTTTAATTAGGATAAATTGTTTAACTAGATGTTTGTTAAAATATGAGGGAATGTTCTCATGCAAATAAATTTTGGTTTATTTTAGTAAATAATTATTTCAAAATAAAATATTCCAAACTCATAGAATACTACATCTGATATGGAAACAATAATATATTTGTTAATATTGAAACTAAAAATAAATAAGTGTTATTTCTTAAATACAAAGCATTTTGTGCATCTTAACAAGATATTATGAAAATAATATGCTGACTAATTGATTTGTGGTAGTATGGATGGACTTTTAGAAGTTCAAAGATATCAAAAAAAGGATTGTAAAGAGTATAAGATTAATGTTTTTTCACTTAATATTCAAAAGATTTCAGGATATGTGATGATAAAAATAGTAAATAGTTACATATAGTTATTGTGAATAAGTGAATGTTATTATTTCTTAAAGGAGTTGAATACTAATTTGATTTTTCTCTAAATATCCCAAAAGATTTTAGGGATATATTTTGGAAAATAAAAATTTAAAGAGACATATTTAGTTACCATGAGAAAGTGGGAATCACTATTTTCATATGGTTTATTCCAGTGAAAATGAAAAGTGAATTTCAATTGATATCCGAAATTATTTTAGGGCATGTTAGTAAAGAAAAATTTGAAGAGTTACATTAGTTAAAATAATAAAGTAAATTTCACTTTTTTCTAAAAGTTGTTAGGGTATGGAAGTAATGTAACAGTGTAAAAGGTTACATTATTTTGAAAATTTTCAAGGATATAGTTTGATGGAAAGGTTTCCAAGGATGATTATGATGAATGTAAAAATAGATATAAGTAGAAAAAAATAGATAACATTATTACATTAGACGTTATTAAGTAAAGGAGTTTGAATATGTTCAAATATTTGAATAATATGAATATGATTCCTAAATCTCACCATTATTCAAGAGATCTTACTTAATAGGTGTAACTAAAATAAAGAGTTTAAAATAAATTTTTTATTAGATAGTTCAATAGAAATATGATAAAAATTAAATATGATATAAAAAATTAACAAATCACTTAAAAGTGCATCATACATAAGGCTGATTTAGTATTTTATCATATATGATATGATAGAGAGGTGCTTATGTTGGGTTTGTTATAAAATCATAAATAAGTTTTAAGAATGTGAAATATATCATATTAGAGGAAATCACTAAATTATCATTCATTCATTTTGGATTTGTATATGTATATATCAAAATATATTTTGTGAATTTTAATGAAAATTTAACTCATAATTTAAGGCTTTGAGTTACACTAATCAATATTCATCATAGAGTATTATAGGTTATGATGAAATGTTATGGTTATAATGAAGATTATTCTTTTATATAGATACATAATATGATCACTAGGCACATTAGATAATTCCACTGGGTGACCCACTATATATACCACATGGAGTGTTATACAGATGTATTTTGTATACTAGGGGTGGATGGATTAAATTTTAGTCCACAGTACCTAAGGCTAGGAAGATACCAATCATAAGAGAACTCATAATTTTATACTCTACTTATGAAAGTATACATGTTCACTTAGCTAATTAGGTGGTGGTTTAGTATATTTCTGATCAGGTCATCTGTTGGAGCTCCACTATATATGGGATTTGTTCTCTTGTATTAAGAGTATGATATTTCATCCCTTCATAGAGATAAACTATGGATTTTGAGTCCACACACGGAAAGTACCTATATTGTGTGTATCTATTTGGATGTGTGACATGTGATGTTCTCATTCATGGAGATAAATGACATTTGATGTATCCATCAACCAAGTTGTTCTATACTATAAGAATCAATAATAGATGATTATCCTATATGGGATTGACATCTTCCATTTCCTATTGTCACTATATGTCTTGGATAGAGGAAAAATGTGAGAATTAATGTTTACATATAATTCTTTGTTGTGGAAACATGTATAGAAATACATTTTCTGGATAGAGATCATGCAAGGAACATTTATATAATTAGTAGAATTGGTGTTTTTTAGTCCACTATTTTATTACATTTTTGGAGCTGGTGATTCATATTTGATGCAAACACTATAAAGTAATATGAGGTCATACTTTATGGTAGACTAAATTGTGATTGAGTTTGACTCAGATACCTTCTCTAAATTTATTTTATAGTTGATCAAAAAGGGGTTTTAGATAATTATCCACAAGGTACTACATATGATATAATATAATATGAATTTAATTATAACATTGAAATAGTGTTTGGGAATATATCCAAAAGGAGTTTTGGATATCATAACACATGTTATTGTATATGATATAATATATTGTGAAATTAGAGAAAGTATTTTATTTCTATACTAAAAGTAGGAAATTGAAGGAGATATATGCACTAAAGCCTAATTTGTATATGATGCAAATGGGTGGGTCATATAAGAAGAAAATTATATGTTATGTATGGATATATCATAAGAATGGGATACACATGATATTGAGTTCTATGGAATGTGAATATAAACTATTCCACATAGATTTCATTGAAAAACTATTTCATAAGATGAAATATATGGGGGAGTTTCATTCTTGATTATGATTCATGAAATGGTAGTGAAATGAACTCATAAATTTGAATGAATTAGTTAATACTGGTATCATTGAGGTGTGTACATTGCCTTTTTTAAATCCACTATCATGTGATGGAAGGTGTGTTAGTTGGTTCTTAATGCTTGGCTGAAAATCCATGTAACCTAATGGTATCTTCATCAATATCCTTTAGTTTTGAGTCATTAGTATGTCATAAAGTAAGGATGGATCCAATGTGAATGTATAATGATTCATTCGACCCCTAGATAACATCGTAGGGTGGGAGCTTTTGTACACCACTTATGTGGTCACTCTCAACCCCATGTGATGGAGATCGAGATGTATATGTGTCTTCTTTATTGAAAGATATGAATTTATTCATTTCTAGTTTATTAGGTTTTATATTTCTTTCATGGAGATCCTTTGATAAGGGGTTAAATCTCTTTCGCTATAACTAATAATTGTTATTAGAACTTAACAAATACCATAAATTATTTTTATTATACTACTTAGAAATACTCCTCTTCTTATTTTCTCATTAGAATTTGAAAATTTGATGTGAATTGACTTGTTAGGACTTTTAGTTAGTCCATTTTAAATTATTTTGGAAAATTATTCTCTTCTATTAGTGGGTGCAAATATTATTACTAATAATTGTTATAAATAAATTTTGTAGCCACACCTTTAATCTCATCATCCCTTTTTAAATGGGAATAAGAATAATAATATATTATAGTGTGATATAATATTCACTTATCTCAACCCAAAATTGAAACTTAAACAAAAATGGAATAATGAATAAAAAATAAAACATGGAAAAATGTGAAGATGGTGAAAAATAATGAAAGGGTTCACCAATACACCCTGTAAATGACATCATATTTTATTAAGGGTTTGTATGATCCTATTCAAAAATTAATTTTTTTCTAAAAGGAATTATCTATAATTACACAATATATGGGTCAATATATCGATGGGGAGTTACTCATTCATTCTATTAACACTTATTTTAACTAAATAATTGTTTTCATTTTAAATAAAAAATAAATGAGGGTAGTATAGTGTGTGATATTAATGGATCCATGTGTTTTAATAGTAAAAAGTAATTATGGGTTAGACTTTTCATAAAAACCTGGATGTTTGTGATTAAAAAATGAAAAACAATATCTTCACGGCAGGTATTTATTTCAAACCACTAAATCATAATTATTGAAGAAGAAAATTAAATACTCTCCCACGTTTACATTATGTAGTTCGAAACCTCTTGCCATAAACTCTTTATTGATAATTGAGAATTTTTTAAAAAGACACGCAGTAACCGCTGCATTCACTTACAGTACCCTCACAATGTGTTTATGAACCCTCAAACGCTCCACGAACCTCCCAAAAACCTACCACTAAATAAGAAATGAGATTAATTTTGGGGGATATGTTTGAAAAATATAAGTAAGAGAATAAGACCATAACAAACTATAGAATATTGTGATTTCTCCCCCACTTATTCATGTATTCATTAAAATAATCATGAAAGAAGAAAGATAAATGAAACTTATATCTATTAGAATTAAAAATTTGGTAACGTGGAAAGTATTCATGATAAACCAAAAAATTGGCAATAAATTTCATCATTGATGCTTAAAAATATAATTAAAATGGATGATTAATACTTTTTGGCATATAATCCCCATTCAAAGGGTTTATATGAATATTATCAACATTACATCCCTACTTTCTGACTATATCTATGTAGATGTCCTCTAAAATTTCATCCCCAACATTCCATATCATACATGGAATGTGTGATCATCAAAAAATCTATGGGTGATCTTGATGAGAACCACATAAATATATCCATTGCCTTTTATCTGATTTAGGTAAACATCATGAATGAAGGTATTCTTATTTTTCATAACGATATTTGTAAGGATGACATGATGAACATATATGAATCCCATGGCCTTCATTTCTGCAATAAAGTTTCATCGACCCTTCATAGTGACTTATAACTCTACTTTAGAAACCATGATAAATAAAATTTATATTGGACAAACCAGTAGTAGATTAGGGGAAAATTTTAGAACAATATAAATAATCATCAAAAATCTTAGTGAAATAATGAAAAAAAGAAAAAAATTCTAGTAATAATAGAAACAAAGTAATGAAATATCGAATGTATCTAAATATCATGATGAATTCCATCCAAAAAATAATAAAAGACTCGATAAAAGATTATAAATCCCTAGTCTCAAACACCATGTCATTATCGTCTCTAAGATCCATCCCATCTAGCTAGCAATAAACTGTCACTGGTCCGCTTTCCCTTCTTCATACCAGCAACCATGAAATTTTCATAAGTACCAAATGGATACCCAAATATGGTGTGATTTCAAAATAGTAGTCCACCACGAATGGTGCCTAAAAATTCTATTATGGGAATATAGTTCCTGTAATAAAGTGATAAACATGGGTAATAATTTAATAAATTAATACATTTTATAAAATAAACCCATTGATAGTAGACTTCTTCGATGAAACATAGGGAATTCTATAGTTGTTTCAACACATTTCTGGATATATCTAACCATGTATCAGAACCATGAAAATCACTACCATAACCCTCCTAGGGTATAACCCAAAACTCATCATAGGTGAACCAAGTGGATCCTTATAAGTATTATAACATGTATGGGAATAATCCCATTATATAAGAATTTCTGCATGATTGGGAACAAGCCCTTTATATAATTATTTCAGCATAATCGGGATGACTCCATTTATATAATAATTTCAATATATGAAACATTTTAATACATGCCACATTATTGAACCATTTCAATATCACATTTCACCATCTAATTTCATTGAGGCAACACAAATATTAATTAAAATTGTTATAAACCCTCATCATGTAGTGTGATTCATATTTAATCCAAATACCTATTAACCATGTCATACAAAAACTTAATTAAAATTATAATAAATCACATAGTGGGGCCATGTTCATATTATCAAAACTTCCAAAATCATTTTTTGTTCACAAGATTAGACTCACCTTTTAGGTGGCTAAAGGTCCATTCTCCACACCAATAGACCCAATTCGATCCATTGGAGGTTTAATCATATTAAGTATCATCAAAAAAAATATTATCCTTTTAGGTGGGTAATGCATACATCATGAAGGTATGATATCACATATTATATATACTAGAATAATTGAAACAGATATCAGGGAAATGTTTAAGACCACTCACCTCAAAAGAATAGAAGACGTCGACATAATGTTAGTGACTAATGAATAATTTGGTTCCATGTCGCTTAAAAATATATACTCAGAACACCAATATCTAATTTATACTTCTTCTAGAATGACGAGGATTCTCATAGGTCACTACTAGAAAGGCTTGGATCATCACAGATCAATCCCTAGAAGGCAATGACCTATGAGGGTGGTGAGTTATGATCAAACATTGCTGTGTCCTGAGGGAATTCTATAATCATTTCCTAAACCATGATGTAAAACATGAATTGCTATCTTCAACAATGATCAAGGGAAATCCGTGTTAGATTACAATCTCACTAACATATAACATTCCATTCTTGTTCAATGAGTGAGTCTCTTATATTGGTATGAGGTGACTATTATTCTTCACCTAAACAAATATCACTCATTCAACATCATAACCCTTTTGGGTCCTACTTAACCCTATTACAATGTTCATCGTGACGTCCTACCACCTAGTGGTATGGAAATATTTCATCATTATCTCACTAATGTATGTAGAGACTACTACTCTCCCATATTTTAGAATCACCATTTCTTCTCTCAAAGATGAAGTAGGGAAAGCATTCTAGGGAAAATTTTCTTTTAAGTCAATTCTTGACATAGCTCATGTACATATATGGTAGGGAATCACTAGTATCAAAAACGGTATAAGATTATTTAGATTTGTTCTTGATCGTACATCGTATAGTAAAAGTTCCACATCATAATATGTTGGGGTTTTATCCACTATATGTTCAAGGTTTTCCCCAGTTCCATGACTCTATTAATAACTTGCTTGAGTCCCTATCATCGGGGTTGTCTACTAAAGACCCCAGCTACTCCCATGATTTGGTGCATGCTTCTATCTCAAAAACCCACAAGACCTCAATCATGATTCCTTAAAAAAAAAGCAGATTTACCGTATTTATTAATCTATGAAATCTGTTCTCGTGTTTTGGGTGTAAATTATGATAAAACACCAACCACTCACAAATGTAACATTTAGTAACACACTCCCCAACATGAGGTTTTGAAGATACCCTAATCAAATCTAATAGTGTTCCACTGTGCTAACATAATTTTTCTTAATTCATCTTACCATTGTTATAAGGGACTCCCATAGAAGTAAGAGAGGGATCAGTCATTGGCCAGCTATGTGATAAAATTAAACATGTTACATTTCTCTCCTCTAGTCCCTTATCAAAGGTCATGGCCTTGTGAAGTAATTGAGTATACAAAGTCTGGTCAAATTCTTTAACATGGAATATAATCTCTAGTCAATGTCTTATATCAAACTTTTGAGCCTTATACACATCATTCCTAGCCAAAAAAGGATAAATGTGAAGTAAATATATAAAAATTTTAGAATAAACATTCACAGTCATAGAACCCTTCTGTAACTCCATGAAGTCTTGTTCATGGTCCAACTTCATCATGTCATAAAATTAATGGTTGATAATATGTGAACAAACACTTGATGACCAAGGTAGTGTTTGGTCCTTTATCCCTTGAATCCCTAGGTTGGAAACACCAATATCTTTTGGATATTTATTATAGTTTTAGGTGGATCCTAATAGGTTTCCACGAGAAAGGATTATATCATCGTGGATCTATCCCTATAAGTATATGGTTGAATCTGATTGAAAGGAGATTCAAAAGACTTAGATTATCTTCAAAGAGTGCCTCAAGTTTGAGTGGAATATATAAGAGAATAAATGTGTTCAAGGTATTTATAGAAAACATGTAAAATATAATATGATGAAATAACCTCCCAGACCATAAGGAAAAATATGTTGACATTGGTAGGACTATGACATAGACCAATGGACCATGTTACAACTTTCTCAGTCAAACAACATTTAGCAAACACATCAAATCCAATGGAATTGATCCTATAAAATGGAATAAGTACAAAAATTAAACCTATGTCACCACACTATAGAACCCAACAACCCAATAATTGGGCTACTATGTAGCCAAAATCCACACCACATAGGTGGAGAGTTTGTAAGAACAAACCAAATTGCACTTCAAGCCCTTACACCACAACCACTATCTTTATACCATACATCACAACCATCCTACTCCATAGATTGTCTCTCTATGCCAAAATGTCCTACCCTATATCACAACCAAAAGATCTACACCATAACAATACCAAAAATTTTAGCATCTCACATTATCCTCCTCTTAGGACCCTATGCCGCATCATGGATCTCTACACCTTAGATACATACCTTATGGTGCATCTGAAGGATCCATGATGTAAAATTTTCTATAACTCAACTACCTTATTATACCTTCCTCCAAGAATATTCCTTCAAGACTATAGATCACCAACCAGGGCTCAAATTAAAAACAACTAGCTCAAAGAGGTTTATCTAAACATTAATGTGGGATAAACATAAAAGAATTGAAAATAAAATAACCTCCCAACAATATAACATCTCTTCCTAGATCTATGATCCAAATCATCTCAGTAGGTATTGGTGAAGAATTATGGTCACTATGCATTCATATTATATTTCCTCTCCTTGGTCTCCTCTTGAATACGCTTATGCTGCCACTACACTCACACAAGTGGGATGGTCTTCCTCAAAATATTATTCTCACTATAGTCCATAACAAATATCATGTGTTCCTCAATGGATGCTTCAACATTAAAATCAATATCATCAACATTGATCACATGAGAATATTTTGGAAAATATCTCAAATTTTTTAACAAACACACCAGCGATATTCATAGCTTGGATGAATCAGATCTTTCATCTACTCCTAGATCAGTTGTGGATGCTTTCATCAAATAATGTTGGTGTACACCCAGTCTACAGAAGACCATGATCACTATCTTGACATCATCTTGAGTGAAATGTGAGAGCATCATATTTACACAATTGTGTCTATATGAGTTGTATGTATTGATATATTTCACTTCTTAGTCCATGTTATCTCAAAGGACGAAGGGTAGTAGACCTAGAGATGGTCGCATCCATGATATCTTGGGAGTAACCCTTGATTTTTTTTTATATTTTTAAAATTCTAGGTCTATAAGGATATTATCAACATTTATTACGGGTCTTCTCCCATTTGGAATCACTAATGACTAGGATGAAAAAGAAAGGGGTGTTGTTTTTTTGGTCGGATCTTTATTAGTGACATTTCCAAGAGCTGGAGAGTAGGTTGACCACAACTGTAATTCTCACATTCCTTGTGACATGTAATGAATATACAGTGACCTGTGATGCATTAATATTTGAACACATATTGATTATAATACATGAGGATCGAGTGGTTTCTTATGGATATAGATATCTAGAACCGCCTGAGAGGAATTACCATACTCTTGATATTAAGTTGTCTCTGGTGGTACATGCCTTGATAAGCTAGAGTAACTATATATTAGGTGGGGGGATTATAGTGTACATGAACTACATGATCCTCAAGTACATCATTTATCTATGAGACATGAACCTTCAGCATAGGTGGTTCGTCGAGTATCTGTAGTCTTTCAACTTCGAGATAGAATACACACTTGGAAAAGAAACATCATTGACGGCTACATGAGTTAAATGATGAATACATTGGGAGTACGGGAGTCATGGGATGAGTAGCAGCTGATGGAACTCTTTGAACACCTGTATCATGATGTTCAGGAGTCCTAGGGATAGGTAGTTATAAATTTGAAATCTATTATACACATAATTCATTACTGAATAATGTCATAACAGTTATCTAATATTTTTAGGAAAGGTGGGGGTGTACCCCTTTATTCAAATAAGAAAATAAAACATACAAATCCCTTTTGTGGGAGAAGGGAAAACCCAAAAGCCCATAACGAGTACAAAGTCTCTAAGGCCAAAGATCATATGGCTTGAGAGCCCAGTGGGATAACCCATTACAAATGAAACCCTAGCTGCATGTTGGCATGTTGTCGCTGCCGACAAACCCACATTCGATCGTCGTAGGACCAAATCACATCGCAGTCGTGCACCAAATAGATCCGGGCCGATCCCGTACGTGAACGCCACCGAAAAATCGCCAAATATAAAAGCCCGATCAAACACCCACCTCCATCGCAGAGAAGTCTGTGACCACAGTCGCATCCAGAATTACATTCCCAAAGGCTAGAGGCATCCGCAAAACTGACGTAGTGTCGCGCCATAGAAAGTTTTACCCCACCATTGAGGCCATTGACGATCGAAGCCTCACACAAACCTTCGTCCGTACTCGTCATCCTGAGTCATCCTCTCCCAAATACTCAGATGCCATATCTGATGGATGTTCCACCACCTTAGTTTCAACCAATATGAAGCCATCGACGAAGGTGTCATTCCAATCGACCATCACCCCTGAGGAATCGATAATCGCTACCGACCGAGAATGAGTACAGACCACCAAAGCAGCCATGCCATAGGGTGATGCCGCCGAGGAATCTGAAGAAGATGGGGATGAAAACCTAGCAGACATGAGGATATTATTATCCTTGTCCATGTATGGGTTATTATTGGCTTGCATGAGGATATTATAAAGGAGTTTCAGGCTTCTAGATGGGTGGTACATCTAGGTTTGAAAAATATGTATCATGATATTTGTAGAAATTACTAGTGGACAAGGATGGAAAAGGAGATAGCTGTAGTTTTTAAAAGATGTCAACCTATCAGTTGGTGAAGACCATGAATCAGAGTCCTAATAGAATCTTTCAACCTCTACCCATTCCAAAATGGATGTAGATTATGTCTCTATGGATTTCATAATAGGATTGCCCAAGAAAAATTTTTAAGAACAATGTTGTATGGGTGATCATGGATCGAATGAGAAAGGTATTATAATTCATTCCTATTAGTGATAACATTACAATCGATGTTATAGGTAGTCTCTACCTCCAAGAAATATTTGTGCATCATTGTGTTCAAAAGAGTATCATTTATTATTGAGGTCCTCATTTCAAATATTTGTACAATAAGGGTCTTCAAAAGGCTTTGGGATCATAGGTGTTTATGAGTAAAACCGATCATCCTCAGATTAATGACCAATATAAATGAAATGAATCAAAAATGAATTATAGACCTACTAGGTTGTTCAATTGATCAGAAATTAAATGGTGATCATGAACAGCTGGAATAAAGCTTATTCATACATTTAGAGATGACCTCTATAGTTTTAGGATGTCCATAATATTTTTATTCAGGTGTCACCTAGGTTGGGGAAATTCCATACCAGAAATTAAGTGTACCTAGTACCTAGTATTTTAGAGATATTTGAGATAGGGTATAGGGATTGTCATGTGGTATACCATTTATCCTTTATGTATCACTAAAACACCATGAATAATGTGTTTCATGTGTCACAACTTCAAAGATATCATCTTGAACCACCTCACATGATAGATTTTTATGATGTTGAGCTGGATGTTCACGTGTCCTTTGAGAAGTGTCCAATCTATTTCATGGACCATAGTGAGAAGATTCTTAAGGGGAAGACCATACATCTTAGCAAGTGTAGAGAAATCATGAGATTATACAATAGGAAACCATGGACAGGGATTCTGATATGTGGACATAGTGACCATAATTGTTCATTGAAACCTACATCTTAGGGATTATATGTTATATGGTTTGTAGCTTATAAGATTTTATATTTTTTAGGTAAATCCCTCTTTAAATTTTTGAAAAACACCCTTAAGTTGGTTGATTTTGAAATGAAAATTGTTTCACAAATCCTAGTCCAAACATGATTGTTCTAGGAGGAAGTGGGGTGAAGGTGAGTTATAGATGATTTTTTATTATGGAGCCTTCACTTTCACCGTAAGGATTGTCACTACAGTGGGGAGATCCAAGTTGCGACGTAGGGTCTTTGGAGGAGGATAATATGAGCTACTTACAATTTTGTCATAGCTTTGGTTTAGAGATTTTGGTTGTTCTATATTTTAGGATTCTTTGGCAGGGAAATCCCAACTATGGCATAGGACAAAAAAATCAATGCTACTTAGGGAGAGAGTCTATGAAACAGGGTACCATGGTGGAATGTTTTTAGTTCATCTAAATTTGGCACCCCTGTGATGTGGATCTACACATCACCCTAGCCAACTTCTCTTGGTTATCTATTCTATGTTGTGGTGTCTTACATTGTTTCATGGAATCTATCCCATTTTATAGAATCTATTCCATGGGAGGTGTTGGGTTCCTTAGATGTGGTTTAATTGGGTAGGCTGAGCTATGGTCCCTTGAGGTACATTTTCATCCTACCCATGTCAACTTGTTATGCAGTGTGAACTAGGAGGTTGTGCCATGGTATTCTATTTTATAGAATATCTATAAATACCCATAATCTATTTTCTATCTAATATCATCCAACCAAACCGCATACTCCTTGGATATCTTTTAAAAGTATTTTAAAGCTCATTCCAATAAAATAAAACACCATACATATTGGGATTATTCTATGGTGATAAAATCCTTTCTTGTAGTGACCTTTGAGAATCCTCTTTGAACCAAGAATAAGATCCCTTATATCTGGGGGTTCTGAGCCTATATTTTAAAGGGAGAAGGAACCAAACATTACTTCCATCATCTAGATTTTGTATACGTATTCTCTACTTCATAGGGGGATGACCTAAAATATTACCTCAGTTTATATTTCAATTCTTATATAATATGAAATAAGTGTGATCATGATGGAATTATATGTCTGTGACCTAAATAAAAGGATAATTTACTGATTTTATGAGATTTTGTGTTATTAGACCTCCACACCTCAGTTCTCTTATTCAACCATATCAGTTTTAGTTCCAGTACCCTTCCACATCATAGTATCCCTCTTTTAACTGTCAGGGTCATGTTTATAATCTTTTCATTCCTCCACTGATCATCATACGACATGATGATCTCTTTTAGTTCACCATTGTGCCATGGTGTTCC
Source organism: Viscum album (assembly GCA_963277665.1). Lineage (NCBI taxonomy): Eukaryota > Viridiplantae > Streptophyta > Magnoliopsida > Santalales > Viscaceae > Viscum > Viscum album. The sequence continues at coordinate 710,737,033 of OY728159.1, forward strand.
ACTCTTAACTATTGTGGTGACTCATATACACTTCTATACTACAGTGGTTGGAATGTACCATGGAACCTAGCATATTTCTATAGGCTTCCCTATTCTCTCTTGTGAATATCTCATTAGGGTCTTGTGATATTATTATCAAGGTTGGTGGACTCGAAAATGATTCCAATTATTTGAAATTTTTTACGATTATATTTTAATTTGGTTTTGTAATAAATTTCTAATCCTAGACATAGATTTTTTTATGAATGGAATATCAAATTTCAAAGTGTGTGGTGAAATATTATTAATGGTAATTGATGGAAATAAATTATTAATTCTAAATAAAAATTTAATTTAGTTGCAATGATGACTATTGGAATCATTTTAATGAAAATAGAAGGTATGAGATATTTATAAATTCAAATGTGTTGTTTTTTATGGTTTTTAATGAAAACCATTGTATGATGATTTTTGCAAGGAATGACATGTATATTGATGAAAACCATTTGATGTTGGTTTTTAAAGGAATAATACGAGTTTATAATAAGAACCCATTGAGCATGGTTTTTGAAATGAACGTAATGATTTTGAGCTTGAATTGGGTCTAGATTAAATGATGATTGGAATGATTTTTGAACAAAAAATTTCCCATTGTAAATTTTTTTATTTACTTTAAATAACATGGGAGACTGTGTAGTTAAGTGTGAATAAAATGCGCTAGGAATTTATTTTCACAACATTATAATGGATTTATGAGAAAATTGAGCATAAAGTACTTAAGAGTGGGGAAATTAGTCCCCAGGGATCTTCTACTTTTCATCCTTATGGATATTCCTTGTGCACATTAAAATATATTCTTCACAGATATTTGTGAGAATCCAAGGATACTCCACCCCCAGGTCTCATAATTATAGTGCAATTATTGGAATTCAATTTACATGCCTTATGAAATAAATGTTTTAATCATGTTAGTTTTGATAGAAATTTTTATTCATTCTGTCATTTAATAAATATTTTATTCATGAATATTTGAAAAATATTCTTGATCATGCCTTATTTTTTTTAAAATCTATTGTACCTGATATCTTGTAATCATTGGAAATGATTATTCCAGCATGTTTTGTTATAAACTATGAAATTCTTTCCATTCTATGTTTTTTACATTAACTATAAATGGTTTATCTAATTTTAAATTCTTATAAAATGATTAGTGAAATCCAACTAGACTTCTAGCTCACACACTACCTTTGTCTTTGGGCATCTGCATATGTCCTTATGTTAGGTCTAGGTAATGGGACGTCGCCACATGGATGTGGAGTATGTACCTAACTTATGTTTATATCTTGAGTTTCAACACATGATCAAGATTATGATCCCCTAGTTATATCGTGTTGTATTTTCATCTTTGAGACTTGTTGTAAGTTGTTTTTGTACCATATTTCTACTATGAAGTATTTTTTATACCGGTACTTTTCTCCACTCCTTATCTTTATCTTGTAACTCTTATGGAGAAATCATTCCCTCTTGACTTTTATTGATGTCATGGTGCTTATCACTAGCCTATGGTGATGGAGAACTACCTTAAGGTTATCACAGGATCAACTCAGATACAATTTAGGTTAGTTTTCTAGGTTGGTTCATGAAAATATTATTTATTTACTTTTAAGGGGTATATATTTATTTATTTATTTAAAATTAATTTATTTTTAACATTTTTTGGTATTATTTATTTTTTAATTTTAGTCACATTTTATATTTATTTATATTTATTGATTAAAATTTAATTTTTTTAATAAAAATTTAATTTACATAATTAATATATGTATTAATTTTAATTTAAAAATATATTCATTTTTATTTTTTAAAAATTAATATAATCAATAACCCTAATTCATTTTTTTATATTTTTTCATTCGATTCTTCTTTAGTTAAATTTTACACATTATTGAATTTAATTCAATAATAATATTATAAATTAATAATATTAAGTGTTTTTTAAATTTTTTATAATTTATTCATTTTAAATATTTATTTTTTTAATATATTTGTAATTTGTTCATTTTAATGTTTTCAATACATAATTATTAAATAAATTTTTTAATATTTTTATTATATATATATATTAATATATATAATATTAACTTAAATATTATTTATATAATACAAAATATGTATTTACTTTAAAAAAGTAATATATTTAGTGAAACTGGTTTTTAATAAAAAAAATAATATTAATTAGAAATACTGACCATTAGTATTGTGTAATGGATGTTTAATAAATGTATTTTTTATTATTTTAACATATATCAAAATTATATTGCATTATTTTTAACCCATATATTCATAATTAATTCAATTTTATATAGAAACAGAAACACGTAATATTTCTACAATTTATTCAATTTTTAATGTTCACTTTAGAATTTTATTTATTAAGATAATATTTATATTAATTGTCAATGACCAAATACATGAGTGTTAAAGGCTTCTTCTTGGAATCCAGGAGGTCCTGGGTTAAATCCACATTTATTACAAATACTATTACAACACTATATAGACGATGCTACAAGATTGACACATGCCTAGTGACACAGGCAGAATGCTGTAGGAATGACGATGCAGTAGGATTTTAGTTAATGTTATGGGCATTATGCACACTGGGATAATTATACTTGTAATAAATAAATAAGTCTTTATGGGTGGTATATCCCATAAAGGGTTTACGGTTTTCATTTTTGGAAAATGTTTGTGATTTGTGTGTATTTGAATGTAATTATACCCCTAAGCACAAAATATATATTATAATATAATATATTTATGTTTTTAGTCTGTGAATTTTATTTATTTTTTATATTTTTATTCAATATATACTATTTATTGACTTTTTAGTATTTTTTGAAAATTTATTCATTTTTAATATTATTTATTTATTAATACTCATAATTTTTTATTTTTTTGTTAATTTCGAATTTTTCTTTGTTCAATATTTTTATAATTACATCAATTTTTAAAATTTATTTACACATTTTTATTCATTATCATTTAATGATTTTAATATTATTGTAATTTTATAATTAATATGTATTAATTTTCATTTTAACACGTACTCAGATTTATTTTTTTAACAGTCTATATATTTAATAACACTTATTCATTTTTTTAATAATTTTGCAATCTACAGATATTTTAATTATTAAATTTCACTCTATTATTCATTCATTCATTTAATATTATTTAGTACTATTTATTCATTAATAATTTGATGTTTTTTTACTATTATTTTTAGTTTATTTGTTTTTAATATTTATTTATTCAATATTTTTTAAATTTATTCATTTTTATTATTTTTTATAAAAAATTATTCATTAATATATTTAATTTTTTTAATATATAAATATATTCATATATATATATATAAATATATCAATATATTTATTATTTACATAAATATGATTTATTGATGGGAGGATGGATGTGGGTTGGGAGCTTCTCTCTCTACGTGAGGATGTTGATCCACAATTTATCCCATGGACTTAGATTTGGAATACTACATCAATCAAAGTGATGTTTTTGTTGGTCTAGAGGAGATGGTTGTTCCTTTTAATTCTTTTAAGTATCAGGGTGTTCTAATAGATCTGAATGAAGGAACTCCCCTGGTAGAAAAACTCTCTTCTTTTCTAATTTTGAGAATGATTTAGGCCTCTCTTATAAAAGAGTCACCAGAATCATCTCTCTTGTAGTAGTTTAAGAAAGCCCTAATATCCTTACGGTGTGAATTGCATAATTTAATCACTCTATTATTTTCCTTGAGATTCTACCACATGAAGGTAAATCTTGGACTCTTAGTGACCTAGAGAATCATCTTCTCTCGATCTGGGGATTTGAAGGCTCGTGAATCACCGCTATTGTTAATGGATTTTTCCTTGCTTTTTTCCTTAAGTGATCTCAAACTCAAGGCTTGAGTCAGGGTATTTTCTCCTCTTATGATAATCTTCCTTCGCATTTAACATTGTGATCTTTTATTTATCTCTAATTTGGTGTAGAATTTTATAACTCAAACCTGGATCTATATTCATTTCCTTATCTGGTTTTTTGAAATCCCAAAATTATTCAGGATAGGGCATCTACTATTGGGGTGACAATGAAAATTGATAAGAAAATTTAGTGTTTTAGGAATGGGAATTTTTCAATAATCAATATAGAAATATATCTGTCATATTTTCTATCAATATTGTCATATTACTCAATTGTGATCATAAGTTGGCATTAAGAATATAATAGAAGAAGGTTTCAATTTTTTGTAGAAAGTGTAACCGTAACAAATATGTTTCAGAAAAATGTCACAGGAATATACAATATATGAATTGTTGATAATTTGGAACTTCACTACGGAGTGAAAGATGAAAATCTAGGCTAATGGAGAGATAAGGGATAAACCTATAAGTGCATAAGATATTGGTCTCTCAAAGATCATTGAAGTTTTAGATACTCCTACTAATGTTAAATGGAATTCAGGTAATGCACCATTGGTCTCTTCTAATTCTAAGAGCCATAAAAAGATAAGGAATAATGGTTTGTCAAGGAATAACATTGTGAGTGAGAGACATATAGAGTCCAGTGATTATTATCAATTATTGTTTGAAGATAAAGAAAAACTGGTTATTGATGATGACTTTAGGAAGGAGTATGATTTTAGTCCCTCAAAAGATTAAAAATACAATTAAGTGTCCATTGTATTAAACCAAGGGAGTTTGGGACCAACCCTACCCACCAGAACAGTTCCCATGGTAGGGGAGGTCTTCTTAATGTGGACTTCTTATCACCTGATCCCTTACTGTAAGGGAGTGAAATGGAAATATAGATATCGGAGATAGAATTTCCCACTTTGAGGGACACTAATCAAAATGCTGTAATTTACCTACAAAAACAGAATCAAAATGTTCTTAATATTTTATCTGAGAATATTTCTCTAGTAGATTCCACACATGTAGATGAATAAAAAAATATTTCATTTAAATTAATAATAATAAAAGTTATCTATCAAAAGGTAAGAAAATATTAGTGTATGAATAGGGTTTCCAACTGTTCATCCCTTGGAAATCAAAAGTTCATGTTATTCTATCTGAACTTGTGTAGACATCTCTTACATAGAACCAAAATCATATTAGTGAAGTGGATCACAATAGTGGTAATATGAATGACCAAGTTTTCTTCAATAGTTCCCAGAAGGGAATTCAAGCAGGGATGGCTATCAAAAATACCAAATACAACAAGGCATTGTATATTCATATTGAATTCCCATGTAGCTGGATCATCCAATTAACATTCATCCAATTGGGATGAGTGATGTTTGTTTTAATATGGAAGAGTGGTCTTATCCATCACATTTTTTAAAATTAACTAAAAATACATATGATTCCTTTTTAATGGACTTAGTAGTGTAAGATGGAACTATATGGGTCAAAAACTCTAATGTCAAACCTCTGAAGTGCCATGAAGGTGAAATTTCTCCTAAAGGACATGTGGAGAAAGCAGAAGAATGGTTTGATTCACGACATGAATTTATTTTTCAATGATATAACTAGATTTATTTGGTTATATAGACTAACTCATTGTCAATAATTTTCTATCCATAAACATTGAGTATGGATTCTGATCCAACTTAGAGATGGACTTTCATGACCTATGCTAGAAATTATAGATCTTCTCTATTCTAGATGTATCCTATGATTCATCATTGGTTGAAGAATTTGAGCCACCTCAAAACCATAGTACATGGAGGATGGGTCAACATCCATGGGTAAGAGGTCAAAATCCAAGGAATTTAGGAAATAGAGGGTCCTGTAGGAATTGACTTCTTGTGTTTAGTTTTTCTGTTGTCATAGGCATTATATGCCTTTTCGAACACCATAGCTTCCTTCTGTATTATTCTTTTCTTTCAATAATATGGATGAAGGCCTCTTAACCCAACTCCCATCCTATTAAAAAACATAAAACGATATCTATAATAAAAAATATGCATTTTTATTAAATAATTCTTATATTTCTGAAAAAAAATTATAATTAAAAAATAATATTAATTACAAAGATTGAATAAATATTATCTAGTAATGTATGTTTAATGAATTTTTATTTTTTTAATTTACTATATACCAAACATGTGCTACATTAATTTCACACACATATATATATAATTAGCACAATTTTATATACAAACGCACATAAACAAACATAAATTTTTTTAATTTTTTTAATTTTTAATATTCATTTTATAATTTTATGTACTAAAATTATATATTTATTATGTATTATTTATTTTAATCGGTAAATTCTATTCATTTTTTTATTATTATTCAATATTTACTATTTATTACTTTTTAATATTTTTCCCATTTTTTCCATTCTTAGTATATTTATTCATTAATAATCTTAATTATTTTTTAAAATATTTTTGTAATATATTAATTTTCAATTTTTCTTTGTTTAATTTTGTTTATAATTTTATCCAATTTTAATATTTATTTATTAATATTTAATATTTTTAATATGGTTGTAATTTATATAATTAATATTTATTTATTTTAATTTTAACATAAGTTCGATTTTATTTTTAAGTAATCTATATAATTAATAACCCATTAATTTATTTAGTATTTTTGTTATCTATTGAATTTGTAATTATTAAATTTCACACTTTTTAAAAATCCCTTGAGTTAATGTTATTTATTATTATTTATTCACAAATACAATTAATAATTTTTGACTTTTTGTAAAAAATTATTCTTTTTTAATATTCATTCGTTTAATTTTTTTATTTTTTATTAATGTTTAAGATTTTATATATATATTTATTCATTAAAATTTAATTTTTTTTAATATAGTATTAATGTACATAATTAATAAGTAATCATCATCATTTGAATATGTATTGATTTTTTAATTTTCAATAATTTAAATAATTAATGAAAATTTTTCTATTTTTTTATATCGCAGAATTCAATTCATTTTTGTAATTAAATTGCAATGGTTTATAACATTCATAAATTAATGATTATTTAGTCATTAATAATTAATTAATTGCTTTCTTTTTTTATAATTTAATCATTTTTAATATATATTCATTTAATAATTTCAATTTATTTTATGTAGTTTTTATCATTACATTCCAAAAAGTGTCGATAAAGATATGTTTTTTCAACACTAAAATATAATGTTTTGATAAAATCTATCTTTATTAGTCTCACCTCTTGGTATTAATAATGATATATTTTATGATCTCTAAAATAAACTGATAAAGAAACATCTTTATCAATTATTTTTGGAAAGTGCTGATAAAACCCTTTCATTATTTTAAATAAACCCCTAACAAAGAACTCCCGCACTCACGATGTTAAAGCTCTCATGGAAATAATTCTTCACTGCCACCCACCCTCAAACTTCTCAGATGTATCGACACTTTAAAAAATCGAAGATATATGATTCTTTCTCCTCCATTTTAGTAGATCATTCATTATTTCATCATTTTTAAAATTTTTCTAAAATTTTTACTATGCTTTTTGGTGTGTAATATGATCAATAGAACTCATAGAGGCTTGAGACACACTTTTCAATGGCATCTTATTCCCCCACCCTCATGTCTACTTTCTTTTTTATGGGGGATTCCTAGTTTTATATGTTGTATGATCTGTTTTTGGTTTGGTTTAAGAATCTTTATAGAGCCTTCCAAAGAAGCCCATTTTTGGGATAAACCATACAAAAACCACATGTTTCGAATTAACCCTTAAAAATGGATACATATTTCATATTCCAAAAAACGATAATTACAGAGAAATTAAGCCAAAGAGTTAATTCATTTTAGTTTTCCCTATGTGTTACAATATACATTAACTATTAGTATATTTAGAATAAAGTTTTATGAATTCCTATAAGAACAAATATAATAATAATATTTTTTTTCAATATTTCCATCTATTAAATTTATCGTATTAATTTAATTTATAATATAAATGATATTTAGTGATTAAAACACAAAAAATTATAAAAACAATAGTTGTAAATATTTATTTTCTAATTTATATATAGTCCATAGTCAAATCATATGAAAATTTCACTGTAAAATTATGTTGATTAATTTAATAATAAGTTTATCTTGTATTATATTCAAATTTAAATAAATTTTCTAATAATACCCCATGCCTAAAAAATATTTGAAGATCTTATTTTTTACTAATATATTGAATTTTATTTGTGAATATTTTATTGTAATATTTTTTTATAACATCATGTAAATTGAAATACTTGTGGACAAGGGTTTTTTATGATTGTGAATTTTGGGCCTGGGCCACTTTGTTTTTATTGGTGGTTTATATATAGTCTATATGGATTGATATAGGTCAGTTGTATACTAATAATTGAGTGTATATGGAAATATTTTGTCCATCTATCTATCATATTTTCTCTCCTTTTTTTATTTTAATATTCATTAATTTTGAATTCTTAAGTTATCCATCAAAGAGGTTTATAATTGATATATTTTTCATATAAAAGATTAACTGATTCAAAATTAATAAAATTAGTTGTATGGAAAATTGATTTATTATTTAGTTCAAAATAGTTTTTTTATTGGAAAATGTGGGTGGAAACAATTTGTTTTGAAGCATGAAATGAAAATTAAAGTGTAATAGAGGGTTTAAAAGTTAATAATTTTTTTGGAATGTAATAACTATATTTACAGTAGTGACCTTGAACATGTTCAATCTATGTAAACATTCCCAAATAAAGCATTCATATAATCAAATTCTAAAACAAAACAAATTACATAACAATGAATATACACATTATATATATATCATATTTTTCTTTATTAATTTTTTTATAAAAATGAATATTATTAAAATTTATCGGATGAATATGGATTAAAAATTGATAGATGTTAATCATATTATAAAGGATCATGAGGATGGAGTTAAAGAGTTCATCATGTTTTCACCTGAGCATGCATATGACCAATCTAGAATTATTTTTCTATGTTTATATTATTTTAAATCAATATTAATTCATCCAAAAAAGTGGTAAGAAAATTTTATTTTTCATAGAATATATTAGAGATTTGAATATTGGACTAAAAATGGGGAAAAACTAAATTTACATACTTGTAGGGATGATACTACATTTATGGATCATTTTATGTGAATAATAGTGTAAATAATGTTGAAGATCATTTCAATGAAATGACATTTAAAATTAGAGATGACCATCATGATTGTAAAATGTAGTTTGAGATTATAAATGATCGTTTAAAGATAAAATTTTATACCATTTTGTTTTTTGTTTTAGTAAGATATTTTTATAATACGACGGTTTATAAATATTGTGTAAATCGTGGAATGATGTCGGTGACTGAACATAAAAAGCCTATGCATTTCTTCAGAGGAATTAAATAAGGTAAATATTGAATGATTTAAATATTAAAACATATTTCCAAACAATTTACCTATTTTTGTCAATGTCTCTACAGTGTTCAAAATAAAATTACAACAATAATTATAGATATTATGTTTTAATGTTTAAGAAGGATATTATATACTATCAACAAACTAGAATCCCTGAATATATAACTTCTAAAGGTAATTGAAACTGCATTTAAAATTTTTATAAATCATTTTTGTCCACATTTTCTTAGTACTATCAGGACTGACAACACTCTATGTACTCAAAAGAAGAATACAATTTATTTAGAGATGATTTGGAAGATTACAAGGTGTCAAAATGTATTTAAACATAATATTGTTGTGATTACCTATTATACATGTGATATAGTACATACTATGATCATATATATATATAATTATGTTGTGAAACACTAGTATCATAATGATTTAGGAAATATTTTCCCTAAAATTTAATTCAATTGTTAATTGATTTCCTACCATTAGGGGTTAGGATGTGTTTGTAAGAAGAATAAAATGATTTAGTTACTAACCCAAAAATTAAATAAAGATTTGACCTATTTTATAAGGTAATGAATCATGGGGGGTTACACTCTACAAATTTTAGAAGAGCTAGTAACTTATCTAAAGTTTCTCCTGCTTCTGAGAGATTGGAATTCAAGGCTATAGCTGAGATAATTGTGAGAGGGAAATTGGTCATGGATCCTTCTACCCACAAATATGAAGACATATTACTAACTACTAGGGAATTTACTTCCATGATCCTTACCTCATCATTTGAATTTTTTTAATTTTTTATTTTTATAAGTCTGTAAAAATAGTCTAGGCCCTATTGTAATCACTTCCACCTCTATGATGAAAGAAGCAATATTAATTCATTTACATTCATGTTTGTTTCAAAAAAAGACATGACAATGAAATATACTATAAATACATAGATATATTCCTTTCCCTTATGTGGAACCAATACATAATGTACAAATGATGAATTAACTATCAATGAAGTTGAACCAGTTTTTGAAGTTGAAAATGTTAATACACGAGTTGATCTCTATAAGGGAGTTTTTTAAAGAACACATTATATTAACAAAACCATGAAAATTAGACTAGTTTTTTTCATAATTCAGGATAATGATACATAATTAATTTGAGCGGTGCTATAATCAACCACATAATTATCCAACACATGATGCGGATTGTATGACTCAAAGTTCATGTTTTCAATACAAACGTATCATCTTAATTTAAAATGCATGTCACATTGTCACAACCAATCAAAAAAACTCATATTGTCCATATAAATCAGGATAGAAATCTAAAATTAATTTTTGATGTATAGATTTCATCCACACGTCAATTTGACACACAATGTGTCTTATATGACTCATAGTGTGTATTCTTATATTAAATGTGTCACTTTAGTTTAATACTTGTGTCACATTTTCAAAATTGATAAAATGAGATCATATTGTTTTTTACATTTATGATAATGACATATAATATATTTTCGATGTGTTAAAATCTACATCTCATAAACTAGACACATGATGTGGGTGGTATGACTCAAAGTGCATGCTTCTAATATAAAAGTGTCATTTTAGTTTAAAATGTGCATCACATATTCAAAACCATGAAACCATGCTCTGATTATTTTGAAACTTTAGGAAACTAATCCATAATTCATTTTTGATGTGAAAGAAATCATTACATAACAAACTGACACATGATGTGGTTATTAAATCTCAAAGTTTGTGTTTTCAATATAAAAGTGTCATGTTTGTTTAAAACACACGTCACCTAGGCGAAATTGAGAAAAAAATATAATATTGTTTTCTAATTTTAGGGAAATAATACATAATATATTTTTGATGTGTAGAAAATGGCTTTATGTCAATCTAACACAAGATATGGTGGGTATTGATCAAAGTACATGTTTTCAATATAATAGTGTCATTTTAGTTTTAAATATGCATTGCATATCCAAAATTTTGCAAACACGATCAGATTATTTTTAAAAATTATAAAAAAGATCCATATTTTATTTGTGATATGTTGGAATTAATGACATTTCAATCCAAAAAAATATCTGACCGATATGCCTCAAGGTGTTTATTTTCAAAATAAAAATTTCATTTTAGTATAAAACATGTTTAACACCACCACAAGTGAGTAAAAGAGATAATATTGTCTTGAAACCTTATGATACTAATCCAAAATTCATTTTCATGCATGTACAAATTGATTTTAAATCAATAAAAAACATGGTGTGGTTGGTATAACTCCAAGTTAATTATTTCAATGTAAAATTTCATTTTATTTTAAAATTAACCCCATATTGTGAAAATCGAGAAAACAAGATCTAATTTTTTTCAAAATTTATAACCATATTACATAATAGATTTATGATGTTTAGGAATCACCCACACATTAATTTTACACACCATGTGGCTAGTATGACTCAAAGTGTATGTTTTCAAAAAAATGTCTTTTTCGTTTAAAACATGTGACACATATAAAAAAATTGGAAAACAAGATAGGATTGTTTTCAAAATTTAAAATAAAGATCCATTCTTCATTTGACATGTTTAGGAATTAAACACATATCAATCTGTTACATGATATGGTAGGTATAAACTCAAAGTGTGTGTTTTGAATAGGAATGTGTCATTTTAGTTTAAAATGAATGTCACATAAACAAAAATGAAAAAAAATGATATTGTATTATTTTCATACATTATGAAAATAATTCATAGTTCATTTTTTATGTTTAGGAATAAAATATATATCAACTTGATAGATGTTGTGGTCAGTGTGACTCCAAGTGTGTTTTTTCAATATAAAAGTTTCATTTATTGTAAAATGTATGTCACAAACCCACAACTGAGAAAGTGGGTCCATATTTTTTCAATTTTATAGAAAATGATCCATAAGGCATTTTTTTATTATAAAAAATTAAACTATAATAAATCTGACACATGATGTGACCAGTATGACTCCTAGTGTGTGTTTTCAATATAAAAGTGTCATTTTAGTGTTAAACATGAATCACATAGCCAAAAAAAGTTCAAGAATGTGGATTGTCTAAAAACATTTTTATAAATATACATAATTAATTTATGGTGTTTAGGTATCAACCACATATCAATCCAAGCAATGATGTGTCTGGTATAAATTAATGGGCATTTTTTTCAATATAAAACCATTCTTCCAGTTCAAAATTCATGTCACATCGACAAAACATAGTAATTATACATGAATTATCTTGATAATTTAGGAAAATGGTTCATAATTCACTTCTGGTGTGTATGAATTTACAAAACATCAATCTAACACATTATGTGAATAGTATGAATCCAAGTTCATGTTTTAAATATAAAAATATCATTTTAGCATAAAACGCACATCACATTGCCAAAAATGAGTAAAGAAGGTGATATTTTCTTAAATTTTTTAAAAAATGATTTTTATTTCATTTGTGGAATGTCATAATAGACCGCACATCAATATAACACATGATGTGTTTGATATGACTCAAAATACTTATTTTCAATATAATAGTGTCATTTTTGTTAAAAATGTATGCCACACAGTCAAAACCAAGCAAATGAGATCAAAATGTCTTGATACATTAGAAAAATGACCCATAACTCATTTTGGTATGTAGTAATCTACAGAAAGTAAATCCATCACAAAATGTGTTCCTTATGACTGAAAATTCATGTTTTCAATATAAAAGTGGCATTTTAGTTTAAAACATGTGTCACATTGTCAAAACTGAGAAAAAGAACTCAAATTGTTCTCAAAATCATGGACAATATTCCATATTCCATTTTTAATGTGCACTACCAAAAAATAAGGATTTCTCAGTTGTTTAAACCACATCCAAATCGGTAATTTGAGGTTAATAAAACTATATCATATTGCTCAGTCAACATTCATTTAAGGGTTGTTTTTTTCTTTTATTAGTAGTTTCTATATGTTTTGTTTTTAGATAATTTAGTGGTTGTTTTGATTTTATTTAGTAGTGTGTTTTTTAAATAACAATTAAATAAAATATATGGAATAGAAATAACAACCTCTAATTTATGTAGTGGTGGTTATTTTTATATTCATTACTATTAACCACCACTAATTAAAATTTTCAATTTTTTTACAATATATTTTTATAAAAACTGATTCTAAATAATTCTCTTAAAATTATTTTTTAAAAAAATTAATAAAAATATAAAAAATATAAAAACAAATAACATGTAATAAAATAAAATATAAATTCATAGTAAACTCATCAAATATACATCATACACCATATATCCACAATCATATATACATACATCCATAGTCACCATAACCTTAGTCAACTAAGAACCTCAATAGACCCATAAATTAGTTAATAATATATACATTTAAAATATGTCCACCAACAAACCATTCCTAATATACGTCCACCCCATGACTTTTTCTATATCCATCTTCCTCAAAATTATATCATCAAATGGAACCAACCACATCGTCTCATCAACTGTAACAAAAAAAGAAGAAAAAAATTAAAACTAAACATAATAAATTAGAATTAATTTAAAATCATTGATAAAATTTAAAGCATGACATGGAAACTAAGAACCATCATGAATTCCTTATGAAGAATGTCACAGATCAGAAATAAACAACATCTGGCTAGTTCAGACATCTGTCGCCTACAATAAAAACCATAACATTTAACAAATGAAATGTTGAAGAGAAAATACACATATTTTATTTAGAATTATTCCAATAAAATTTTTTATTTCTTTAATCAAATAGAGCCAATTTAATTATAAAAATAATATATCATTCAAAACACTTTTAAAAAATAAACATACCTATTTAAAATTTTATTGAAACCTTAAAACTAAAAACAGAAAAGCATAAAACTTTCTAATTAATTTCTAAATATATTTTCAATGTGGTTGAAATATAATTAATAAAATAAAATAAAATTATTTGATATGAAAAATGTGTCCTATATTTCCAAAATAATGCAATGGTGGTTGTCATGTGATTTCATGACAATCTGAAGTCATTTTCTATGTTTTTTACCATTACACACACATCTTAGTGTTTCAAAACCCTATAAATTTTTTTTATGGGAACCCCAAGAAAACAGTAACTCAAAATTTTATGTTTTCAGTTCCTACATTCCAAAAATAAATTTATGGTCTTTTTCCTTTGATTACATGGAAATTCGAAGTTTTTTTCCTTCTTTTAACCCTTGACACATATTTTTAAAGACTTTAGTTCCTTTAAAAGCTATTTATTGTGTCATTCTAACCACACTACATGTTGTATTGAATTTTTTTTGTGTTTACATGTCAAAAATAACAAAATGGTTGTTGTTCCATGATTTCACATCAATATGAGGTTTTTTTATTGTTTTGACAGTTACACATGAATTTTAGTGTCTTATAACACTAAAAACGTGTTTATGGGCATCTCAAGAAAACTATCACTCAGAATTATGCATCGTTGGTTCCTAAATTTAAAAAATAAATATACTATCATTTTTATCCGATTTAATATAAATACATCATCGTTTTCTTGTTTTGACTGCCCAATACACATTTGTATTGGATTTTGTACTTTTAAAAAGCATTTACTAAGTCAATTTGACCACATCGCACATCATATCGACATTTTTTTGCATACATGTCAAAAAATAACTCAATAGTTTCTTAAAATGAATTCCCATCAATATTAGCTCATTTTATATGGTTTTGACTGTTATAAACACATTGTAGTGTTACAAAACACTAAACGTGTGTTTACAATAATCCTTGGAAAACCATAACTCAGAATGATGTTATGTCATTTTCAACTTTTCACCATTCAATATATAGGATTTTTCTTCTAATTTTAGGGAAATATAATGTCATTGGCCTATTTTATCCCCCAACATATGTCTTTAAATGACTTGGTGCTTTTAAAAAATTGTTTAATATGTCGTTCTAACCACACTAGAAGTCACATTGACGTGTTTTCTTTGATTAAATGTCAAAAAACTTGATAGTGGTTTTTTGGTAATTTAAGATCCATCTGTTGTCTTTTTATATTCTTTTGACCATTAAACACACAATTTAGTGTTATAAAACACTAAAACGTTTTTATGGGAATCATGTAAAAATAGTAACATGGAATGACGTTCCATCAGTTCATATATTTAACCAATCATTTTGTGCTCATTTTACATTGATTTCATTTCAATCCAATTTAATTTTCATATTTCAACCCTCGTACATATGTTTTTAAGGGCTTTAGTACCTTTAAAAATAGTTTATTGAGTCATTATGACCACACCAAAAATTAGATTGAATTTTTTTCAATACATATACATCAAAAATAATTCACTAGTGGTTTTAATATGATTTCAAGATAATATTAGGTTGTTTTCTATGTTTTGTACTTTTACTTGTACATTTTAGTGTTTAAAAACACTAAAAATGTCTTTACTAGAATCCTAGGAAAACCATTATTCGTAATGATGGGATATTAGTTCTTACATTTATAAAATCAATCTATTGTTGATTTCCCAAGAATTGAGGGGAATACAACGTTGTTTTTCATGTTTTGACCCCCGACACTTGTTTTTAAAGGGTTTGGTACCTTTAAAAACTGTTTATTATGTCATTACGACCGCATCACACATCAAATTGATGTGTTTTCTACATGTACACTTAAAAAAAATATCAACAGTTTTTGTTAATGATTTAATGAAAATATGATGTTACTTTATATGTTTTTCACCATCACAAGCATATTTTAGTGTTTTAAAACACTAAAAATTCATTCAGAGGAATATTAGACAAAGTGTAACTCATAATTAAGTCCTTTATGTTCTCACATTTCACCGATAAATATATGGTCATTTTCATCTGATTTAATGAGAATCTAATGTTGTTTTCCAATTTTGACCCCCTCACACATGTTTTTAAAGGATTTGGTAACTTAAAAAAATATTTACTGAGCCATTCTCACCACACCACAAGTTAGATTGATGTGTTGTCTATGCGTACACATAAAAAATAATTACACAGTGGTTTTACCATGATTCAATGTCAATATAATGTTTTTATATATTATTTTGATCATTACATGCTTGTTTAATTGTTTTAAAACACTAAAATCATGTTTACGGGCATCCCTGAAAAATCATTACTCAAAATTTTTTTTCATCAGTTCCTATATTTTAAAAATCAATATATAGTCATTTTCCTATGATTACATGGAAATATGACATCATTTGAATGGGTTTGACCCTCAAAACACATTTTTAAAGGCTTTGGTACCTTAACAAACTATTTACTAAGCTATTCTGACCACACTGCATGTCGGATTGATGTGTTGTCTATGCGTACATGTGAAAAATATCTCAATGGTGGGTTTCCAATTATTTCAGATCAACCTAAAGATATTTTTATGCTTTTGACCATTACATGCATGTTTTAGAGTTTTGAAACATTAAAAACATGTTTATGGGCATCCTGGGATAACCCTAACTCATAATGATGTGTTGTTTGTCCCTACATTTAAAAATTCAATCTACAATCGTTTTCCTCTTATTTAATTGTAATAAAACATTATTTTTCTAGTTTTAACCCCTAACACATATTTTTAATTTCATTAATACCTTTAAAAACTGTTTACGGAGTCATTTCGACTACACAGAATGTTGGATTGAAGTGTTTTCTACACGTACAAAAAAATAACTCAATATTAGTTTTCCCTTGATTTCATATTAATATAAGGTTTTTTTATTGTTTTGATAGTTACATGTGTGATTTATTGTTGTTAAAAAACTAAAAATGCATGTACAGGCATCCTAGGATAACTATAACTCAGAATAATATTTTGTGATTTCCTATATTTAAAATAATATGTGTTCATTATCCACAGATTTAATGGAATTTGAACATCATTTTCTATTTTTTGACCCTTCGATACATGTTTTCAAAGGATTTGTTACGATTAAAAACTATTTACCAAGTCATTATTATTACATCACATGTCTAATTGATGTGTTTTCTATGCATAAACATCAAAAATAACTCAATGGTGATTGTCCCATGATTTCAAGTTAATATGAGGTCATTTTATATGGTTTTGACCGTTACACATACTTTTTAGTATTTTAAAACTATAAAAATACGTTTAACGAAGTCCTGAGAAAAAATGTATCTTTGAATGACCGTCCAGGATTTCCTAAATTTCAAAAATCATTATTTGGTTTTTTCAACTAATTTAATGGAAAACAAATTGCAGTATCCTAGTTTTGACACCCAAACACATGTTTTTCAAAGCATTGGTAAAATTAAAAGCTTTCTACCAAGTCATTCTGACAACATCGCATGTTAAATTGATGCATTGTCTATGCGTACATGTAAAAAAACTCAAAAGTTTTTGTTCCATTATTTCATTCCAAGATTAGGTCCTTCTCTATAGTTTTTATAATTACATGCACATTTTAGTGTTTTAAAACACTAAAAACACATTTATGAGTATCCTAAAAAAATTGTAACTCAAGATTAAATTATTCCAGTTCCAACATTTCAAAAATCAGTCTAACTACATTTTTCTATGATTTCATGGATATGTGACATATTGTTTCTTGTATTAAATTCCTAGTAAACATTTTTAAAGGCTTTGATACCATTAAAAACTATTTACAAAGTCAAAAGTGATAAAATGATCTGAAATTATTTTCAAACATAAGGATAATGGTCTATAATTAATTTTTTATTTTTAATAATGAACCGCACATAAATATTGCACAATATGTGGTCAGTATTACTCGAAGTTCATTTTTCAATATAAAAGTGTCATTTTAGTTTTATTCATATAAATTGTATATGTTATTTGTAAATATGGTATTGATCTATAGAATTTAGAATTTTACATGGTAGTATATGATATAATACAATAAATTTACTTAGGGTTTGTGTTAGTCATCAACTAAAATATATAAACTAAATTGTTTCTCATTTTCTAATTCCATTGATCCTTTTTTCATAAGAGTCTTAGTCTTAAACTTTTTCTTTCAACCATGCAATTTCACTTTATGATTCTTAATCAATGACACTGATCGAACCACCATTAGGTTTAGTAGTAATTTTTTATAACACCCTACCAAAGGAAATAGATAAATTGGCCCCATATCCAATCCCACATACATGTCTGAGATTCTTATTCCCTAAAATAATTGAAACTGCATCATTTTGGGAAAACTATGATGATTATGAAGGGTTTTCATTCCAGGCAAATTGAATTTCAACTTGTTAATACATATTAAAAAATATTTTTTAAAACATATGAACATCATAATATTTTATAATTTATAAATTTTCTTTTTCTAGTTATTATTAAATATTACTATAAAAAATTTAATTGAAAAATCAAACTATAACAACAAAGAGGTCATAAACCCAACTAATCGGGGTCTGTTAGATATATCAAATAATTCCAAATTGGAATCATTTGATCCATTTATCTTATCCCATTTAATTGGTTTTATGTCTCCTTTGTTGTTTTAATATATTTTTCATTATTATTTTTTTAGAGTATTGACATCACATGAAATAATGATGAAAATTACTTACTCCAATGTATTTGGTAAGTTAATTTACAAAACATCCATCGAGTTTGCTATTCACATTAAACAACTTCTCTATTTAATAAAAATAGTGACCTCATTCCTTATCCATTATAAAATATATATACATGTTTGAAAAAACTTTTACTTATAATAAAACGATTCAAATAATAATGAATAAAATACATATTGTCATAACTGGTTTTTCATGTCTTTGTTTGGATCCTGTTTATTAGAAATCACATTCCATTTCGTGTGTCTTGGGTGAGATTAATGTTGATTTTTTATGTTTCATATATATCTAATCATCCGTGTTTGTGTGGTTCAATTATTTTTTTTTGAGTTTTTTTAGAAATGGTGGTTATTTCATGATTTGGGCCAAACCGTGAGCCCATTTCCATGTTTAAAAACATATTTTTTTCTTTTATAAATACATAATTTTTTGAACATTTTTGACTCATTCTAATTTTTTTTCCTACCCTGAATTACTCAAGCCTGCATATCCTATTGCACCCACTAATAATTAATAATCATGGTGAATTTGGGTTATCTATTCAGGTATTGGGTCACACCGTGGGCCCATTTCCATTTATTAAAAAATAATTTGATTTATTTATATATTTTAAATTAATTTACAATGTTTAGTTATCCCACCTCAAACTCGAGCCCAATATACCTAGGTGCACCCCCATAGTTTATTTTAACTATTTGGAGCTCATATTAATGAAGTATTATGGAGAAACTTATCAAGATTCTTGAAATCATCTAGATTTTCTAAGGTAAATTGTCTCTTTTATAAATCCTTTATATTTAACTATTTTTACCACAAATAAAATTTAACTTGTTCTTCCAAACATAAGTAGTATCTCCATGAAGTTCTAATCCGTTACCTTTCCTCTTAGGGTGCATATATAAGGGATGATGAAGAGTCCTTTAGTTTCCAAGGTGAGATCCCCTCCACTTTCATCTCCTTCTTCCTTCTCTTTCCATTTTCTTTTAGTTTCCTAATCTCTCATGGTCATGAAATACCTAGAGTACTATTTTGGAATGATTTTTTGAAGGGGGTTTTCTTAGTTTAGGGTGGGTATTCATAGATCTAGAATGTTGGGAACCACAACACGTGATTTCAGTTGTGTGTTTCCTTTACGCCACAAATTTGAGGTAGTTATTTTGGTATAAATGTGCAGTCATCTTGTTTGATAAATTCTTCCATGGCATTGTCACCTGTTTTATTGTATTTTGAATATTTTTTAGTATATTTAATAAATGTATTCCTTTAAAATAGTATTTTATCACTTTTCAAGTGCATAAAATAAGTTGTTTTATAAAAGAGTTCATGTAATGTGTTTGGTAAATTTCCCGGTTAAATTTTATGTGCCTAGTGAATTTTAAAATGATTTTTTTGGATTTTTAAATACATTTTTGAGAATGAAAAATTATATTTTTTGGATCCTTTTATCTCTTTCCAATTTTTATTTTTTTAACAAATAAATGGGTTTTTGTTTATAACATTTTTTTCCCGAGTTTCCATAAAATGGCCTGTTTGGAATCCTTATGAAAATGGTTGTGTTTTTAAAATGTACCCTTAGTGTTTTAAGGTAAATAGGAAAGTGGTTTGATATTGTAAATTGTGTGTATACACCTCTTTATTAAAATTAAAATTTATACCTTTGGAAAATGTTTGTTTTGAGAAACGCTTAAGGGCACATTTGACAACATTGGAAAAAATGGTGAAATTGTTTATTGTGAAAACCTTATGAAGATGTTTCTCATACCATGATTATATGAATATAAAGGATGGGATGTCCTTTCAGAGGAATCCTTGTGATATATTATGAGAGTTCCTTGAGGGTGGACTCATTATGTTCTTTTTGATTAATGGCATGAGATCTGTCCTTGGAGTGACTCAGGGTGATGTCTATTGTGAATTATCATTATATATATGTTGTGATTGGATGCTCAAATGGAATCAATTGGAAAACCCCCTTTTTATATACATGAGACATGGGTACCTAGCATATTGAGATAACATTCTATGAATGATTGCAACACTGGTAGTTGAGGGACTGACCAGTGTCCCATAATAGGTGGATATATTTATGGTTATTTACTATGGGATTAGGCCCCTCTATCTGTCCTGATTTAGGGTGGCCGAGCATTTGGGCATTTTGATTTTAATCATGTGTGGCATGCCAATGGGGACAGAGTCTCATGTATTAGTATGTTCTTGTTTGTTCTTGATCACTTAGGTTCACTCATGTCTATTGGATTTTAGTTGCATGTAGTGTTGAATATGATGCTTGAATATATATTTACATTACCCTTATTGAGTGATTACTGTTATGACTCCTTATGTATTATTTTTCTTGGAAAGTGGTGTTCTAGTTTTTATTTGGTTTATGAAAATGTTTTTCAAATTAAATTGTTTTATCCTCTTGTGAAAATCTGAAAATGTAAACATCACTTTCCCCTTGATAATGTTATTGGCACACTAGTTGAATGAATCTATTTTTGGAAATGAATAAGGGAAATGGATTGTAATTTATTTTGAGTAACTTTGTAGAAAACAATTGTTTTATATATTTTAGTTAAAACTTGAAATTGATTTTTCTCTTAATTTAAACGATTTACATTGGGAATATATTATTTAGGTAACCTACAGAGTTTTAATACTCACACATATAGTTCTTTTTTTTATTCCTTCTGTAGGTTTCAGCTTATGTTCAATAACATTGAGTGCCATGCGATTGTTTTGTTGGAGAGTGACCAGTGGGGTCACATGGAGTTATTTGGTCATCATTTCTGGTCAGTTTAGTTGTATCATTCATTTTTTCTTCCAGTTTTTTTGTATACATGATGGCTCATTCAATTTTTTTTATATATATGTGTTTGGGATGTCCATTTCTCTTCACTGTGGTTTTATTGTTTATGTCTTGGAAAAATAATTCCATTGTCTTCTCTATTGATGACCTCAATGCATGTCTCTATCCCATGAGGATTGAGAATGCCTCTTGGGACTTGTTATGGGTTGGCCTCAGTGACCGGTTCAGGGTCGACTCGGGATGGTTCGTGACAAAATGGTATCATAGCAGGTTAGATCATATAGGGCCTTTCTTCATACAGCACCCTTTGATATTTTTGGATTTCAAGGGAGATATAGTAAGTTTTTTGGGACTCTAGGGGTAGGTTTGATACGAGCGTCATGAACTCTTGCTTGTTCCAATCCTCGGGTGGCCATGGGAAATCCGTTTTTATTAGTTTCGTTGGTTCTGTTTATTGTTTAGTGTTGGGATATGACAAGGGGAGTTATAATAATGGTCTTTGTGAGCTCACATGGTCTAGAAATCCATGTGGATCCCAAGGAATAGTCCTAAGAAGACTCTTCTTGTTTGTGATGTGTTCGACATATGGCAGCCCACCATATGATCAAGTCACCCACTGATACTAGTTCCCTTTTGTAGGTCTCTTGGGCCTTTCCCGAATTACAAATTTTTTTTGAAAATCCTTGTTTGATAATTTTGAAAATGGGTTTTAAATTAATGTTTGGTTGTTGAAAAGTGGAAAATTGGTTTTCAAAATTTAATATGAGAAAGTTTTTGGAATTTTTGGTTTTTTTGAAACAGGTCTTTGGGATAAAGAGGAAATGATTTAGCAGGATAGAATTTTACTTAATCTAAATATAAAATTTGATGAAATGAAATTTTTGGAAAGCATGGAATATTTTAAAATAATTCAAAAACATTGTTTTATATGGGATGTATTGGGCTGTTGAAAAGTGTTTGAATATAATGAATTGGTTTTGGAAATTTGGTTTTAAGCGACTGCGGTTTTTCTGGAAAGGGGTTTTGGCCTTTGTGGTTGTTGGATTATGAAAAGAGACCATTTTGAATTTTTTTAAAAATGGGAAGGGGATATTTGGAATAGAATTGTTGTTTTTTGTGGTTCTATTAAATGAAATCATTTTTTTTAATCAAATGGTTCATGATGAGGTGTGGTTTGTCTTGTGAAATATGAAAACGGCATTTTATTTGGTGGTTAATGTTCCTTTGGAAGGTACATGATTATTTTTGTAATGATGATGTTTTATTTTTTCCTTCGGTATTTTCATGGGTTCTCACATGCAAGGTTTTGTGGATATATTGATGAATGGAGGGTTTGGAATGGTATATGAGTGCCCAAGGTGGCACGTAAATGTTTATGTGAGTTAGAATTGATGAAACACCACTTGTGAATGTGAAAAATCCACCAAGTTAGTTTTTTTCTCAAAAGTGTTTTGAGCTGAAAAAATTGTGGTGTTTTTTATGAAACTACTATTATGTAGATGGTTTATCCTATGTATTAGAACTATTTCCTTTTTAATATGATTTTGTATGATCTAGAAGTCATATTATTGTTGTGTCTTGATATGGGATCTTGTTGTTGGCATGGTTTTGGGGTAACATTCAGTGGGTTACTAAAGATGTGTTGTATGTTGTGATGTGGCCATAGATGGTTCTCCGTTAGCCACCTTTCTAGTTGATCAACCTATGGATTTGTTTCGAATGTTAAATCCACCTCTAGGAATGATACCTCAGCCTGTTTGTTGAAATAAAGAGCTTATTGGGATCTATTTAAAGTGTCTTCCCTTTATAGTGATCCTCTCAGTTGTAGTAGCTGTGCTTGGTGATGTTTAAGGGTTATTTTTGTGTGCCTTGTTCATTCTTCTCCTTGTTCGGAGTGAGATAAAATAGTTTTTTGTATCTCCATGTTCTTGTTTAGGTAAAAGTGTGTTGTCAAGAAAGAGAGTTTCATGGTGACCCTTGATATGTTGTTTATCCCATAGAGTTTTATGTGGTACTGTGTGGAACTAAGGGATGTAGTACATGTTGGGGATTATCAAAGCCTGAATGCAAGGTAAGAGATGCTACATCCATCAGATCTCTCGCAATCTATTTCAGAGTGAAACTGGCACATAGTCAGGAGTCCTTGGAATGTGGGTAGTATTGCTAAGATCATAACTCTACCATTTCAATGAGATAGTTACTTTTTTTCTTTTTTGGTTTCAATGGCCTAATTATTGGGTCCCCTTCCTTCCCCACCCTAATTGGTGGGGGTTTGGATCCATGCAAAGAGTGTTGGCCCAGTTCTTTCCAACTCCATTCGAGAGTGGGTGGCTTAAATTTTCATGTTGTGTTACTCTAAACATGGTTTTTTAGGTTTTCACAGGAGTTTTTTGGTGTTATTTTGTGAGTGATGCCCAATTATATCTCATCTTTAATTTCTGTTTGTTAGTTTCTAGTTGGTTTCTAAGGGTGGGGAGACCCACCATGGGTCTAAGGGATTTTCCTCCTAGAACTTGTCTAGTGCTAGTTGTTTCATAATGTTAGGGAGTCCATTTTGGAAACCCCTATAATATTTGGTGTTTGTGAGTGCTCCTTGGATTGGGTGATCGTTGTGTTCATTGGGAGAAGTCCCAACAATCTGCTTATTAATTTGGTTGTGGATGTTGTGACTCAATCAATCAGTTGATTCTCAGGAAGTGGTTATGAGCTAGTATTTTTTGAGGCAAGAGGCATGTGTTCCTTTAATTGTGAATGGTATTTATTTACCTTGAGAGGCTAGACCATATTGATAAATAATCCTTAGGTGTTGATCATTCAGCTGGAAGGCGCTATGTCTTTCCAGGGCGAAAAGCTTTAATGGTGGGGACAATTATCACACCCGGTATATCATGTCTTTGGTTTATCTGATTCATTGGGAATACTGATCCTTTTCATGGGTCTTAGGTGAGAAAAATGTTGATTTTTTAAGTTTTATCTATATCTAATCATCCATATTTGGGTGCCTCAATTATTTTCTTTGGAGTTTTTGTAGAAAGGGTGATTACTTCATGCTTTGGTCCAAACCGTGAGCCCATTTCCAAGTTTAAAAACATAATTTTATTCTATTATTAATACTTAATTTTTTAACATTTTTGTCTCATTAAACTTCTTATATTTCCTCCCTTGACATATTCAATCCTACATATCCTTTTGGACCCATTAATAATTAACAATCATGGTGAATTTGGGTTATCTATTCAGGTATTGGGAGAGACCGTGGGCCTATTTCCAGTTTTAAAAAATAAATTTTTCTCTTTATATGTTTTTATTTTTTGACATTTTTCTATTATTCCACTTCCCACTTGAGACCACGATACCTAGGTGCACTCTCATCATCTATTGTCACTCATTGGAGATCATATTATCCTATTATTAGGGAAAAACTTCTCAAGATTCTTGAAATCATCAAAATCTTGTAAGGTAAATTTTCTCCTTCGCAAATCATTCATATTTCACTAATTATACCCCAAATTAAATTTTCCTGGTTATTTCTAAACTATATAGAATATCAATGAAGTTATAATCCATTATCTTTCCTCTAAGGGTGCAGATTTAAGGGAATATAAAGAGTCATTTAGTTTTCAAGGTGAGATTCCATCTCCTTTCTTCTCCCTCTTCATTCCCCTTCTATTTTCTTTTTGTTTCCTCTCCACCCCTAATCATGAAAGACCTAGGTTACTATTTTGGAATGATTTTTGAAGGGGGTTTGTTTCACTTAGGGTGGGTATTCATAGATATAGACTGTTGGGAACCCCAGTTGGTGATTTTAGGTGTAAGTTTCCTTTCCACCGAAGATTTGAGGTAGGATAACCCTATCACAAGCCTTTATCATTGAAATTTCATCATTATAATGAATTTATAACCTTATTTATATGATATATTCTTCTATGAAACCTTGGTTTTAAGTTTTCATTAGTGTGAAAATGATGTTTTAGGCCTTATTTTGTTAAAAAATACAGTTATTTTGGTATAAATGTGCACTCCTCTTGTTTGATAAATTATTACATGAGATTTCACATCTATTTTATAGTATATTTATGGCTTTAAAATAGTATTTTATACCTTTTCAAGTGCTTAAAATAATTTTTTTTGTTAAAGAGTGCATGCCATGTGTTCGGTAAATTGCCTGGTTTGATTTCATGTGTCTAGTGAAATTTAAAATGATTTTTTTTGGATTTATAAATAAATTTTCAGCATAAGAATGTTATTTTGGGATATTTTTAAGGATTTACTACGTTTATTTGTTTTTACAAATAAATAAGTTTGGGATTATAACATCTTTTTCCTGAGTTTCCAGAAAATGGAACGTTTGGCATCCTTATGAAAATGGTCAGGTTTTGAATATGTAACCATAGTGTATTAAGGTATTTATGAAATTTATTTGATACTGCAAATGGTGTGTATACAACTATTTATTATAAGTGAAATGTGTACCCTTGTAAAATGTTTGTTTTGAGAAACACTTCAAGGCCCGTTTGGTGGCTTTGGGAAAAATTGTGAAATTCTTTATTATGAAAACCTGATGTGGATATTTCTCATTCCATGATTGTATGTATATAATGGATGGGACGTCCTTTCCGATGAATCCTTGTGATCTATTATGATAGTTCCTCAGGGTGGACAGTTTATGTTCTTTTTAATTAACGACATGAGATCGGTCCTTTGAGTGACCCGAGGTGATGTGTGTTGTGAATTATCATTATAAACATGTTATGATTAGATGCTTGGATGGCATCTATTGGCACACCCCCTTTTTATATACACGAGACATGGGAACCTGGAATATTGAGATAACATTTTATGAATGATTGATATACTATTAGTGGATGGGCAGACTAGTGTCCCATAGATTGTGTGTATATTTTGGGTTTATTACTATAGGAATGGGCCCGTAGGTCTGTCCTGAGTTAGGGTGGTCTGGAATTTGGGCATTTTGATTTCCATCATGTGTGGAATGAAAATATGGATGGAGTCTCAGGTATTAGTATGTTCTGGTTGGTTTTTGATCTCCTAGGTTCACTCATATTTATGGGATTTTAGTTTCTTGTAGTGATGAATATGATACTTGTATATATATTTTCATTGCCCTTGTTGTGTGATAAATGTTATGCCTTCTTGTGTAATATTTGTTTTGGAAAGAGGTGGTCTGGTTTTGATTTGGTTTATGAAAATGCTTTTCAAATTAAATAGTTTTATCTGATTGTGGAAATATAAATATGTAAATATCACTTTCCCCTTGAAAATGCTATTGGCACACAAGTTGAATGAAATTAGTTTTGGAAAGAAATAAGGGAAATGAATTGTACTCTGTTTTTGAGTAACTCTCTAGAAAAACCATACATTTTTATATTGTAGTTATAACTTGAAATTGATGTTTCTCTTATTTTAATGGACGTGCATTAGGAATATATTATCGGTCTATCCTACTGGGTTTTAATACTAATGCCTATAGTTCTTTTCTATGTTTATCCCTCATCCAGTTTTCAGCTTATGCTCAATCACATGAGTGGAATGATATTTTTTGGAGAGTGACCAGTGGGGTCACATAGTGTTAGTTGGTCATCATTTATGGTCATTTTAGTAGTATCGTTGAGTTTTTTCCCATGTTTTGTTGTATACATGATGGATAATTCGGTTTTTTATATAGATGTGTTTAGGCTATCCATTCCTCTTCAATGTTGTTTTATTTATTATGTATAGGAAATATCATTCCCTTGTCTACTCTATTGATGCCCTCGGTGCTTGTCTCTATCCCAGGAGGATCAGGAATACCTATTGGGACTTTTCTTGGGCTGGCATGCGTGACCAGTCTAGGGTCGACTTGGGATAGTTCATGAAAAAATGGTATCAGAGCAGGTAGTCTCTTAGAGGAACTATCTTTATAGAGTGCTATTTTTTATTTAGGAATGTCAAGGTAGATGGGGTAAGATTTTCAGGACTCGATGGGTAGGTTTGATAAGAGGATCGTCAACTCTTGACCGTTCCAATCCTCTAGTGGCTATGGGAAATCCATTTTTCTTATTGTCTTTGGTTCTGTAGACTATTTGGTGTTGGTATATGACAAGGGGAGTTGGAATAATGGTCTATGTGAGCTAGCTTGGCTTGGAAAGGCATGTGGAGCCCTAGGCATGGTCCTAAGAAGAATCTTTGTATTGGTGGTGTGTTTAACCTATGGCTGACAACCCTATGATCAAGTCACCCACCGACACTAGTTCCCTTTCAGGGGTCTCTTGGACCTTTCTTGAATTATGAAATTTGTTTTAAAAATCCTTGTGTGAGAATTATGAAAATTGGTTTTAAAGGAATTTTTAGTTGTTGAAATGTGGAAAATGGGTTTCTAAAATTGAATATGAGAAATTTTTTGGAATGTAGGGTTTTTTTAAACAGATCTTTGTGATAAATAGGAAATAATTTATTAGGATATAATGTTCCATAATCTAAACATAAGGTTTATTGAAATGAAATTTTTTGAAACCATGGAATATTTTAAAGTAATTCTGAAACATTGTTTTAAATGGGTTTTATTGGGCTATTGAAAAGTGTATGTATACGATGAATTGGTTTTGGAAATTTTCTTTTGAGCAGCCGGTGTTTTTTCTGGAAAGGGTTTTTGGCCTTTGTGGTTGTCGGATTATGAAAACAGACCTTGTTTAATTTTTTTTAAATAGTAAGGGGATATTTAGAATAGAATGGTTGTTTTTAAAAGTTCTATTAAATAAAATCAATTGTTCTTTTAATCAAAATTTTCTCGATGAAGTGTGGTTTGTATTATGAAATATGAAAATGGGTTTCTATTTGGTGGTTAATGTCTGTTAGGGAGGTACAAGATTATTTTTGTAATGGTGATGTTTTTTTCCCTTTGGTGTTTTCATGGGTTCTTACATGCAAGGTTTTATGGATATATGGATGGATGGAAAGTAAGGAATGGTATATGAGGTCCCGGGGTGGCATGTAAATGTTCATGTGAGTTAGACTTGATGAAACACCATTTCTGAATGTGAAAAATCCACCAAGTTAGTTTTTTTAAGTGTTTTGAGCTGAAAAAATTGTGGTTTTTTTTATGAACTGATGGTTATGTGGATGGTTTATCCTATGTCATAGAAATGTTTTCTACTCGGTATGATTCATTATGATCTATAATTCATACTCTTGTTGTGTCTTGAGATGGGATCTGGTTTGTGGATCTATTTTGGGGTAATGTTCATTGGGTTTCTTAAGATGTGTTGGATGTTGTGATGTGGCCATAGATGGTTCTCCGTTGGCAACCTTTCTAGTTGATCAACCTACGGGTTTGTTTCAACTGTTAAATATACCTCTAAGAATGACAACTCAGTCCATTTTTTGAAATAGAGAGTTGTTTGGGATTTATTTAAAGTGACTTCCCATTATAGTGATTCTCTCGGTTGTTGTAGTTGTGCTTAGTGATGTTTAGGGGTGATTTTGTGTGCCTTATTCATTCTTATCCTCGTTTGGAGTGTGATAAAATAGTGTTTTGTATCTTCATGTTCTTGTTTGGGTAAATATGTGTTGTTGACGAATAGATTTTCCTGGTGTCTTTTGATATTTTGTTTCTTCCTGGGAGTGTTATGTGGTACTATGTGGAACTAGTTGATGGACTACAAGTTTGGGATTATCAAAGCCTGATTGTGAGGCAAGAGATGCTTCATCCATCAGAGCTCCAGGCATAGGATTCGCAGTGAAACTGAAGTGTATTATGGAGTCCTAGAAATGTGGGTAGTGTTGATAATCTCATACCTTTACCATTTTAGTGAGGTAGTTACTTTGTTTATTTTGTGGTTTCAATAGACCAGTGATTGGGTCCCCCACCTTCCCCACCCTAATTAGTGGGGGTTTTGATCCGTGTAGAGAGTGTTGGCCAAGTTATTTCCACCTCTATTCGAGAGTGGGTGGATTAAATGTTCTTGTTTTGTTCCGCTCAACATGGGTTGGTAGGTTGTCGCAAGAGAGTTTTGGTGGGCCTGTGTGAGTGAGGCCCAATTCTTTCTCATGTTTAATTTTTTGTCTGTTCATTTCTAGTTGGGTTCTAATGGTGGGGAGACCCACCATGCGTCTTGTAAATATTCATCCTAAGAACTTTTCAAGTGTTAGTTGTTTCTTAATGGCGGGGATTCCATTTTAGACTCCCCTGGAATAGTTGGTTTTTTCATTTTCTCCTTGGTTTGGGTTATCGTTGTGTTTATTGGGAGATGGCCCAACAATCTGGTTCTTAATTTGGTTGTGGAGGTTGTGACTCGATCCATCGGTTGATTCCTTGAACGTGGTTGTCATTTGGAATTTTGATTGAGGCAAGAGGATTGTGTTCCTTTAATTGTGAATAATATTTACTTGTCTTGAGAGTCTGGATCATATTGATAAATAATCCTTAGGTGCTGATCATTCAGCTGGAAGGCACTATGTCTTTCCTTGGGTGTAAAGCTTTAATGGTGGGGAGAAGTGTCACACCTAGTTTTTTCATTTCTTTCTTCTAATATGGTTCATTGGAAATCACGATCCATTTCCTAGGACTTGGTTGAGATTAATGTTGATTTTTCTAGTTTCATTTATATATCTAATCATCCATATTTGTCTTCCTCAATTATTTTTTTTGTGATTTTTTGTAGAAAGGGTGGTTACTTAATGATTTTGTCCAAACCGTGAGCCTATTTCAAGCCTTAAAAATATTTTTTTCTTCTATAAATACTTTTATATTTAATAGTTTTTATTCATTATAATTTCTATTTTCCCTCCCCAGATGTATTCAATACTTCATAAAGTTTTAGACCCATAAAAATTTAATAATCATTGTGAATTTGGGTTATCTATTTAGGTAATGGTCCCGACTGTGGGCCCATTTCCAGTTTTTAAGAATAATTAGTTTCTTTAATATATTTTTTATTTTTTGACATTTTAGTTTATTCCACATTCTAATCAAGACCACGATACCTAGGATCACTACCATTGTATATTTTAACTCTTAGGAGATCATATTAGTTGAGTATTAAGGCCAAAATTCTCAAGATTCCTAAAATCGTCCATATTTTCTATGTTAAATTTTCTATTTCATAAATCCTTCATCATTTACTCTATTTACCCCAAATAAAATTTAACTAGTTCTTCTAGAATTGAGGATAACCGCAATGATGTTCCAAGACATTACCTTTCCTCTAAGGTTGCAGATCTAAGGGAAGATAAAGAGGTTTTTAGTTTCAAAGGTGAGATTCCCTCTCCTTTCTTCTCCCTCTTCCTTCTCCTTCCATTTTATTTTGGTTTCCTCTTATACTATGGTCATTAAAGACCTAGGTTATTGTGTTGAAATTATTTTTTATGGGTTTTTGGTTCATTCAGGGTGGTTCTTCATAGATCTAGAGTGTTGGGAACCACAACGAGTGATTTCAGGTGTCTGTTTCCTTTCCGCCAGAGATTTGAGGTAGGATATCCCTTGCACAAGCCTTTATCATTGATGTTTCATCATTATCTTTATATTATTACCTTATTAATATGATTTTTTCTTCTATTAAACCTTGTATTTAATTTTTTTTGTGCAAATTATTTTTTATGCCTTATTTTGTTAAATTAATATAGTTGTTTTGGTATAAATGTGCACTCCTATTATTTGATATATTATTACATGAGATTTAGCACCTATTTTATAGTATTTTGAATACTTTAAAGTATCTTGAATAATTTTATGGTAATAAAATGGTATTTTATTCCTTTTCATGTGCTTATAATAAGTTATTTTTCTAAAGAGTGCATGTCACGTGTTCAGTAAATTGCCTGATTGGCTTTTATGTGTCTAGTACAACTTTAAATGAGTTATTTTGATTTATAAATACATTAGAGTCATGAAAAAAGATATTTTTTATCCTTTTAGGTCTATCCAATGTGTAATTTTTTTTAAATAAATGGGTTTTTGGTTTATAACATGTTTTGGACCGATTTTCCAGAAAAATGGATCGTTTGGCATCCTTATGGAAATGGTGGTTTTTTGAATATGTAACCTTAGTGTTTTAATGGATTTATGAAAGTGTTTTTATACATTAAATGGTGTTTATACACCTCTTTATTAATAGTGAAATGTGTACCTTTGGAAAATGTTTGTTTTGAGAAATGCTTAAGGGCCCATTTGGAAACTTTGTAAAAAATGGTGAAATTATTTATTTTTAAATACTCATGTGGAAATTTCTCATGCCATGATTGTATGTATATAATGGAAGGGGCATCCTTAATTATTAATTCTTTTGATCTATTATGAGTGTCCCTCGATTTATACTCATTACAATTTTTTGATTAATGGCATGATATCGGTCCTTGGAGTGACTCGTGGTGATGTCTGTTGTGAATTATCAGTATATATATGATGTAATTTGATTTTGGATGGTATTGATGGGAAAACCCCCATTATATATACAAGAGACATGGGAACATGGAATATTGAGAGAACATTCTACAAAAAATTTCTACACCGGTAGTGTATGGACTGACTAGTGTCCCATAGTAGGTGGATATATTTTGTGTTTAATACTATGGGATTGGTCCCATTAGTCTTTCATGAGTTTGGGTGGTTGGACATTTGGGCACTTTGATTTTCATCATGTTTGGCATGCCAATGTGGACGGATCCTCATGTATTTGTATGTTCTGTTTTGTTCTTGATCTCTTAGGTTTACCCATGTCTATTGGCTTTCAGTTTCTTATAGTGATGAATATGATGCTTGTATATATATTTACATTTCCCTTATTGTGTGATTACTATTATGCATTCTTGTGTATAGTTTTTCTAGGAAGGCGGTGGTCTAGTTTTTATTAGGTTTATAAAAGTGGTTTTTAAATTAATGTGTTTTATCCTCTTGTTCAAATATAAAAATTTTAACATCACTTTCCCCATGAAAATTCTATTGGTAAACTAGGTGAATGAATCTATATTTGGAAAGTAATATGGGCAGTGGATAGTACTTTGTTTTTGAGTAACCTTGTAGAAAACCATACCTTTATATATTTTAGTTGAAACATGAAATTTATGTTTCTCTTATTTTAAAGGATGTGCATTGGGAATATATTATCGGGCTAGGCTATGGAGTTTTAATACTCACACCTATATTTCTTTTCTTTTTTTTCGCTTGTGTAGGTTTCATCTTATGTTCGATATCATTAAGCATCATGTGATTATTTTTTTGGAGAGTTCTAGTCTCTTTAGTTGTATCATTCAGTTGTTCTCCCATTTTTGTGGTATACATGATGGCAAATTCAGTTTTTTATATAAATGTGTATGGGCTGTCTATTTCTCTTCACTGTTGTTTTATTTTTTATTTTTGGAAAAAAATCATTCTCTTGTCTACTCTATCATTTCCCTCAGTGCTTGTCTCAATCCCTGGAGGATCGGGAATGCCTCTCGGGACTTTTCACGGTCTATCCTGGGTGACTGGTTTAGGGTCGGCTCAAGATGGTTCATGACAAATACTAAATTTGTTCTTTTTTCCAAAAAACTTTGAGACCCAATGATATGAGGAATCACTTGTTTCTCACAATTCTCCATATTTATTATATAATTTATATAAAAACTAGACACATTAATTAAAATTTTAATTTTATTAGGTTTATGTAATATAGATACAAGAAAATATTAAATTAACTCATTAGATGCATCTATGTTAATATTGAAAAACAAATTTCATTTCTCTCCTGAAATGCCTCCAAGAACTTTGTCATACATCTGTTGTGAGCTCAAACATGTGTCATTAAAATCATTACATACTCTCCATGAAAAATATCTCCATTTATTTCCCAAATGTCTTTGTGTCCCTTGGTGTGAAAAAGATTTAGGGACATCCAAATGAAATATGATCTTGAAATAGAAAACACAT
Source organism: Viscum album (assembly GCA_963277665.1). Taxonomy (NCBI): domain Eukaryota; kingdom Viridiplantae; phylum Streptophyta; class Magnoliopsida; order Santalales; family Viscaceae; genus Viscum; species Viscum album. The sequence continues at coordinate 710,770,804 of OY728159.1, forward strand.
CACTTTATATGTATATTAAAATTTTTATCATGTCTATTAAATTAATAATCAATAAATATTAAATTTATATTACCTTTACAAGAATATCAATCACCACAGAAACAAAAGAGGCCTTTAACTATGATAAAATATGCCTTTATTGGCACTAAAAAAGTGTGGACTACCATAGTGTGGTTAAAAGACATATTCTATTTTCAGCACAATAAAAGCACTAATAAATGGGTCCTTTATTAGTGATAAAAAAGTGAAGCACCCTTTAATTGGTTCTTTTAGAAGTGATTATAAAAGAACCCATTTATTAGGGATTTTATTTAAGACTGATAAAGGCATCCTTTATCATCCCTAAAACATTTACTAATAAAGGGGCATGTTGTAGTGTGATGATACAATGCACTACCAGACTAGAAATAACAACATAAATAAGGAAAAGTATATACAAATACCAAATTTAAAAAAACTATTATCAAGTTAAAGAATGAACTTATATAAAATAAAAAACCACGCATGATTGTGAAAAAAAAATTAACCTATATAAAAAATGTTTTTTTATTTATAATATAATGAAATAAATTAAAAAAAGTATTAATTTTAAACTGAATTTTGTTTCATACCAAGAACACTTTATATCACATTGAGTTGTTGTTGATTCTTGCATGTCACACCATTTATTTTTCATCTTCAAGCTTATATCTATGAAAATTAACTAAATGAGTATAAGAAAAAAATCACGATAAAATTAATTATGTAATATCAGATACAATGATGAGAAAAAAATCCAGGCTCCTTTTCTTGGTTTTGGCAATGAGATGCGCTTTTTAAACTAAAATGAAATTTATATATTTAAGAGACACTTTTGGAGTCATACAGGTCACATTGTTCTTCATATTGAGGTATGGATGACTCAAAACCATCCCAAATGACTTATGTATTATTTTACCAAAGTATCAAAACAATCCAAAGGTGTTTCCTCAGTTTCTAGTAGGTCACTTTTGTTTTTTTTTTAAATGTCATTTTAAACTAGAAAAACATACATTCAGTCATACGAGTCACATCATGTGTGATTTTAATTTTATATCAACTCCTACATGTCAAAAATCAATAATAAATCATTTTTCTAAATTATAATGAAAATTTGAGGGAATATTCTATGTTTTCTATAAATGTCACTTTTTTAACTAAAATATAAATTTTAGATTGATACCATACACATTGAGTCATACGAGGAACATCATGTATTGGATTGAGGTGAGGCATATTACTACATGTCATAAATGATGTATGTATTGATTTACAAAAGAATAAAAACAAATCAAATGTGTTATCTTATTTTTGAGATTGTCAATTTTCTTCTTTACTAAAATTAATGTAAATTTTTATTAAAAAGATGCACATTGAGTCGTATCAGTCACACTATGTTTTATATTGAAGTTTGGATAATTCCTACACAATGAAAATAAATTATTGATCATTGTCATAAATTATCAAATTAATCTGAATATTTTTTCTCGATTTTGAGTATGTCACTTATGTTTTTTTAATAAAACGTTATTTTAAACTAGAAACACGCACTTTCAGTCAAATTGGTCACATCATGTGTAGGTTTTACATAAGAATAATTCCTACACATATAAAATTAATTATAAATAATTTTCCTATATTTTAAATTTTAATTAAAGTTTGTTTTCTCATTTTTCAGTGTGTGCCACTTTTTTATACTAAAATTTCAATTTTAAAATCATAATGGACACTTTGTGCCATAACAGGAATATTATGTATCATATTGAGGTCTGGTTGGTTCCTACATGTAAAAATTATTTCTTTATTATTTTAATAAAATGACAAAATAATCCAAATGTTTTTTCCTAGTTTTGAGTATGTTAGTTGTCTGTTCGTGTAAATTAATGACAATTTTAAATAAAATGATGCACTTGAAGTCTTACCTATTACATAGTGTGTCAGATTTAGGGGAGTCCAATTACTACACATCTCTAATGACTTATGGACAATTTTAAAAAATTATAAAAACATTCAGAATGCATTTTATTGGTTTTGATTATATCACTTCTGTTTTTATGAGAATGTCATTTTAAAATGGAAACACGCACAATGAGTCACACCGATCTCATCGTGTGCCAGTTTGACATGAGATTGATTCCTATATATCATAAATGAATGAGAGTCATTTTTCTAAATTATCAGACAATAAGGGTGCATTTGGTTTTTAGTGAGTTATGTTTTGTGAACTTAAATGTCATTTTTAACCAGATAATAAACAGTTTCAGTCATACTGAGAACATTGTGTATTGGATTGAGGTGTGGATGATTCTTACAAATCAAATATGACTTATTGATTATTTTCCAAATGTATAAAAACAATCATAATGTGCTTTCGTGGTGTTGAGTATGTGATTATTTTTTATGAACTAAAATATAAATTATAATCTAAAAACATACTGTTCAATTCATACAAGTCACACCATGAATTAGATTGATGTGTGGTTGATTTCATATGTGATGTTTGTTTTTTAAACCATATAAACCAAGCTAGTAAATAATGTAATGTTTCATTTGGATGGAAGAAGATACCCCATGATATTTCAAATACCTCATCCAAAAGCACCATATTCCATCTTTTTTGGCTTATTGCAGATGACTAAAGGAAAAAATATTACTTCCCAAAAGATACGATAAAAAGATAAAAATGATAAGGAAATAAAATTAAAAATAGTATATGAAATAGTGATAAAATTAACTAAATAAGTAATATGAATACACATTTTTGTGATGGTTGTATACATTTTTGACCCATTTCATTATTTTTGTAATCTCAGTTTTCAGCCTCAATGTCCAATCTCTCACAAGCATGAGCAGCTTTGAAAAAACCACCAGAACATGAGAAAAAGAATCCACCTCTATAATAAAATAATTATTATCTTAGTAATACTATAAATAAATAAAATTAGAAAAAAATAAACAATAAATTTATAAAATTTATATTTGAAAATGAAACCACACAATTTGAGTCATACCAAGTACATGGGGTATTGATTTGATGTATAGATTATTCCACAGTTACTTCATATCCTATAGTGATTTCAAAACTCTTGTTCATCTAGAAATATTGTAGTTTGATAACTAATAATGTTGAATACATTGGATAATAGCATGTCTGAATCCATATTTTATTCTATAATATTTTTAGAGAAACTCAAATTATTATAATAAATACCATTGAACTACATATTAAGTAGGTAATTAGATAATTGGTTGTACTTTTTCATAATAACGTGTTTGGAAAATTAAAGAGTCAATAATAGAAATTGATTAGATGACACCCTTATCGATTCAAAATAATATTCTGAACCAAACATCCTTTATTTACTCGATAACAAAAAATCTCGCTACATGGGAAGTTACAATATAATGATGAAATTAATAAGTCCCTAAAAATATGGAAATATCCATGAGTGAAGGTAGAGATATGAATAGAAATAATTAGGAAGAATGATAGAGACCCGTCATGAATAGCGTTATAGAAGAAGAGAAGTAGGCTTCTTCATGGTTTAGAACATTCCAAAAATAAAAACCATGGAACCCAAAAAAGAAATCAACAGGAGAGGAATCATACCTTGGATTCTATCATCGATTCAAATGAGATAATGTAGAGGAGGAGTGAAGGCAGTGGTTGAGTTCTATGATAGCTTGAGAATCAAGACTAAATCAATCGTGTTTAGGGTTCTTTTCAATACATCGGGTAAAAAAAATTTATCTCCTACAAAAAATCATTAATAAAGAGACATTTTATCAATGCTAAATAGAAAAGGGATTAAAAATTAATCTTTATCAGCTCTAAAGAAGCACTGATAAAAGGATCCTTTATTAGTGAAAAAACATTTGGACTAGTAAAAGATTTATTATTCTAATTATAAATAAAAAAATATAAATATATTTATATATTTATTTATTATAATTTTATAATTATTTAAATATATAATTATTTACTTATAATTATATATATATATATATTAGGTTCCTGGGAGTATAATCACACTTAAAAACACACACACACACCTCACACACATGCCAGAAAGGCAGACCATACCTCCCCAAAGGGATAATCCACCCATCAACCCTTATTTATTCAGTACATGGCATGCATTTCTAGTGGTAATGACCCATAGCTTCCCCCTTTAGGTCTAAATGAGGTCTCAAGTTCGAGTCTCACTGAGTATATCTCTCATTTGTATGTTGTCTGCTTTTATTTGTGATGTGGCCACTTTCCATGAATAAACTAAGGCTTTGACCTCAACTTATATATATATAGTATATTCATTATATAAATAAATTTATTATAAATTTATAATTATTTAAATATATATAATTATTTATTAATATTTATATAAATACTCTAAAAATAATATTTAATTATTTATAATAATTATAAATTTATAAATTTATAAATATAATAAATGTACGTTTATTAATATATTTATTTAAAAATTTATTTTTAACATTTTTAATGAATGTATAATCTTAAATACATTAATTTTAAAAATGAGAAAAATCGAATAATAAAAAATGTGTACACATTAAAAATATTGAAAAATGGATAAATATTACTAATTAAATTAAAATTACTAAAAAATATGGATAAATATTGAAGTAAATATGAATACATATTGAAAAATCTAAAACAAAGTAAATGTATATATATAAATACTAAAAAATACTTAAATTCAAAAAAATATTTAAATTGAATAAATAATACCTATATCTAATAATATATAAAATTAATAAACAAAATTGACCAATTAAATCATAATATACATATATATATATATATATAATATTATGTGATTGTGGGTACAATTACATTAAACGCACACACACCTCACGTAGAGGCTGGAAAGGAAGGACATATCCCCCCAAGTGGATAACCTATCCATCAAGCCTTATTTATTAATTACATAGCCCATAGGCCCATTGGGAATGAAGCCCATTAGATGTACCATATGCCTAGTGGTCATGAAATCCCGTTAAATGTATCATGTTATAATGAAAATCTAAAATATACTAAAATTTGAATAAATTACATAAATATTAGGTGTATGTGTTTTTATGTAAGAGTTCATTAATTAAACAAGTATTTATGTGTGTGCATTGTATATAAAATGCATTAATTATTCTTATGTATGTGAAATAAATGAAACACATGATTGATATATGTTAAATTGAAAAATTATTCACCATTAAATGTAATGGCCATCTAATTCTCATTAGCTTGAGAATACAATGAATAATTACATGGCCTTAAGATACATCCCCTAGATTCCAATGGTTGTTAATAAATTTTGAAGGGTTTCAAATGAATGTGGGGTATGATTAACCGATTACAAAATAAAATAATTATCCCAACAATCCATAACCAATCAACACACTATACAGTGCATGAATAAATGAAAGACAACACGACCACATCATTTATATCAAAACCACACCAGAATGCACTATAGTAGAAGAAAAAAAATTATCAAAGTAAACCAAGGATAAACAACTAATAAACTAAAATATGACAACAATACTCTATCCTCCAAACACCAAGCAGCCCAAGTATCATGAGTTGGTGCTAAATATGAGTGATACTTTACCTTCTCCCTTGTCCTAGAAGACAACATCTTCAAAATCACAAAAGTGCCAAAGTGGGGTTGAGTATATAACTCATTATGCTTTACCCAATGACTTCCTTACTCACACCACTAGGATGTAAAAGTTAGAATCTTTTATATAAATACATTTATATAAAATAGATTCGAAAAACAGTTTATAAGTAAATATAAACATGTTCCAAAAACATTCTATAAACAAGTTTAAACAGGTGCTAGTTCAACCAATTTACCATAAAGTTATACTTCTATAAAACCACCAAAAGAGTCTTTAAAACTATTTCTAAATATCCTCTTGTAATGTCCATTCCATGATACACAACACACCCACTAGTGCATGCTTCATTCTGACAGTACCATACTCATGAGTAGTCTACTGTGAAATCACCTTGTGTGCCACTAACACACACCCCCAGTCCAGGGTCACACACCTTATACCCTAATGTTAAACATCCCTTATTTAGGGTCACATTGAACATGAACTCACACAATCCTAATGTATTCCAAAACCATTACAAATAACCATTTCAATCCATTTCAATAAAATAATTATTTTATTGAAAACCATTTAACAAACCGATTCCAATCAACCATTCCATTTCAATAAAACCATTAATTTTATTAAAAATAATATTCAAATCCATTTACCACAATTCAAGGAAAAAACCACATTAAAATTATTATTTTAAAATTAAGAGTCAAATCACTTTATTCAATAACACCAATTTTCTAGATTTCCAAAAACCATCACTGAAGAGGGTTTCTAAAATTCATCAAGGAACTAATTCACAATAAAATTAATGAAACATAATCAATTTTAAATAATTATAATCAGTTATACAAATAGGAGTTGAAAGTGAATCCACCTACCTAGAAGGTTTTTATGATAACAGAAAACGAACGAAGAATGCTCATGAAACCGGTTAAGAATTCCAGGAAACCACATTAGATATCTTATCCTATCAACAAAGAGACCAACTATCAATATATATAGCATTAAAAATCTTATATATACTCATAACAAGAATTTATATGAGAATACTAGAGTATAAGTAAAGTAAATCTAAGTATATCTAAGAAAATTTTACAAGAACGAAGAAGAATCGTGACATACCTCAAGAATCGGGCTTCTAAACCCAAAAGGAAGGCTCTGAATTAAATCCAAAATGCTTAGTAGAGTATCAAACTACCACAAGATAGAGTAATCTCAATTTAGGGATTCATATAAGGTAAAATAAAGCCTAAATTGTAAAAAAATTATGAGCTCCACTATTTTAGGATATCACTTTAACCACACACACAGTTTAGATACACGGTTAGACCAATCATGTGGTAACTATACACTATCTACTACCTTTGAAGAAACTTTCACAACCTCCTCACATGTTCTCCCTAACCATGATCACACTATTCTAAAGCTATTATCCAACATCTACCAAAGTGCACGGTTTCTCCTAGGATTCCCACACGGCATAGAAAAACCTTTCCCAGCCCGTGTGCTTCCCATTAATCCATAAAAACTCTTTTAAAGTTCGCCAAACTCTCCCAAACATCACCCATATACTTAATATATATAAAAAATTAATGGTAACATACAGAAAAATTAGGGTTACTACATTCTCCCTACCATTGGTCATTCTGTCCTTGAAAAGTAGAAAATCACCGTTGCTCTGAAGGAGTTCTGGCCATTTCTCTTTCATTTTCTTCTCACATTCCCAAATCTCTTCCTGAATATGACCACATTTCCATAAAACCCATAATATGCCAATTATTTTTTCAAAAAATAATTTATCCTACCTGTCCACAATCTACACTATCATATATACCAACAAAGCATCTGGCTCTAGGAAAATGTGGTACCATCTGTTCCCATGGCCATGATTAGGCTGATACTTTTTCAACTGAGATACGTGAAACACATTATGTACTGAAATTAAACATTTTTGAAATTTCATCCAATATGTCACATCTCTAACACATTCTAGTATCTAAAAATGGATAATGTATCAACGAGATAACTTTCCCTGCTTCCCAAAACAGTGATGTCTAAGCCTTGGAGAGATCCTTAAGAACACATAATCACTCACCGATAATGAAAATGGTGTTCGTTGATGATACTCATATGATCTTTGATGATTTTGAGCCATATCCAATCACTTTATAATCAATTAATTCTTCTCCATCATTTACTAGACAAGGGTCAGTCCAACAAAAGAAGTCTAACTTTTTTCCACCCAACAAAGTGGAGAGCGACACTGACACCCATATAATACTTCAAAATGAGCCATATTTATCGAGGCATGATAGCTATTATTATAGGATAAATCCACTTAGGTTATATTCTTCTCCCATGATCCAAAAAAAATCCTTACACAAGCTTGCATCCTGTATTCCTATGTTTGTATCTTCAATTCAGATTGGTCGTCTGTCTAAGGATGATACACTATACTCATAGTCAACTGAGTCCCACGGGATTTATGTAAGGATTTCCATAAACAAGACGTGAACCTCAGATATCTATATGAGAATATCGAAACTGGTATTCTATGTCTCTTAACCACCTCTTGGATATAGATTTTGGATATATCCTCCACAATATAAGTTTCTCATATATGGATGAAATGAGCTGACTTTGTGAGACAATCCACTATCACCCATATAGCATCGTTCTTTCGAACCATTCGTAGGATAAATGTAACAAAATACATTACAATATGCTCTGATTTCTACATTGGGATAGGTAAATACTGTAATGTACATATTATTAATTGGTGTTCTACATTCACTTGCTGACATGTTAATTGCCTCAATGCATACTCAGCCACATTCCAATTCATTCTAATCCACCAAAACTGCACCTTCATCACTGTATACATATTTTGTATTCCCATATGTACAACCCATCTTGAGTGGTGGTAAGAATAAAGAAGTTTTTTCAGAAAAGACTTTGTTACAACCATATAATATATGATCCCCAAATATGAATTCCTATCATGTTAACATCCCTCAATGGTCTCCCCACCATTGAGTGTTGAACACTTATCTAGGCATTCTGAATTGGTTATTTGTGATTGTTTGACCAAATTTTCCAAATTAAGAATAATTTATACTGAAATGATACCACAAAATCACCTCAGTATTCACGTTTCACATGAATTTCTGCTATGAAAGACATCAACTACCATTTATCTAAATATTATTTCACCAACTGAGCATACGACTTTCTACTTAATGCATCTGCCACCAAATTCCATTTTCATTATGTATACATCAAGTTAAAGTCAAAAATCTAGAGATACTCTATCCATATCCTTTTCCTTAGATAGAAATATATATATATATAATAAGATAGGTTTCAAGTTATTATGATCCACGAACAAAATAAATATCTCAAAAGAGATATAATGATTCCAAGTCTTCAAGGTGTGGACGAATGAAGTTAACTCCAAAACATGTGTTGGTTAATTATTCTCATGCACTCTCAAATTTCATGAACTGTAAGGAACCAAATGGTCTCATTTCACTACAACGCATCCCAAAATAGATAATTAACAATCACAATACCCCACATACCCACATCTGGATTCCTTAAAAATCAATATAGATGATGTTGGAAGATGACCATATAGCACTGGAAAAGACTTTCATAATTCCTCACTCCATTCGAATGAAACATTATAATTTTTCAAAGCTATCATTGGGAGAATTAATGTATGAGGCATCCTTAATAACTATATATACCAAGAAATCATTGTATCCCAAATACTTTCTTTGATGGTTTCTAATAAATAACAGCTTCTATCTTCTCTGGATCTACTGAAATACATTTTTCACAAATTACCTGGTTAATAAAGTGTACTTCTTGTATAAAAAAATTACAATTTTCTTGTTTTGAATATAAACAGTGATATCTCAAGATTCCTAATACTATTGCCAAGTTTTTTCTCATTCTCATCCCTTGTACTTGAATAAACCAATATTTCATCCATAAACACCAAAATGAAAGAATCTAGATATCACTGAAATTTCCAATTCATCAATGCCATAAATACAACAGGTGTATTCAGAAGACTGAAAGGAAATATTACATACTAATAAATTCCATATCTTATTCCAAATGTTGTATTTATAATATCCTCCTTTTCGAACTAACAATTTGTGATATACCTATCACAAGAAAATTTTAGAGAACCACTAAGCTCCCCTCAATTGATAAACTCGATCATCAATGCATGTAAGTGGATATTTACTCTTTATCATAACATGTTTAGGATTTTTATAATAAATACACAACCTAATAGTGTAATATAATTTCTTCATAAACAAGACATGTGCTTCCCATAGAGACATACTTGGCTAAAGAAAACATTTTCTTTCGATATCTTCCAACTATAATTTCAATTCCTTTAACTTTATGTTTTCTATTTGATAGGACAAGAGTGGGATAGGTATGGTCCTTGGAAAAAGGCCAATTGTAATCTCCACTTCCATTAATGGTGGTAACCTAGATAAAGTATTGGAAAATAAGTCTAGAAATTGAACCACTAGTATTGTAAAATTGATATCCTTGACCTCTTATATCAATTCCATGGTCAATTCTACAATCTGGTATGAATGTTTCCCATTGATGGTGCCAACAAGCATGTTTCACTTATATTTACAACCCTTAGTCCTATGAAGAGATACTGGACGCCATCCTCAGGAATGAAACTAACAGTTCTTCTATAATATACAATGTTATCGTTGAATGTTTTCAACCAATCCATACCCAGTATTACATATTATACATCTATCTTCTACACTGATATGTCCTATTTCATCTCAACTCCATCAATAGTTATAGAATGTGCTCTGCACACAAAGGCATGAAATTCTCTTTGACCAAGATGGGTTTTATGTTTTAACACAGAGGGAATCATCTTGAGTTTTAAACATAGAAAATCAATAACATTAGACGTAATTATGGAATGTGATTCACCAGTATCAAGAAACACTTTCATGAGGGTAGAATTCAAAAGAATCATACCTCTCACCATAGATGGTTCATCCTAATAATCTACCATCATCAGCTTAGAACTATAAAATTTCATCATTGTTGTACTCTTCTCCTAATTTCCTTTCTGATATTTCCATTTTTGAGGAGTCATGGTGTTCAAAGAATCATTATTTGTAGCTATACTCTATTGAAGATATTGATTCTGCTACCCTCGTACTATTGAAGCATATGATTCTTGTGACACCCAAGAAGTATCTTCATCACCTTACCTCATGGAATTACAAAAATATCGCTGATGATCCCCCCATCTATATGATGTTATGGAATGCTCTAGGTTATGTCGTACACTATCACTTTATGTGGTCAAAATAACCACGTTAGAAACAGCTTACTTTGCTCTTGGGTCATGTAGGAAGTATTATTGATTTAGCCATTTGATTCTAATTCATACTCCCACCTTGGAAATATGATCCCCACTTCCTCTTTCTTCCATAATTTGAGTTCCCACTATTTCAAATAGTTATCATCATACTTCATAATACAATAGTTCTTAAGATATCACATTCATAAATTGTCGTTCTCTTCACCATTTTTGCATAATCTGTAATACATAGCACAACTCTCTTTGAATGAATCTCCTTTCATAGCCTGGATTCAAAGATTCTTTCCTTCAAGGCCGCACATAAAAAAACATCTAGTGAAAAGAACTTTAAGTACATTAATTTAGCTTCATATTCAATGATAGAGTTATTTTATTTCTTCAGGATGAAGAAATCCATACTTTTATGGATCATGAACATGTGAGGATAGAATTATTTGTTCATCAATTCTTCAAAATCCTCCCAAATAATGCCTTGATATAGTTTGGCATGCACCGCTAGTTCCCACCACTGGTGTGTAAAATACTTGAGCATATAAGATGATATTTTTTTATTCGTCTCCACTAGGGTACTAATGAAATCAAAGATATGATTCATCCTATTCAGCCACACCTCTGCCTTTTATGATTAATAATCACACAAGAAAATAGGTGGATTATGCTTCATTAACTAGATGGAATGATCCACATTTCATTTCTCATCCCTTCTGTTTCCTATGTTCTCAAACTGAAAATCTTGTATGATACTCCGAACAAGATCTTGGTTCAACTGTGGTGCATGTGCATCTATATTCTCCTTAGATTCTTCTGGTGGTTTTTTACAAAACCTACCAAGTTCTATTTTCTATACAAAAAAATTCTATAAAGTTCCATCTCTTCACAATAAAGTTTTATCATTTCAAATTCTATCACATCAACTCTCACAACATTTCATTCTAAATAAAACATTTTCTAAGTATAACTATTTTTGAACAATCCATTCTTTTCTTTTGAAAATCAATCCACTTCCAAAATTCACCAATCATGCCATTTTCAAAATCTTTCATTTTGAAAAAAATTTAACCATTTTTAAAAAATTAAATCAATGCATCACATAATATTTTATTTTCCCAAAATGAAATATGAAATCATTGTGGGAATTCATTCCTCTAATTCATGGAATACTCATCTCATTGGTTAATCCAATTAAAATGAGATTCCAATATCATATATGTTTCTCCAAAACACTTATGTACCCAACTCACTGGTAACTTGAGGTTCATCATAAAAATGTTGGCTATTATTTTTATTATCTACATTTCATGTTCTAGAAATCCTACTCCTTCCTAAAATCACAATACAATGAATATAAAAGAATGAATTTCAAATCAAATACTAAGAAAACTAAGGGCTACTTGTTCCACAAGTAAATAAATAAGCTGATATCACATATCTCAAAAAAAAAATTTTATCAATCAAACTCAGATCATTTGTAATTACCCATATTTTCTCATTGTCTTGAGAATACAATGAATTATTACATAGCCTTAAGTTACATCCCCAAGATGAAAAATGATGGAAATAAATAGTGATGGGTTTCAAATGAATGTGGAGGACAATTTAACCATTATTAAATAAAATTATTAACCTAGTGAACCATAATAAAAAACCTCACTATATGATGAATGAATAAATGAAAAAGACAAATCAACCACTTAATTTATATTAATACTACACCATATTGTACTACAGTGGAAGAAAAAAACTATAAAAGTAAATATTAGAAAGATAACTAATAAACTCAAAGATGAAAAAAACACTCCATGATTCATAAGCTCCATGCCCCAAACATCAGACAACCCAAGTATCATGAAGTGGTTCTAAATACGAGTTATACATCACCTTTACCCATGTCTTGAAATATAGAATATACAAAATAACCAATATTCCTTCTCAGGGATGAGTATAAAACTCATTAGGCTTTCTCCAATGACTTCCCAACTCATTATACTAATATAGAAAAGTTAGAAATATTTTAATAAAACCATTTATATAAAAAAAATCTACAATACGGTTTATAACTAAATATAAAAAAGCTCCAAACCCCATTTATAACCAAGAATAAACAAGTTTTGTTTCAACCAATTTTTTAGAAATGTACATTTCTAGAAAACCACTAAACGAGGAATTAAGGCCATTTCTCAATATCTTTTTGGGATACCCATTCCACAATTCAAAACCACACCCACACACACAAGATTCATTCATAAATTTATATACTTATGATAGGTCTCTTGTCCAATCAAGTTGTGTCCCACTGACAGTTACCCTCAATCTAGGGTAACACACCTTGTACCCCACTGGTACACATACCTTATTCATTGGCACTTTTAAAATGAACTCACACAACACAAATGTATACCAAAACCATTTCAAATAACCATTCCAATAAAACCATTCATTTATTGAAATCCATTTAACAAAATAATTACAATATACCATTCCATTTCAATAAAACCATTACTTTTGTTGAAAACCATTGTAAAATCCTTTTACCACAATTCCAGAAAAAGAATCCCATTTCAAAATCAAGAGTCAATGCACTTTATTCAAGTACAACAATTTTTTATATTTCCAAAAACCATAACCAATGAGGGTTTCTTAAAATCATTATGAAACCAATTCATAATCAAATACACACAAATTAAAAAAAAATTAAATAATTCCAATAATTTCTACAAATTAGAGTCGAGAGTGAATCCACCATCTTTGAAGGTTTTGAAGAAAACAAAATACGGATGAGGAACGCTCAAGACGTTGGGTAAGAATTCGACGAAACTGCCATAGATATTTTATCCTATCAACATAGAGACCATGTATCAACATATTTATCATATAAAATCATATATCTACCCATAACAGGCATATATCTGAAAAACCGAGAGGATAGGAAAACTATATCAAAGTAGATATAAGAAAACATGACAAGGAAGAAGAAGAATGATGATATACCTCAATAATCAGGATACTAAATGGAAAAGGCTCCAGATAGATTCGAAAATGCTTGGGATAGGTTCTTCATCCTTCAAGAGAGTGGAATTTTGAATATTTAAACCTAAGAAGGAAAACAATCCTAGTGCAACAAATGTGTGAGATCTACTTTTTTAGGATCTCACTTTAACCATATGCATGGTTTAGTCACATGGTTAGACAATACATGCACTAATAATGCTATAGATATTGTTTGTAAAGAGCCTAAAATGACCTCTATGCTTGGTCTCTCAAACTATATAGACACTATGTTGTGGCTATGATCCATCTTCTTCCAATGTGCACGATTTCTCTTAGGATTTCTGCATGGTTTAGACAAACCGTGTACAGCACAAGCACCTCACCTTTATCCCCAAAACTCATTGAAAGTTCCCCAAACTCTCCCAAACTTCACCATTATACATTATATATATAAAAATATAAATTAAGGATTGCATACCAGAAATCAGGGGTACTACATTAAAAATGAATAATTCATTAATATGTTTTTAATTATTACATTTTATTCATTTTCAATATATTTATATTTAATATATATTATTTATAACTATTTATAATTAATATATATATATATTAAACATATTCTGTTTGGTTAATAATTGTTTCATTAATATTTTTTTTAATAATTTTGTTATTTTTTCATTTTTGATTAATTTATTTAATTATTAAAATTTAATAATTTAATTTTTTTGTTTAATTATTAAAATTAATTCATTTTATATATCTAAATTTAATATATAGTATTTATTAATATTTATAATCTATATATATGTGTATTAAATTTATTCATTTTTATCAATAATTATTTCATTAGTAAAATTTTTTATATTTTTTTTAATTTACTAATTTTAAATTTTTATTTGATGAATTATTTCATTTTATTCATTTTACATATATATATTTAATATATATTATTTATTAATATTTATAATATATATATATATATTCAATTTATTTATTTCTATCAATAAATATTTAATTATTAAGCTTTTTATTATTTTTTTAATTTTTATTTGTTTAATTATTTCATTTTATTCTATACCTTTATCAATGCTAAAAAAGTGCTTATAAAGACTACTGTGGTTAAAATTCTGTTTTGTAGTAGTGAAAATATTTTCCATGTTTTGGGAATATGCCACTGATCTTTATAATTAATGGAAAATATCATCATCCCGCAAGAGTTCTTCCCAAGAATCTTTCTATAGATACCAACAACATCACTAGTAAACACCCCAATCTCATAATGTGGAGTTAGAATATTTAATTCTTTCAGTCCCAGACATCTTCCATGTTTATATTTATATCCCTTATGTTGTTATCTTTATTATTTTGAAACATGCATCAAATAATTACTAAAATATATAATTTTTTCCCAATGACATACATACTAGTAATGATAACCCACAAATATCCCTTATATGGAGTGATGACCAGCTGCTCTATCATCATAGGTGAATCAGATGGTGTGCTACCAAAAACAATCTCAGGAAATGATTGGCTCGTTAGTATTCTTGGTTATAAAGGAATCACTCAAGTCCACTGAAGCTGATAGTAGTGGTGGCATGCCCCGATATATCGATCGTCTAGGATAATGATTTTATTTTCTCAGAATTATTCCAATTCAAATGGATCAGATATATTAAATATATAAAAAATGAAAAAATAAACTATTTTTACAATACAGTGAAAAATTAAAAAAACTTATATATGTATGAAAAACCTATCAATAAGAAATTGTAATATGTTTTCATTACAAATTTTTACAGTAAATGATATTAATCTACAATGTCTTCATTTATTTCAACATCTATTGTGATGATTCTTCATTTTAACCCTCTCTTGCAAGTTCTATTATTTCTATGTTATAAGGAAAAACATTTTCCATGTTTTATGGTTGATGAGGTTTATTTTCACAATGTACCAACTGATATTCAACACCCATATCATTAAAGTATCTCTTCGTTAAGTGTATAAAAAATATCCAACCTTCCTATGTTTCATCATCCACATAATAAACCATCTTATCTTCAAATCCAATATAAATGAATCATGCTCTACATGATCACCACTGTGTATCAAGAGAGAGAAGTTGATAAAATTAAAATTTAACAAGTTTTTCATTATACCTTTATCAATGTTAACCCACTTGCATTTGAATAAGACAACTGATAATTGACCGTGATAGTTTAATTCAATTATATCATTCAAATTTACGTAGTATCCCACCTATGTGTGAGTAAATACACAACTATTTTGAGTTTTGAAGTCTTATTAATGATAAATTTTATGAAACCTAATGTCATGAGTATTGTAGGCATCAAATCTCTTAGCCTATCTTAGAGTTCCTTGTGAAAAAACATATTATTTGATATTTTATCTAGACTCTAAAAATTTATTATCTATATAAGTATATATATAAGGGTTACTTTTAACATAGTCAAAATTACTACATGTCAATAATATGAATATGAGTATATACTTATATGATAGGGGAAGAATTTGAAAATATCCTTATTGATAGATTTTTTATTTCATCTCATTTCAAGCTCGACCCCTTAGTCACCTCTTTTTTTGGAAATAAAAATTACTTAATAAATGGATATACAATATTACTATTTAGTATCACATATCTATGTACTTATAAAACCTCCAATTCAACTAGTGTAAAATTTTACCTCATTCAAATCAATCATCCCATGGTTAGAAATACAGATGAACGGTTTTCAAAATAAGAATTAGTGGAGATGTATTCAATATGACCAACATGATTGAATTTGGTTTCAATCCCATCCAAATACATAGAACATAAGGTCAAGCATTCTTTGGCTATGTAACTTTCATCTATAGAGCCTTTTGATTGAGCTTTATACCTCACATGTGATTTCAAATCACCAAAGTACGTGATGAAAAAATTAGAAACATATTAAAAAAGTTATTCAATGATTTGATAAAATTTAATTCACCCATTAAAATAATAATAATATTAATGTACCTCTTAATTTGATACATCCATCGATAGTGTACTCAGCCACCATGTTAATCTTCTTCAACCAAATATACAGTCAAATGAATCATGAAAATGAATGTTGAAGAGGAAATAACATCTCCAAATGTAAAAGTGTCAAAAACATTCGTTCCATAAATATATTAAGCATAGTTGGATTTAGAGTTTTTTCACAAAACTCAATAAAAAAGGTACAAAACTCATCTAGAACTATAGTTACATTTTCATGTAACATAATATGATATTCAAAGGTAAAAACTACTCCACCAGATTGTTTGAGTTGTGACTTTTAATTCCATGTAACTTTATATGGATTAAGTCAACACAACTTGATATGTTACTTTAATATCCATATGTCACTTTTAGATTATTTAAATGTCGAAGTAATTTTTCTTTATCATTATTTTTCTATTGTAAAAATAGTTAAAGGATACTTTACATTCTCATTTTCCCATAAATAATGCTTTATATTCATTGACTTCAAATCCTTATGAACACTAAGGTGATCCTTTGATTTACCCTACTCATTAAGAAATGTAAAAAGTACATTATCAAAGACATTCTTCTCAATATTAATTATATCAAGATAATGCCATATCGAATTGAAATACTAATAAAATGTTTGAAAAATATGTACTTTTTATTCCATTGTTTTGTTACAACTTCTTTGGATACTATACCTCATACCCTCCCCCTTATTTAAACTGATTTCCTTTTCCAAATTCTCTAGCAACATTCATTAATTATCCCACGATTTAGGAAACAGATAACACCTTCAGTAGATTTATCAATTAAATATCCTTATATAATTGTGTCTTTTTAAGCATGAAATTATGTGAAGAATATAGAAATCAATAATGACACATAAAAAAAATTACTATGAGGTAATCTTTGACGTTCAAAATTAAAATTAAAAACTGGATAATCCAAACCAATAGGAGTGTTCCAACTGAATAAATTTACCAGTACATGAATGTCAATAACTTTCTAATTAATGATTCCTGAATTTTTAATAGTTTTCTTATTGAAGCATAATATGTTTCAATTCCATAATCCCATAATTCTAATAATTTATTGATTATTGTTTTAATGTACACATCAATGTCATTTATGATCATTATATTTTTAGGAAAAGTCATAAAAATAATGAAAGAAGTATTCTTCGTACACATCCATGAAGGTATATTATAGGTGATTATAACAAATGGAAAAATAAAATAATTAGTACTTAACATACAAAAACTTTTTATACCATCTGAAGCCAATCTCAAATGTACATTCCTCGGATCAGAAAAAAAAATATGAATATAATGAATCAAACATATTCCACGATGTTGAATCTTTTAGATGTCTCTTCAATACATCATTACTATCCTAATAATTCCAATTCATATCATATGAAATCTTATATGGAATGAATAATATTTGTAATCATGGTTTCAGAGGAATGTAGCAAAATAACATTGTTGGAGTTTTCTTCTTCTATTCCCTTTTTTGGATGGATTGATGTATACCCTCAATATTGTTCATTGACATATAAATTTGTGTATAACATCTTATGAATTATTATTTATTGGACTATTCTCCCTAGTAAATAATTCAATCATTAGGGAATTCATGTATTTTTGTATAATCAACTCCATGTTTATTACGACATTATTTATTTCGTAGAATGAAGCAGGGATCTCAGCTTCAACAAATGAATCATGAAGAAAGTATTGAAAAATAGGCATTGTTTTGTCAATAATTCCATAGAGAAACCTAATATGGTACAACATAAGAATAAAATAAAACATCAAATACTTTTTACACAATTCATATAGTTCTTTTTTTTCATATTCAAATAATTCATAATACTCATTTCTTTATTTTTAATGTTCTCAACAAGAATAACCTTCTAAGGATCAACTAAAGATTATGTTGATATATTAAAATCTTTTACATTATATCATGTAAATAAAAATACAGCATTTATAAAATTTTGAACCGAATTATAATCTGGCATATATCTTTATGTTTCGTTGATAAGATTGTCATTATTTTTGCATTACATAACATTCAATTCACCATGCCAAATAAATATTACCTAACAATCATAAAACTATTTCAATATCAAATTATCATATACTTCATTTCTATTCAAAAATAATTTGAACATATAATCAGGACATGAACACTTATTCTGAAAATTGACTGATCAGTTGAAAATTGTATTATCTAAATATTATTATAATCCCTTGGAATATTGCGGTGTGTTTTGATGTAAATTAATCCAAATTTTATCCATATTTATTATATTTTCACTCCTCTCCCATTACATTTAGATATAGAGATATAAATTAGTAATCAAACATTTATAATCAAAATTAAACAACACAAACATTGTTATTGATTAAGATATCAAATTTATTAAACATAACAAAAATACGACATAAAAAATATTTAATACAACATTAAAAAAAATATAAATAACTCAATTAAATAGATATTTTTATAATTTAATTAAAATCCTTATAAAAATTTAATCAATTGTACCATCAATGATGTCAGGGGATGCAGTCACCGGAAAATGGGAGTAGAGGCCTTTGGGGGTCATCGTCAATGAGTGAGAGTCGCTATGAGGTCCTCATAGGGGAGTAGGGGGTCAGGTCCATGAGGATCAAAGTGGGGGGGGGGGGCACCTATATTAAGGAGTACAAGGGTCATTGTCAAGGAGGTCATTGACAGGGGTTCTTGGTCACAATTGTATTCATAAGGGGGGTTCAGGGTCACAATGGTTGCTAAAAGGTGTGGTTGGGGTCATGACGTTCACCAAAATGTGGGTTTGGGGTCATTTTGGTTTCCAGTATGGTAAAGTGTCATTATAGTAGATCGTAGGGGTGTTGGTTTCATAGAGATCTCGGATAGGGGTCTAGGTCATGGCAGTTACCAATAGGGGGTCAGGGACATGATGGTCACTGTCAGGAGTAAAGGGGGTTGAGTTCATAGTGGTCACCAGTAGGGGGTTTGAGGTCATGGCGGTAGCTGACATCAGGTGTTGGGATAATAATGGTAATAAGAAGGGGGGTCATGATGGTCTACTTGGGGAGGCAGAAGAGTTTGGGTCACAACAATCATTGTTGGGAGCAGGGCATCGGGGTTGGCGGTAACTGGGGGTAGTTAGAGGGGGTGGGTCAGGGTTAAAGAGATCAAGCGGAGGTGATCGATATAAGGGGATTTTAAAATATTGAGTAGCAGTTTAAAAGAAACCACAAATAAATTTTAAAATATAAAAAAAAATAGGGAAATTATTATATTAAACATCTGCTATATTATAATTTTTTTAAATATGATTTATATCATTGTAGTTATTAGAATCACTGTAAATAATCATCCATTATGTCCTTTTTTGTGTTTTTGGAATTGACTGAACAGCAATCCAATACACGATCTGGCCGGTATGACTCAAAGTGTGAGTTTTCAATATAAAAATGTCATTTGAGTTTAAAATACAAGACACATTTCCAAAACCAAGGAAATAAGATCAAATTATTTTTAAACTATTTTAAAATGATCAATAAGTCATTTGAAAAATTTCAGAATTGATGGAAAATTAATCAATCACACGATGTGGCTGGTATGACTCTAAGTGTGTTTTTTAAATATTAAAGAGTCATTTTACTATAAATTGTGGGATATATAGCCAAAACTGAGTAAAAAGTCCCTATTGTCTTGAAATTTTAGTAAAATCATCAATAATTCATTTTTGGTCTGTATTAATTTACTAAATATTAATCTGAAACATGATGTGGTCGGTATGGATCCAAGTCTATGTTTTCAATATAAAAGTTTAATTTTAGTGTAAAATGCTCATCAAATATCCAAAACTAAGTTAATAATCTCGTATATCCTTGAAAATTTAGAATAAAGATCGATAATTCATTTTCTGTCTGTATGAATCAAACTCTCATTATTATAACACACAATGTAGATGATATGACTAATAGTGTGTGTTTTTATTATAAAAGTGTCATTTTTGTTTAAAACACATGTTATATTGTCAAAAAAGAGAAAATGAGATCAAATTATTTTCAAACATCACAAAACTGATCCATAATTCATTTGTGACATGTAGTAACTGACCGCACATCAATCTAAAACAAAATATGATCAGTATGACTCCAAGTGAGTTTTTTTGTTATAAAAGTGTCATTTTTGTTTAAAACATGCATCACATAGCCAAAAATGGGTCAATAATCTTGAATTGTTTTTAAAATTTATGAAGAATATCCATAATTCTTTTCCCATGTGTCAGAATCAACTGTACATTCGATGCACGATGTGACTGATATAACTCAAAGTGTGTGTTTTCAATGTAAAAGTGTCATTTTATTTTTGTACGTGTGTTTCATAGCCAAAACTGATCAAATGAGCTCAAATTTTTTCAGACTTCAGAAAAACAATACATAATTCATTTGTGTTGTGTATTAATTGACCTCACATTAATATGACACACGATGTGCTCGATGTGACTCCATGTGCATATTTTCAATATAACCATGTTATTTAGTGTAAAATGCACATCACATAAGAAAATTGTGAAAATAATATCAGGTTGAATATAAATTTTAGGACAACAATTCATAATTCATTTGTTTCATGTAGGAACTAACCACATATTAATTTTATATATGATGTGGATCATATGACTCCAACAGTTCTTTTTCAATATAAAAGTTTCATTTTAGTACAAAACATGCATCATATAGCCAAGATCGAGTAAACGAGATCTTATTTCCTTGAAACTTCTGAAAAATGATCCATATTTCATTTTGTGTGTGTAGTAATTTACCTTGAATCAATCTAACACATGATATGGTTGGTATTACTCAAATTGAACATTTTCAATATAAAAGGTTCTTTATAGTTAAAAATATGTGTCACATTTCCAAAACTGAGTAAAAAAACTAATATTTTCTTGATCTTTAAGAATAATTTTTCATAATTCATTTGTGTCCTCTAAGAATCAACCATAAATAAATTCAATAGATGATGTGACCATTATGACTCAAAGTGCACTTTTTTAATATAAAAATGTCATTTTAGTTTAATGATGCAATTATTAATAATTATTTTAGTAATTAAGATACATAATAGTTTATAATTTCATTAATATATTCAGTAATAAATAATATAATTTATATATATTATTAATTAAGAATATAATTCTAATTCATAATATAATTATTAATTAAAAGTATAATTAATATAGTATTTACAATATAATTATTAAAAATACAATTAAGATTATAAATGATAATACCTTTAATATAAACAAAAATTAAAAATATCATATATCATATGTTGGTTATATAAAATTAAAATTAAAATTTTATATTTTTTTGTTTAATGTTACTAAAATAAACATTGATTTTATTGTAGGGAAATGATTTTATATGAATATTGATCATTGTAGAATGTCTTCTATTAGAGTTGTGGTTTTGTATATTTATTATAATTATTTTTTTATTATTTGTAAATATCACATTAATATAAATATTTTTTATAGAAATTTTGAATTGAAATGATAGCGCAATGTTATATTTGTATTTCAATATGATATTATGTATATTTGTATTCCTATAAATTTATGTTTTCTAGTTTGGTTTGTTATTATACAGCTATGACAGAGTTGTATAATTTCATCAATTGCATGACCATTATCAGTTTTAAAATAAAGCACTGATAAAAGGGGCCATTATCATGAATAAAACAAAATCATTGATGAAGGGGACCCTTATTAGTGCATTATTTTTATCACTGATAAATGTTCCCTTTATTAGTGCTTCTTCTAGCAATGATAATGACCGATTGCCTTTAAATATGCTTCGATTGTCTGTGTTTATTTTAGGTGGAAAAGGTTATTCATAGTGCTGAGATAGTCCGATTATGTTGTAGTGAAAACCAGAATTTTATATGTTATTATGATTTTCATGTGATTGTATTGCATAGATCAGTTGATGTGATCTTAAGGTGTCATATGGTACAACTCAACTACATTAAAGACCACACCAACCCATATTGGCATATCTCCAGCTATGATAGGTGGTTATGTGTGTATTTTTTATGATACAGTGTTGTGTTGTATAGGAAAACATGATATAAAGCTCATATTGATGATGAATAGATCCCATAACTTTTAAGAAAAGGTTTTCATGGCTATTGTTTCTTGGTACCTAAAAATCGATCATCATTATTTTGTTTTGATATTGTGATATTGTAACATGCCTTGGGGCTTACAACCTTTTAACTCAATTATTGGCTCTAGCTTGGGTGGTTTTTATCTTTGATCATTTATTTATAAATAGAAGTGATAATTTTCCTCCATTACGACATCTTTGCAATATAGTACTTATTCTTTTTTTCATATAGAAATTGTGTTGCGTGATATCTATATTTAGTTTTACTACATTCCATTAAAATATATCACATGAAAAATTATTGTAATTGTATATTTATTATTAATTATAATTTTTTGACTACTGGTTTTTGTTTCCTTGTAGGTTTGTTGATCCATGAGGGCTTCCTTATTCTATGCCTTGGCCTTCGATCAGCATGCTACTCGTACATACTTGTGACACGGTGTCAATTCATTCAGCCTTGTTTCTAGCCATTGATTTCCTTTACAGCTTGTTTGATATGGTGAATCTATCTATTTTTGATAATTGATATTCCATGTGTGTTTCTATTCTAGCTCTGACTCATGGTGCATGTTGGTTAGTTGTATGATATCGAGGAGCAACGTGTTTTAGGGTAATTATTCACCCTTGTACCCAGTCCATTCATTGCTCTCACCCCCTTTGCACCTTCCCAGTTTTGCTCTCCAGCTGGATCTGAAACCCTACCTCCAAAATTTAACTTCTCTGTAGAAATTTCTTATTTCTTCCATCTTGTAGTACCCCAGTGGTGTACTACTTCAAGTGGAGTTTCTACGATGAAATCCTTAGACCAAGAAGATGTGTCATCGAGTTCCAGAGTGGTGAAAGATTTGTTTTTGAATATTTTATTTCTTCTACAAGCACAATAATTTGTTGTAGGTTTTTGGATAGAAGATAGAAGATATCTAGACTTCCTGACTCATGTTCATGGTGCAATAAGTTTCTTCAAATTTTGGCTTCCTAATTATTGGTTTTATCTTTTTGTAGATTCTATCATTCTATCCTTTGAACATGTATGTTTTAATATTGTTTCTTATTTTAAGCAATAATAAAATACTCGTGTGGTTAGTGGGGTTGTTTCTATGAACATAAGTCTATATGGGACGAAATCACATTAAATTTCTATGTTCATTGCTTCTTTCTTGGAATAATTTTATTTCTTATATTTTCTTGTATCGATATGTAATATGCATCTTCTTAGTTCAAGGAATTTAGTTTTTTTTGTTTTTTTGTTTTTTTGTATTCTACCTTGGTTTTGGATAACACGCAGCCTCCCAAAGTGGTGTCAGAGCCTCACTTCCTTTATTATTGAATTAGATTACTATTTCTTATTTTATTTCTTCGCATTTTTGGTTTGTTTTTTATTTTCTTCACAACAAAATCACTCTTAAATTTCCACTATCTTTAATTATTGTAATTATTTAAATCCATTTACCCTAATTTATACCTCTAAATTTCATATCCCTTTTGATAAAACATCATTTACCCAAGAGATTTTTCATTTTATTGGGGAATACTCAAAACATTTTCTCCCATAAATTGACATCTACTCTATAGGTAAACATTTCCACAATGATATATGAAATAAAAAAAATTGCAGATGATAATGATTTTAATTTTTGGTGAATTAATATGAGATCCCTAATTTTCAAAAAAGTCCTGATTGATGCCCTTTGTGATCCTAATAAACCTTTTATAATGGTGAATAAAACAGAAAATCATTTTAAAAAATATGTTGATGCTTCCCCAAATGTGTTAATTAAATTACATAACTCTCTTTTTCTTATTTAGGAGAAAATGTCCTTAGATAAGTAGCTTATTTTTATATTTCTATGATAATTTAAATAAAAATTGAAAACATTACAATACTAATTCTTTAGAAGGTATTATTTATAAAAAAAATCCACATGGTTACCGTTAAAATGAAATCTATAATTTTAATTAAAACCCAACTAGATGAATTTAATAAATTCATGTTACACATAGCCTATATTAATGTTTTCATTGAAGATGGGGATTAATTAATAATCCTATAAATCTATTTATATTATACATACATCACCCTAGAGGATACCGTGATGTATGGTCGAGACACTTTAACCCTATAATCGGTTAAATCATCCCATCTTTTGATGGAACTAAATTCTAAACCTAGAATCAAAGGTGGAAACAAGAGTTTTTCTATATGGTTTTACCTAAAACTTAAACCACGAAGAAATAGTTTTATAAGGGTAAGAGTAAAATAAATAAATAACCAAATCCTAGGTCTAATTATAAGGGTAGAAAGGTCACAAGATTTCATTATAAAAACTATTAAACATTAAACATTAATGTAGGAAACTCAAACATGAGTTAGAGTCTAAAAAATACCATAATCAGTCCTTCTTGTAGAATCTGGTTATGAAACTTATGAGGTCCTTAATATGTCCACCCATGAACTAAATAAAAGGTGGGACCTTTATTTAGGTTTCTCTTCCTTTATGTGTCCTTTTCGAGATTCCTTCCAATAATTAGTTGAGAGGGTAGAAGGAGATATCCTCTTAGACAATAACAAGAGGTGTAATGTTGGGGGTAGAGGTTATCTTTTTTTAGATAATTATGGCCATACTATCATTACATTAGTTGATATTAGTTGGGTTCCTAGAATTCTAAGAAACATGGTTTCCTTAGGGGTCCTAGACCAAAAACATTTCACCTTACAGTCTGAATCAGGTTCTATTAGAAAGGATCTTAAACCATTTTCAAGGCATATTTAATCAATGGGCTATATGTATTGAATAGAAAGATACTTTCAAGACATTTTTGTAGTGTCTACTCATCCAACACTAATACTACTATGCTTTGGAATAAGATATTGGGTCATGGTAGCTTCGTAGGCCTTGAGGAACTCAACAAGAAAGGTAGTTTGAATGAAATCACCCTAATAAATATTACATTATGTGAAGAATGTGTGATGGGAAGGACCAAGATAGTAATTTTTGGAAGGTCTAGTTTCAAACCCTCTATCCCCTTAAAATATGTACACTTTAATCTATGGGGTCTATTAAGGAATTCCTCCCATGGCGGAGGTTTCTATTTTATTATGTTCATAAATAAATTCTTTAGTACAGTTTAGATCAACATTATTAAAAACAAATATGATGTTTTTGAAACATTTAAAACCAACAAAACTCTTATTGAGAATAAAATTGGGTGGAAAATTAAAACTCAAAGAATACACAATGGTCTTGAAAACCTATCCACTGATTTCATACACTTTTTTTAATCAAGTGGTTTTAAAAGACATAGAACTATTAGGGAAATTCCCCAACAAAATGATATATAATAAAGGATGAATATGACTTTCTTAAAAATAGTCGGGAGCATGTTCTCATGCTCAGTCCACCCCAAATCATTCTGGGAAGAGGTTACTAATATAATTGTTTACCTAATTTATAGTTATCCCAATTTTACTAATCATTTTAAAACACCTGAGGAGTTTTGGGATGGTAAGACCCCTTCCTACCCCAACATAAGACTCTTTAGTTGTAAAACCTTTGATCATGTTAAAACTAAAAAGTTAGAATTTATATCTCTAAAAGTAAACATTATTGTGTATCTTGAAGGTTTCAAGGGGTATATAATTTGGGTATATTAACCCAGTTATCCAAGTGAATTGAAAGTAGAGATGTTGTCTTTCATTATTGTTTCACTCCCAAAACCAAGACTACCACATCTGGATGTAGTGATCTATCCCTTCTACTAACTAATGGAACTAAACTTCTAGCCTAGTTTGAGGCTCCTTTCTAGACCTCTCCACCTGAGGAATATCCTGATGCATAGGATGGTTCCTCATATTCTTTTGATTCATATTATGAATCTGAATATGCTACCCTAATAGATACCACCAATTGGACTGAGACCAGGAAATGAGGGTCCCTAGAACTACTACTTAGTTTAGTCAGTATGACATGTTATCTTATACCTTTCATGTTGCCCAGGATATTATTCATGATTATTCTCAAACCTCTAGTTAGGATGTAAATGAAAATGACTCAAATAAGTAGTTCTTTTCCATTAATAAAGAAATGAAATATTTAAAAAAGAACCACACTTGAACTATTGTGAATAATCTAACTGGTGAAAAAATAATTTGTTCTAAGTGGATCGTTAATAGAAAATAAGATAAAACTAAGGGAAATAAAATCATATATAAATTATGTCTATTCAAAAAAGGTTTCATGTAATGAGATGGAACCGGTTAATCTAAAAATAATTTTCCATTTTTAATCATTCTGTAATGATACTTTTATTAGCCTTTGATACCTATACTGGTCTTCACATTGAACATTTAAATGTTAAAACTCCCTTCTTCCAAAGTGATTTTAATGAGAAAATTTATATGAAACCTACATATTTTTATCATAATTAATTAAAATTGGATCTTTTTTTAATTCTAAAAAACACTATATTTCTTGAAACAAGCCTCTAGGCAGTGGTATGTAAAATTTTATTCATTCATGTTAGCTAATAAATATATTATGATTCAATTTATTGTTTGTGATTTTTTTAAAATCAAACAAAAGTTTCATGATTTATCTAATGTTATATGTTAATGACATGATTATATTTTGAAAAATTATAATCCTCATTTTTGCTGTTAAATCACAATTTAAAGGATGTTTTAAAATGAATGACTTAGGTGGATCTAATAAAAACATTGGTGTTAAAATCGTAAGGGAATGAATAAATAAAATATTATACTTATCTCAACATGCTTATGTTTTAAAAATTCATAATAAATATATATATATGAATATCTCCAACTAGTAAATATACCTCTTGAACATAATATTAAACTATCTTTAACAGAGTCAACCATAAATGTTACTGGTATTTATTTTATGTCCGAAAAACCATATTCTAACATAGTAGTCATTATTGTGTACTATATGATCTATACTAGTCCATACATTGCCTATGAAATCTTCACATCAATCAAATTCAAGGGCACACCTTAAAAACCACATTGTAATTCCCTCAAATGGCTCTTAAATTAACTATCTTGTAGCTCTAATATTGCTTTGTGTTATGGTAAATATTTAGTCTCTACTAAATTTATTATTGGACATATAGATTCTGAATTCACAAGTAATATTGATACTAGAAAATCCCTAACAACTTATGTGTTGACTACCTATGGGGGCCTCATTTCATGGAAATGTAATATAAAATCTGTGGTTGCACATTCAACCACGATTTCTGAATATATTACCTTCACTATAGTAGTGAAAGAGGCCTTATGGCTAAAGGCTTTTTATTATAAATTACACCTATAAAATTATGTATTAATGTATATTATTAGAGTCAATCATAACATATTTTATCTAGAAATTTAGTTTTACATGGACAATAAAATGACATAGATATTAGGTTGAATTTTATTTAAGATGTTGTGGAATATGGAACAGTCTGTGTCAAAAAGATACACACTAACATAAACCTAGTTAATAGTTTGACTAAACTTGTGGTCCTATCTAAGTTAAAATTTTCATAGATAGGTTACACTTGGTTCTTATTCCATAACCATAGGTTCTAGAACATCACCAATTTCAATTGAAATAGTTGATATTTGTGAAATAATGTACATATTTTTTCATATATAAATAATTCCATGTGATCCCTAGTTTTAGTTTCACTTCAAGACATTGAAATATTAATGATGTAAAATTATTTTAATTATGTATTTTTTTTATTAATTACCATTTGTTTCACCATTTGGTTTTTTTCCCTATTGTTCTATTGATCCATGTGGGATTCCTTATTTTGGGACATGACCTTCGGTCGGCCTATTGCCAATGCATCCATGTTACATGGTGTCAATATATTCATCTTTGTTCCTCACCATTAATTTCCTTTTACACCTATTTGATCGGGTGTGTCCATCTGTTTTGGCTTATCGATACATCATTGGTGTTTCTATTCTAATTGTGACTTATGGTGCATGTTGGTTGGTCGTATAGTTTTGAAGGGCATCAAATGTCAATGAAATATATAACCTATTCACCATGTACTTTAATTCCTCTCACCCCAATTTCATCTTGTTGGTTTTTCGCTCCCATTAGATCAGAAACCCTACCTCCAGCATTCAACTTCTCGATGGTAATTATCTATGTATTCCATCCTATAGTACATTGACGGTGTACTGATTCTAGGGGAATTCCTACAATGGTTTCCTTTGAGTGATAAGATGTGAGGTTGATTTTTAGAGTGAATAATGATTTGTTGAAGAGTACGTGAGTTCTTCTTCCAACAAAATGATTTATTTTGGGTTTTTTGGTGACAACTAGAATAGATCTGGACTTTTGGGATCATACATTTGGAGTTGTAAGGTAGTTCACATTTCTTCTTCTTGATTTGGGGTTTTATCTTTTTTTATATTTTTTCTCACTTTTGTTATAACCTCTATGTGGTAATATTGTTTCTAATTATGAGAATTAATAAAACATGTGTGTGGCTGGTGGTGTTCTTACCTTTCACAAAAGTATCAACAAGATAGATTCCCATTAAATCATTACTTTTTTCTTACATTATTTTGTTTCATCTGCATTTTTATCAATCTATAATATTCTACTAATTATTGAAAATAATTTTGTTCAGTTATTTTTTGGTTGGTTGATATTTTACCTTGGTTTGGGTTACCACTCAACCTCACAACATCCCTAATGCGTGCACTAATATTTTTGTAAAGAAGAAAGTCCCATGTCATATATAATGTATCACCCAATATGTAAATATTATGTGAAACTTTACCATGAAGGTGCTCAAAAGTCATACCACATGATTGATTCTATTATATATTAACCAGTGTTATTTATACACAGACCATATCATAGAGACTCATCATGGAGTTTTTCTTATGCAAAGACATGGGGATCAATTTTATCTGAATTTAAACATTCAAAATCATATTCATTCATACATGATAGAATGATTTGTCCTAATTAATACCAGGTAGCCACATTCCTGTAAGGATATTCTAACACATTGGTTCCGAAAACCAATATACTCATCTACAACTCTACATTGGCCAGTATTCTCTCCTACAAACATCACATTTCGTCTGAATTAAATTAATATATGTTTTAAATAATTTGAAAATTAATTAATCCCTTTAAAATTTAAGGTTTGATGTGATTTTGTAATAAATTATAGAATAAATAGAAATCCAAGAACTGTTACATTTATTTTTAATTAATGTAAAATAAAGATAAAAACACAATGAAATCTTGGAACAATAAATTATGTCTTATCATCCACCATTGATGTGAATAATAAAATTGAGTGTGGGATCCTATTATATTTTTAAATAAATAAAGTTATTTTCACCCTTAATAAACATTCTATTGAAAATCTTCCACTGGTCCTCAAAGGCAACACCATAGACATCATAGATCATGGAATTGAGTTTAAGAATAGTGATGGGAAACCCCACTAAGAATGATATTTTCTTCATCATAATAGATTTAACAAAAATCTATATTCTAAAAAATTATTGGAAAACCAAATAGGGTATAAACTATAACAAAATAGTAAAGTATTAATTTTTTTCTTCTTTTTTACAAGACATTTAAACCTTTATTAAGTACACTAGTGGTATTCTCGTAACCAACCACATATATAAATACTATAAATCTATTTGATGTGCCTATAATGTATTTCATTCCAGTTATTAAAATATATTTTTTGTTCAATTAGAAGAATGTTTTTAACATTTAAGGTTGATTTTTTATAAAATATGATAAAAAAGTAAAATTCCATTGATTAAAAATTTAGTTTCAATTTTAATTTTTTCAACACTTTTAGAAGAAACTACCACTAAACATTGAACAATAATTTTTTTTATTTTAAAAATAAAAAAATTATTCCATCCATTTTTCCAAAAATTCACATAAAATAAAATTAAAAATATAAAAACATAATATAATTTAAGAAAAACTTAATTTTATTATACAAACTCAATTAAAATACAAAATCATTAGTATTATATATAAATATGGATCATGATCATGTATATAACAAATATATATTAAACATTTAATGATCAATTCTAATATATAAAAAAATTTAATCAGTCTAAAAAACATCTTCTTTTACGGGCAACGTGACTAGGGTTTTAGAGATGTTTTAAGATCTATAACCTTTGAATTCATTGGGTCTAATAATTTTTCATATTTAGGGTTTTTTATCAAAACCAGACATTTTTCTTCTTCACCTTTTATTTTGATAGAGAACATCCACCCTTCAGGGTCAGATCTATTTTTATTTAATTATCGTGCTGTATTTTTCATTTTAGGATACTTTTAGGTTTTATCTTCTTTCTACGTTGGATCTATAATTTTATCTTATTATTATTTTTGACATCCCACTCATAATTAGATGTGTCTACCTTGTACTATTGATTTTTAGTGTTTCCTTCTTTATATATTAGATCTTGTGATTTTTCCCTTTTTTCCTTATTAAAAATATTTGGTGTCAAAATTTATATTTATGCACATATATTTTGTTGTTGGGCACATTATTTATGTTTTCAAGCTTATTTGAATGGAAATATATTTATTTTCACTACACATTCTCTTTTGAATTCATTTTCGAGTTTATATCTTACCATTCGTTCCAAAACATGGTTTTAGAGGTTTTGGTTTTTGTTTAGATAAATTAAGGAAGCCCATTATAGTCATATGATTTTTTTGAATGGTACCAACTACCATATGTAGTCATTAAAAATGAAGGATCTACTTTTTTCAAGAGAATGTGTATTCTGGTGTTTAATACTCAATATCCTGAAAGAATATCTGATGAAGAATGGGATTTTGATCAAGATATGGCTGGTAGTTTCATTCATCAGTAGTTTAAAGACAATAGAATTAACTATATTGGAAAAAACTCTCATATCAGAACTTTGTGAGATAATCTTGAGACTGCCTATTATTCCAATAATTAAAACAACAATTTTTTCTCTTAAAAAATTGATGATTTTTAGGTAAAAAGAAGGCATGTCTATTTAAACTATTTTAGTTAATTTGAGGGATGTTTTGATCAATTTTTTGATATGAGTGTTACTTTTGAACGTAAGGTTTTCTCCCTTTTTTTAATAATTTACCCAATTTATGGGAGAATTTTCCAGTGACTCCAACCAGTTTTATTCCTAATGCTACATTGACATTAAATTTTATTATGTTTGTTTTCTTGAATGAAGAGTTCAGGGGAAATACATCGAAGAAATATTCTTTAGATCTTTTAGTCACGTATAATAGGGGGATAAGTCCATAAAATAATCAGTGATAGAGTATTTAAGGAAAGAGAAAAGGTAGAAGAAAATCTAGGTTGATAACTACTAGAGAAAATTCTATACCAATGGGAACTATCGTGTCGTAGGGTAGATGACCATGGTGCTTATTGTGATTATTTTGATGTATATATTCCATTAATTTTGAAATGAAGTTATTAATTATAGTTAATTTATATAAACTATTGTATATAAAATGTTTGTTACTCTATTATTTGAAATATTTTATATCATTTAAAATTAAAGCATGTATTGTTTTAAATATGAAAATTTACTACCATGACTATTTTATTTAAAATTGAAAGCATTATTTGAATTATTTATTACGGTAAATTATTATGGATCACTTGTTGAGAAACTATTGGGATTTTATTTCACACCACACCCTTTCCTTCAGGTATTTGTCGATTTTCTTCCATATGGTCCGTGAAAAGGGAAATCACCACTTGGAGGAGGTTCTTGTTCATGATCCTTTGGGATGTTGAGTTTATCTTATTATATTTTGAGTACTTTTATGATGTACTATTTTTGGTTTTTGATATTATTATTTGATTTATAGTATTATCTCCCTTTGGATTTTTAGTATACTGATATACAACTATTTTCTTCCATAGTTTTTTTTTGGAAAAATTATTCCCACCTTTATCTTGTAAGATGAAAGGTGCCTGTCACCAACCCATGGAGATCAGTAACTCCCTTCGGTCCATGTTTCTTCTAGATCAGGTATCATGGTACTAAGGTTTATGGATCCGTTTTTGATAAATTGGTATCAAAGGTGAAGGTTTATCATCATTCCTTGATGTCAGTATAAAGTTAAGATAAATTTCTGGGACTAAGGACGTAATTATAAGTGAGTTCATTTCTAGCTCTTTTCATAATGAGCATTAAGGTATAAGGGGTAGTTTGGGATAGGTTTATTGAGGAATATTTTTATTATATTCCCTAATTTTTATTTGAATATCTGAAATCCAAATATTTTTATCTTATCTTATTGTATTAATTTTCCTGTTTCTCTTATTTGACTTGTTGACATAAGCTATCTTATATAGTCTTCAATTTTTTTTGTTTATGTGGTGTGTTTTTATGGCTCAATAAAAATGTTTTAATAAGACCCAGGATGAAGATGATGATGAATCACAATAATAGAATCCTCCCATTGGAAAAAATCTCATTGAGATTATTGTGCATGCTAACCAAGATCTAGGATAGTCACTTGCACTCATTCCCATTCAAGATCTAGCCATGGAACCTAAAAGGGATTAATTCTAGAATCAGGGTCAAGAGTTCTTTTTCTATAATCCTTCACCATTCCAAGGCTCTAATAATCCTCAAGATTTCAAGTATTGGTTGATAAATAAAGAGATTATTTTTGATTTATCGGAAATTCATGATTCGATCAAGGTGAATTGTGCCTCTTCAAGATAGAGGGGTCTGGAAAGAGATGGTGGGACTCAATGGTTATGGAGAAGAAGCATGGGGGATTAGAGTAGAAATACATTAAATATATTTTCACAAACATGTTATATCTTGGTTCCATGGTTTTGGATAAGGTTATGGAGTTTTTCAAACTCTAGTAGGCTGACCATATGATAACTGGGTATGAAAATCACTTTGCTGAGAATGTGAAATTTTCACCTAAGATTATGTCAAAATTGAATTTGAAGACTAAAAGGTTCAATATTGAACTTCGGTCTAATATTTATTCTCATGTTTTCATGTTAAATATCTCTTCTTATGCCAATGTGATGGATAGGGAATTGATGGTTGAACATACTCTAGATATTAAGTAAGGGTTGATGGTTGTTCTTTTTTCTCCCAGTGGTTGTTATATGAGTTCCTTCAATGGAAAGAAGAAACGTGATGAGTCTCACAATGGTTCTTGTCAATAAGGTTCTTCTATACCACCTATAATTCATGAAAGAGTCCATTTAATTGAATCTAATGTGGAAATCCTGGGCATTTGAAATGGGTTTTCAATAAGGAACCCAAGATATGTAGTTCATATATATGATCATGTCACTTACAGAAGTTATTTTATATCATTTCTACTTCATATATTGGAATCAGATCATCAGTATCAAAAATTACTAGAGAAAAATCATATTCTTCATTATCTAATGGGTTCTATCCATAGGCATCTGAAATGAATTTTCTTTATACAATAGAAGAGTTTTTGGATGATGATGATACATGTCTAATGACTATGAGATGTACCATCACAATTGATTAATCTTTAGTGACTACTTTATTTGATACTGGTGTATCTCATTCATTTATAAAAACCCTTATTCTTAGCATACTAAACATTTATATCATTATTTTATCATATGTGATGAATATTAATAAACCCCACAAAATGAAGAGAAATTTGGGTCTCTGTTATCATATTTATGTTTTCTTTTTATTAGATATGGATCTTACATCTGATTTTCTAGTTCCATGCATTAAGCCTATTGATGTCACTTTTTGGATGGATTATCTCATTTCTAATAAATCCTGAATATATTTTTATCTTTTCTTGGTCTCCCTTACCACTCTTGATGGGGTGTAATGTGTAGTTCAGGGAAATGGGACTAGAGGTTGTGTAGAGATGAATCTTCTTATTCAGGGTTGGGGAGAGTATTATTAGTGTCTGATATTGATCTAGAGCTAGAATATTTATGCAATGATATTCCTCAAGTTTTTTTCAATCATCCTGATGCTTTTTCATTGGATTTATCTAGTCTTCAACCGATAAGAGAGGTCGATTTATCTATTGATTTAGTGTCTGATACTCACCTATTTTCTATTCATTATTATCATATGGAATCATCTAGAATAAAATAGTTAAATACATAGTTTTATTATCTATTAGAGAAGTTATTTATACACTTGAGTGTGTCACCTTGGGAGATGCTTGTTCTATTTTCTAAGAAATATGATGGAACACTTCATATATGTGTTAATTATTGGAAACTCAATCAAGTTATGATAAAGAAAAATATCTGTTTTCAAGGATAGATGATCTGTTTGACCAGTTGAAAGATGAGAAGTGGTTCTCAAATATTGATCTTTGGTATAGTTATCACCAACTAATAAAAAAGGATATGATATTCAGAAAATCACCTTCCAGAATAGGTTTCTACATTATGATTATCTTTTCATGCAATTTGGTCTGGCCAATTATTTTATAGTCTTTATAGATTTGATGAACATGATATTGCATGAGTATATTCATATTTTTGTAGTGTTATTTTTTGTTGACATCTTGGTTTACCCTAAATCCGAGGATGGTCATGTGTGTCATCTGAGAGAGGTGATGGAATTCTTGAGAAATCATTGACTTTATGACATGCTATCGAAATGTGATTTTTATATCTAGGAAGTGAATTTCCTCGGAATTTTTGGGTCAAAACATAGTATCTTAGTTATCCAGAGAATGTGAATAATGTTATGACATTGGAGAAAATGTAAAATGTTTTCTATATTTACATATTCTGGGGTTTATTAGGTTATTATCACTAGTTTTTAAAGGGTTTGTCAAAATTATATTCTCTAATTACCGCTCTCAATCATAAGGGATTGAATTTTTTTCTAGGATGAAAAATTTCAGAGTCATTTTTATCTGAAATGATATTTGAAATTTGTGACAGGGTAGACTCTTCCAGAGAATGGGAAGGGCTATGTAGTCTTTTGTGACGCATGAGGTTCAGTTTTGGGATTTTTTATTAGGTAGGTTGGTCACATAGTAGCCTATAGATCTCAATAACTTAAGGCACACAAGAAGAATTATTAGATCCATAACCTTGAACATGTATCTTGATTCATGAACATAATATATTTCATCATTATATTTTCATAAAAAGGTTTATAATCTTTTCTGACCACAAGATATTGTGTTATATCATCTATAAATAATATCTAAATATACTCCAAAGGCACTGGGTGGAGTACTTATAGTTCTTTTAATTTTAAATTGTAGGTACCCTGAGGAAATGGAATGTCATCATTGATTCGTTGAGTAGGAACCACCCATATCGGGACATTAAAGAATGATTGAAATTGTGTAAATTGATGGCCCTTTTTTCATAGTTTCATCGAGGAGTCTAAGAAACAAGGGTAGAGGTTTTCTTGGAGAGTGTTCAGTTGACCTCAACTCCTCTTGAGATGATTCTTTAGGAACATCATCTTGAAGATGAATTCTGTGGATTTATAGACTCTCTTTGTGGTGGGGATACCATTTCTAAGTGGTCATTATCCATGGTGGGTACTATATTTTTTTGGAATTGGTTTTTTGTGCTATTACACATGAGAAAATATATAATGGAGGATTTTTATAATTACCAATGACTTGTGCACTAAAGAACTATAATGATGTTTTATGACATGAGGCCATGATTCTGGTGTCCAAGTATAAGATGGGACATTGTAGATTTTTCCTCTCATTATTATTGTTTCAAAAATGTGATCTTTGAGCACTAAAGACATTCAGGTTTACTTCAACCACTTCCAGTTCTAAAGTGGAAGTCGGTGAGATTTTTTTGAACTTTTTGGTTGGGTTTCCATGTACCTAAATATAGAAGAATGTGATATGGGATGTGATCAATAGATTGGACAAATTGATTCACTTTATACATATTCATGAAATAACCAAATTTGAGTAGTTTTGAAATCTATATGTAAAATATATTTTTCATTTTAACAGAGATCTATGATCTATTTTCTCTAATAGAGATACCTTTTTTACTTTATAATTTTTGAGAGGCCTCCAAGAGGCACTGGGATTTCAGATTCGATTGAACATGTCATATAATCCACAGATGGATGCCCAAACATAGAGACCTATACAGATCCTTGGGGATATGCTTCGTTCTTACGTCTTCAATTTTGGAGGGTATTGGGAGGACCACTTTGGATTGGTTACGTTTTCTTATAACAATATTTACCAGTCTGTGATTAGAATGTATCATTTTGAGTCCTTGTATGGCTAGCCTTATAAATCTATGTTTTTTTGTCAGATAAGAGTGACAGTTTCTTCATTAGACCCAGATTGGTATATGACATGACAATTGTGATTTATTTGATTCTTCATAGGATGTTGATGTCACAGAGCTGGTATAAATATTATGTTGATCATCATCGCAGACTTTAAGAGGTTTTAGCAAGTGACAATGTCTTCTTGAAAGCTTCCCATTGTTTATGAAATCAACGGATTGGGAGGTCAAGGAATCCTTACCCTAATTTTTTGGGACCTTTTGAGGTTTTTCAGTGGGTGGGGAAAGTGGATTACTGTTTAGAACTTCATCTATAGATTACATCGATACATAACATGTTCCTTTTATCTATTCTATAGAAATATCTTTCTGGTCTATCTCATGTTCAGAGATGGTGTGATATTAACACTGAGCCTAATTTATCCATGACTGAGTATCTAGTAAGGATACATGATTATGAGATAAGGTTACTACATGAGAGGATTATATCATTGCTCTAAGTACTATAGAAATGTGGTTCTAATATGAATGAGATACAGGAGAGAGAGGTAATGATAAGAGAGTAGTAGCCTAATCATTTTTATATGGAAACATGTTGAAAGTCTTTCAGAGGACAAAAAAACTATGTTGGGCAGGTCATATCATCCTATTACTATTTTTCAGGTACTCCTGGACCCATATTTTTTTATCATTCATTGGTTGAGGTTGTTTAGGGCTGATTCAGTTGAGTTTTTCAAATTTTTTGGATGTTTCCTGGATGTGTACGTTTGGCGCATGATTTTCCCAAACGGTGTGCCCACACAATGAAAACCATGAAACCCTAAGAAATTGGGGTTTCAATTTGTAGAATATAGTTTAAAAAACTATTCTCCCACATCGAATAAAATTTTCACCTAAATAGAGGGCCACACATATAGGGTTCATGGTTTGTCTAATTATGTGGGCCTACCCAGATGACCATGTAGATGATGTTTTTTATTTTTAAAATTATTTTAAATTTTCAACAGCCCCTATTTTAACATATTATAAACCCTAAGTCTATGTATCTCGAAGTACTTGGTCTTTGAGGCTCTTATGAACCCTTTTTCTCCTCCAAAACCATTCCATGGTAGATTGAATCATGGCAGATCTCATTTGATCCCTCTCTGATAAGTGATTCAACTCATGTTCTCTCTTTATTTACACCATAAGGCTTATTAGATAATCAATTTATTGATGGAAATAAAACTAATTGATTTGGATCTTTAATGTTACACACCAATATGATATGGTATGTCTCTTTTTAAGGTAAATATTTTCAATAGCGTACATTGCATGCAACACCCAGTTTAAAAGAATAGTTAAATATTATTATAACCCTGATGTTAAATTGGAGAAATGAATAATATTAAGAAAATTATGAAATTAAAATATTATATGTTCAAGATAACGTTTAACATTCATTTTATATGTCTTCTGGACTAAATTTAAAAATAAATCAACTTTGACGCATAGAATGCTATATTTTTCTAAAGACATTTTTGATGCCTTTTGATGGTGGACTTATTTTTAAACTAAAATTTAAAACATTTTAAATTTAAATATAATAAAATAAAACTAATTTTTTAAATAGTAATATAAAAATTTACATTGGCTTAATTTTTTTATTTTTCTGATATGTTTCATCTTATGATGTATAGTAAAATGAATACTACATTTTAATTGAAAACTGACTTTCCATATAAATAATTTATAATGATAAATTATAATTTAAATGGTTTTTTTATAAAAAAAATTAGACCAATAATAAATTTATTAATTAAATATAAGTAATTATAATTTATTAGTATTAAATTTTTATATAAAACATTTCAAACTATTGAAAATTTTCACTTTAGAACCCTGCTTCTATGCCCCATCTATGAGATTAATTTTAAATTAATATTAGCTACTTATTTTTTTTTGAACTTTCTAAAATTGATTCCATATATGAAATCATAAGGCCTAAATTTACTAAATAGATCCCTGTGATTTTTAAAATATAAATAGGAAGCTTATTAATTTTAATTACCACAGTAAAGGGTAAATCGGGCATTTAATGTAAAAATATTATTCTTAATATTATAAAATTATCCTAACACTTAAATAAATTTTAATGGATTATTTATTATTGACTAAAACATCCTTGGTATGATATTATGATATCCTAGAGCCATTGGGATGACTTTAAACCATTTATAGTATTTTATTTCAACGAAAAGTCAAATATGTCTTACTTTTGTTTTTGAGTAGTTAAATATTTTAATATAGGGTTACATAAAGGATATATTAAACTATAAATAGTATTTTGAAATATAAAATATTTCTCTTCTTCATTAGAATTTATTTTTAATTTTTAGTGATGAAATAATTACCTTAAATAATTATAAAATGAAGGTACAATAATTGTTTAATTAATAAAAATATCAAATAAATGATATAAAAAATATTAAAATAATTATAATATCATATAATTAATGTCATCCATAATGTTTATTGAAATTTTGTCATGGTAGTGATGTGTTAAAATTGTTGTTTTAATGATATATTTTTTTTAATATTTTTTGTAAAAGTCAAAATAATGAATAGTTTCAAAACTCACAAATATGATATATTAAAATAAATATCATTTTATTAATTGATATAAAATTTATAAAAATATTAAATTAATACAAATTTTTTATATAAGATTGAAAATACCATCCTTAATTCATTTATACTTCATTTTTCATTTTATAGTAACAATATTGACCATCAAAGAGTACAAATCCATGTTGTTACGGTAAGAGTTAAAGGGATTAAATATGGGTTAAAACAAAATTATTAGGGTAAGAATGTGACCGAAACTTGTCTAAAAATTATTTTACAAAAAGTATTAGACCCTTATCACTTTAGTAGATAATTTGAGTATTTTATTAGAAATTTTTCCATGAAAATAACTAATATATTATATAAATCCAATATAGTTAGAAAATGTCACTCTCTTTGTATTT
The DNA here is from genome assembly GCA_963277665.1 of Viscum album. Taxonomy (NCBI): domain Eukaryota; kingdom Viridiplantae; phylum Streptophyta; class Magnoliopsida; order Santalales; family Viscaceae; genus Viscum; species Viscum album. Next base: position 710,811,385 of record OY728159.1, read on the forward strand.
AATATATTTATGTCCCCGCAAAGGAAGAAAATCAACATATGAACCGAAATGAATTTATATTTTAATTTTACGGGATAAATAATTTTAATTTTTTAGGTTTTATAAATTATATAATTACACTAAATGCTTCTACAATACTTGATTAATATTAATATAATTAACAGAAAAATAAAATAATTTATTTTATGTATTAATTTTGATATATTTGGAATGATTTAATGTGTATAAAAAAGTATAGATATATTAGATATATTATATTTTTTTAAAGAATTGTATTTTAATTAAAAAAATCGTGTTATATTTTAAGTCAAATTAAATGAATAGTTACAATTTTGACAATAATGATATTTTATTCAAATAATATATCTTTTAAAAATATTTAAATATAATAATAATTTTAGATAAGTCGCAAGGGGATAATATATGTTCTAAAATTTCGTTAAATATTCATTTATAGTCCATTTTATAGTTTTCAGATATAGAATAGCCTTGTTATATTTTAATAATTTGAGCATTTTTAAAAGTGCCCCTCACCTCAATTGTAAAAGGACACCTCCTCCCTCACTTCATCACAACACATAGATCCTTATAGATTGACTAATTATTTCCCATTTCTCTTCCTAATAACATTATACAAGTTTTGGACGTTTTTTTCTTCCAAAATACTTTCTTCCAAAGTTCCTACCCTAGGCCCCTTAATAAATGTTATAAAGGAAGCTCGCTGAAGAAGAGGTAGTCGTCTTTACCAACTATTTCATGTTTCTTTATTATTCTAATTCCTCTTCATATGTTTTCTCCATTATGAAGAAATAAATATAGTATAATATATTTTATAAGATGTTATTATTATTATTTAACAAACATATTCCACCTTTTATCAATCCCATGAAAAATTAAAGCCCCACCCATGTGTGTGTACGACTTATCATCTACACGCTGTGGTGTAATATTTTTTTCATAACTACTTTACATAGATTTTTATAATTATGGAAATATTGAATATTTATAATAAATAATAAATTATATTAATTTTGGATAAATTAATTTGACATAAACTTCCTTGTCCTTTCACTCATTAAAGGAATGACACAGTCACTCATACCTATGTATGGGATGTCATCTCAATGATATGATGTGATTCATTTTCTATATCCAACATTATATAATAGATCGAAAAATTTATTTAATGGTTAAATATGAAATTTATAATATTTATATTAATTTGGAGATTTATTATCTTTATCCTATGAAAAAAACTGAGACATTGATAACCAAACATGAAAAGGAAAATGAAGCAGTTAACAGCTGATACAAGGGTAATAATAAAATATTATCAACAAATGGGAGATAAAATAATATAAGAAGTTAATATATGATATAATAAATATTAATAAGATTCATAAATAATATAAAAACACGGTTAAAACCATTGTATAATATTATAAATCATTTTTTACTAAAGGAAGCCTAAGGTAAGGGATTTCCATCTCACTTTTATTTATGTTGGATACATGCCTTATTTACGGCTTTTTTATTTTCCATGGTGTCTACACTACATATATAATATAAATTCATGAATCTATCTATATTCAGGGTATTTAACATTTCATTTGATGTTATGGGGCATATTATTAAACTGATTAGAAAGTGGTAAGGTTTTATTTCACAATCTCATTATTATTTGGGATAGTTTTTGTTTAAGTCTCCATTACGGAATATTTTTCCTCCATGTCCATGTTTTACAAAAATATTTTCAAAAATATTTTTACTATTCTAACATGACTATTTTATGTAATTTTAATCATTTTTTACTTTTTAATAAATGTTTTAAAAAGTATATTTTTTCATTTTTTAAACAAGGTTATTTGATGCTTTTACAAAAAAAATACACAAGGAGTGCGTTTTTAACTTATATGGATTGAGCATATATTCCCACCATCATTAATACATAATTACATAAAAAATCCTTTATAGTTTTTATTATTTATTTTCAATGAAATTTTATTATTTATAATTTATCATCTTTTTAAAAATAATTAATTTCCAATGTGAAAATTTGTATTTTCCTATATAATTTTTCAATGATTTTATTAGAGTATTTTCATCAATGTCAACACCCTATGATGAGTCTAATGCTCAATTGAGGCTGATATCTTATGATATCATTAACCATATTTTATTTAATGGTTTATGATTAGTTATATTGTAGACGTGATATTTTAATACCATTCATGATATATGGTTACAATAATTATATTTCATGTGCTAGATTTTAATATGATCTTATATGTTTTTTATGTTTCAACCCTTTCTTATGAGGAATAAATTGAACTTAATAAGTAATGGGAGAGGTATGTAATATCCCCATGATTCTTTAGTAGGTCTCATGATACCACTTAATTGGCCTAGACTAATTAGTTTTTACCTATTAATTTTTATACTTTTTTGTGAATGGTCTTAACAGTAGAGATGATGTTGGACAAATCATATTATTTTATACCCAAGAGTTTTAAACCATCTTATGAAAGCTCTTGATTGTAGTGGTTCATATACCAGATTCATGAGTTCCATTAATTAATCATTTCCAACATTTATAATTTATTAATTATAATCTTGGATATTTTCAATATGAAAAAATATATGGATTCATTTTTAAAAATTTATTAATTAAATTTAATGTGGATTTATTTATTTATCTTTCCATATTTATTATTCTTGTTGATTCATAATATCTTCTATTTTATATAACCCTTACTGATCATTTGAGCTCTCCCCTTTCTTATATTTTATTTTCCTTAGGAATCTATGAAGTGTACTATGATTGTAATGCAAGGATATGATTGATGGAATAAACATATTATCAAATAATAAAAAAATTATTTTTTAATTTGATTTTTCAAATGTATATGAAAATAATGAATGTATATTGTTTACAAAGACTACAGAACTTTATGAATCTTTGGGATTTAATTTCTTGTATCTTATGCCAATTTTATGAAGTAATTAAATAACTTTAGGATATTTGTGCCTAGGTATTTATAGTTGGAATTAGATAAGGTTTAATATAAACCCTGGGAACTATATTTAGAAAATTATAAATTAGTGACTGAAATCCAATGACAAATTTTTTGAAGTATTCCTAAAGAAACAATGTTTATGATTTAGTGGTTATTTATACATTAATTTTAAATTTAGGTAATATGATTAACTAGTTATGAGATTATACATTTTGTTTCATAATTTTATCATCTAATCCAGTGTATAACATTTTTTAGGAAATGGAACCCACATGAAGGAATTAAAACCACATCAATGCACATAGTCAAAATAGTAATAATGTTCATTTCTTTTATGGGTGAAAGAAAATATTTCAAAATGAAGTTGTCTCCCAAACATTATCATCTTATAAGAAAATATTACCATGTTATGATAAGAAGGGGAAATAATTTTATAAGTATTATGGCTTCATAATGAAGCACAAGAATAAGAGGATTGTAGGGAAAATATTGATAAAGGGAAGAAATTAAAGAAGGATTTTCACACAAGCTATAATTATAGATGGAAACACCATGGTATATATATATGAGTAAAAATATATTTATTCATGTTTTTAGAAAAAGGACACCAATCTCATGATTTCAAGGGAAGAAAATAATTTTCAAATGTTCAATGATTTAACTACAAGGATATGGGGAAATACCCAAGAGAATTCCACAGGCATCAACAGAATATGCCTTAAAAGAAGCCAATAGATCAATTTCAAGCTTATGACATTACCACATAAAAATAGGAATGATTAATGTGACTATTCATGTGTTAAGTAATTATTTCATTTTACTATTCTATCAATGATGTACTTGTCATAAAAATTATGGAATAAACAAGGATTAAATTGTACTAATTATTCTTCGTGTATTTGGAAGAATGAAAGTTTTAATTATGTTTTTTAATGTGCTAAAATATTTGGTATGTGACTATAAAGGATACATTATTTTGTTTTGGGAATCTATTTTTGAGTTTATTTTTAGATATTTATTGAAATTCCTTCTAATTTTATGGACATTGATTTTGAATGGAGGTATTTTTAATTAGTTTTATGATAACTACTTTTGGAATAGATTAAGTTTAAATTTGGATATTGTTGCTTGTGTTTATGGTATGATTTATCATATTGGATAACCTATGGTAACCATTTTGGTTTTGATAATATTCAATGTTTGGTTTTTGGATATTTTGATAAAGGTTATTCGAGTATACAATTCTACTTGAATATCCATCTCTTGGTTTAAGAAATTAAGAGTAAATATATTAAAGAACAACCAAATGATGAGATTAAGACATGGAAATAAATAAAGTGCGTTTTATTGATAGATTTATCCAGATAGTAAAAAAATACCTCAACTCTAGGAAAATGATTTTTGAACAAAAACAATTTCCCTTTAATTTTAATTTTTAGATATCAATGGTCTTTTACCCAGTCAAAAATTCATGGTTTTTTATGGTTAACTTTATAATGACAATGTTATCTATCACTATACAATATTACTTGATTGTTATAGTTTAGTTATAAGTCTATGTTTCTATTTACCACTAATTTTTTTATATTCAAAAGCCTGATTTTGTGGTGATATTCGCATTTTCCATTCAATGTTATTAAGAATATATTTTATTAACCCTATTTCTGATATGGGTTTCCCACAAAGAAATTTTCAAGTATCAATATTTGGTTTTTGAATTAAAATTTAAAATTTCGAGGAGAAAATTATCAATGGTGGGTGGAATGTAACACACAAATATTTTATGCTACGTCTCTATTTAGAGTTACTCTTTTCGATATCTTAAATTACATGCAACACCCAATTCAAATGAACAATGAAATATTATTATAATCCAGCTATTAAATTGGTGGGAATGAATAATATTAACCAAATTTTGAAATTTATTTATTATATGTTCAATAAAAGTATTAAACATCATCTTATATGTTTTATAGACACGATATAAAAATAAATCCACTTTTATTCATAAAAAGTTATATTTTTTTAAAGGCATTTTTGTTTCCTTTTGATGGATGACCTATCTTGAAATTAATTTTGTCACTTGTAAAAATTATGTTTGAAAAAATAAACATCATTTTTTAAAAAGGAATATCAAAATTTTCTTTGGATTAATTTTTCTTATTCTTATGATATGTTTCTTTTTTTGATGAATAGTTAAAAAATACTCCATTTTAATTGAAAACTGATATTTCATCATAATTATTTATAATTTTGACATAAATTTAAAAAAAATTAAAGAAAAATTAGATAAAGAATAAATATTTTAATTCAATTAATTTCTTTAATTTCATTAGAATATTAAAAAAATATATATATATATATTGAATATAAAAACAATTCAAATGTTTGATAATTTTCACTTCAAAAAATCGTTTTCACGCCTCATCTTCGAGATTAATTTTAAATATATTTTTTACACCTAATTATTTTGAATTTATAAAAAAAATTTCCATATTTTTAATTATAATTTCCAAATTTAGTAAATAGTTCCCTTTTATTTTTGTATAATATGAATTGTACACTTAGTATTTTTAATTTCCACAGTTAAGGGTAAATCGGGTAATTAAGGGTAAAAATAATATTATAAATATTAACACATTACACTAAAACCATCCATAATTTTATTTTATGAGTTATTCTAGACCAGATCATCGTTGGGATGATTGTATGAGCTCTGGGAGCCACATGGATGACTTTAAATCATTTATTGTATTTTATTTTAAAGAAAATTCAATGATATCATAATTTTTTTTATCAAGATGAATATTTTATTATGGGCTTACCTAGGGGTTATATTAAACTATAAATAGTATTTTTAAATATAAAATATTTATATTCATCATGGAAATTTATTTTATTTTTTTATTGAATAAATAATTATCTTTAATAGTTATACAACATTGATGCAGAAATTTTTTAATTGATATAAGTATCAAATAAATGATAATATAAATATTAAAACAAATATAGTTTAAGATAATTAATTTCATTAATGAATTTTATAGATACCATTTCTATGAGAGGGATGTGTTAAAATATTTGGTTCTAATATATCTTGTTTTATTAATTTTTGTAAAAGTAAAAATAATGAATAGTGTTAAAATTGACATCAATGATATATTAAAATAAATACTATTTTATTACATGATATGGAATTAATAGAAAATATAAAAGTATTTCAGAAGAATAAAATTTGTTTTAAATTTTCATTCATGATTCATTTAAGGTTTTTTTTCATATTATAGTAATAATATTGACCCTCAATGAGTAAAAACTTTTATTGTCACAATAAGAGTTAAAGAGATTAAATAACAGTTAAATCCCAAAAATAAGGGTAATAATGTGAACCAAACATACCTAAAATTTATTGGATAAATAATATTTGAACCTTATCACCTTAATATATATTTTTAGTTGTTTAAGGAACATTTTTCCATGAAAATAACTAATTTATTACATAAATCAAAGATAGTTACAAAATTTCACCCACTTTGTATTTTATATCTTTTATGCGTCCATATAGAAACAAATTGATGAATTGAACCGACATAAATATATATTTTTATCTTAATTAATTTTTTTTATTTGTATAAATTTATATTTAATTTTTAGGAATTATATAATTATTTTAAATGCTTCTGCATTACTGAATCTGTATTTATTTAATTAAAAAAATAAAATAATTGATTTTAAAAGTATTAATATTGATATCTTTTGGATGAGTTTATGCGTATAAAAAATTTATAGATATATAAGGTATATTATATATTCTATAATTATGAAATTCGAATTAAAACATTTTATTGTTGTATTTTATGTCAAATTAATTGAATGGTATCAAATTTAACAATAATGATATTTTATTGAATTAATATTTTATTAAATTATTTAAAAATCATAAAAATATAAAAATTACAAAATGGGAAAATATATGGTATAAATTTTCTTTAAAAACTCGTTTAAAGGGCATTTTTAAGTTTTAATATATATATTACCATTATTAAATTTTAATATTTTGATGATTTTTGAAAGTGCCCCTCACTGCAATTATAAAAGGACACCACCTTCCTCATTTCATCACATCAGTTTCAGGCTTATAGATATACTAATTCATATCCATTTATATTTTCAAATCCTTATAAAATTTTTGGAGATTCATTTTCTTCCAATATACCTACCCTAGGCCCCTAAAGAGAAGTTATAAAGGAAGCCTATTGAATAAGAGGAAATCATCTTTTTCGACTATTTCATGTATATTTCTTCTTCCAATTCCTCTTCATATGTTTTTTAAATTATAAAGTAATAAATATATTATAATATATATTATGAGATTTTATTATTATCATGTACAACCATATTTCACCTTTTATCAGTCCAATGTAAAACGGAAGCATCGCGTGTGCGTACGTTCGATTTATTGTCTCCACAACATAGTGTAATTTGTTTTTCGTCACCACATTACTTGGATGGGTACAATGATGGAAATAATGTATATATATAATAAATATGAAATTATTTTGATTATATACAAATTAATATATCATAATATTCTTTATCCATCCACTCATTAAGGGATGGATAATGTCTCTCAGGCGTACATACAACCTACTGTCCCCACAACGCGATGTGATTCATTTTCCATATCCAACATTCAACAGTGGATCTAAAAATTTATTTAATGATTAAATATTATATGTATGACATTAATATATTGTTTTAGAACTTGTATCTATATCCTATTCAAAATAATCGAGTGATTTGTGATAAAACATGCATAGTAAAATGAAGCAGTTAACACCCAAAACAGGGGTAATAACAAGATATTATTAACAAACTAGTTATAAAATAATATATAAAAATAAAATATGATATAATAAATATGAATAAGGTTATTATATAAGTTAATAACATACTTAAAACAATTATATAATATGTTAATTTATGTTTGACTAAAGTAATCGTAGGGTAAGAGTTTTTGTGTCTCAATTTTATTTATGTGGGATACAAGATTTATTCACCACTTATTTCTTTTCATTTGTGTATATATGAAAAATATAATATAATAGAATTAATATCCTAATATTCATGATATTAAAAGATTCATTTAATGCTATGGGGAATACAATTCAACTAATTACATAGTACAAAGGGTTTATTTCACATTCTCTCTTTTATTTGGGATTGTTTTTTATTTAACTCTCCACTTGGAAATATTTCTCCTCCATGACCATGTTTTCAAAAAATCTTTTCAAAAATATTTTTACTGTTCTTAAATTATTTTAAAATTTCATTTTAATCCTTTTTTTAAATTTTATAAAATACTTTAAAAGTTATATTTTTACATTTTTTAAACATGGTTCTTTGAGTCTTTTCTAGAAATAAATAGAAGAAATGTTATTTAACTTATATGAACTGAGAATATTTTCCCACTTTCATGACACCATAATTCTTTATAACTTAATTTAAAAATTTTCTTAATTATTTCAAAGAAAATATTTTACTTACTAATTTCAAATCATTTTAAAAATAAATTATTTTTAATGTGAAAAGGGGTATTTTTTCTCAATAATATTTCAATGACTTTGTTAGATTATTTTCATGTTGGTAAAAACCCTTTATTGAGTCTTATTCATAATTGAAATTTATCTCTTATGATATCATTTTCCATATTGTATTGAATGGTTTATGATCATGTATACCTTGAATGTTCTATTTTTATACCATTCATGATTTATGGTTATAGTATTCATATTCTACATGCTTATTTTTAATATGAATGTTTAAGTTAGTTAGGTTCATCATATTTAATTTGAGGAATGCATTGGACTTAGTAAGTGACAGGTGGGGCCTTATATATCCATTTAATGCATCGATATGTCTCATGAGACAAATTAGTTGTCTAAGACCAATTGGTTTTTTCCCAGTAGTTTTTTAATATCATGTGAAAGGTCATGATATTTGAGTTGAAATTTTACAAAACTAATTTTTTGTACCTAGTAGTTTTAAAAAAATATTGAGAGAGGTCTTAACATTAGTGGTTAATGTGCCAGATACATGAAGTCTAGTAATTAATAATTTCTTGTATTCATGTTTCTGTAATTATCATCTCAGATATATTCACTATTTTAAAATATATGGATTCATTTTTTAAGTTTACTGATTAAATTTCATTATACATAATTTGTTTACCTTGATATATCTTTTAACTTCCATTGTACCTAACCCATACTAATTATTTGATCTCACCCCATTCTCATGTTTTATTTTATATAGGAATCCATGAAATGTACAATGATTTTTATGAATGGATATACTAGAGGGAATAAATTTATTCTTGAAAAATAAAAAAAATATGTTATAATTTGGGTTTTAAAATGTATATGAAAATCATGCTTGTATCTAGATTACTAAGACTAGTAAATATATGGTCCTTGATAATTTCATTTCATGTATCTTATTCTAATTAAATTAAGTAAATAACCAACTCTAGGTTACTTGGGTCTGGGTCTTTACGATGAATCACGGATAGATTTCTTAAAATCCTTTTTCCTCATTCATCATTGGAAAATACCACTATGGGTGTTGAGTTTTGATACCTTGAATAAAAGTTAGGTGGTTCAATTTATATTCTCCATTTAATAAACCCTTGATTTGATTTCTTTGATTAAAATTTATTTCAATTGAATTATTAAAACCCAATTCAAAGTGTATTAGAATTAAAATTGATTTACAATGGATTTTTAGGAAAAACACCCATTTCAAATGGAATTAAAATTTTGGTAGTGTTTTGGAAATTAATTGAATTTTTTTTTAATTGGAAATTTTATTTTAGAAAATGGATTAAACTGATTTGATAAAAAACTATTATTAGCTAGGTTTTGAAAATGCATGAAATGATGAAAAATATATGTTTTGGTTTTGAAATTTTTTTGGCATATTGAATTGAGAATTTTGGAAATTGAATTATAAATTATGTATTGATTTGAAATGAGGTTGATTTAATATTATTTATTGATTTATTGAGAACATGAATCCCTGGGTAGTTAGTGGGTTTTTTGGGATAATCATGTTTAGATGGTAATTCCATTTCCATGGGTTGATGGTGAAAACTCAAAAAAACCTAATTAGGTAGATCTGATCATAGATTAGATTTTGATGAGTCCTAACTAGCTTAATCCTAAGGGACATGTGTACACAAATCCCATGATCAATGATTTGAGAGTGTGAGGATCCTAAAACAGGGAAATATTGTTCCACATGGTAGAATACCATGATGCTTGTTATGATTATTTTGATATGTATATTTCATTAATTGTGAAACTGATTTATTCATGAGAGTTGATTTATATAAAATGTTTTATATAAAATATTTATTAATCTATTGTTTGAAATTTTTTCAATAATCTTAAATTAAATAATATTTTGGTTTAAATATGATAATGTGATATTTTTCTTATTTTATTTAAAATTGAAATCATTATTTGGATTATATATTATGTTATGTTATTATGGAGTAGTTGGTGAGACTTTCTGGGATTTTAGCTCAGAAGCTAACTTTTCCTTCATGTTTTTATATATTTTCTTCTTCCAGGCCTTTAAAAAGGGAAAGATCCCTTAGTTGGTGTGGTTTTTTATGATCCTTTGGGATGTTGAGTTTATCTTGTCAGACTTTGAGTACTTTGATGATGTATTTTTTTGGGTTTTTATATACCTATTTGATTTCTGGTATTGTCTTCCTTTTGTATTTTGATAATATTGAGTTGTATCTGTTTTCATCCAACATTTTTTGTAAAAATCATTCCCATTATAACATGTATGATTCTAAGTTCTAGTCTCTAACCTGTGGAGATCTATAATGCCCTTCGGGCCATGTTGGTTCTGGATTGAGTATATGGGTACCAGGGTATCTGAGATGTTTCATGAGAAGAATCTTCAGGGTTATACTATACCTATTATGTGAGTGTAGTGGCATCATGGGAATCATCAAGAGGATACATGGGTGGGGGATTCAGATATGTGGTCTAACACACTCATGTGGTGTCATTATTTATGAGATTACCCAGCCAGGATTCAAGTATCAGTGAGAGGTAGATGGGTGAATCAGTGATACCTTTTTTTATATAGGTTTTCCTAATTCAAAAACAAAATTTTCCACATGTTATTGATTTATTTCTCTATTGAAAACAAATCAAACACACAAATATATAAACAAAATAATTTTCATTGTTCTTTACTCGATAAGAGTATCTAGTGCTTATTATGGTTCAACAATAATCTAATATCACACATTACACTATAAAAGATCCTTTTGTGTGGAATATAAAGAGTATAATATTCCATTACACTTGTGTATCACTATGTTCCAAAAAATTGTGCATGTTCTTAAAGTAATACAAAATGATGTAATATATTTTTTGTGATTCCTAATAAATATTCACAAAAACATAAACTTTTGAAAACAATTCTTCGTTATCTTACCTTGGAGTAGGTAAGAACTTCATGGACTTCATAATGATACTCATTATAATTTTCTAGTCATATTCCCATGTTAAATTTCACAAATTGATAATATATTTTCTTTTAAATACCACTGAAAAAATCTGAACTTAGTTATTCTTCAGTCTAGAAGTCTGAGTACAGTTTTCTAATACAGAAACTCTTATTGTGATCTTCTATCTTTTCATTTAATTATTACATCTAAAACCCACTTCAAGAAAACACAAACCAAAATCTTCTTCTTTGATAAATTAAATATCTTATCTCTCTTTAATTTTGAATAATTAAGTTCCTATAATATACAAAGTATTCTCCAAATTTTATAGACACATAAAAATTAGTTAAGCAGGATTCTGGAAAGGTTTTCCTCCTTCACTAAATTTCTTGAATCCTTAATCTTCCTTAAATATTGGATCTCTCTCCAACTTATTTTAATCCTTTTAAAATCTTTAAATCTCCTTTTTTTCATATATGTCTTTGACTTATTCAATGCATCATACTTTCTAACAAACCTTTAGTCCAATTCATATTACTCATTCCGATTTCTCAATATGATTTCTTCATTTTGAGTATTTGTATCACCTGCATGTATGAAGAAATAGGCATTGTCATCCTTATCTATAAAATTTTGTCTAATTATAATTCTTATTCCAAATGTGGAATATTATTTATAAATTATGATAAATGAATTTTAAAACTCTTATTTTCTTGACCCGCTTGAAAAAAAATCTGAACTAAAGAAAATCCATTTTGTTGCTCTATATAAATTGGAAAACCATTCTTCTCATTTTTTTTATTTATTACAATTAAAATAGTAGATTATTCAGTATGATTTATCTTTACCTGCATGTAAATTAAAATACATTAAATAAAATTATATTTCTTCTTTCTCTTGATCCACTTGTTAAGAAAGATAGCCAAAAATTCATCTTGACGGAATTTTTTGTTTAAATTACTGATTTATATCTAAATTTTATTTTGTATTATCCCCCAAAAACATTACTTATTTTCCTTTGTGGATTATAAAACTCATAAACTTATTTCTTTCATGAATATGATACCAAATAATTTTCAAAACCAAACTTATTTCTCTTTTATGATTAAAAAAATCATCAATTACTTTATTTAAATATTTAAATATTTTGGACTTAGGTCTAATTGAAAACCAATGCCTTTGGTTTCTCATATTATGATAATCCTTCTCTTCCTTTAAAAAATATGCTTCTTGTCATCTCACACCTATGATTTGAGATTATAAATATTTCGGTTTAACAACTTCCTTCTCTCACTAATGTTATCTTGTAAGTATGAATTTCTTAATGACTTTGATTATATTGAATATCATCTTTGGCATCATCTGAGATAAATGGAAGGTATTGTATCTTCCCATTCTTCTTGAAATGTCTTTCTTTCTTACTTAGCCTAAATAAGATTTTCCTGAATATGTTTTTCTATAATACAATTATCCTCAATACGAATGGCAACACCTTTTATCCCCTTTTCATTCATCAAGATTGAATCATAAGTTCTCCAAAAAATATATGATATTTTTTAAATACAAATTGGTAAAGCATAATCATATTTTTATCGAAACTAGGAAGAATCCAAAGTAGTAAGTCATTAAAATTTTCCATTAATTCCAGACCTAATGTGATTCTAATATACCTTTTATTATAGAAAAAGCATTTCTATTCCAATGGATTATCTTTATATATTTTAGTCCAATTTTCTTAATACTTTTGTGATTCTAATTTCCAAGATTTATAAAGTGATGTGGTTCTTCTTATGTTACAATAGATGACAACATACTTATAAAAAACTTCTTCTAACTTCCATAAAATTTATCATACCAACATGGTCCAAACAATATCCAACTTTTGATTTTTTTATCAACCAATGATCATAACTAACTGGATTTTGTAACCTCATGAAATGTTTTACATATCAATAATTTCATTCCCATGTAATCTAACTAATTATATAAAACTAGAATCATTGAACACAAAACAATGATATCCAAAAGTAGTGACTCATGAAAAAACGTCCTTATATTTATTCCTCATCCATTCTTCCTCATATTTATTCCTTATTTTTCTTCCTCAAATTTCTTCCATATCTTTCTTCCTCAGCCTTTCTTTATTATTTGGTCTTCACTTCTTCAAATTCCCTAGAATAAATTTTTTTTCCTAAAACCACTCAAACAAAAAGTAGTATAATTCACCCATATAGATGTTGGATTCACATATTTCCCACAACTCATCCATTATGCCTAAATCTGTACTGATAGATATATGGAACAAATCTTCCCCTTAATAAAGCTATCCAAAGTTACAATTAGAGAGTAAACAAAAACAGATACCACAACCTTGATGAGAAAGAGTTTTTACACCCATATTCAACCTCAATTTATAAAAAGATTCCTTTGGTAAAGGTTTTGTCAATATGTCAACAAATTTTACAAATATAGTAACATACTCCAACTTCAATTCATTATTATAAACATGATCTTTAATGAAGAGGTACTATATTTCAATATGTTTTGAACAATAATGGTGTTCAAGATTTTTTATAAGGTTGAACTCACTTTGATTATCATATCCCAAGAGAAAGGTTAACTTTACTTCAATTAAGACTTCCAAATGAGGATTCATCCACATAAGTTGGGTAGATGCCTGAGATGAAGAAACATACTTAACATTAGTTTTATTAAGAGTTTCTGAATTTTGTTTCTTTGTATAAAAACTAACATAAATTTTTTCCATAATGAAAAATCCACTAGATGTGGACCTTCTATTATCAACATTTCTTACTCATTCAACATCTGAATACCCAAAAAATTCAATCCTTTCTGAGCTATCATACATGATTCTAAAAAACAATTGTACCTCTTATATATTTGAGAATTTTTTTCTAAAATGTAATTTTGATTTGTTAGGAGCACTCTAAAATCTTTAATATAAGGTAACATCATAAAAAATGGTGTTTTTAAAGGTAGAAAAATATAAAAAAACTTCCAAACATCTATTAAAACTCTATTTGATCTACTTATTTACCTTATCTTCTTTTACTAAACGTTTTTCATACTAAAATTTTTGTATAAACTGGTTTCAAATTTTCCAAGCTGAACATCTTAATAAGTTTCTTAGCATACATTTCCCAATAAATAAAAAGGTGTTTCTTCTTTTTTAATATTTGTAACGAAATAAATTATTTAATTTCTCCCTGTGTGTAAATCTCAAACAACATTTTCATTTCTCAAAAATATTTCACAGTATCATTCATCATTCTCATAAAAGAAAATTTCATCAACATGAACAATTACAATGAGGGAAAACTCCTGACTTTCATTAATTAAATATTCTTATAAACTCTTCCACTGTTGAAACTTATCTTCCTCAAGAAATTATCCAAGTTGGAATACCATTACATAAGAATTTTTTTATCACATACAACGGTTTTTTTAGCTTACACACATAACTTTCATCTTTCCCAAAAAAAACCCAATATTGTTCGACATAAAATTTTTGATCAGGATTCCCATTTAGAAATTCATACATCACATCCATTTGAAAAAATGTGTAAATTCATTATGAAGTAATTGAAAGAAATATTCTGATTTTTTATACCCATTCCATTATAGAAAAAGTCTCATAAAAATCAACACCTTAAATTTTAGAGAAACCTTTCACACTAATATTTCTTTGTTCCTTATCACTTCACCTTCTTCATTCAGCATGTTATGGAAAATCCACTTTGTTCCAATAACATTTTTGTTATCCTTATTGTGTATGAGTTCCCATTTATAATTATTTTCTCCCTAACCATTCTCTTCATTCATATCCTAAATCCATTATGGATGTTGAATAGCTTTATTCACTTATTTTGTCTCGAATTTTTAATACAAAGAAGTATTAACCTTTTAATGTTAATCACCATTAATTTTATGATCCTCCAATAGCATTCTTAACCTAGGTTGATTTATTTGAGTTTCTTCCTTATCACATGAAATAGATGAATCTGATTCTTCTTCTTGATTAGGATTATCCTTTTTAGCATTCTTATCAGAATTTAAAAAAAATCCTTATCAAACTCATCTTCATTATCTATATGAATTTTTTTATCTTCCTCGTAATTTTTAAAAACTTTTACATAAAAAGAATAAAAAATTCTTCTTGTATTTTTTTGAAACATCTATATCCTCTTCCTTTCAAAGCATAACAAAGAAAAAATCCATCTTCAACTCTCACCTCAAACTTTCCAAGGTTTCAAAATTTCTTCTTTTTGAGGCATGGACTCCCAAAAACTAATAAGTGTTTCAAACTTTTATTTTTCCATAAAAAATTTATTATGTAGTCATATCTGAACCAGTCATATAGAAAAATAAAATTTGAATATACATAACAGTACTCATGGATTTCCTCCAAATGTAATGAGAAATACTATGCTTGGGTATCGTACTTCTCCCCATTTCCACTATACTTATATTATTCCTTTCAAAACCCACAATTTTTGGAGTTAATGAAGAATTAAACTCATGCATAATTCCATGATTATGAATATAACATTAAAAAATTTCATTTTTGTACTCAATGCCATTATCAATTCTCAACATCTTCAATAAATACTTACATTACTTATCATCTTTCCTTCAAAAACATTTAAACATTTTTAGAGAATCTCAATTATGTTCTATATACATAACACATGTATGTAAGTAAATTAATCAATGAATGTAACGAAGTACTTATCTCTATTTTTATAATTTTTTTCTCATTGGCCCATAGATATCATAGTTGATAAGATTAAGGGTTTGTTTTTTTAAAAAATCAACTTTCTTATGCACAAAATTTATAATTTTTCATTTCTAAAAAATAGGTCAACACCAATCTATTCTTCTTGACATATCAATAATTCCTCAGACATTGTATCACATTGATAACTTGTTTATGTTTCTTTAACACATGTGAAAATATTTTTATTACACAAATTGATTCTCTTACATCGTACCTAAGTAACAAGAGTATTTTATTTTACCAACTAGAAATAAGTTCCATTTTATATGTTGACCTCTTGTAAAAATATTTCCATCTTCCTCACTTTTCAAAAAAAATCAATCTTTTCAGAAAATGACTTTGTTTCCTTTATCACAATATTTTGTGACACTTAGAAAGTTGTGTTTCATTCCATCAAAACATAAAGCTTTATTGGATGACATATTTTCTTTCCCAATGATGGTTGATCCATTGCCGTTAATTCTTAGTGATTCATTATTTTTAATGTAACCATTCCTTTTTTGAATTCATTCACATTATTCAAAAAATTTAACTCTCATAGCATTAGAATAGAACAACCACTATAAAAAATCCATGGTTTTTCTTCTTCTATATATTATAGAGAATTTTCAACAACAAGAGAGTTTTCCCCCCTTTTAGCTTTCTTTACATCTGACCTCCTATAATTGTTAAAAATCCTTTTTTGTGTTAGTAAAAAAATAAGTCATACTTTTGCAAGGTTACCATGTTGTTAAAATCATTCAAAAATAGTTTCCAAACATTGGAATCAATTTTCAACTTTCACACCATCCTTATGTATCTTTTGAACATCCTTCTCATAATTCTTTGAGGAAATTGACCACCCCTCAAACATCTTATTTTGTAATTTTTTGAATAGTTGAAATTTTGTTAATTAAAACAACACATATTTCTTGTATGCCCATATACACCACAATACTAGCAGTATCCATAGAAAGAATATTTTCCTATATATCTTCGATAATGACCAGAATTGTGATAATGTATCTTAACAACCTTCTAATCTGAACTTTTTTTTACCATTAACCTTTCTGTTTTCAACCGAAGGCTTCTTTCTCAGTTAAGTTTTCTTTTAAGCCTTATCAAAACAATAAGTTGTATGAAATTTTCCTTATTAATAATGTTTAGAAATATTTTTTGGAATCTATAATTTATAAACTCTTGATTTTCCAACTTTGTGAACTTTGGACACAAATATAACTTTTCCATATTTCTTCTTCCCAGGAACGATTTCAAATATATTTTCTACTTTTTAAGGTGCCTTTTGTTTATCCTTATTAGGTTTATCATTATGATAAATTTATCTAAATTCACAGATATAGGATTCAAAACTTGTACCTCTCAATTCATTTATATAAAGTTTTTGTTGGAAATGTTTCAAATCTTTTTCATTTTCCTTCGTTTTTACTTCCATGAAATTATTAAATTTTTTTCATTCTCAACATATTTATTCAAATTTTCAATATCTTTTCTAATCTTGACATTTTCATTAGGAAAAACATATTTATTATTTGTTAAATGGTTTTCATTCTTTAGTTTCCTAATTTATTTATAATGCCTTCCAATAATTCTCAGAAACTCTTTCATTTCCTCATTAAGATGAAATTATAATTTGTTTTATTCTTCTACTTAAAAACCTCTACTTATTAACTCTTCATTATTTACTATTGTAATAAAATTATTCTCTCCAGCCTTTTTGAAATATTTTTCTGATTCAAATTAACTTAATTCATCTTCTTCATCATCTTTAGATTAAAAACTTCTTCTTTTAGATTTGAGGAATTTTTTATCTTTCCCTACGTAAAATTATTTATCCTTATCAGCCTATATATTCTATGATCTTCTTGGCCTTATTTATTTTTCATCACTATCCTTTAATCTATTTCATTGAGAACAATTAGATGCAATGTTCCCAATTTCTACCCATTCAAAACACATTGAGGTATGTTTCCCTTTATATTTACCTATATATCTTATCAAATTTTTAAAAAACAAGGAAAAAAATTTGTTAATATTTTTATTTAAATCATTTTTGGAGTTTGATTTTGAAAAAACATCATCCTCATGAACATTCTTAAACTTTTCTTTCTTGGTGTCTATCAAAGACATTTATCTATAAGTATTTTTTCTTTCTTAACTTTTTCTATTCTTATTTCATAATTACTAAGGGAACTATATATATTATCCAGAGATAGAGTTTTGTGATCTAAATCTTCTAATGAGGAAACTTTGGAATCAAACATGTCAAGAAGGATTCTTATGATCTCTCCAATAGTAATAGAATCTTATAACTTTTAACCAAGACATATGGTAGTACTGACTGTGTCATTCAACTTAGTAAATTATTCACCAATAGATTTATATTCACCCATATTTAGATCTTTATGTTTAAATCTCTAAATATACATCTTTTTTTACTTATTTATTTACTTCGTAAATGTTTTTCAACTTTTCCCATATACATTTGGTAGTGGAAACACATTTCATTCGTAAAAACTCACTTTTAGACATGGATGAGAGTATAGGAATTTAGTGCTTCCATAAATCTCAATATTTTATTTATTGATAGTTGTAAGAGAATATTAATCATCAATAGAAGGAAATATATCTATTGTAACTTCAAGAACATTACATCCAAGAGAAAAAAGATAAGGCATAATTCTATCATTCCAAATATGATAGTTTCTTCCATAGAATATTGTAATCCCCTAACTATTCACATAGTGTAGGATATCCATTAAAATTTCTCTTTAAAACATTAGAAAATAATAGATAAAAGGAATCTAATACCAATTTATATTACCCATCTAGGATTCAAGTATCACTTTGAGGGGGAGTGGTGAATCAATGATTTCTTTTTCTATTAAGTTTCCATACATTAGAAATAATGTCCTTCTCCTATTAAATATTTTATTATATACTGAAAAAAACAAACACATGACAATAGGAACATAATAATTTATAAGGTTCGATACTCAAAAAGAGTATCTAGTCCTTAGTATGGTTCAGAAATGATCCAATACCACACAATCCACTATAAAATAATCCTTATCTGTGGAATACAATGATTATGATATTACCTTACACTTGTGTAGCACTATGTTCAATAAAATAGTGTGTGTGCATCAAGTAGAAATAATTGATGCAATACAATTTTTCTACTTTCTGGTCAACATTCAATAAAAACATAAACATTCAAAAAAATCATCAGTCACTTACCCAGGAGATGGTAAGAAATTCTCAGACTACATATTGATACTCTGTCTGATTTACCAAGTCCGATTGCATAATATGGAAATATAAATTTGTCTGAATAAAATTTAAATAAATCCAAACTTACTTATTCATTAGTCAAGAAATCGCAGTCCAGTTTCCCAATATAGAAACTCTAGTTATGATCATCTCTCTTTTATTTTCATTCTTATGTCTGGAAAACCTCTTTAAGAATATGCAATCCAGAAATATTTTCTTGCTTAAATTATAGGGCTTCTCTCCCCTCTATCATCAATAATGCAAGTCCCATAATACACAAAGTATTCCCCTCTATTTATAGACATGCCAAAATGGTTTAAGTAGGATTCTGAAATGTTTTTCCCACTTTAAAAAAATTCCCAAATATTTAATCATCCCTAAATATCAGATCTCCCTTTTAATTATTCAATACCATTTCAAATATTGAAAAATTATTGATTTTTAGATATCTCTTGGACTTATTCAATACTTTATACTTTCTAATAATTCTTCAGTCTGATTTCGATTGTCCATTCAAATTTCCCAATATGATTTATTCATTAAAATATTATGTACAACTTGCATGTATGGAGAAATAGACACCTTCAACCTTATTAGTAAAATTTATTCTAATTCCAATTATGATTCCTATTTCCAAATATGATTTCTTCATTATGATAAAGGCATTTGATCAGTCTTATTTTCATGGTCCACTTGAAAAAAATCAGAAATGAATACATGTTATTACGTTGCATTATATCAATTGGAAACCCAATCTACTCATTATGATGTCCTCATTATAATGAAGAAATCATATTATTTAATATGATTTCTCTTGACACACATCAAAATAGAAATACATTAAATCAAATCATATTTCTTCTTTCTCTTGACCCACATGTTAATAAATTCAGCTAATAATTCATCTTGATGGAAATGGTTGTTTAAATTGTTGATTGATCTCTGAATTTTTTTTATTATCCCCAAACAACATTAATTATTTTCCTTTTTGGATTATTAAACTCATTAATTTATTTGATTTATGAAAATGATACTAATGAAATTTCAACACTGTAGCTTATTTATCTTTTTTAAATATGAAACTCAATAAATTATTTATCTAATGATTGAAATAATTTTTCTTTAGGTATGACTAAAAACCATCACCTTCAGTTTTCACATTAAAATCATCCTTCTCAACCATCAAAAAAATATTCTTTTGGTGATAACTCATCAATGATATGAGGCTGGAAATCTTTGAATTGAAAAACTTCCTTCTTTCAAAAACATTAGCTTATAAGCAGAACTTTCTTCATGACTTTGATTATGTTCAAGAACCACTTTATTATCATGTGACAAATAATAGAATGTATTTTAAATTATTATTCTTATAGAATCATCTTTATTTTCTACTTAGCATGAATACATTTTTCATGAAAACGATTGGTTTGAATACAATTGGAAGTACCTTTTCTCACATTTCATTCATCAAGAATTCATAAAACTTTATCTAAACAATATAATATATTTTTGAAATAAAATATATAAAACCATCCTCAAATTTTTATAAGATTAGGTAGGCTTTAAATTTGAACCTAAATATGATTTTCCTTTCATTCTGGACCTAAAGTGGGTACGATAAACCTTTTTTCTAGAAAAAATCATTACACTTTGATGGAATTTCTTATGATTTGTGAGTCTAATTTCTTGAATATGATTGTGATTATGATCACCAATATTTAAAAAGTAAGGTGACTTTTCTTATTTGACAACAAAAGAAAACATACATGTAAAACAAACTTCTTCTAACTTCTAAAACCTTCAACAACCAACATGGCCACAAAAAATTTACATATGAGTGTAATAAAAATGCAAAATTTATAAACACTCATATTATACTACATAATTAATTGGAATATAGTAAAATAGTAGGTCTAGGATTAACCCTCTAATATAGTGAATTATTTTATTAATTTTTTAAAATAATTGATAAATTTTAATTGGAGAAAGTGATTACAAAAGATTTTTTTCATTGATTTTGAGAAAGTAAAATTTGAAAGCAAATCAGATTGATTGGTTTTGATAATATTTTAAAAAAATATCAGGGTTTTGTAGTTTTAGGGTTTAGGTGAAATTGGATTTTAGAAAATTGATTTGGTTTATTCATGATTGGTTTCAGAGTCATGAAGTGGAAGATCCAATGATCATGGTATCACCTCCTTGACATAAAAATCCTCTATTTCCCATGGATTGGTAATTTAGTATTTTTCCAAATCATGTTTTTCCTGATACAATGTTTAAACCCAATTCCCCTAAATTTGACATTATTCATGCCTCCAATATGGTTTTCAGTTGTGTAATTTTAATGATTCTTTCATTTTAAATTAACAATGTTCGTGATAGAAGGAAAATAAAGGAATGTGGTGTTGAATATTTAATTGTGACAAGAAAAATACATGAATAGAATAAAAATAAATCAATCCATAAGAACGTTCCCCGTTCTCTTACATAATCCTTGCATAAGGTGGGTTTAACCACTTATCCTATTGATGTGAGGATAAGGGTAAAAGAGAGAATAAAAATAATTTCTAATAAAAATAATCATGAAATTGGGGAGGGCCATGCACAACATAGCTTCAGACACAATGCTTTGGTCTCTAGGGATACCTTCAAAATAAAAGGTTGCCTCTCTATATAAATTTAGGGGGATTTGGATGAATTAAAAGGAATTATAATGGAATTAGAAAATCTCTATGGTGGGTTATAAGGTTATATATTTTATATTTTTATTTAAATCCTATCGAAGGATTGAAACTGGGATTATTTGGAATTTAAACAATGTATAAAGATTACTTGACTTGTAAATTAATCTTTCACTTTTCTTCACTACATATCATGTCTCTCTTTCATGACATGGACCGGTTCATGACATGTTATTTTTACATGATGTGTGTCATCAAATTTCTTCTCTATATAACTCTTTTTTCTGGGCTCATTAGTTATGTTCCTTGAAATTTCTCCATGATCATCCTAAAAAATATGGTGTCATTCTACGAGTGAAGTGAAGTAGCAAGATATTTATTTTTTTATTTTTTCAATTATATTTTGTACCCTTATATAAAACAAAAAATACGGTAATCATTTAACATATCATTAAGAATAATCATTTAAATACATAAATCAATCAATCAAAACACCATAAAATACATGCATAAAATACAGATATCATGGGTAAAATAGACAGACTTGTTCATAGATACCCTTTAATATCATTCAGATAACAACTTAGTGATGAGATATTATATTGTGGGGAGGTTTTAAGATTTTTTATTTTTCTAGATACATTCCTCTTTAAAGTTTAAATAAACCACTTTGATCTAGTTTTTTTGGTCTGAACCATGGTTGGTGAGCCTTAGTCTGGATATGTTTGTTCTAGGAGGAAGCGGGAAAAATGGACTTGAGATGAAAAATATTTTTCACTCGTGGAGAATTTGGTTATGCAATAAGTTATGTTGATTTAGTGTAGAGATTCATACTATGACATAGGGTTCTCATAGGAGGGAAATCTGATCTACTACCAATTGTTTCCTAGAATTAGTGTGAAGATTTGGGATGCACTACTTTAGTACAGAGATCCTAGCTATAGCATAGGCCAGTGAAGATCTACGACATAGAGAGAGTGGTTGTGGATCAAGTTTATGATGTTGAATTTGGTAGATTCTTCCAAATTAGGTACCCCTACAATGTGGATCTAGGGTGTTCCATAGCATACTTATTATGTCTCTAGGTTATTTGGTGTAGTGTATTAGGTTATGTTGTGGTCTCTCTCCCCTCTTATATGAGGCATCGTGTTCCTCTAATGTAGTTTTATAGGGAAGGTTGTAGTGTATTCCCTTGTGTAATGTTGTTTCCTTACATGTGCCATCATATTATGTGACATGGTCTGGGAGTTCATGATGTGGCCTTCTATTTTACATGATTTATATAAATATCGAGAATTTGTTTTCTCTCTCATCTATTCCACATGAACCTTAGGCTCCCTAGAGATCATTACTAAGGATTTTAATGATCCTTTCAATTGGATTTAACCCATACTTTCTAGGAAATAATCATTGGTGATACGAGCCCTTCTAGTAGTGACTTATGAGAATCCTATTGGAACCAGAAGCAAGATCCATCAGATCATTTTGTCATGAGCCTATAGTTCGAAGGTAGAAGAAACCAAATTCTACCTTGTTCATCAAGAGTTTTTCTGAATCTTCTCAACTTTTGAGGTGGGTGGTGTTAAACATTTCTCCAATGGCTATTTTAATTCTTCTAGTATATGAAATAAATGTGATCATGTTATCACGTTGTGTGTGTGAAAAAAATAAATGGATAATCCACTATTTTGATGATAGTTCATATTCATAGACCTCCATGCCATGGTACGAATGTTACATTTCATCGGTTCAAGTTCAAATACACTTCCACATTCCACTATCCCACTTTTCGCCATTAAGTTCATTTTCTTATTCCTTCTTCACTATAGTTGAGCATCTTGTGTCGTGGTGGTCTCTTTAAATGCACCACTATTCCATGGTGTTCCAACCAATTTCATGGTGGTTGAATCCTATACACTTCCATACAGTAGGGCTTGGATTTCACCATACAACATATCGGATTTCCATAGGTTTACCTATTCCCCCTTGTTAATCCCTCATCAAGGTCTTTCAATTTTATTATCAAGGTATGTGGTTTTAAAATTATTCCCACTATTTGAAACTTTTGATGATTATATTTTAAATTGTATTTAAAATCTTTTAATAAACCTAGAGTTGGGATTTTGATTAACGGACATTAAAAAGGAATGGTGTGTGGTGAAATTTTTATGTTGAAGATTTAGGGAAAATTGTTTTTTATTTAAATTAAAAATGTTAATGAGTTGAAATTATTACTATTGACTGGATTTTGATGAAAATAAAAGTAATGAGATATTTATAATTTGAAATGTGATGTTTTGATGGTTTTTTGATAAAAATCATTTGATGTTTCTTTTAATGGAATGGAATTAATTTTTATAGAAACCATTTGATGTTGGTTTTTGAAAAAATGATATGTGTGTATGATAAAAAACTGTTACTATTAGTTTTTAAATGAATGTAATGATTTGAAACTAGAATTGGGGCCAGATGAAATGTTTTCTTGAAATGTTTTTTGAACCAAAAATATCTCCTTTAAAATTGTTTTATTTTCCTTAAACCACATGGGAGACTGGGTAGTTAAGCAGGAATAATACACTCTAGGCATGTATTAGTTATATATAGAAATGGATTTATGAGTAAACTATGGATAAACTATTGGAGTGCAGGGAGATTAGTCCTTAGAGATTTTATCATTTTCATACATAGGGATATTCCTTATACATATTGAAATATTTACTTCACCAAGATGTGTGAGAATCCTTAGATATCATACCCATGGCTCTCTTAACCATGGTTCTATTATTGGAATTAATGTTATATTCCTTATGATTTAATTTTTTTACTCAAATCAATTTTGATGGAAATGCTTATTCATTATCTCTTTTGATAAATATTTTATTCATCATTATTTAAAATAGATGCTTTATTATTTAAACTTTAATAGAAAAGCAGTTGTACCTATTTTCTAATAATCATTGGAAATATCTCTTCAAGTATGTTTTTTATGAACTATGAAAATGTTTCCATTCCATGTTTTATTTATATTAAGAATAAATGTTTTATCTAATTTGGAATGATTATGAAATTATTGGGGAAATCTTACTGGGCTTGTAGCTCGCACCCTTAATTTACCTTCAGACATATTTTGATTTCCTTATGTCAGGTCTAGGTAAAAGGAAGGCACAGCTCAGAGGTAGAGGGTGTACCTGACTTGCAGGACCTTTAGGAATTTTAGAACATGATTGAGATTGTGATCCACTAGTTGTGTCGAGTTGTCTTGTCATCTTTGATACTTGTATTAGGGTGTTGTTGGAACTTTTTTCTCTTATGAAATGTTTTTAATATCGGTCATCTTCTCCACTGATTTTATTTATCTTACAACCCTTTTAGAGAAATAATTCAATCATTAAATTTATTTTCATCATGGGTCCTATCGCAATCTCCTGGGGATCACGAACACCATTCGGGTTATGTCAGGATCAACTCTGGTACCATTTATATGACACCCAAACCATTTTATGGTATGTTTCTCTTAAATACATTCAATTAATTAGATAGCCTTTACTTAATGAATCACTGAGTCTCTGGGAAACTTTTTTAGTTATTTATAAGAGATGTTCCTACCCTTTCCATTAATATTAAATTTTCCACTTTTGTGTTTAGAATTTCAAAAAACATATATACATGGTTGTGATCTGGGTGATATTTAAAGTCTTCTTAAATCAATTTAATTTTCAGTGACGAGTAACATAACCTTATGAATAGTAACATACCCTTATGTTATATTAAACTACCCTTATGAATAGTAATATGCCCCTCATAAATGGTATCCTCACCCATTAATGTATAAATAAAATTTAGGCGCCTTAAAAATGATGATTGATATTTGAAGTATTGGTATTTTTTGATTAAATGATGATTTTATTTAAAAATTAAATTTCACATATTTAGAAAATTATTTTAGAAAAATGGAGTTTATTTTTGGAATCTACATGTCAAAAAATGTTTTGGGTGAGTTTTTTGGATTTTTCTGAAATACATGAATTTTTGTTGAATAGTAAAATACAGTAATTATAGTATAAATAAATTAGGATATAAATAAATTATTGCATGCATCCTATCTGATGTAAGAAGGCATTATTTAGAAATAACATGCACTTATTACTATATTTGTTCATATAATCATCATTATTTATTGTTTAGGTAATAATTATATTCTAATGGTTAAAATATTAAGAAAGCATTTCTCCCCTCCACTACAAATACCACCACTCACACCCTATTTCTTCACACCTCTTATGCTTCAAGAAATGAAAAAATTCTGATCAAATATATCCATAATCCCCTAACCCGCGTATATAATCCCTTGGTCTCCTCAAAAGTACAAATCTTCTCCCATAAGAGGCTCTCAATGGAAGATATATTCTTTAGGTAAATTCCTCTTTTCAATTATTTTGTTTTCTTTTCAAGTTCCTTCGTAATATTTTCTATTCCAAACTATTCTCATACAAATGTTTTGAAAATCATGTACCTTATATGCACTGTAATTTTGTTATGATAATGGAATATTCAATCATTAAATCTTCTTTTCCCACCTTTTATACTATAAATGAAAACACCTTTTGAGATGCGCTGGTTTATCATCTTGAAGGAAGAAGGGTATTCAATTTGCATTATTGTCTTCATGACTGGTCAGGAAAACGTTTTAATGGTTGAACCAGATCATATTATATATATTTTATCTTATTTAATGTTATGTAATCCTTACACACCCATAATATAAAATAATATTACAAAACAAGTTCATTATGCACAAAACCGCAAAGTTAAACCAAGCGTTTATGTTTCACTTTTATCTAATGAGTCATCCTCATGATATATAACCAAAATAATTATAAGATCATTTATATCTTTGTAATGTAAAAAATAATATATATTAACAATTCTATTTGTTTATCCAAATTTTAAATTAACTTTCATTCATGAATACAAGTAAACTGATCATGAAATCCAAGGAAGAAAATGGTTCAAAAACAATAAAATTAAATATCTTAAACCCCTCAAAAAGCCATAAATGAACCTATTAAGGTAAAAATAAATAAATTAAATGTAGATAAGGTTTAGGAATTACTAATTAATTAAGATAAATTTGATTAATAATTTCATTAAGATCAATCAAAGAACACATTTGAGCGTAAGGTAAGGGGTCTCTCATCTCAATTTTGTTTTCTGTGAGATTTACATTTCTCAACAATTATTTATTGAATGTGGTGTATGTTTACTTCCTTTTGGTATATTATATAATTATTATATTTATATTCATGGTATTCAGGGATTAACATGATGATTATTAAATCTATTGATTACAATGTTTAAGGGAATTTATCTCAATATCCATTCCATTGTGACTTACTTGGTATTGTGCACATAATCATTCTTATAGGAAATATCTACTACCCCTTTGAGATAATTTTTCATTTTAAATTGTAATTTTATTATATATCCATATTCATGTTACATGGATATGACTAATGTATTTTTCGTATACCATTTTACATACAATGTTTATTTGGAATGTTACTTTAACTGTGGAAATATTAATGAATCTATATCCTCAACCAAATATATTTATTGAAAAGGAATAATTATTTTTATATTGAATATTTTTATAAAGAATTATTTGGACTGGTATTGATGGGTGGGGGTCATTATAGCCCCTTGATTCATCTATAGGTCTCATGAGACAAATTAGTTGGCAAAAACCCCTTCGAGTTTGTTTCGAGAAAATCATACAGGATTATACCCATAGACTTAAACTATCTCAAAAGTATAATGGTTCATGTAATGGATACATGAAGTCAAAATAATAATCATTCTATTTATTTAGTATTCAATTATTACTTTCTATGAGGTTTTTACTTGGAAATAATTCATACGTGTATTTTTATTCTCAGTTATTTGTGGGTGTGTGTTTTTCAAATATTCACCATGCCATATTGATTATTTCTATTTGATTTGGATTAACCAATTATTTATTCATGATTCCAATATATTTATACCTTACATAGAATTTTAGCTCACACATTTCCTTTTCTCTCTACCACAGGTTATAAAGAAGAGATCATTTATTGAGTTTTGAAGGATGTGGTTTATTATCTTTTGTTATGTGTTATATTTTGTTTCCTTTCTAAATGTAAAATGGGTGCTATGTAAGCACCTAGTTTATTCAATACTACTAAAATGATCTTTCCTTCAAGATTTGATACCTTGTAATCATGACAATATAATAAATTAATGCACTGCCTCTCGGTTTCTTGGATCGGGATGTTAGAGTTTAGGTGGGATTTTTAGGTAGTTTCGTGACAAAATTATTTATTAGTTTTTAATTAATATATAAACATGTTTAGAATTTATTAATTTTTAGTTTTTATGTGAATAATATTATTTATAATTATACTCATTTTTTAAATTTATTTATATATATTGATTAAAATATAATTTTTCAATACTTTCTAATTTATATAAATATTATATGTACTCATTTTCATTTAAAAAATATATTCATTTTAATTTTTTAAAATATATATAATTAATTAATATAATTATTTTTTAAATATTTTTTTACTATATTCATCTCTTAATCAAATTTAAATTATTTTTAATATTCATTTATTTAATATTATTATTCATTAATAATGGTATGTGGTTTTTTACTTTTTTTATAATAAATTCATTTTAAATATTTATTCATTTAATATATTTTTAATTTATTCATTTTTTGTTCTTTTATACAAAATTAATCAATAATATATTTAGTATTTTTAATATATAAATATATCCATATATATATATATATATAATTTCCCCTTAAATATTATTTATATAATGCTAAAAAAATTACATTAAATAAGTAATATATTTAGTTAAAATTGCTCATAATTTAACATTAATATTAAATAGTAATATTGACTAATTAGTATCAAGTAGTAGATGTTAAATAATTTTTTTTAATTTAACATATATCAAACATCTGTTAAATTAATTTCACACACATATACATAATTAATACAATTATATATAGAAACAAACACTCACACAATATATCTATAATTTATTCAATTTATAATGTCCATTTTTGAATGAAATTTATTAATATAATATATTAAATATATATTATGTTTTTAGTCGGTAAATTTTATTCAATTTTTATAATTTAATTCATTATATACTAGTTATTAATTTTTTAATATATTTTTCTCAAATTTATTAATTTTTAATATTATTTATTCATTAACAATCTTAATTTGATTTAATATTTTTTAAATTTATTAATTTTCAGTTTTTCATTGTTTGATATTTTTTTAATTTCATACTTTTTTAATATTTATTTATTCATGTTTATTCATAAAAATTAAATGTTTTTAATATTGTTATAATTTATATAATTTATATAAATTCATTTTCATTTTAATACATATTCATTTTTAATATTTTTTATAATCTATATTATTAAAAACAATTATTCATTTTTTTAACATTTTTGAAATCTATTGATTTTTTTAATTATTAAATTTCACTCTTTTTTATCAATCATTCATGTAATATATTTTATTATTATTTATTAATTAATATTGTTAAGTGTTTTTTACTATTATTTTTAATTTTTACATTTCTAATATTTATTCGTTTAATATATTTGTAATTTATTCAGTTTTAATATTTTTTATACATAATTATTCATTAATATATTTCATATTTTGAATATAAAAATATATTCATATATATATATATATATCAACATTTCCAATATTTACTTAAATGTAATTTTTATAATAGAATATATATATATATATATATATATATTAGGTGTTTGGGTGTACAATTACATTTAAACACACATGCCAGACACATTGGTTAGAAAGGAAAGCCATAGCCTCCCCCAAGGGATATCCCACACATCTAGCCTTATTTTTATAATACATGACCTATATTCCCAGTGGGTATGAATCCCATTACATACCCCGAAAGCCCATTGAAACATCACGTATGTGTCATCCTCCCTGTGTCATGCCTGCACCACCACCTGTCTGCGACAACGGATGTGTCACCTCTTGTATTGTACTATAATACTACATGTGAACAACAAGGATTGAGCCCAAGACCTCCTAGATTCCTAGCATGATATTTTACCACTCGGTTACTGGCACATTTTCATATAATAAAAAATCAAAATTTACATTAATAAGTCATATATTTAGTGAGAACGGTTTATATTTAAAAAATAATATTAATTAAAAATATTGACTAATTAATATATAGTAATATATGTTTAATAAAATTTTATTTGTTTTTTCAATTTATCTTATATCAAACATGTGTTACATTAGCAGTTAGGGTTCTGGACTAGTGGTTAATGCTACCTGTAATCCTGCATCAACCAAGGATCAGGCCCTGGATGCCCCAAATTTGGGGATTTATTGGAGCCTCTTTGGTGCATAGTGTGGTGGTCATCTGTGGTGGCATGGGGGATGCGGTCGGTCGTTTTCCTATTAGGGACTAAGATTGGTTGTGAGAGTGTGGTTACATTGGTGGATCATGCATCTACATCATGCAGGTTTCAATATTCATGGCAACAGTAGAACATCAGTGTTGGGTTGAAGCAATTATGGTCTGCGATGTAGGGAACCTCGATGATGGTGACAAAGGGCATCAGTCGGGTGATGAGGATGACCAACAACGGAGACAGAGTGGGGTCGGCCATGCAAGGTCAAGGATTTGTTAGTGCGATGCAGAGGTGATGAGATAATAGAGTTACAGCGACTGTTATAGGTCCTCATGGGCAACGATGCATGGAGTTTGGAAGACCGATAAAAAAAATTATATCATGGCCCTTGGGTCATTTTTTTAAGACACTGGTCTTTTTTGATCATGGGTTATTATACACACTAGGACTACATTCCATGTAATAAGTTCCCTTTACCAATCCAGTATAATAAGAGGATTTTTTTAGTTCAACAGGGGGGCTTCCTCCCTATCTGTTCAAAAAAAATTATATTGCGATAATTTTACACACACATAGGTAATTAATAAACATTTATATCGAAAAACACACAAAAAAATAAAATTTCTATAATTTATCCAATTTTTAATATTAATTTTAGAATTTTATTTATTAACATATTATATTTAATATATATTATGTTTTTAATCTATCAATGAATTCTATTTATTAATTTTTAATATTTTTTTAAAAAATATTTATTTTTATATTATTTATACATTTATAATATTATTTATTTTTTACTATCTTTTTTATTTATTCATTTTCAAATTTTATTTGTTTAATTTTATGTAATTTGACCCATTTATAATATTTATTTATACATGTTTATTCATTTAAATTTAATCATTTTAATATGGTTGTAATATATATAATTAATATGTATTTATTATCATTTTAACCAATATTCATTTTTAATTTTTTAATAAACCATATAATTAATAAATCATTCATTTATTTAATTTTTAGCAATATATTAATTTTTTAATTATTAAATGTCACTCTTTTTTAAAATTTATTTACTTAAAATTATTTAGAATTATTTATTCACTAAAAATGTTAATTATTTTTTTCTTTTTTAAAAAATTTATTAATTTTTATTATTTATTCATTTAATATTTTTAAATTTATTCATTTTGAATATTTTTCATAAATATATATTCATTATCATTTATTGTTTTCAATATGGTTTTAACATTCATACTTAATACTCATTTGTCTCCATTTTAATATATATTCATTTTTTTATTTTTTTTTAATAATTTATATATTTATTATAACTATTCGATTTTTAATATTTTTTTGTCCATCTATTTTTTTATTAAAATACACTCATTTATAACATTAGTACATTCTAAATTATTTATTCATTAAAAATGTAATTAATTTTTAATTTTTTATAATTTATTCATTTTTAATATATTTATTCGTTTAAAATTTTTAAATTTTTTATGTAATTTTTTTCATCACTTTCTAAAAAGAACTCATAAGGAAGGGTTATATCAGCACTAAAATATGAAGTACTGGTAAACCTTATCTTTATCAGTGCTTCCACTTAAGAAATCAAAAATACATATTGTATCATCTCTGAAAAACAATATTAAAGAAACATTTGTATCAGCACCTTTTGGGAAGAACTGATAAAACCATTTTATTCTTTTAAATAGAATCCTAATTGAGAACTCCATAACCCACTCCATTCAAGCTCTCATGGAACTGATCCTTCATCACCCCTACCCTTCGAACTTCTTAGATGAATCAACACATTCAAAAACCTAACTTATATTATTCTTTCTGCTCCTTTTCAATTATTGTGTGTTTTTTATTTTTCCAAAGGGTTTAGGTGAGTAATTTGATCTAAAAAAACAGAATAGGTTCAAGACCCACTAATACACAATGCCTTATGCACCACACCCTAACACCTACTTTTTTTAAATTATGTGTGTTCCTTGTTCTTTTTATTATTGTTTGATTTGTGTTTGGTTAGTTTTTTATATCTCTGTACAGCCATTCAAAGAATCCCATTTTTTGGTTGAACAATCTAAAACATTACAGGTTTTTAATTAAGCCCTAAAAATATATAATTAATTTAAAATCCAAAACAAATATTATTATAGAGAGATTAAGCCAAATATTTGATTCATTTTAGTTTTTTCAACGTGTTACTATATACTTTAACTATTGGAAGATTATGAAAATGTTTTAAAAAATTCTATAAGAACATATATAATATTAACCATATTTTTTAATATTTTCAACTATTAAATTTATCATATTAATTTAATTTATACTAGTTAAAATATGTGTTGATTACCCCATAAAATATTATAAAAAATGGATTTAAATTGGATTTTTTCAAATTTATATAGAGTTAACCTTTAAATTAGACAATACTTATTTTTTTTAAATCATGTTGATTAATTTTATAAGAAGTGTAAACAGTATTATTTTCTATTTTAAATCATTTTTTAAAAATACCCAATGACTAAAAAATATGTGGAGATCTTATTTTTTACTAATTTAAGGGTTCATTTGTGAGTATTTTTTTTATATTTCTATAACATTATGTAAATTGAAACAGTTATGGCTAGGTGTTGGAAATGATTATGTACTTTGGGCCTTGTCTAGTTTA
The DNA here is from genome assembly GCA_963277665.1 of Viscum album. NCBI lineage: Eukaryota > Viridiplantae > Streptophyta > Magnoliopsida > Santalales > Viscaceae > Viscum > Viscum album. The sequence continues at coordinate 710,844,858 of OY728159.1, forward strand.
TTCTGATAGGATTTTTATATAGATTATATAATGATCGATATAGGATAGTTTTATTCTAATAATTGACTCTGCATGGAAATTATTTTTCTAGATCTCTATTTGTTTTTATATCATATTCATATTAAACATTCCATTAAATTATATTTCATATGTTTTATCTCAATGAGGATTATAATTGAGTTCATTTTCACATAAAATATTAATTTATTCAATATGAATTAAACTAGATTGTTGAAAATAGAATTATGATGTAATTTGAAATGTTGTTTTTTTTAGAAAATAAGTATGGAAATAATGGGTTTTGAGGAATGGAAAACAAAAAAGTATAATGAAAAAGGTAAGAATTTTCATTTTTAGGAAAGTAATAAATAGATTTAGACTATTTACTGTAAAAATGATAATGTTGTTTAAGCCATTCAAAAATAAAGCATGATTACACTCAAATTCTGATATTTTTTAAAATATCTATAAATATATACATTATCTGCATATCTTATGTGTATTTAGTTATTTTTTTATACAAAATGAATATTATGGAACCTTATAGGATAGATACGAATTGAAAATGGATGGATGCTAGTCATATAAAAAAAGGTGTGTAATGATGGAGTTAAATAGATCATCTAGGTTTCAATATATCATGCATAAATCCCAACTCAAATACATTTTCCATGTTTATGTTTTTTTATTAAATATGAATGCATCTAGAAGAGTTGTAAGAATAGTTTTTTTAATTGAATATATCAGAGAAGTAAATGTCGGACTAACCATGGGGAGAAACATAATGCTCATATTAACTAGGATGATACTTCCATTTATGGATCATTTGATACGAACACTACTGTGAGTGGTGATAAAGATCATATGGAAGAAATGATAAGGAAAATTTAAGATGACATTAATGATTGTATTATATTGTTTAAAATTTTAAATGAATATTCAAAGAGACTATTGTATACCATTTTTATTCTCGTTTTAACATGAATTTATTTTGATAGGGTGATCTATAAATATTCGATAAATCATGCTATGAGGTTGGTCAATGAACACAAAAACATTTTTATTTACAAAAATGAAATAAAATTAAGGTATATGTATTATGATATCACTATCAGAAATTTACTAATTCTAGTTAGTTTTTCTATAGCATCTAAAACAAAATAAAAACAGGGATTATGGATATTATTTTTGAAAAATTTTGAAGGATATTATATACCATCTAAAAACTAGCATTATTGAATAGTTAATTTTAAATGGTAATTACAATTTCATTTACAATATTTTTTAATAATTTTTGTCTATAATTTCTTAGTACTACCAAGACTAACAATAGTATACATACTCAAAAGAAGTAATATTTTTAGAGATTAGTGGACAGACTACATGGTGTCAGAATGATTTTAGACATCATGTTTAGATTATTACTTATTATTATTGTGATCTTGTACAAACTATGACCTTAGAGATACATTTGGGATGTGTAACATTGGTATCTTAATTCTTTATATAATAATTTTTCTAAAATATAATTCAATTGTACATTAATTTATTTCCTTTCGTGGTTATGATGAGTTGGTATAAAATGAAAAAATATTTAGTGATAAACCCGCAATGAAATAAATATTTGACATGTTTCTCTATAAGAAATATCATGGAGGGTTATTCTCTATATATTCTGGCAGAGCTAGTAACTTGTTTGAAGCTACTCATTTTTAGGAGAGATTGGACATGAAGGCTGCAATAGAGATAATGGAATTTAGTAAATGGACCAAGGATCCTTCTACCCATAAATCTCGAGGAATATAATCAACTATTATGGAAGGTACTTCCATGTTCATAGCCTCATCATTTGAATTTTATGGATTTTGATCTTTTTATGAGATTGTAAAAATAGTTAAGACCATATTATAATCACATACACCTCTACAATGAAGAAACAAGATGAATTAATTTACTTTCACATTTAATTCAACCAAATATATGACAATGAAATATTATATAAATTCCAAGAGAGATTCCTTACCGATAATACAATCCAATTCTCAATGTTAAAATGAAGAATTCACTGTAAAGGATGTTGAACTTGCATTTGATGTTCAAAATAATGAGACACCAGTTGATCTCTATAAGGTAATTTAGTTTAAAACATTCGTTATTTTATCAGAACCAAAAAATTGTTCTCATGTTTTTTTAAAAATTTATGAAAATTATCCATACATTATTTGATACATTTATGAATCAACAACACATCAATTTGACACATGATCTGGCCGGTATGACTAAAAATAAATGTTTTCATTAAATAAGTGTCAAATTACTTTAAAACATGTGTCACATTATCAAAACCGGTCAAACAAGATCATATTATCTACATAACATAGGATAACTATGTGACATGTATGACTCAAAGTGCTTGTTTTCATATAAAACATGTCACTTTATTTTAATACATGTGTCACTTTGTCAAAATTGAGAAAAATGAGCTCAGATTTTTTTCAAGCATTAGTAAAATGACCTATGATCCATTTTTCATGTGTATGAGTCTACCACATGTCTATATAACACATGATGAGAATGGTATGACTCAATTTGTGTGTTTTAAATAAAAAAAATCCATTTTAGTTTAAAATGTGTGTCACATAGCCGAAAATAATAAAATAAGAATGGATTGTTTTCAAACATTAGGATACTTATCAATAATTCATTTTTTATGTGTCGGAGTTGAATGCACACCAATCTGACACATGATGCGGTCGTTATCAATCAAGGTGTGTGTTTTCATTATAAAAGTTTCATTTTATTTTAAAACAAACTTCACCTAGCCAAAAATTAGAAAATAATATTATATTTTTTCCAACTTTAGATAAACAATCCATAATTTATTTTTAATGTATATGAATCATCCACATGTTAATATAACACATGATGTGGTTGATATGATGCAAATATGTGTTCTTCAATATAAATGTGTTATTTTAGTTTTAAAACACATGTCACATATCCAAAATTGAGCAAACCATATCACATTATTTTCAAATATCATAAAAATGATTTTTAATTTATTTTTGAGGTGTAGTAATTGATCACCCATCAATCTGACACATGATGTGGCCGGTATGATTCAAAGTGTTTGTTTTCAATTAAATATGAAATTTTAGTTTAAAATGTGTGTCATATAGAAAAAAATGAGTAAACAAATAATATTGTCATAAAACCTTAATACATAAATCCATTATTTTTTTGGCGTGTAGGAATTGACTTCATGTAAATCCAACACGCAATGTTGTTGTTATGACTCAATGTTCATGTTTTCAGTATAAAAGTGTCATTTTAATTTAAAACATGTGTCACATTTTTAAAACCAAGAAAACAACAACTGTTTGTTTTAAAAAATTTGTAAAATGATTCTTAATCCATTTTTGACGTTTAAGAAATGACCTCACATTAATTTGACACTCGATGTGGCTACTATGACTCAAAGTGTGTGTTTTTTAATATAAAAGGGTCATTTTAGTTTCAAACATGTGTCACATAGCCAAAACTAAGAAAACAAACTCAGATTATTTTCAATCTTTAGGATAATGATCCATAATTCATTTGAAATGTGGAGGAACCCACCACACATCAATCTGACACACGGTGAGTCTAGTATAACTCAATGTGTGAGTTTTAAATATATGAGTCATTTTAGCATTAAACGCACATCACATAGCAAAAAATGGGAAAATGAGTAATGGTTATTTTTAAAATTCAGGAAAATGATTCATAATTAATTTTTAATGTGTAGGAATTGAATACATATTAATTCTACATATAATGTGGCTGATATGACTCCATGTGTTGGTTTTCAATATAAAAGTGACATTTAGTATAAAAGGATCATCACCTAGAAAAAACTAAGAAAATGAGTTAGGATTGTTTGAAAACTTTATGAAAATGATCTTTAATTTATTTTTGATGTGTAGGAATCAATATCACATTAATCTAGCCCACGTTGTGATTAATATGAATATCAGTGCATGTTTAAAATATAAAAGTGTCGTTTTAGTGTAAAACACACATCATATAGCTAAAACCAAGTAAACATACTTGAATTTTCTTAAAATATTATTAAAATGATTCATAATTTCTTTACAGTATGTAGGAATCCACATCACATCAATCCACGACAAGATGTGTCTGGTATGACTCAAAGTGCGTGTTTTCAAAATAAAAGTATCATTTTAGTTTAAAATGCATGTCACAAGGACAAAACATAGTAAATGAGGTTGGATTGTCTTGATGCATTATGAAAATTGTTAATAATTTATTTTTGGTCTATAGTAATCAATCACATATCAATATAACGCATGATGTGACCAGTATGACTCCATGTGGGTGTTTTCAATATAAAAAATGATATTTTAGTGTAAAATGCAAGTGATATAACCAAAACTGAAGAAATGAGCTCAGATAATATTAAAACATTATTAAATGATTCATAATTCATCAATGGAATGTCATAATTAATTTACATGAATCTAACCCATGTTGTGTTTGGTATGACTAAAAATTCATATTTTCAATATAAATGTGCCATTTTAGATTAAAACGCACGTCACATAGTAAAAACTGATTAAACAAAATAAAATTTTATTGATATTTTATATAAAGAATCCATTAATCATCTGTGGCATGTAGGAATCTACCTCAGCTCAATTGAACACACGATTTGGTTCATATGACTCAAAGTTTTGGTTTTCAATATAAAATTTTCTATTTAGTTTAAAACATGTGTGACATTTTCAAAACCGATCAAATGAGTTCAGATTATTTTCAAAATATAGAACAATGATCCATAATTCATTTTTTATTTGTATGAACTGACCGAACAACAATTGGATACAAGATATGGTTTGTAAGAACCCGGATCTTCTTTTCAGGTATGTCTTCCTTCTTCAGGTTGTTTTTGAGAAAAAGAGGAGTTTTTAGAAATTTTTTATTTACATGCCATGTACTTTCTGAGTACAGATCATGTACTTTCTGAGTACACGCCCTATACTCGATTACCATGGGTAACCATGTACTGGTTGTGTAGAAGTCATGCACACAGACATGTGGGGTGACCCAAAGGATGCCTAAAGCGGTGCTCGGTAACGATGAGTACATGTCATGTAATTTAAAAGTATGCACTGAGTAATTTTTTCATTAAATGTACCGGGGTCGCATCATATCGATAGAAAACCCTTCTTCATCACCTTCCTCAACCGTGAGTGCCCATACGGCCACAATACTTCTCCGAGACCCCAATCGAGCACATGTTCTCTGAATCGACCGTCATCGATTGCGTTGGGATCGCCTCGGAAAGCTCTTCCTTCTACTTGAGCTTCGTTTCTTAATTGTTCCTCTTTCTCAAGTTATCCTCGGTAGATTTTTTTAGGTATTTTTGTAGATCTACATTGTTCTTGAGAGATTAAAAGTCTTGAGGTTCACATATAACGATATCCCAACACCGAGGTAGATGGTTTGTGCCTTTTTGTTGAATGTCTTTGAGTTATATGTGAAAATTTGCCAATACCGATGAACGAGGTATTGCATGTTTACCATTTTAGCCCTATTTTTTTCCTATGATGCTTGTATGCTAGAGTAGAGGATGATTTCATATGAATAGGGTTAACCGCTATGTGTGGAAGTGATTTCCCATGTGTTTTTTGTTTATGACCTTTTGGTTCCACTTAGCCAATTAGGCTTCCTTGTTTATCCCATTCTTAGTATCATAGGATGGAGTGATCTTGTTTATCTAACATGCTGATATGTTGTAGAATGTTTAGCCATGTAGTTCTTGAGGTTTACATTGGCCAATATGCTTCTCTGTACTTACTTGACTTACACAGGGCCGTGAGAACATGGTGTAGTAGACCATAGGGAGAATGGACATAAGGGCTTCTCCAGAGTGTCTGTTTTACTATTACGATGCGTGATCATAGGGGGAATTGACATAAGTGCTTCGTCAGAGTGTTTTTAGTTCCTCAATGCAGGCCACAGGTGGAATGTGACGTAATTTCATCCCCAGAGCACCTTTAGTTACCGATACGAGACTATAGGAGGAATTGATGGCGAGTGCTTTCTCAAAGAGTATATACTTAAGATGAAAAATTTGGGTTAGACTGAGTGTACTACCCAGAGGGTTTCTTGTGTTTCTAGATAGAACTAGAGGGGAAAGGTTGTGAGTGCTTCCTAGAGGGTTACCTTTTCTGTTTAGCTGCTAGCTTGTGTTGTAATGTAGGATCAGAAGGGATAGGTTGTGAGTACTTCTCAGAGGGGTACCTTTTGTGATTACCTTCTTTTTTTAGTAGTATCTTGATACATGATACTGAATGCATTGAAACTATGGATTTTTTATTGTTGATTACTTCCTTGTTTACTGATTTCTGTACTTATTACCTTCCATATATTCACTGACTGTTAGGCATAGAACTTATAGTGGTTTCCTACTAGGATATAGTGTCACACCCTATTTGGGCCATGCTTTTAGGCCCAAATATATTAAATTTATGCTTGTATAGATAAGTTTAAGCACCCTTATACTTTAGGTGCATGATTTGTTGTGGAGCTCGAGAGAATGGGACCAAGCTGAGGCTTGCAATGTTGAGGAGTTGTTTGTATGTTTTCTTCTGTACTGTGGTTTAGTACAGTTCCGAGTTCGAGCATTTTTATTGGTTTTCATACTTTTCTAGACATATGTATCATGAATCATTCATATATATGTGTTCTCTAGTTTATTATATTCAGTCTTCCACTGTTTAAAGTTTTATGATATTATTACTTCTTCTGCTGTATATTTTTTTTACTCCTGTTGGGTTACTCTTCCAATGAAGAAATAGTTTCCCCACTATTACACCCAAGGCCATCGCTACTAGTCGGTAGCCTCTAGCATTCGGGGAAATTCGCTTGAGTCCATTAAACCAACTGGGTACGGGGCGCCACTAGGTGGGTTTCGGAGCATCGATGTTACAAAGTGGTATCAGAGGAATTCTTTTCTACTTGACTTACTTTTTATAGCTTATAGTCATGGATAGGACGGGATACGTAATTGGTAATAAGCTGTGCCCGGTAGTAGCCAACCCGTGTACTTGTAAAATCCAATCTACATCATTTATTGCAATTTTTCCGATTTTTCAATTTTATTATTGAATTGATTTTCACCGTTCGGTGACTCACATACTTTGTCCCATTATCGTTGATATTGTTGAGGTTCTATTTTTGTTGCAACCCGATAAGATGAGGGTATTCCATGTCATGAATCATATAAGAACTTACTAGGAATCACATGTCATGAATTCTTTCAAGCAATTTAGGTTGCATTAACGATTGCATGTTATTCTGGTAGATGTTGTGCTAGATATCCAAGTTGTTGTGATAGATTATTTGATAGAATATGTGTTTTTTGATAGGGTATTGTTTGTGTAAGGTTTTGTTTGAATGAATGACAAACTTTGGTTCTTGACGTGTTATGGGCCCTCATGGACCGTAATTTGGAGGATCATTGACTTGTTTACATTTTTTATGATATGTATAAGATGCCAAGCTTTGATTCGTGTGGAGTATGGGCCCTCGCGGATCAGAATTTGGCACTTTAATGCCCATTTCAGTGTTTTTCTGGGTTCCGGAGTAGTTTCTAAGGCTTATTGTCTAAAAAACCCCAAAATACATGGCATGTAATGGTAGATACATGCCATGTGTTCTTCTGTTCGGGAAGACACTATTTTAATTATGTACACAACATGTATCGTATGTACATTCCATGAAGTACCTAACCGTGTCTCAGACTGTGTGGGTGCAGACACAGGGTTTAGAATCTTTGGTAGGACACGCTGTGAAGGGGTTGTACACGCCGTGTTGTAGAACCATGTAACCGGCTTTGTCACTAATAAAAAAGGGTTGGTTGAGTCCCTTCTAATACACATCGTGTCCATATGGAACACGTCGTGTAGTGTAACCCGAGTACCCGACCGGGTAACCAACAACACGATTCAGAAAAATATTCTTAGTACATGTTGTGTCCATCTGAAACACCTTCTGTTGTATCAGATGTGTAGCCATCCATGTAATTAAAAAATACAGGTTGGTAAATCTCTTCTAGTACACACCTTGTCTAGAATGAACAAGCAGTGTAGTCTTGTTCTAGGAGAATCGTGTGGGTTATTCATGTATAAGGACTTGGGTAGGGGAAGAGGATTCAAGTACATGTCATGTGTTAGGACAACATGTCGTGTTTTTGGGGTGTTACACGACCTAGGTTGTTAGGGATACACACCCATGTGAATGGCTTAAGGGAACCCGCGGTGTTGGGATTATAAACACTATGTAGTCATGTTTTGAAAAAAAAGAATGTTTCCTTTCTTGTGTTCCCTTACTAAAATTCTAGTTTTCAGTACTTGATAATCTTGATCTAATGTGTGTGTTTGACCTTGTAGATTCATTCCGCCGAGACGTCCTCCGGTAGTTTGCATTCTTCAAGGAAGTGATTAGACACCAGACATGGCTGATCAGGGACTACCAGTAGATCCTCCAGTTGTGCCAGTCTTGGCACCAACCATCATTATGGAAACAGGTGTTGACGCATATTTCCAAGAGGGAATTATGGGGTTCATACAGACCTTCCACTGGGTAACGCATCCTACCCTATCTATTGCAGAGTTGATGCAGGTTTTCCAGCAACAGAATCCTTCCACTTTCACTAGGGAAAGAAAACTCCAGGCTATAGATTCATGGTTAGAAGCCATGATTTCCATCTTCGAGCATCTTGAGACACCTACAAAGAGGAGGGTAAAGATCGCTACGTACATGGTTCGGGATTCCTCCAAGATATGGTGGTATATGATCTCACAGGCGGGACGCCCGCAGGTTATGTCTTGGGATGAGTTTCAGTGTCCCTGCTATAACTACTTCAATCTAAATACATTGAGGTCTGATCGAGCACGAGATATCATGAGTCTGGAGGAGGGTATTCTTTCAGTTATGGAGTATTCTTATCGCTTCACAGAGCTACAACATTTCACACCTATCCAGGAGGTGATGAGTTATTCCTGGCAAAGATATTTGAGGATGGTCTGAAGCACGACATCTGATCACAGGTAAACATCTTCAAGTTGACATCTATCACTTCTATAGTAAACCAGGAACTGATAAAAAAGCACAACCCGAGGGATTCTGGAGTTGTGATCCATGGATGCTCGACCTCTAGAGTTAATATCCCTCCTTTTGACAGTAGGAAGCACCACAGGGGGTCTTCACGCGGTGATCCAAGGAGGCAAGACACTTATTCTGGTAGCCAAGTAGTGTGCTACCAGTGAAGGGAAGAGCGGCCATGTGAGACCACATTTCCCGAGAGACCCAGTGGAGTGCCGATCATGCGGCAAGATGGGTCTCCTTTAGCGCTTCTGTCGGATATTGTCACCAACAGCTGGTGACAAGGGTTCTTCTATGACTCCTCATTCAGGGGAAGCACCACTAGTTTCTTATCAGTCTAGGAACTGGAGTTCTTCTGGCCATTCAGGACGAGGAGGGGGTCATGACCATGGTAGCCAGTCACCAGGTTTTCAGCAACAATAGGGTGGATCCGCTCTAACTGGTCAGTCAGGGTCACAGAGTCGTAGTGTAGGTCAAACTATTGCAGTAGAGTAGACCCAGCAAGAGTAGGATCCCAGACCCTCTACAGTTTGAGGTACGATCTTAGTATCCTCCATTTTAGCTTCTGTTATTTTTGATACATGGGCTTCCCGTAGCTTTATATCTATTTTTGTTGTGGAGATCCTTGGGCTCTCCCTCTTTTCTTCTGCTGATATCTTGACACTAAACACTCTATTGGGGATGAGAACATCTAGTGTACGTCAGTGCAAGGTGTTCCCTCTAGAGGTTGGTGGGTGTCACTTCATGTGGGACCTCTATGTCCTAGAGATGATAGTCTATGATGTCATTCTCAGAATGGACGGGTTAGTTCCCTTTAATGAAACTGTCGACTGTTACCACCGTAGGGTGAGTTTCACATCACCAGAGACTGGGTCTTTTCTTCATAAGGGCGAATGGGATGTTCAGGTGAGAAGAGTAGGACCAGAGCATCATGGGTTGGGAGGAGTTATATCCAAAATTGCTAGTCTATATCTAGATGACCAGGGGACTTAACAGTTGGACTTTCCCCTTGTGGTGGATCGTTTCTGGGACATCTTTCCAGATGACTTTTTAGGTTTTCCTCTAGAGTGAGAGGTAGAATTTTCTATCAATCTTGTGCTAGGAGTGGCTCCGGTGTCCATTACACCTTATAGGGTGGCTACACCAGAGTTACAGGATCTCAAGAAGCGGTTGGAGGAGTTTCAGGAAAAGGGGTTCATCTGACCAAGTACTTATCCCTGGGGTTCGTCTATCCTATTTGAAAAAAAGGTAGACTGTACCCTTATACTTTGTGCGGATTATTGGAAGTTAAACCAGTTGACGGTCAATAACTGATATCCTTTACCAAGGATTGATGATCTCATTGATCGGCTTCGAAGGTCCTGGGTGTTATCAAAGATTGACTTGAGGTCCGATTATCATCGGTTGCTTGTTAGACCATTTGATATACCTCTTTAACCCTTTCAGAGCAGGTATGGTCTATACGACTATGTGTTTATGTCGTTTGGTCTCACGAACGTGCTTCCAGTTTTCATGACACTGATGAACTGAGTGTTCCATCCATACATGGATTATTTTGTGGTTGTCTTTGTGGACGATATCTTTCTATACTCTCACACTCGACATGACTACACCACACATCTTGATATAGTTTTGAGTACACTGAGAGAGCATCAGTTATATGCTAAGCTCTCAAAATTCCACATTTGGATGGAGAAAATTCACTTCTTAGGTCATGTCATCTTAGAGACTGGAGTATCAATGGACCCAGAGAATGTTAGAGAATTGGTTTCCTAGGAGAATTCAAAGAACGAATTTGAGGTACGATATTTTCTAGGGCTGGCTGAATACTACATACGCTTCATACAATACTTCTCACGCTTAGCAGCACCACTGACAGGCCTGACTAAGAAGGGTGCATAGTTCTTGTGGTCAGATTCTTGTGAGTTTTCCTTTTAGGAGCTAAAATAGAGGTTGAATTCAGCACCGATATTAGTATTTCTAGATCTGGGCAAGAGATATACTATTTATTGTGATGCTTCGTGTATCGGTCTGAGAGCTGTGCTTATGTAGGGAGAATGATTCGTTGCATACGGGTTTCATCAGTTGAGGTCACATGAGAGAAATCACCCATCACATGATCTCAAGTTGGATACATTTATTCATTCCTTACACTGTTGGAGACTTTATCTTCTTGGAGAGCATTTTGTGGTTTTTACCGACCTCAAAATTCTCAAGTACATCTTCACTCAGCATGATCTGAATTTGAGACAATAAAGGTGGGTTGAGTACCTTTAGTATTTTGACTTCGAGCTTGCCTACACGCCTGGGAAAGGAAATGCAGTGGATGATGTGCTGAGAAGGAGGACTTAGATACATGCAATTAGGAGGCCATCGGTGAGTGGCAGCTTATGAATCTGTTCTCTGAGATGAATTTGGAGGTGCACGATAGACAGGAGAGGACGTTTTTTTCTTCCGTAGCTATTACCAATACTCTTCTTGATTGAGTGTGAATGAGGCAGCTATCAGATTCAGAATTCCTAGTCCTACGGGAATGTGTGTTAGGAGATAACCCTATTCCTGGATGGATGGTAGGCGAGGATGAGATCTTCCAATTTTAGGGGCATTTATGGGTGTATGTGGACATACGCAAGGAGATGATACAGGACATTCATTCTTGATTTTGGGAAGTTCATAATGGTGTCACCAAGATGTATCGTCATCTACACCGTCAGTATTTGTAGCCAAGTATGAAGAGAGATGATGCTGGTTTCGTCATGAGGTGTTCACATGTCAGTAGGTAAAGGTGGAGCATCAGCTACCGACTGGGCTTTTGCAGCAGTTACCCATTCCCGAGTTAAAGTGGAATGATGTCATGATGGATTTAGTGATAGGCCTGCCGAGCTCTCCTCGAGGGAATGATGCAGTTTGGGTTTTCATTGAAAGACTCACAAAGGTTTCTCACTTCTTTCTGATCAAGGAGACCTTCATTGTTGATGAGCTGGGAAGGTTGTACATCCGAGAGATTGTACGTTTACATGGGGTTCCACATTCCATTATTTCAGACAGAGATGCACATTTTACTTCTTGGTTATGGTAGGGGCTTCAGAAGGCTTTGGGTACATAGGTACTTTTGAGTAAAACATACCATCCCCAGACGGATGGCAAGTCCGAGCGTACGATTCATGTGCTTGAGGACACGCTCCAAGCATGCATCCTGGATTTTGGAGGTTCTTGGGAAAAGCACATACCTCTAGTGATGTTTGTATAATATAATATTTTTCAAGCAACTATTCAGATGGCACCTTATGAGGCTTTGTACGGTAGGCCATGCTAATCACCCTTATGTTGGCTGGAGGTATGAGAGGCAGCTTTGCTGGGACTTCATCTTGTCCAGGAGACCACTGAGTAGATATAGTTGATTCAGAAGAGGATGGCTACTGAACAGTCTTAACATAAGTCTTATACTGATCAGCAGAGATGAACTCTGGAGTTCAAGGTCAGAGATTAGGTTTTCTTAAGTGTCACATCGAGGTTGGGATACAGAAGGATTATGAGACAGGTTAAGCTTTCGCTGAGATACCTCGGGCCGTTTGAGGTGTTGGAGAGAGTTGGGTCTGTTGCCTATCGGTTGTAGTTACCACAGAGGTATCAGGCTATGCATGACGTCTTCCACATTTCTCAGCTTTGACATTACTTCTCAGACCCATCTCAGGTTTTCCTCTAGTACAAGTGTTATGGCAGCACGGTGAGTATAGGACAAGACATGGGAGAGGGAGGCTGATGTACGATCATAATGGCCAGAGCTTTTTGGGGTTTCTTCTTCTACGCCACCATACTAAGGAAATTTGGGAATGAATTTCTTTAAGGGGTGATGTTTGTAAGAACTTGGATATTCTTTTCAGGTATGTCTTCCTTCTTCTGGTCATTTTTGAGAAAATATGAGTTTTTGGAAATTTTTGAAGTACACGCCGTGTACTTTCTGAGTACATAACCTGTACTCGATTACTGTAGGTAATAGTGTGTTGGACGAGTAGCGGCCATGCACATGGTCATGTGGGTGACCTGGAGGTCGCCTAAAGTGGGGCTCGGTAACGGCAAGTACACACCGTGTACTTAAAAAGTACATGTTGTGTACATTCTTTTTTTTTATTAAACATACCCGGGTCACGTATTATCGACATAAACCCCTTATTCTTCACCTTCTTTGACCGAGAACTCCCGTATGGCCTTGTTTCTTCCCCAAGACCCCAATTGAGCACTTTCTCTCTAAATTGACAATCATCGATTGCATTGGGATCGCGTCGGTAAGATCTTCCTTCTTCTTGAGCTTCATTTCCCGATTCCTCCTCTTTCTCAAGTTATCCTCAGTTGAGAGTTTTAGGCATTTTAGTAGATCTACGGTGTTGTTGGGTGATTCAAGGCTTGATGATCACGTATAACGGTCTCCCAAGGCCGAGGTAGGAGGTTTGTGCCTTTCTGTTGAAATTCATTGAGTTATATGTGCAAAATAGCCAATACCCATGAATGGGGTATTGCGTTTTTACCATTTTAGGCCTATTTTTTGCCTGTTTTTCTTATATACATGAGTAGAGGTTGATTTTATAGGAATACGGTTAACTGTTATGCTTATAAGTGTTTTCCTATGCATGTTTTGTTTATGACCTTTTGGTTCTTCTTATCATGTTAGGCTTCCTTGTTTTTTCCATGCCTAGTATCATAGGATGGAGTGATCTTGTTTATATGACATGTTGATATGTTTTAGAATGTTTAGACAAGTATCTCTTCAGTTTTACTTTGGATGATATGCTTTTATATACTTTCTTGACATACATAGGGTCGTGAGAACTTTCTTTAGTAGACCATAGAGAGAATGGACGTAAGGGCTTCTCTAGAGTGTCTGTTTTACTGTTACAATGCGGGACCATTGGGGAAATTGACGTAAGTGATTCCTCGGAGTGTTTGTAGTTCCTCGATGCGGGACACAAGGGGAATGTGACGTAAGTGATTCCCCAGAGCACCTTTAATTACTGATATGAGACTATAGGAGGAATTGACGGCGAGTTCTTCCTCAAAGAGTCTATGCTTAAGCTGAACCAGAGGGGTTAGACTGAGTGTACTTCCCATAGGGTTACTTATGTTTCTAGGTAGGACCAGAGGGGATAGGTTGTGAGTACATCCCAGAGGGTTGCCTTTTTTGTTTAGCTACTTTCTTGTGTTGCTAGGTAGGACCAGAGGGGATAAGCTGTGAGCACTTGCTAGAGGGTTAAGTTTTGTGATTACCTGCTTTGTTTAGCTGTTTCTGGATATATGATACAAAATACATTGAAACTCTGGATTGTTTACTGCTGAGTACTTCCTTGATTACTGATTTCTGTACTTATTACTTGTCATATATTCGCTGACTATTAGGCATAGATCTTGTGGTGGTTTCCTTCTGGGATTTAGTCGCACACCCTATTTGGGCCATGATTTTAGACCCAAATAGATTATATTTATGCAGGTATAGATAAGGGTAAGCACCCTTATACTTCAGGTACTTGATTTGTTGTGGACCTGGAGAGCATGAGACCAAGTTGAGGCTAGCAATGCTGAGGAGGTGTTTATCTATTTTCTTTTGTACAATGGTTTAGTATTGTTTTCTATTTCAGCATTTTTATTTGTTTTCCTGTATTCCTAGACATATGTATCATGCATCATTCATATATATGTCCATTTTATTATATCCATTCTTCCACTGTTTACAGCTTTTTGTTATTATTACTACTTCTCATGTATATTTGTTTTATGCCTTTTGTGTTACTCTAACAATGAGGGCATAGTTTCCCCACTATTATGCCCAAGGCCCTCGCTGCTAGTCGGTAGCCTCTGGCATTCGGGGAAATGCGCATGAGGCCATGTGGCCAATCGGGTATGGGGCGCCTCTGGGTGTATTCCGGAATCGGGACATTACATGGCCGATATGACTCAAAGTGTCTATTTTCAATAAAAAATTGTCATTTTAGTTTTAAAAGTGTGTCACATAGTTAAAACCAAGAAAAAAAGCTCAAATTATATGACATATTTAGAAAAAAGATCCATAATTCATTTGATATGTTTTGGATTTCACCAAACATTTATCTAATACATGATGTGTCCAATATTATTCCAGGTGTGTGTTTTCAATCTAAGAGTTTCATTTTAGTGTTGACTGCATGTCACAAAGCAAATAGTAAGTAAATGAGCTATCATTTTCATGAAACTGTAGGAAAATGTTGCACAATTCATTTTTTATTTGTAGGAATATACAACATATTAATCCAACTCATGATGTGGCTGGTATGATTTCGAGTATGTGTTTTCAATATAAATGTGTAAATTTAGTTTGAAACATGTGTCAGATTGTCAAAACTAAGAAACCATTATCAGATTATTTTAAAACTTTTGGAAACTGATCAATAATTAATTTTTTATATGTTGGAATTGACCAAAAATCAATCTGACAGACGATGTAACCAGTATGACTCAATGTGTGTGTCTTTGATATAAAATTTTCATTTTAGTTTAAAACTTGAATCTCATAAAAAACTGATCAAACAAGTTTTAATTATTTTCAAACATTAGCACAACGATCCATAGTTCATTTGACACGTGCAGGAATAGACCGCATGTCTGATACACAATGTGGTCTGTGTGGATCAATGTGTGTATTTTCAATACAAAATTGGAATTTAAGTTTAAAATGTGCATCTCTTTGCCAAAATTGAGAAAAAGATGTCATATTGTTTTCCAAAATTAGAAAAAACAATCCATAATTCATTCAGGATGTGTAGGTATCGATCACGCATTAATCTGACACACGATGTGACTGATATGACTTCAAGTTCTTATTTTCAATATAACTTTTTTTAGTGTAAAATGTGTATCACATATCACTACTATAAATCGGGTATTTAATATGGCTAGTAAGAGGGATTTTTCAATGTTATAGAAGCGCTGATATTGTAAGTGATGTAAAAGGGTTAACATTAACAGTGCTTGTAAAAGTGTTGATAAATACTCCCTTTAATGGCGCTAAAAACGATGTTGAAGGGAGCCTTTATCATCTCCTTTTTAGCACTAATAATGTGAGGCTTTATCGTCGCTTTTTTAGTGTCGTTAAAGGTCACATTAATCAGCAATATTTTTAACACTGTTAAAAGGGGATTTTAACACTGTATAAAGTGTCCTTTAGCCGTGATAAAAAACCCAGATAAAGACAATATTGATAAAGGGTATAATTTTATTCACATCACCCCCACCCTTTTATCAGTGATCTCCCCCTATCGGTGCTTTAGACAATCTCACCCTTCTATGGTGCCCCTACATCCAGTGAGTTTCGAACCCGAGACCTTCAGCTTATAAAACAATACCTTTTCAACTCCCCAATATTGATTTCTTTTATATTTTATGATATATCTATATATCTATATATATATATTGTTATAGTTTTTTATACATATATTTATATATATGTTTATATAACAGTTTTTATATATATATATTGATATATATGTTTATATGTATATATATATATTCAAATACATATATAAAATTTCTTTGGTGTCTATGTATATATATTTATAAATACAAACAAACATACATATACCATGTATGTATATATACATCTACGCATCTATAAATATAATTTTACATGTTTATATTTATTTACATATATTATATATTAATATTTATATACATATATTAGAATATATAAATAAATATATATTTGGTTGTCAATACTCTCACACACACGGACATATATATATATACATAAACGTTATATATATATTTATTTATTTTATGGGTATATAAATATTTATAAATATTTATTTAAAATAAAATGGATATTATTTTTTATTTACATAAGGTTTACATATTGTGAAATATATTTTATATGTAACTACATTTCATTATTTATTTATAAAATTAAAATTTTATGTGTGAATTTATAAAAAATATGTATATATTGTTATATATTTTATTATAAATAATAGTAAATTGTAAAAAATGATAAAAATTCAAATCCATAATATAAATATTAAGGGAACACCTAAGAATAAATTCATTCCCCACAAAAAAAAGGATAAGAGACCCCCTTAAATGAGAATGAAAATCCATTGAATGTTAAACAATTAAGGTACCCTAACTAAAAACTCAGTTTTGGAGGCCTTCTAGGCTTTTTGGGGGTTGAAAAACAAGACAAAGCTCAAATAGCTCAGTCTATCCCTCTATGGAATAGAGATCTCCACAACCTTTCTATTTGATATGTGGTAGCGACCAAACAGACAACGAGATCAAAAGTTATGACTGTTTGAAATTCGAGTTACGTTTTCAACTTATTTTAGATCTTTTATTAATTTTTTATTTATTTTATCTTCAAATTGTTATTAAATGACTATTACTCGATAATAATAAATTAATTATTAATTAAAATTATTTTTAAAATTATTTTATAAGCCATTTTCACTAAATATCTTATATATCAAGTTTAAATGCATATTTAACTTATCTTAAACATATTTGACGAATATATATTATATTTATATCAATATAAATATATTTATAAATTAATATAATATTTTTAATGAAATGTATTTTTTTTGAAATATACCCTATATCAGCATTTTTAGAAGTTCTGATAAAGGCTCATTTTTATCAGTGCATTTTTATTAGTGCCGATAAAGGTAGGTTTTTATTAGCACTTTTTTAAAAGCGCTGATAAAGGCTGTCTTTATCATTGTTCTTTTACCACTATTAAAGACCCTCTTTTACAATGCAAAAAAATCACTGTTAAAGACCCCTTTTAATAGAATTTTTTCTGTTAGTGACAAAGAGGGTTTTAATAGTGCTTTTAACTAGGGCTCTTAAAACCATAGTGCTGGATAAACCCAATTTTGTAATAGTGTATCCAAAACTGAGAAAATGATCTCAGATTGTTTTTAAAATTTAGGAAAACGATCCATAATTAATTTTTGGCATGTATGAATTGATCACACATCAATTTGATATATGATGGGGGTAATATGACTCCAAGTGTGCATTTTCAATATAAAAGTGTCATTTGAGTGTAAAACGTGCATTACATAGCCAAAACTGAGTAAACTGGCTCGGATTGTCTAGAAATTTTAGGAAAATGATCCATAATTAATATGTGGCATGTAAGAATTGATCATGTATCAATCTAAAACACAATGTGTTTGATATGAATCAAAGTATGTATTTTCAATATAAAAGTGTCATTTTAGTTTAAAACATGCGTCACATAGCCAAAACTGTGTAAATGAGGTCGGATTGTATTTATATTATATGACAACTCTTCATAATCCATTTGTGGTGTGTAGGAATCAACCGCACATCAATTCAATACACGATATGTCCAATATGACTCCAAATGTGTGTTTTTAATATAAAAATACCATTTTAGTTTAATGATATAATTATTAACAACTATTTTAGTAACTAAGATAAATAATAACTGATAATATCATTAATATATTCATCAATTTACAATATAATTTATATAGATTATTAATTATCAATGTAATTAAAAATTCATTGTACAATTATAATTTAATAGTATGATTATTAATTAAAGATTATTATGAAATTCATAATATAATTATTAATAATATAATTAAGAGTATAACTGATAATACCATTAATATATACAACAATAAACAATATAATTTATCATATGAGTATTATATAACATTAAAATTGTAATTTGTTTATTTTTTTATTTAATGTTACTAAAGTAATCATGGGTTTTATTTTAGGGACAAACTTTTGTATAAAGGTCGATTTTTGGAGAAAATACGCAATAAAAGTTATGATTTTGTATATTGGTTGTAATTTTTTTGAATGATAACTAATATAAAATCCATATAAATTTTTTGTACGTAAATTTTGAATTGAAATGATCATAAAATATTATATTTTTATTTTAATTTGATTTATATTTATAATTCAATTTGTTTATGTTTTCTAAAACGGTTTGTTATTGTGTTAGAAAACATGCTTGGAATATTTCATTACTGACGAAAAGAGCCAATAATGGTGAATACAATGTGTGAAATCAGATCAGCTTATTCATAAATTGCAGTTACATACTGATAGGTGAAATAGTGAAATAGATGAGGAGGGGCACATGGACGGAGGAGGGTGAGCGGAACAATCGTGAAGTCAGGACGGTACAACAGGAAGCCAAAAAACGAGGGATACGTAGTTTCACAGGCGGCTGCGGGCGGGATTCACCGAAAATAGTCTCAAAAATTATTTAACCCCTTTAAAAGATAGGATTTAATTTTTGGTATTAAATCCCAGCATAAATAGAAATCCATGAATTTTCCAATTTATTTAGAATTAATGGAAAATAAATATAAAAACAAAATAAAATCCTAAATGAAAAAATACTAGCTTATCATCCGCCCTTGATTTGGATAATAAAATCGAGAGTCAAATCCTTTTATATTTTTAAATCAACAAAGGTATTATCATCCTAAAGCAACCTTCTATTGAAAATTAGCCACTACTCATCAAAGTAAAAACCACAGATCGTGGACTCGGGTCTAGGGATAGTGATGGAATCCCCAAGAATGATATTTTGTTCACTGCATGTGCTTTAACAAAAATATAAATTCTAACCCATTGGCGGCTAACCAAATAGAGTATTAACTGTAAGAAAATAGATAATTAGCAATGTTTTTTTCTTTTTTATAAGAGATTTAAACCATACCTAAATGCACTGGTGGTATTCTAGTTACCCACCACATATATAAAATTTTTAGAAATATATTTTTGGATCCTATGATATATTTCATGATGGTTTATAAAATGACTTTTTTCAATTAGTAGTAGGTTTTAAACATTTAGGGGACTTTTTTGTAAAATTATTATAGAAAACTCAACAACCATCGATAAAACATTAGTGTCAGTCTTACTTTTTTCATACATTTCACAAGGAACTGCCATTAGACTTTGAACAATACTTTTGTTTTTATTTTAAAATATAAAAAATATACACGCAATATAAAAAAACACTAAAATAAAAAAGAAAAAAGAAAAAAGAAACATAATATAATTAAAGGGAAACCTATTTTTATTTTAGAAAAATCAATTAAAATACACAAACTTCAGTATTCTATAAAAATATTGATCATGAACATATACATAACAAATATACATCAAACATGCAATTATCAATGTTAATATATAAACAAAATGTTAATTAGTCCAACAAACATATGCATCTTCCCTCCCCCACCATCTATATTGATATCTCCTTCCTCATCCTATATGATCAGTCCATGACATCACTATAAAAAAATGAAATGAAAGTAATACACGCATAGGAATAAATTTGAACAAAAATAAATATTTTGAGTAAAATCGATGGTAATATTTAAAAAAATATATACCACAAAACAGTAATCCATAATGATTTTCCCCTCTGTGGGGGGCTGGGTGGCAAGGTGGGTTGGGGTTAGCAGTGTCATTCGAAGGGTTCAGTCCCCAGACCATTTCATTGTTTGTTTATTATAGTGTGTGTAACTACGGTTGGCAGTGTAACTCACCTATTAATAATCCTAATGATTTCCCTCGAAAGAGAAATGTGGCAAAAGCTAACGATGTAGGATATATTTTCTACCTACTTCCAATATCCATTACCTTTAATAATAATTGATTTTTTTAGAATTATGATGATATAATATGAGAAAATTTTAATTTACCTTATAAAATAATCTTATAAAATGAATTCATGATACCATATTAATGTTTCTAAAAATGCGTTCATGTAATGAGAAATAAATCTACACTTATTGATTACACAACCACTTAATATCATCGGAACAATTATATATTGACTTACATGTTATCTCAAATTAAATATCAAATAATAGAAAATTAAATCTCACTTTTTTTACATTAAGTATTAATCAATTTTCGTCAAATCATACCCATTATAAACAAACAAATAATATACCACATTTTTATATGTAAATAAAATAAGAATGATAAAAAATAAAAAATGGTATACAGTATCTCACTAAGTGTAAATGAATATAATATAGGCCAACTAAACAAAAATAAAGGAATTATAGTATGGAAAAGTAAAAAAAATTAATAAATCAACCTCAGTACAATTTTCTTATTCGTAGTAAAATATAAAAATATATATTCTTGGAGCAAAGGTATTAATATAAAACATTTTATAATTTCATTATGAGTTCTAATTTTCATAAACTGAGTCTGTAATTTTGCTCTACTTTATGCATTATCATACTAAAAAATTCATTAAATACTTTTCCTGTTATCCAATGGAATATATTAACTAATTCATCTTCAATTATCGATCACCATTGATCCAATGATCGATTATAAGAGTCCAATTCATTCATATTTTTTAAATCACAATATTTATATTTCCTCTTAACAATTAACAATTTGTTTAGACCTCTAATAAATACTTAATTAATACACGATGAATGTGACCTATGAAAAGCAATGGATGGGGCCGATCTAGAACCCATCCCTTAAACACATCAAAGATTCTACTTCCATAAATCATTCCAAACTTTTTCATTTTGGGAAACTAATGATTATAGTGAAGGGTTCATATCCCATCCTTCTTGAATTTTATCCCATAAATACAAAAACATCAATAATGATATTATTAATTATATCATATTTAAACAATTTTCTAATAATTAATTTTTTTCATTAGTTTCTATCTTTAGTAATTAAAATATATTAAATTCTAACAAATATTTTTTACTCAATTGCCCAATGTAGGTTCCATCATGAAAACACCATTAGGTTTGCAATGAATATAAAGACTTATCTCTATTTTTTAATCTGGGAAAACTATGTTTTGATCCTTTCTAAAAAAGAATATTCTTAAGAAGATAGAAGAAAATTCATCTAATGTTCTATATGAATACAAATCATAATTATTAGAAAACAACCAAGATTGATATTTTACTTGAAAACACCATGAACCTATTATATATTGAATTATTTATTTTTTATGACATAAGGTGTTTTTTCTAGGCATTCCTTAAATAAAAGTTTCATTTAAAAATTTATATTTTTTATCTTTCTATTTTTAGTTTACCAAAAATTATTCTAATAACATAAGTGACATATCCAAGTTAATATTTAAAAATAACGTCCAATACTCTCAAGACATTCATTTGTCAACCTTTTCATACATATGATGAATACACAATAGGTTTTAATTAAATTAATTCCATTACCTCTAGTAAAAGTGTATTTATTTCGTTCCATAGGAATCAAATGAAATTAAGAACATCAAAATGGAAGAATATTTTTAGAAAAAAATATAAAAAATTATTAGTATATTAATATATCTACTGAATTCGTTTAAATTAATCATTAATAAATACAAAATTAGTATTTCCATTAGTTGATAATCAAAAAATTAATTATTCCATGTCATAAAAATATTTTTCTAATATTTTTAATTTCTGGGAATCTCACCATCTCACAAGAAAGATACCTAAAGATTTGTCCTTAAATTTCAATACCATAACTAATAAGTACTTTGAACTTGTTAAATGGGATGATAATTTAAAATTATTTCAATACTTATGTTTTAATAATATTCATATTTAAATTACTTATACCTATCTGTGTATCTGTACAAACAAATATCCTCAATAATTTATATAAATATTTAATTTTTCATAATGACATATATTCCGATATTGTTAACCCAATAGTATTTCTGATATGGTTGATTTTCCACCATCTTGCCATTTAGAGCTATATCCAATGGTAGTGTAAATACGTTAAATGGGAAAGCTTGGGCCTTGGTGAATTTATTTTCCTTGGTATTTCTATTTTACAAACTAGTTAAGAAATAATAAATGTACTCAAAAAATAAGAAGAAAATTAATTAAAATATTTAAAATAGAATAATAGAATAATATATGTATTAAGTATAATAGAAATCTAAATATTGAAATCTTATATTAATTTTTTATAATATCAAAATAATCAAACATTATATATTATAAAACTATAAGAAACATCAAATTTATATAATTTAATGAAAAAAATCTACACAACCCTATATGATTTCAATATTTATACTGTTATTTTATCAATGATATTTATACATTAAATAAGTTATAAGATATTCATAATGTTATAAATAAAACAATTATATAATATAAACTAAAAAAATTAATGATATAAATTTTATATAATGATAATACATATTTATAAGTTTAATTAGTTTCTTTATCATTGTCCATATTATTATCATGCTCTATTGTTATCATTCACACTTCATATTATCCCTCACTTATAAATCATTCAATTTTAATATTTTTTAAAGAAAATTTGTTGATTCTTTTGGTTAATAATCTTTCCCATCAGAAAATACTTCTTTAATTTTATTAAATATATCTTACATGTCTCTCTATTCCATGTATACAAAAAACCTATAACGTTAATTACATCATCATCCACTCAATATACCATTTTATCTTATAAATCCAAGATATATAGATCATGTTTTTCTTGCTCAATGATATGTATTATTATAGAGAATTTAATAAATATAAAATTTCAAAAAGAAAAATCCTTTATGAATTATAAATCGGTTTAATTTGAATAAAATATAAAATATTCATGATTTTATAATTATATAATATCAATTTTATTTTTTGAAATCTTGTAACGTATCTAGCCTGGTCCACCTATATGGAACTGATCTTGGTGGTTTAATAGAAACACAGACATGCACCCCAATATACAAAAAGATACCAAATAACAGTGAGGATTTACTGGTAATGTGGGAGAATGTACCCTTAGGTATAGTTAAGCATAACCAATAAAAAAAGAATCAATAACTCATTAGTCTAAATAAAAATTATAGTAAGAACATTTCAGTGTTAGGATGAATAGGCATAAATAACCATCACATGATATAAAAATGAATTATACTAAATATTATACAATTATATATCAAATGTAAAAAAACCCATGGTCCAATAATGTAGATAAAAAAGTCTAAAAGAAACTAAAACAAGGATATATGAAAAAATGTCTAGGATCTAAGTCACATCCTTATCCTTTCCCCTACTCCAACAATCCTTCTAGATCGTCTTTTGATAATAATTCCATTCCCATTACCTATTTCTCAAATCAAGAAGTCTGCACATTCACATAGATGATCTTGTAAGGTGTGATTATAACTCTAGAGGCCACCAACAACAACATCCCTAAAAAAATTAAGAATATATAATAGTTCAAATAATATATAATTTTCATTAATGAAATATAAAAATATAACTGTCATGTCATGGACTACTCAACAACAAATCCCATAGATGACTATATCTTATTGTCCAATGACGAAGTGGGATGGTTCACCCATAGTCTAAGTACACCTTGAGGGGGAACCACCCATCACCCATCATATCATAAATAAATAAAATGATTCATCACCATACCTATGTCCCACAAGGAATGATGTATCACCACACATTAAATGTAACAACCCATTCTTCCACGGTACACTTCTCTTTGAATAATACAATAGCATGTGTTGTATGCAACTTCGAGTTCTAACACACCAAAACCAATCAAACTATCCCTTATGAATAGTAATACCCACTTTTTAATTTTTTTTAAATTTTATCATTCAAAATGGACTTCATTTTTGGATTCGAAATATAAAAATTAGATTAGGGTGAATTTATCTTATTTTTATGAAAACTTTCAATTTTTGATGAATAGTGAAAAACACTAAGTTATAATTTAAAACAGAATTTTTATTTAAATAATTATTTATTTTATTTAAATTTATTTTAGGTAAAAATAGATACATAATATATATATAAGCTCAATGTAATTCATTGGAGTTAGTTTTTAATCATTTTAGATATATAAAAATTTTATTTAAATTTTTACTGTCTTTTACCCACCTCCTAGAAGCATTTGAAAATTTACATAAAACTTAATTTTACCAAATTTTTGAGTTGAATTTAAAAACTTTAAGACACAATATTGATATAAATAAGTAAAATATGGTTCAATAAGATGAAAATCATTTTTTGGGAATAGTAACTTTTTACTTTCATTTACCACGGTTAAAAGTAAATAGTGTAATTAAGGGTAAAAATGATATTATTATTACCCTAACACATGTCCTAATTCTATTGGATAAGTGTAATTAGACCATAAACAATCTTAGAAATAAAATATGATCCTTTAGGTCCACTTGGATTAGATTAGGACATTTATTATTATTTTATTCAAAGAAGAGTTAAAAGTGTTAAAATCAAAGTTTGATAAATAAACCATTTTTAATATTGGGTTATACATAAGATAAATTCGACTATAAATATTCATTAGAAAGATAATAAGATTTCCTAAAAAATGGTAGTTTATTTAAAAAATTTAGATATTAAATAATTAAATTTATTTATGACACAATGATTATGCAGTAATTACCTTATCAATGAAATATTAAAATAATTGATATTAAAAATACCCAAATAAATGTAATTTGAGACTTTTTATGAATTCCACTAATTTTATAGGTCAATATGACATGTTAGGGTTTATTAAATGATTTTTTTTGAAGTAATATTGCTTTTATGAATTTATAAAAAACAAAATACCAAACAATTCCAAAATTGACAAAAAAGAGTTTTTAAAATAAATATAATATTATTAATTGGTATTCTATTGTTAAAAATCAATGGTTCTACCAAAGGGATTAAATAAAATTATATATGTCATTAATGAAGAACTTTGGGTTCTCTTGAAGTTTATTGTATGTTTATTAACAATATAATTTAAAAATACAAAGAGACATTGTAATTGTAAAACTATTTAACTAAGAGTAAAATCTACAAGATAAGGTTAATATAGTGACACAAACCTGTATAAAACCTATTGGTTGAGAGTTTTTTGACCCATACCCACCTTAGAAATTAAATAATTTATTTTTGAGCAATTAGAAACAGAACATGAATTTATTATAAAATAATATTTGAATCTTTTCCTAAGGTGCCCCTCACCCCTCTTATAAAAGGGAACTTCCCCTTCTCTCTAATTCACACCTTCAAAGCCATTTGGCTCAGCCAACACCTGCCAAATTACCCTCTCAATTTTGCTCCCTTCATCCTAGAGTCCTTTATTCAGAAAGCCAACCTAAGTAGATCTTTTGATCAAATCAAAATGAAGAACCCAAAGAAGAAGTAAATATCTCACCACCTCTTTCATGTTTTTTTCATCTTCCACTTTTTCTTTCCTTATTGTTTCCATTCTAAAATAATAACTTCAGTATATTCTATATATTGTTATATTATTATAAATATGGTACAACCATATTCATTATTCTATTCATCCTTTGATTGACATGTCACCATACGTGCGTACGTACGGCTTACCGTCTCCATGTCGTGGTGTAGTTGTTATTCAATACATTATTATTTAGATGGGTAAAATAATGAGGTATAAATGATTTAAATAATAAATATAAAATTTAAATTTTTTTTGTATATATGATATAACATCTAATTATATACAATTTTATTATCAAAAGCATGATATTGTCGCTCGTGCATTCGTACGAATTACCGTCTCCTAGAACCCGATGAGATTCATTCCCCATCGTATCCATTCAAGAAACATTTTCATTATATGATTAAAAATAATATTTAATGACTTAATATAATTCTTAATATGAATAGGATAAATCATATCCAAAACAAATATTACTTACGTAACAAATCATATAAAGGAAAACAAATCAGTTAACACACAAAATGACGATAATAATAAAATATTATTAACCAAGAAATATTCAATGATAATATATGATATCATGTTAATGTATATGACTATTGTATAATTTAATAACAGTTATTTAACAATTATATAGAAGGTTAACCTACACTTGACCAAGGAAAAGTACAAGGTAAGATTTAATTCTACAACCTCTTCATTATTCAAGGTTGTTGATATGTAATTATCTACTGGAAATTATTTATCAACCACATCCATGTTTTCCTAAAAATATTCCAAAACATTTTTAATAATTACTAGAATATGGGTTAAAGTTATTTATACCCTTATTTGACCTTATACATTTTGAAAGTAATCTTTCTGTTGTTTTCCAAACAAGTTTCTTTATGACCTTTTCGACAAAATTACAGTAATAATGTTTTTTAACTTATTCGGTAAGTGCAGCTATATCCCGCCATTATAACATCGTTGAAGCTTCCCTTACAAGATTATAATAATATTTTCAACATAAATCATTCTTTTATAATTCTATAACTTTAAATGATTTCAAAAAAGAATGAGATATTTCTCTCAGACAGTATTGATTTCATATATGTCAACATCCTTTAATGGATTTTAATCTTTTTTTATGTTGATTTATTATGATATAAATATTCCATTTTGTATTGAAGGGTTTGTAATATGTTTGACTGTGGATGTGTTATTTTTCTACCAATCATGGTTAATGGATAAATTATTAACATTTCATATTCTAGTTTTAATAAGAATGTTAATGTTATGTTTAAAACATTTCATATGAATAATGCACTGGACTTAGTAAGTGATCGTGGGAGCCCGCTATAGCTCTTTGATGCATTGGTAGGTCTAATGAGACAAAGTAGTGTCTTGGCACAAGGCCTAGACAAAATCTTATTTGTAATCTTGGCAGAAGGCCTTGACTATGTGGTTATGAAGTCTGGAATTATGCATTCTATCATTATGAAAGTGGTTATTGATATTGCATGTGATTATTCGACTAGTAGAATATCCATGTGAGTAAGTAAACAAAATTATTTTGATTTATATTTTCCTTATTAAAATTAAGTTTATGTTGAAATGCCTTTTGTTTTAGTTGTATACATTTCCTTAAATGTTTATGTTTATTTATGAATGTTTACACTATATTATTATCCTTACTGAGCATCTGAGCTCACCCCTTTCTATGTTTTATTTTCCCAGGATGCGAAGAAGTATATTATGATGGAACTGTAGGGATAGTCTATGGGATCTCAGTGTTGTCAATGGAAACAATGTAGTTGTAGTTTTCTATTTTATGATGTAATGTAAACCTTATGAATGTATCTAGTACTTCTAAGGATACTAAACTAATCTGTCTTTCGAGACTTGATCTTTTGTAATCATGATAATGATACATAATAATTCACCGACTCTAGGTTTCTGGGGTCAGGGCTGTAACACCCCGAGATTTTATGAAAAATATTCTTTTAATTTCATTAATGTCTTGTGTTATATGCTACACCAAGATTACCTTGCGCCATACACAACACCGTATTAGCTTGCACTATACGGAACACTATTCTTAGATCATGTTACACACAATTTTGATAATAGTTATTCTATGCATCATTGAGTATATATATTTATATTCAATGTATAAATGAAATATGGTTGGATTCTGTTATATGAAACAACATAGGATTCTTCCACAACACGCAACCCTGACTTGGCTTGCATTACACGCAATCACGACCTTCCTCGATAGCGTGTGTTGTACGCAATATCGGGTTTTACTAAACAACGATATATTATTATAATATTATTATGAACTATCCGTTATTAATATTATTAACTAAATATAAAATTTTATAACATTATTATTCATCTTACACATTTCCTAGAACATGGTATAAAACAAATTAAATTTTTCGGGTAAAATAATATTTTTAAAAAAATGCAGTTTTGCCGCCTTTTGATGGCGCACCCACTTTAAATCTAGTTTTTGACATGTTTATAAGTTCAATTTTACAAAATAAAATTCTTCTTTGGAATCAAGAAATAAAAATTTGCTTTGGATAAATTTTTCATATTATTCTGGTAACTTTCATATTTTGATGAATAGTAAAAACACGCTATATTTTAATTAAAAACAACTTTTTTTTCATCGCAATAATTTATATCATTAAATTATAATATTGAATGGTTTTAAAGTATAAATAGAATATATTTTTACTATTTAATATAATGAATGTCATTAGTATCGACTTTACATTAAATTCGTAGGTTAAATCAATTCAATCTTTTGCAATGTTTTAAACAAAAAACTCGTTTCCATTCGACAACGGGATTACTTTTAATTTAATTTCTGCAACTTATTTGTATTGAATTTGAAAAAATGGATTCCATATTTGGAATCAGTGGGTCCAAATTATGTTAATAAGCTACTTTTTATTTTTGGGCATTATGAATAGTAACTACGGTAAATTATATTTAAAATAGTTAAAGTTAAATCGGGTAATTAAGGGTCGATATAAGGTTATAAAATTACCCTAACAAATGCCAAAATTCTATTGGATGGATAAAAGTCGACCCATATTACCTAAGGGTCAGATTAGATTCATTTTATGGACTTTTGACCATGTAAATAATTTAATTATTATTAAAACCAAATAAAGTGACAACATGTCACTCTCTAAAATTTTATAAGTATAATAATTTTAATTTAGTGGTAAAAATCATAAAACTTATAAAATGAATAGTCTGCATAAAGCTAATAAAATTATCTACATCATGATAATTTATTTAGAATTTTTATGGATTAAATAATTGTCATTAATTGTGATACATTAATGATGTAGAAATTATTTATTAAGTGAAAAATCAGTAATATAGTTTTTATTGAAATAATAATACCCATTTAAAGGCCCACAAACCTGACCAAAACTTATTTTTAGCGTATATCTACACCTTAATCATCCAATTACTTAATCTATAACCGTTTGGAGTCTTATAAAAGTGATTATGACACTTATATTATTTTATATTAAATGATGCCAAAGTTGTCACCTTCATAATTTCATAAATATAACAATTTAAATATTGTGATTTTAAGATTCTAAAATCGAGTACAAGTATTATTGTGAAAGGTAATAGATTTATCTTCATCATAGGATTTTAGTTTTAATTTTTATGCAACAAATAAAGTATATTAAATAATTGTACAAAAATGTTGTAGTATTTATTTTATTAAGAGATAAACCAAATAAATGGTTTTAAAAATAATAAAATAAATAATATATGAACTATTTAATGTTATACACTAATTTTATAGATACATATGACATTGTATGAATCTATTAAAACTTTTAGTTTGAACATAGCTTCTGTATTTATTTTATTTAAAATCAAATAAATGAATAGTTTCAAAATTGACACTATTGTTATTTTATAAAAATAACATATTATAAAATTGTTTAAAAATCACAAAAATATTTACAAATTATAAATTTAAATTTATATGGTCTAAAATGTTATTAAGTATCCAATTATGGACAATTCACATCAAATAAGTAATTATTTGTTATAATTTAAAATTTAGAATGTTATTACCACAAATAAAATTAAATTGATTAAATAAGGATAAATCAAGTTGATAATGGTTAAAATAAATTCCTAACATGTCTAAATTCTATTTGTTGATGATATTACAACCTTATCTTATCTAAAATTCAAATATGAGTCATTTTTGGAGGTTTTTAGGTGGGGTTAGATTTATTATAAATTAATCTTTTTAAGATTTCCAAAGGTGCCCCTCTCCTCCCTTATAAATGGGAACCTCCTCCCTCCCTTCCTCACACCAATTTGAGCCTTCAGGATCGGCCAAAACCTGCCAAATACTCTTCTCCACTTCTCTAGAAACATCCTAGAGGTCCTGGTCTTCTTAAAAGACAAATTTTAGTGCCCTAAGTGGAGGTCTCAAAGAGGCTCTTCAAAGAAGAGGTAATATCCGTTACCGATTCTTTCAACTTTATTTCTTCTTCCACTTCTTATTATTAAGTTGTTTCATTATGAAGTAATAACATCAGTATCACTAATATACTGATATGTTATTATAAGTATGAAACAACCCTATTTCACCATCTATCCATCCTACGGAAAACGAAATCACCGCGCGTGCGTACGTACAGAATACCGTCTCCACACCGTGGTGTAATCTGTTTTTCCACCAAAACCTTACATGGATGGGTATTATGGTGTAAAGAATAACTATAAATAGTTATTATAACATCATAATGATTCTGATATATTGTGTCATCCACTCCAATTCAATTCAATAATTATGGAAAGGATATCATCGCTCGTGCGTACGTACGGACTACCGTCTCCACGACACGATGAGATTCATTCTCCATGTTAACCATTTAGGAATAATTATAAAGTATATATAAGAAATAATAATGAAATATATTACATTATAAAGCTACTGTATTTATGTATATATATATGTATGTCATCTACGTAATTCCATTCAACTCAATAAAGAAACGAAAACAACGTTTATGCGTACGTACGACCTACCGTCTCCATGAATGGTGTATTTATTTCCATTTATAGATCCATTATGTATATGTATATTCTGAATATATATTATATATAAATCATGTTTTACATTCTGGATTTAAGTAATCATGATCTAAGTAATCATATGAATAATTACAAGTTAAAACACGAACGACAAATGAGACGATTTTACCCAAAACACTACTTTAACATGAATTTACAAAAGAACGGGTAATATAAAGTCATAAGTGAACCATATGTATGAATATGATTCTGTAATAAGTCAATGACATTATTTAAATCATTATACAGGAGGTTTGGATACGTACGAAGCATATCGGACCTAAGGTAAGGGATAATTATTCCAGTTTCATTTCTTATCCGAGATTGTTTATTCGTAAGTATTTACTCGGGTTATGTTTATCATCCATGTCCATGTTCTCTCAAAATGTTTTCATAAAATGTTTAATATTCTTCCTTGTATTTTTTAAAGTCATTTTTACCCCTTTTTGACTTTTACCACAAGGTATGGAAGGAATCTTTCTTTTACGATGTACTTTTTGACATTTCTAGCGGAAGTACGAGGAGAATGTTTTTTTGTAACTTATACGGCGTGAACGGATTTTTACTGTTTCATAACGCCCCATTTTCATAAAGCTTCCTCTACAAGTTTTCAGGATTATTTTCGACAAACCCTTTTCTTTTAAAAGTACATGCCATTTTTTGAAAAGAAAGTGATTTTGAAGAAGAAAGTATATTTTCCTCAAGAATTCATTTCAAGTGTTTTATCAAAACCATTTTCCATCTAAGATGAAATTATTTCAAATGTGTATGTTTCAAGTATAATGTCTCTACGATTTACATGCTTTAAATTTTCTTATGATGAAATATCCATTTATTTTATATGGATTATGTGATGATGATATGATGTTTATGGAACCCAATTTATTTTTTGGGTTATGATGTATGTTTTAAGTTTATGTTGTGGCACAAGTAAGAATGATTTCATTATGAGATGGGTGGGACCTATATCTCCCTCCAATGCATTGGGTAAAGATTTATATCTCATGATATAGACATGGATGGAATGGTAAGTTAATCTGGTTCAGTGTTACAGGACTGAAACGAGGAGTGAACTCGATTCAGAAAGGGACTTTGTCCACTAAGATGGTCTTGGCAGTAATGCCTTGGCTAATATGGAAATCATATCATGTGCTTAATGGTTTCCATAATTAAATATTTTATTCCCATTCTATTTTATCATTATTAATGTTTCTTTATGATACATGCCTTACGTACTTCCAAGATTCATGTAGTTGCTCAAGATTTTGATGTTTAGATTTTATGTTCAAGTTTTTGCATTCAAATGTTTATGGATTGTTTTATGTTCTCTATGTTTACACATGCTGGGAATTTGAGCTCACCCCTTTTATGTTTTATTTTCCCCAGAATATAAAGAAAAGATTTAGGTAAGAAAAAAAGGGGAAGAACTTTGTGGGAGATTTTGAAGATCTTTCACCACAATTAGAAGATTACGTTCCAAGTTTCCAAAGACACTAAACTATTACGGTCCTTGTGTGTCTGTTTTTGTTATGTATTAAGTATTCCGCTAAAGTAATGTAATGTCCATATACGTCAAACGTTGGGTCTCTACAGTTGGTATCAGATTAATGGTTTAGTCAACCTTTGGAAAATAGGATGCGAGAACTTTTGTGAGATCCCTAGAGATATTTCAAAGGTATGTATAGGGATGTCCCTATGGTTAAGTATAAGTATAGGTTATAGTCCTAGAATTACGGTAACAATCTTTGAATTAAACCTAAGATGATAGATATTGAAGGTACTCCCCCTATATTATGTTGTTTTCCCTAGCATGATTTTTTCTCTCACACTATTATTTTTGGGTTTTAGAAAATGGCTGGAAATAGGAAGATTCACGATAATGGAGGATATGACGGACAATGGAATGATATTATTCATAAGAAAAAAAATTAAATGGGATTTAGAAGTCCAAAAATAATTATTATGCCTAATCAGAAATATCATAATATGATCAATAATCTCAACTTTGGTAAGTTTCCCGACTCAGATAATAAGAGAAAGACGGAGTTTCATGATGATCATAGAGAAAAGAAAGTTCAATTTCCCTCATGTAAATCATGTGGGAAGAGGCATCAGGGAGATTGTTTCAAAGGAACTGGAAGATTCTTTGGGTGTGGAAAAGAAGGACACTATGCCAATAAGTGCAAAGAAAAAGGTTCAGTTAACACCATGGATGAGGATAATGGTATTGCTACGACATCAATAATGGTTAAATGTTTTAAATGTGGAATGTACGGGAATTATGCAAACCAATTCCCTAAGGGAAAGTCTCATGAAGAGAATTAGTACGACCGTATGGGTAGTATTTATGTTGATGATGATGAAGAGACTAAAAATGATATGTGAGATGAAATAATTATTGAAGCTCGGTAAATGGTTTAAGAAGGTAGTGGAATGATTACATGTTTATCAAGTGTAATGTTGTATAAGTAATCTCATGGTACTATGGAATAAAGAGATATAAAAGGATTGTTACACTGTTGTCTCTCCTTGAGTTTTGAAAGTGTATGATTAATGGTACCAGTATCCATGATAGGTTATTCAGATATTTTTGGAATGTAGATGATATGCGCATAATGAAGGGATAAGCAGAAAATTAAATGTTTGATAGTATTCATGAGCTCATGACTGATATAAGGAGAAGGTTATATCATGGTTTGAGTATATAATATTTTTGTATTTTGGTATGTGGAATGAGTTAACTTTTGACATCATTCATGTTTTCACTATGGTTTAATGGGTATTCATTTTTTCAAGAGAATACATGATTAAGGTATTCACATGACTGGAATGTGACCAACAAGATATATGAGGGATAAATAATGGTATCACGTTCTTGTTATATGACCTTTTAGTAATCGTTCTCTTTATACAATGAGTTTGGAAAGCAGTATTTTGGATAAGCCTAATGATTGGAATGGATGGTATTGTTTAAGGCTAGAACTTTTTTTATAATAGAATTGTTTTAGAAAAAGGATAACATGCAGGATGGGTGACAGCCCATCGCGTCGGACAAGCCTGTGGGAATTGAACCCACAACCGAAGTGCGACTGGACTTTATCACCTACCACTGGCCTACAGGAAGTCCCTGTTTAGTAGAAACTAGTTTTACTATATTAAGCAGTATGATATATGAATTATAAGTCCATTTTAGAAACCATATATGATTAATCTCACTATAGATCAAATTATGTATATTTAATAACTTTTGATAACCTTTTGTTTGAAATAGATGGAATGACTCATCATTCTATCACATGATCTGCTAACACTCCATGAATGGAAAATTCAACTTCATTTCATTAAGAGATGAAGTGGAAATTGTTAAAGGCACGAACAACGGTGAGATTATATCGAAATAAAGTATGTATTTCTTCTAACTCAAAATTTTCAACTTTAGGAAAATGATATTGAAAACAAAAAATGTTGTCCTATTACTCTTATATCCGATGAATCAGATGGTACCTTAGATCATCACAAATCTATGGCTTTGTGATTGTTGGCTATTTCATAGCCATGTTCTCTACCACTCTCCATTAGAACATGACGGTTAAATTTCTCTTCCATATCCATATTTTCACCTATGTTATCCTACGTGGAAACCCAGTGATTAGTTAATTTGGGTAACCATTACTTTTCATACTTTAGTTTTTAAAGCCAAGTTTTGGTATTCCTTTTTACGATGTGGGTTTCTATTAAACAAACTTTCGAGTAGTAATCCATTTATAACCCCGACGAATTTCGAGGGAGAAATTCTTTTCAAGGGGGGTAGAATGTAACACCCCGAGATTTTATGAAAAATATTCTTTTAATTTCATTAATGTCTTGTGTTATATTCTACACCAAGATTACCTTGCGCCATACGCAACACCGTATTAGCTTGCAGTATAGACAACACTATTCTTGGATCGTGTTACACACAATTTTGACAATAGTTATTCTACGCAACATTGAGTATATATATATATATATTCAATGTATAAATGAAATATGGTTGGATTCTGTTATACGAATCAATGAAGGATTCTTGCACAGCACACAACCCTGACTTGGCATGCATTACACGCAATCACGACCTTCCTCGATAGCGTGTGTTGTACGCAATACCGGTTTTTACTAAACAACGCTATATTATTATAATATTATTATGAACTAGCTGTTATGAATAGTATTAAATAAATTTTTAATTTTATAAAATTATTATTCATCTTACACATTTTCTAGACTATGGTATAAGAACAAAATAAATTTTTCGGGTTAAATGAGTATTTTTCAAAAAATGTAGTTTTGCCGCCTTTTGATGGCGCACCCACTTTAAATCTAGTTTTTGACATGTTTATAAGTTCAATTTGACAAAATAAAATTCTTCTTTGGAATCAAGAAATAAAAATTTTCTTTGGATAATTTTTTCATATTATTCTGGTAAATTTCATATTTTGATGAATAGTAAAAACATGCTATATTTTAATTAAAAACAACTTTTTTCATCGCAATAATTTATATGGTTAAATTATAATATTGAATGGTTTTAAATTATAAATAGAATATATTTTTACCTTTTAATATAATGAATGTCATTAGTATTGATTTTACATTAAATTTGTAGGTTAAATCAATTCAATCTTTTGCAATGTTTTAAACAAAAAACCCGTTTTCATTCGACAACAAGATTAATTTTAATTTAATTTCTGCAACTTATTTGTATTGAATTTGAAAAAATGGATTCCACATTTGGAATCAGTGGGTCCAAATTATGTTAATAAGCTACTTTTTATTTTTGGTCATTATGAATAGTAACTATGGTAAATTTTATTTACCATAGTTATAGGTAAATATGGTAATTAAGGGTAAATATAAGGTTATAAAATTACCCTAACACATGCCAAAATTCTATTGGATGGCTAAAAGTCGACCCATATCACCTAAGGATCGAATTATATTCATTGCATGGACTTTTGACCTTGTAAATAATTTAATTATTATTAAAACCAAATAAAGTGACAACATGTCACTCTCTTAAATCTTATAAGTATAATAATTTTAATTTAGTGATAAACATCATAAAACTTCGAAAATGAATAGTCTCTAGAAAGATAATAAAATTATATACATCATGATAATTTATTTAGAATTTTTTGGGATTAAATAATTGTCATTAATGGTGATACATTAATGATGTAGAAATTATTTATTAAGTGAAAAATCAGTAATATAGTTTTTATTGAAATAATAATACCGATTAAAAGGCCCAAAAAACTGACCAAAACTTATTGGTAGTGTATATATACACCTTAAGCATCCAATTAATTAATATATGACCATTTGGAGTCTTATAAAAGTGATTACGACACTTATATTATTTTATTTTAAATGATGCCAAAGTTGTCACCTTCATAATTTAATAAATATAACAATTTAAATATTGTGATTTTGAGATGATACATTCGATTAAAAGTATTATTGTGAAAGGTAATAGATTTATCTTCATCATAGTATTTTATTTTTATTTTTTATGCAACAAATAAAGTATATTAAATAATTATACAAAAATGTTGTAGTATTTATTTTATTAAGAGATAAACCAAATAAATGGTTTTAAAAATAATAAAATAAATATTATATGAACTATTTAATGTTATACACTAATTCTCTAGATACCTATGAAATTTTATGAATCTATTAAAGCTTTTAGTTTGAACATATCGTCTGTATTTATTTTATTTAAAATCAAATAAATGAATAGTGTCAAAATTGACACTATTGTTATTTTATAAAAATAACATATTATAAAATTGTTTAAAAATCACAAAAATATTTAAAAATTATAAATTTAAATTTATATGGTATAAAATGTTATTAAGTATCTAATTATGGACAATTCACATCAAATAAGTAATTATTTGTTATAATTTAAAATTTAGAATGTTATTACCACAAATAAAATTAAATTGATTAAATAAGGATAAATCAAGTTGATAATGGATAAAATAATTCCTAACATTTCTAAATTATATTGGTTGATGAGATTACAACCTTATCTTATCTAATATTCAAATATGAGTCATTTTTGGAGTTTTTTAAGTGGGGTTAGATTTATTATAAATTAATATTTTTAAGATTTCCAAAGGTGCCCCTCTCCTCCCTTATAAAAGGGAACCTCCTCCCTCCCTTCCTCACACCAATTTGAGCCTTCAAGCTCGGCCAAAACCTTCCAAATTATCTTATACACTTCCCTAGAAACATCCTAGAGGTCCTTGTTTTCTTAAAAGACCAATTTTAGTGCCCTAAGTGGAGGTCTCAAAGAGGCGCTTCAAAGAAGAGGTAATGTCTGTTACCGATTCTTTCAACTTTATTTCTTCTTCCACTTCTTCTTCTTAAGTTGTTTCATTATGAAATAATAACATAAGTATCACTAATATAATGATATGTTATTATAAGTATGAAACAACCCTATTTCACCATCTATCCATCCAATGGAAAACGAAATCACCGCACGTGCGTACGTATGGAATACCGTCTCCACAGCGTGGTGTTATCTGTTTTTCCACCAACACCTTACATGGATGGGTATTATGGTGTAAAGAATAAATATACATAGTTATTATAACATCATAATGATTCTGATATATTGTTTCATCCACTCCAATTCAATTCAATAATTATGGAAACGATATCATCGCTCGTGCGTACGTACAGACTACCGTCTCCATGACGTAATGAGATTCATTCTCCATGTTAACCATTTAAGAATGATTATAAAGTATATATAAGAAATAATAATGAAATATATGACATTATAAAGCTACTGTATTTATGTATATATATATATATATTAATGTCATCTACTTAATTCCATTCAACTCAATAAGGAAACGAAAACAACGTTCATGCGTACGTACGACCTACCGTCTCCATGAACGGTGTATTTCTTTCCATTTATTGATCCATTATGTATATGTATATTCTGAACATATATTATATATAAATCATGTTTTAAATTCTGGATTTAAGTAATCATGATCTAAGTAATCATATGAATAATTACAAGTTAAAACACGAATGACAAATGAGACGATTTTACCCAAAACACTACTTTAACATGAATTTACAAAAGAACGGGTAATATAAAGTCATATGTGAACCATATGTATGGATATAATTCTGTAATAAGTCAATGACATTATTTAAATCATTATACAGGAGGTTTGGATACGTAAGAAGCATATCAGACCTAAGGTAAGGGATAATTATTCTAATCTCATTTCTTATCCGAGATTGTTTATTCGTAAGTATTTACTGGGGTTATGTTTATCATCCATGTCCATTTTTTCTCAAAATGTTTTCCTAAAATGTTTAATATTTTTCCTTGTATTTTTAAAGTCTTTTTACCCCTTTTTGACTTTTACCACAAGGTACAGAAGGAATCTTTCTTTTACAATGTACTTTTTGACATTTCTGGCAAAAGTACGAGGAGAATGTTTTTTTGTAACTTATACGGCGTGAACAGATTTTTAAGGTTTCATAACGCCCCATTTTCATAAAGCTTCCTCTAAAAGTTTTTAGGATTGTTTTCAAAAAACCCTTTTCTTTTATAAGTACATGCCATTTTTTGAAAAGAAAGTGATTTTGAAGAAGAAAGGATATTTTCCTCAAGAATTCATTTCAAGTGTTTTATCAAAACCATTTTCCATATAAGATGAAATTATTTCAAATGTGTATGTTTAAAGTATAATGTCTCTATGATTTACATTCTTTCAATTTTCTTATGATGAAATATCCATTTATTTTATATGGATTATGTGATGATGATATGATGTTTATGAAACCCATTTTATTTTATGGGTTATGATGAATGTTTTAAGTTTATGTTGTGGCGCAAGTAAGAATGATTTCATTATGAGATGGGTGGGACCTATATATCCCTCCAATGCATTGGGTAAATATTTATATCTCATGAGATAGACCTGGCTGGAATGGTAAGTTAATCCGGTTCAGTGTTACAGGACTGAAACGAGGAGTGAA
Source organism: Viscum album (assembly GCA_963277665.1). Classification (NCBI taxonomy): domain Eukaryota; kingdom Viridiplantae; phylum Streptophyta; class Magnoliopsida; order Santalales; family Viscaceae; genus Viscum; species Viscum album. The sequence goes on from OY728159.1 coordinate 710,884,497, forward strand.
CTCGATTCCGAAAGGGACTTTGTCCACAAAGATGGTCTTGGAAGCAATGCCTTGGCTAATATGGAAATAATATCATGTTATTAATGGTTTCCACAATTAAATGTTTTATTCCAATTCTATTTTATCATTCTTAATGTTTCTTTATGATATATTCCTTACGTACTTCCAAGATTCATGTATTTTCTCAAGATTTTGATGTTTAGATTTTATGTTCAAGTTTTTGCATTCAAATGTTTATGGATTGTGTTATGTTCTCTATGTTTACCCTTATTGGGCATTTGAGCTCACCCCCTTTTATGTTTTCTTTTCCCCAGGATATAAAGAAATGTTTTAGGTACTAAAAAAAGGGGAAGATCTTTATGGGAGATTTTGAAGATCTTTCACCACAATTAAAAGATTACGTTCCAAGTTTCCAAAGACACTAAACTATTACGGTCCTTCTGTGTATGTTTTTGTTATGTATTAAGTATTCCTATAAATTAATGTAATGTCCATGTACGTCAAGCGTTGGGTCTCTACAAGGGCATTACAGTTGGTATCATAGAATGTTTAGTACATACCATGGAAGCTAGATTTAGAAAAACTCTGATTAGAGCACATTATCCTAAGATAGACTTTGAGGATTAATATAGAAGAAATTCCTAAAATTTTGGAACTGTAGAGATTTTGTGAGTTTTCCAAGCAATACATCCCTATATTGATATGAGCAGTTAGAGGCGGCTCTAGAACAGATGTACATAGGGGTAAAACACGAAAATACCGCTTTGATCTAGAGTCAAACTGGAACTGGTGCACGAAAATGGGCCTTACTGCACTCTTGTTTACGACACTCCCAGGGGAGTTTCTTAGGATAATCCACATTTCCATTACAAACCATTTTGAAGGATTTAAGATTACATACCTTTTCAAAGAAAACAATTTTTATGATTATAGATTATATCCATGAACTTCTTAATTTATGTTACGTTTGTTATAATTTTGGAATTATGTACTGCGATTCATAAACTATTCTAGTGTATGCCATTGTTTATAAATGGAACCTAGTGGAAGGAATGGAAATTGTATCAATGCATGCACTCTATGTAGGGATTTTCCTCCTGCTCAAGATAATTATAGTGGAGATGGTGATACAATTGGTGCTGATCATCTTATCACTATACTGGGACAACTCACTCATGTTATAAATAATAACCTTACCCGTATGGAGTACCATGTTCCGAAACGTGGAGGATCAATGCTAGATCACTTCTTGAGGCAACAAAAAACAACATTAAATGGGGGTACAAATCCATTAGTAGTCGAGAAATGGATAAATTCCTTAGAGAAAATATTCCACGTCTTGCAGAGTAGCGAACGGGAAAAAGGTTGCATAACAGTTTACTGCCATACTGGAGATGCCGATCAATGGTGGTCATTGATTCAAAAAACAAAGGAAGATGATAGAGTATCAAATATGTAATGGAGGGATCTTAATAAAAGTTTCTTATAAAAATACTTTCCTCATGACCATCGAGCGGATTTGGAAAGACAATTTCTGAGTCTGAGGAAAAAAAGGATGAGAATGTTGCAAAGTATGAAGCTAACTTTAAAAGGTTAGTGAGGAATTTTGTAGATTATATATGTAACCCATGAAGTAAGATTTATCGTTCCTTGATGGGTTAAAACCATTTCTCCATCGATCATTAGTCTCACAATCCTTCTCGTCGTATGAAGATATTTTCTAATGTGCTATTAAGACAGAAAAATAATTCTCTATGTCATACGACTTTAATAAAAAGTAAGAGAAGATAAGTTATAATGAATACTATAGAAATGGAGATAATGTGAAGAAGGGAAAAGTTTAATATCCATCCTGTAGTAAATAGGGGAAGAAACAACCTGGTACTTTTCTGAAGGGAATGAGAGTCTGTTATAAGTGTAGTGAAAAAGGCCACCAAGCTCATGATTTCAAGGGGAAGAAAGAGATTGTTAATGTTGAATGGTATAATTGTATAGAAAAGGGACATTATGAAAATTAATGTAAAAATCATTAGGGAAACATAACTCAAAAATGGCTAAGGGATCATGTCCAAGATTATGTTATCACTACTGTTGAGGTTGAAGCTTCGAAAGATGTGGTGGTAGGTAATTTAATGGTTTCCTCAAGTTTAGCCAATGCTTTATTTGATCCTAGATCATCGCATTGTTTCATATCTTCCCAGTTTCTTAAGAAATTAGAAATTTACAAATTTGATTTAACAAGGGAGTTGTTAGTCAAATCTCCTAATGGATGTATCATTGCAACAAAGTTTTCTGAATTAGTTCCCATTAAGGCATATAAACATTATTTATCTGCTGATCTCATCATCATACCCATGATTGAATTTGATAGAATCCTCAGTATGGATTGAAATTCAGACAATGATGCGACGAATTATTATATGGAGAATGAGGTTACAATTTTTGATGATGATGATAAAGAAAATATTATCTTTAGAGGAGAAGTGTCACCACATAATCCTTATCTAGATCCACCCCCAATAGCTCAAATAAATTCAATTATTGGGGAGGAAGAGAATGAAATAACTGTGGGTGAGGAAAAGAATGTTCAAATAGAGGAAGTACCTATTGTTCAAGAATATGTTGATGTGTTTCCAAAATATTTTCATGGACATCCTCCAAAAAGATAAATTGAGTTTCCATTGACATAATTCCTGGTTCAAGGCCTATATTGAAGACCCCTTATAGAATGGCCAATGTGGAATTAGTACAAAAAAAGAAACAACTAGAGGAATTGAGTAATAATGGAATTATTCTCCCTAGTGTATATCCATAGGGATCCCCTGTTCTTTTTGTTAAGAAGAAATATAGATCTATGAGGTTGTACATTGACTATATGGAGATCAATGATGTAACAATAAAGAACAAGTATACCCTACCTCACATTGATGATTTATTTGACCAACTTCATGGAGCTAAATACTTTTTAAAGATTGACCTTCGATCTGGATATCATCAGTTGTGTGTGAAGAATGAATACATTCAGAAAACAACATTTCAATCCAGGTATGAGCATTACAAGTTTATAGTAATGCCTTTTGGATTGACTAATGCACCTTTTGTCTTCATGGATCTAATGAATAGATTTTTCAAGGAATATCTTGATGAATTTGTAGTGGTATTTATGGATGATATCTTTGTATACAGCAAAAGCTATGGAGATCATGATAATCACTTGCGCATTATTTTAAAGACTCTTAGAAGACATAAATTATATGGGAAGTTTAGGAAGTGTGAATTCTAGATTCATGAGATTTATTTTCTTGGCCATACTATCTCTACGGATGGATTCTCTGTTGATCCTTCTAAGACCAAGGAAATCCAAGAATGGCCAACACCAATGAGTATAACCTAGGTTTGCAGTTTTATTGGTTTAGCAGGTTATTATCAGCATTTCATCCAGAATTTTGCCCGATTGGCTAACCCATTAACAAATCTCACATGTAAAGGGGTTAAATTTTTTTGGAAGAAAGAGTGTGAAGAATGTTTTGAAGAATTGAAGAGAAGATTTGGCAATTCTCTTATCTTGACTCTACCATCGGGGAATGATGGGTTTTGTATTTATAGTGATTCATAAACTAAAGGACTTGGTTGTGTCCTTATGTAGAAAGATAGAGTTATTGCATTTTCATCACGACAGCTAAAAATTCATGAGAAAAACTACCCTACTCATGATCTTGAGTTCGTAGCTATAATCATTTCTTTGAAAATATGGAGACATAATCTCTATGGTGAAAAATGTGAGATATATACTGATCACAAGAGTTTGAAGTATATTTTCTCATAGAAAGCACTCAACATTAGGCAGAGAAGATGGCTTGAACTACTCAAGGTTTATGATTGCACCATAGAATACCACCTAGGGAAGGAAAATAAGATGACAGATGCTTTGAGTAGAAAGGATCATGGATTTATGAACAAGATGAGAGTTGAAAAGGATCATTTATACAAGGATCTAGTAATGTTAGACATGGGAATAACCATGTATGGTGAAACATCGAATTATTTTCAAATGGTTTCCAAACCATCTTTACTATAAAGGATAAAGATTTCTCAAACCGATGATGAAGAGTTTTAAAATAAGATTGAAGATGTGAATGAGGGGTGATTGATCGACTTCATATATGTAGATGGGATTTTGAAATTTGGAAGGATACCTTGTGCTCCCGATATACCTGATCTAAAAATGGAATTTTTAGATGATGCTCATAGCTCCAATTTCTCTATACACCCTGGTAGCACTAAGAGGTATAGAGATTTGAAGGAACATTTTTGGTGGGACAACATGAAGATGGAGATTGCTGATTTTGTGTCAAGATGTATGGTTTGTAAACAAGTGAAAGATGGAAGGAAACATCCTCGAGGAGTCATGAAACCTATTACCATACCCGAGTGGAAATGGGATAATTTTACGTTGGACTTTTTCATGGGACTACCAAATAACCCTAGATGGAATGATGCAATATGGGTAATTGTTGATCATCTTACCAAGTTAGCACATTTTCTTTATATAAGAGAAGATTTACCACTTGAACATTTAGAAAGACTATATATTAATGATGTTATAAGACTTCATGGAGTAACCCTATCGAGTGTTTCTGATCATGATCCATGTTTTACCTCAAGATTCTGAAAAGCTATACAGAAAGCTCTGGATACTGAACTTCATTTGAGCACTGCCTTCCACCCCCAAACTGATGGACAATCAGAACAGAGTATTCAAACCTTATAAGACATGTTGAGATCATTATAAATTGACATTCAAGGTATGTAGGATCAATATTTTCCTTTGGTATAATTTTCCTATAATAATGGCTTCCATTCAAGTATTCAGATGACACTATATAAAGCGTTATATAGAAAGAGATGTCGCACACCAACATGTTGGGATGATAATGGTGAATGAAAACTCGTAGGCACTAAACCTATAGAGGAAATTATGGAAAAGGTGAAGGTAATCCAAACTCACATCAAAGAAGCCCAAACTTAGTAGAAGAGCTATGCCGATAACCGAAGGAAGGATTTGGATTTTTAGGTAGGAGATCATGTTTTCTTGAAGGCATCTCCATGGAAAGGTGTTATATGTTTTGGTATGAAGGGAAATTTAAGTCCTAGGTACATCAGACCTTTCTAAATTCTATAATGAATTGTGGTTGTAGCTTACCATTTGGAAATGCCGCCATGTCTCTCCAAAGTTCACGATGTGTTTCTTGCATCACTACTGATTAAATACATGCCTGACCCAACGAATGTACTCACCTATGAGGAATTAGAACTAGATCGTAGTCTGTCTTACTACGAAGAGCCTATCAAGGTTCTTGATACAAGAGAACAAGGGTTGAAAAACCGTACGACTCGCCTAGTAAAAGTTCTATGGAGAAACCATAAGATGAAAGAGGCGACGTGGGAATATGAGGAACTTATGCTGAAGAACCACCCGAGTCTTTTTATGAAGTAATATTCGAGAAATTTCGATAATGAAATTTTTTTAATGAGGGTAGAATGTAACACACCAAGCTTCCACGGTACGCTTCTCTTTGAATAATACAATAGCGTGTGTTGTATGCAACTTCAAGTTCTAACACAGCCTAACCAATCAAACTAGCCATTATGAATAGTAATACACAATTTCTGAGATTTTATTAATTTTATCTTTCAAAATGGACTTCATTTTTGGATTTGGAATATCAAAATTAGTATATGGTGAATTTTTTGTATTTTTCTGAAAATTTTCAATTTTTGATGAATAGTGAAAAACACTAAGTTATAGTTTAAAATCAAATTTCTATTTAAATAATTATTTATTTTATTTAAATTTTTTTTTGGTCAAAATAGATACATAATACCTATATATTTTCAATTTAATTCATTAGAGTTAGTTTATAATCATCTTAGATATATAAAAATTCTATTGAACCATTTACCGTCTTTTACCCACCTCTTAGGAGCATTTGCAAATTTACATAAAATATAATTTTACCACTTCTGTTAGTTGAATTTCGAAAGTATGAAATAAATGGTTGATATCAATATGTAAATTTTTTTTCAATAAGATGAAAATATTTTTTGGTGAATAGTAACGTTTTACTTTTATTTACCACGGTTAAAAGTAAATAGGGTAATTAACGGTAAAAATGATATTATTATTTCCCTAACACATTTCCTAATTCTATTAGATAAGTGTAAATAGTCCCAAAACAACCTTAGGAATAAAATATGATCCTTTAGGTCCACTTGGATTAGATTAGGATATTTATTATTATTTAATTCAAAGAAGAGTTAAAAGTGTTAAAATCAATGTTTAATAACTAAACCATTTTTAATATAAGGTTATACAAAAGATAAATTCGACTATAAATATTAATTAGAAAGATAATAATATTTAATACATAATTTTATTTTACTTATAATTTTTAGACATTAAATAATTTAATTTATTTATGACACAATGATGAAGCAATATTTACCGTGTTAATGAAATATTAAAATAATTGATATTATAAATACCCAAATAAAATTAATTTGAGACTTTTTAGGAATTAAACTAATTTTATAGGTTAATATAAAATTATAGGTTTGACATAATGAATTTTCATTTAATTAATAATTCTCTTATTAATTTATCAAAAAAAAAACCAAACAATGTCATAATTGACATAAAAGAGTTTTTAAAACTAATATTAAATTATTAATTAGTATTATATTCCTAAAAATATATGGTTTGTCCAAAGGGATTAAATACAATTATATATGTCATTAAATAACAACATGGGGTTCTCTTGGACGTTTTTTGAAATTTTATTAACCATATAATATAAAAATACAAAGATAAATTGCAAAGGTCAAACTATTTAACAAAGAGTTAAATTTAAAAGATAAGGTTAATATAGTGACCCAAACCTGTCTAAAAACTATTTATTGAGAGGTTTTCCCCCCATCCCAACCTTATCCTTAAAATAATTTATTTTGGAGCCATTATAAACCAAACATGATTTTATTATAAAATAATATTTCAATATTTTCCTAAGGTGACCCTCACCCCTCTTATAAAAGGGAACGTACCATTCTCTCCAATTCACACCTTGAAAGCCATTTTTCTCATCCAAAACCTGCCCAAATACCCTCTCAACTATCCTCCCTTCATCCTAGAGGCTTTATATTAGTCAAAAAGCCAACCTACGAATCCCTTCTTATCAAATCAAAAGGAAGAACTTGAAGAAGAGGTAAATATCTCACCACCTCTTTCATGTTTTTATCTTCTTCCACTTATTCTTTCCTTATTGTTTAAATTATATAATAATAACTCCAATATCTTCTATATACTATGATATTATAATAAATATGGTACAACCTTATTCATTATTCTCTCCATCATTTTAATGACATGTCACCATATGTGTGTACGGGCGGCTTACTGTCTCCACTTTATGGGGTAGTTGTTATTCAATACATTATTATTTGGATGGGTATAATAATGATGTATAAATGATTTAAATAATAAATATAACATGATAATTATTCTTTATATATTATATAACATCAAATTATATATGATTTTGATATCAAAAGAATGATATTGTCGCTCGTGCGTACGTACGGATTACAGTCTCCACGAACACGATGAGATTAATTCCTCATCGTATCCAGTAAAGAATAATTTTCATTAGATGATTAAAAATAATTTTTAAAGAATTAATATCATTCTTAATATGAATATGATACATCCAATTCATAACAAACATTACTTATGTAACAAATAATATAAAGGAAAACAAATCATTTAACACCTGAAACAACAACAATACAAAAATATTATTAATAAATAAATATTAAAAGATCATATATGATATCATATTAATGTATATGATTCTTGTATAATTTAATAACAATTATTTCTCCATTATACATGAGGTTAACCTACCATCTACCAAGGAAAAGTACATGGTAAGGGTTAATTCTACAACCTCTTAATTATTTAATGTTGTTTATATGTAATTATCTACTGGGACCTCTATATCATCCACATCCATGTTTTCCTTAAAATATTCCAAATTTTTTTTACTACTTACTAGACAATGGTTAAATTAATTTATACCCTTTTTTGACCTTATACATTTTGAAAGGAATCATTCCGTCGTTTTCCAAACAAGTTACTTTATGACATTTTCGACAAAATTAAGGTAAGAATGTTTTTTAAACTTATACAATGGGTGAGGCTATATTCCGTCGTGATAACATCATCAAAGATTCCCTTATAAGATTAAAATAATATTTTCTAAAATAAATGTTTCCTTTTATAATTATGTATCTTTAAATGATTTCATAAAAATATTGAGATATTTCTCTCAAACAGTTTTGATTTAATCTATGTCAATATCCTTTAATGGATTTTAATCTTGTTTGAAGTTGATTTATTATGATAAAAATCCTCCATTTTGTATTGAAGGTTTTTTAATATGGTTGAATATGGATGTGTTATTTTTCTACCATTCATGTTTTATGTATAAAGTATTGAAATTTTGTATGCTAGTTTTAATATAAATGTTTATGTTATGATTAAAACTTTTCATATGAGGAATGCATTGGACTTAGTAAGGGACGGGTGGAGCCTGCTATATCTCCTCGATGAATCGATAGGTATCATGGGACAAACTACTATCTTGGCACAAGGCCTTGAAAAAAATATTACCTGTAGTCTTGGCACAAGGCCTTGAATATGTGGTTATTAAGACTGGAATTATGCATTCCATCATTATGAAAGTGGTTATTGATATTTCATTTGATTATTTGACTAGTAGAATATCTATGTGAGTAAGTAAATGACATTAATTTGATTTATATTTTTCATATTATGATGAAGTTTATGTTGAAATGGCTTTTGTTTTAGTTTTATACATTTCCTTAAATATTTATGCTTATTTATGAAAGTGTCTACTATATTGTTATCCTTACTGAGCATCTGAGTTCACCCCATTCTATGTTTTATTTTTCCCAAGATGCGAAGAAGTATATTATGACAGACCTGTAGGGATAGTCTATGGGATATCAGTGTTGTCTATGGAAACAATGTTGTTGTAGTTTTCCATTTTATGATGTTATGTAAACCTTATAAATGTATCTAGTACTTTCAAGGCTACTAAACTAATCAGTCTTTCGTGACTTGATCTTTTATGATCATGCCAATGATACATAATAATTAACTGAATCTGGGATTCTTGGGTTGGTGAGTTACAATAACACAAAATAAGTGATACATCACCATCACATCTATTGAATGATAAATCACCATCAAAAATACCATAGGTGAATGATATATCACCATCACATATCCCTCGATTAAAAATGCATCACTCTCACATAAAAACTAATGAATGAATACAAATCCAAACTAATAATAGTAGTGAATGTTGTATTTCGTAGTGAATGATGTTTCACCTTTATAAAACCCTAAAGTAAATGATATGTCACTCTCACATCCCAATGGTGAAATATATATCCCCATATAGTCACCCGTATCGAATAATATATGACCATCACATAACCATTGGCGAATGATACATTATCATCATTTCACCACAAGTGAATGGTATATCACCATCACATAACCCTCAATTGACTGATACACCATCATCACAAAAAAATGGTTGAATGAAACATCACTATTTATTCACCCCAGTTGATCAATACTTCACTATCAAATAACAACTAGTGAATAATAAATCACCATTATATCACCCTTGGTAAATGATACATCACCATAATAACCCCTTGTGAATGAAACATTACCATCACACCCCCCAATAAACTACACATCAAAATAGCATAACCCCTAGTGAATGATAAATCACCATCACATAACCCCTGGTGAATGATGCATTACTATTATATGATCCCAAATGTCTATGATATACCACTATGACATCCATTTTGGTGAAAAAATTATCACCAAAATTCTATAATAGGAAGTAAATGATACATCAGTAAATGATCCATATAAGAAAATGATACATCAATAAAAAATTAAATTTATATGATGAGGATAATTCAACCTCAACCCAAACCATTATCCAGATTCCTCGTATTGAAGAATTTTCTATGGCACTTTATTAGGATCCTGAGGTCACACAACTTAAAAATATATGCCCTATGCAATTCAAAGTTACTTTTCAATTGTATCTTGAATAGGGTTCATGGTTATCGGTGACCACATGGGTCATAACAAAATGTACCTTCCCACGGTCACATTTGGTGTGACCCTTCAAGTCATTACATAATTCCCCATTCCATGGTTGGACTAGTAAACCAATAAAATCCTTCTATAATCATTCAAATATTAAATTAGATGATCATAATATTTTCATATGAATGATTAGAACATTATTAAATTTAGTATCCAGTAGAACTGATTTGATGTTCAGTGATTTCATGTGTGGAAGATGTTAAGATGTCCTAAATAAAAGTAATTTTATAGTAGTTTGGAGACTTATGGAGAATATAAATGGAACTATTAATCTCTTTTTATTCTTTCTAGTGAAAAAATCATATGAATTATTTAGTTGTTATGATTTATACATTGGAGGTTGTAAAAATTATAGAAAAATCACCAATGGTATGTGACATTTTTTGGTTAAAATTTTGGATTCATGGAATTTAAATAAACAAATTACAGTAGGGTAATGAATATTTTTTACTATGTCACATTAGAAATCATCAAGGACCATACTCTGTGGGTGAGACTAACTTTATCATATTTTAATATTCATTTAAAAATTATAACGATTATGTATGATAATAAATCATAAATATCTATTTCAAATACTCTTATATAACATTCTAGAAGGATGCATCTTGAATTTAGATGTCATATTATCTTAGATCCTATAAAAAATTGATATCATTTTAGAGTCTATTCCATCTAATGAACAAATAGATTCCATTTTTATAAATCCTTTGGGTATTTAAATGTTTGAAAAGATTAAATATGATCTTTGAATAATTAAATAATTAAGTAATATCTCAACATGAAACTATATAAATTTTTTCTTAATATGCTTATAATTATTCTTTGAATATATTTTATAATTTATTTATTTTCACTTGTATATTTTATAGAAATTTAAAGAACTAAATTTTACATATGATGTTTTTGACATAAATCATAAACTAATAGATATTTTTTTAATGGAGGATATCTTGGATTTAGGTGGGAGGTATACCTTTATATATTAACTATTTATTTAATTATTTATAATTTTTATAAATATTTTTAGCAATATCTATTCTTGGAATTTTTTAATTAATTAATTTTGAATATTCTTTATTCTATCTTTTATATTTTATATTCTATTCTTATTGTTTAATATTTTGGGAGATTCATTCTATTTTATGTCATTCTCTTGTTATTTAATTGGTTGTTTCATTTCGTTAATCTCTACTTAAACTACTGAATAATATTTTTATTTTTTGATAATTCCCAAAATGTGCGGATAATTTGGTGTTTTGTAATTATCAAAATGGTGGTGAATATTGAGTATCTAATTTTCCAACATTATTATTATTTTTAAAATTATATATTCCTTATATATGTATTATTTTGTTAATTAATTTATCTCACTCTAAATTTATTCTATTATTATCCGATTTAATATATAGAACTATATAGTCATTATTTAAATCTTGTAATCCTTGATGGGATAATGTATTATTTTGATTTTTTTGGATTTTTTTTCTTCATATTTCATATTTTATTTTTTATTTTTCTTATCAACATTATTATACTATTCTTATATTTTGTATTTATTTTTTTTAATTATTTTTTATTATATTATTTATTTTATTATTTGTATAATTCTATTAGGTATATACTATAATTTAAATGGAAGAACGTAAGAAAAATCCTCACATATTGAAAATTATAATTTTTAGCAATTTCTGTAGTATATAATTTTGGACTAATATATTACATATGAAGCATACAGGAAATATTCCAACTTCAAAACTGTTACATATTCTACACAATATCTTATAAAACCTCATATATAAATATTTCAGAAATACACCAAAGTAGAAAAAAATTACACATTGATTCGTAGAAGATAAGATCTTACATATGATGTTTGTAGGAGTTTTGGTTAATTTTAAAAATATAGACATGATGTTTTGAAGTTATTTTATATTATAAATTCTGTCAATATTTTTATATGTTACGTTCTATTGAATAAATTAAAAAGTTAATATATATATATATATATTAATTTATTATTTTGAAATATAATATTTCATAATATACTCTCTCAGGATACATTATCAGTCATTTTACATGACTGATAATATATCATTTACAATTATTTATTTTTATGTCATTTATATTACACCATAAAGAGAATATCACATAATGATTTTATCATAATATTTATTTGAATATTCGGTAATAATTTATCGAAAATCCAAATCAAATTTCAATGATTCAATATATGATATTTTATTTTCCTCAAATTAAGGGGATCATTAAGGATATTATTTCAAAGCATATTTATATGGAATAAGTTTTTATTCAATGAATTATATAGTTAATGGTATGGTATTTATTATTTTTATTTGGAGATTGGTGATTGAATTTAAAGGGATGTATTACTCTATCTATATAATATTTAAATAATTATGATTTTCCAAATCATACTTAGTTTGTCATTTAAATGAATATTTCCTTATAAATAGATTTCGATAAAAACTAGAGATCATACTAATGATGGGTACACATGTAGAACTGATAGAAGATAAAATATTGTGATGATGATCACCATAGATATTCTTGATCAGTCTTTAAAGTATAGAGACTCATTGTGGGAGTTATTTATTTTTTGGTAACCTATTTATGACTAATCTATTCAAATATTTTTATGGTTTTTGTGTTGTATTTCAGTTATATTTTATTTCTTGTAATTGAAATAACTTTATGAATTTTCCCATAAAAGGAATTTATTTTTTGGTTATACATCTATCAAAGTTATGCTCTCTAATTGGTTGTTCCTACACTATAATTGAATGGTTTTCACTATTGGTTGTTCTTATATAATAAAATTATGGTTGTAATTGTGTTGTGATGCACCTTGTAAAGTTAAAATTGTATTTATTAAGTATCATATGTTCTAGTAAGAAAAGGTGTGTGAATAGTAGACATACAACATTTTTATCCAAACTATTTAGAAAAGTTATATTGTTTATATTATTGTTTCAAAAAACTAATTTATTTATTAAAATATCTAATACAGTCAATTAACATACCCCCACATATATCTCAATAATCATAACCTCTAGGAAAGTATTTTTATAATAATTAATTATAATAAACACCTTGGGACATATAAAATTCTATAAATTAGATAGTGAACAATATAAGGGATATATCAATATAAAACTACATAGAAAAAAATAATTAGTGTGAGGAACATGGGTTAGACCGATAATTATATATTTCTTTAATTTTAGTAATAAATGATGGTAATGTGGTATTATTAAGTGTTTATTTGGGGACCATGGGGTGTTGGGATTTAATATTTTAATTTTATAATGTGTGGTGGGTGAGAAATGTTATAATGATTGACCATTATATTTTATTTTAAATAATAAGTTTCTATAGATAATAGTTATGTAAATTTAATCAATTATTAGTTATTCTAAATTATTTATATTATTAAAATATATTTACTATCTTTGAATAAATATTTATATTAATTATAATACTTGAAACTGAACCCTGAACTAATTTTAATATAGTTAATCTAATTTTTTTTCTCATTTTTCAAAAAAAAAATAATTAATCATCTATAATTTATTTAATAAATAAGTAAATATATATATTAAAAATATTTTTTTTGGGAAAATGAAATATTTTTTTAACAATCAAAGATATTATTAATTATTAATTCTTCATTGAAATTTTTTATTTAAATAAAAACAATGCATTTTTTAATTTTTATCAACTATTTATAATAGTTGCAAATTTTATTTTTTAAGAGTATGAAAACTATCCATGAATAGTAAAAAATATATTTAGTTGATCTTGATTGAACGATCATATAAAATCTACATTTCCTTATCACACTCATATAATATCACTTCATTTCAATTTATAAATCACACTTCACCATGTTTTATTCCTATAAATGTTTTGGGATATTTTTTATAGCAGCCATGTATCTTCTAGTATCATTGCCTATTGAGGATTAAAAACCATGGTCAAGTCAACTTGTAGTCATAGTATTTATTTATATATTTTGTCAATATACACTTTTAAAAGTAATGATTAATATATAAATGTAATTTTATAATATAATATTATGTTATATTATAATAAAATTGTTTATTTGTTTCTCTCACTAATGTTGTGCATGTATTTAATTAGTTTATATGTTTTCAAATGAAAAATTTCATTCAATAAACCTGAATTGTTAACTTTTTCATTACATTGAAATTAATTTGTTTTCATATAAGGAATAAAAAATAAGTAGTGAAATATAAAAATGTGAAAACTTATTTTTCACACCTAGACATTGATATAATTTATTATTTTATTTAATTATTAATAATTAGGCTCAGTCTTGAGTTTTGAGTCGATTTAGCATGAAAAATTATACTTTTAATTATTTTAGAATTGGCGCATAGTTATCCCACATTTAGTAAAAACCATGATTTATCAATTCACATGAAATTAGAACCATAATAGAGCTATTATTTATGGCTGGAAATTGGTTTTCCAAACCATTTGTTCTCTATGTACTCTGCAGTCGAGGGCATATAGTTTGAAAAATCATGTTCCCTAATAGTGAAGATAACCCTATTTTTAAAGTTATATAAAAAACTAAACTACCATCCCCCATATTTTACACAAAAATTAACCCCTATCTCCCTCTTATCCATAAGACATTCTCTTCCACCTTCTCCTTCTTCCTCTTCTTTCTATTGTTCTCTAATTCCCCAATGTCATGTCACATTTTAGAAAAACCCTATGGTTTTGGGAGGGCCTATTTTTGGGATTTTTCTTGTTCATTGTTTATGTGATCTATATTCTAAGTTCTTTTAGATTGGTTGATGTAGATTTGTACTGTGGTTATCATAACCATAGAGTTCAGGTTGGTTTTCTCTATGATTGAATATTTAATTTTAGAATTTTTTTTTTCAGAAGTCTTAAATTAATGTCTAAATTTATTTAGGTTTGTATTATAAATATATGATCATTATTTAAATGGAAAATAATGTTTCACTTTAAATTCATTTCAATGAAAATGATTTTATCAATTCATAAATATATTATAAATCCATATTTATTAACCTCATTTCCCATGTGTTTAAAAAATATTCATGTTGGACCTTATAATATAAGAATATGATTTAGAGTGGTAATTTAGAATTAAATGATAATTCCTAGTATATTTTATTTTACTTGTAATTTCAAGTAATTTTGGAAATTAAAAGTATTTATAATGTGTTTTAAGATTGGTTCTGAATGCGAATGTGTGTGTTGAAAATTTTGTTGGACATATTTTGTGGTTATAATATATATATATATATACTTGTGTGTGTGTGTTCACATGAGAATGTATGAATATGTGAATTGGGACATCTATCAGTGTGTGTATAATTATATATAATCATAAAGATAAATATAAACAATGAAAATTTGAATCGATACTCAAACCTGATTCTCAATCGTGTTTTGATGTTGATTGCAAAAGTAAATTATAGAGGCATGAATGAAATTTTTTACTATTTATATGTTTTAAAAAGAATGTTTTAATTTAGTAAAAAATTAATATGATGAATTTAATTATTTATTATATACCTTATGGTTATTTTAAATGTGTCTTATTGATTTTATTATTGATTTTTTTTTAAAAAGTCATGTTGTATTTGACAAATACAATGGGTTTTAATGGGTTAATTGAAAAGGGGATTGTATATGGGAACCTCAGGTACCTTGGTGGGATTATATTGACAAGTATGCTACATAAATGTCCACAAATCTCACCATTTAACATTACTATAACACTAACTAAACATTATACAACTATATAGATGTGGTAACCATGATGACTTTGGACAAGGTCTTCATTAGCTACACATGAATGTGAATGGTTATGTATGGTTTGATCATCATGTGTGAAAGGATATTATAAGGAAACATTGTATTATTTTCCCTAGGGTATCTCCCATGGTACTAACTCTTATATTCATACAATTTTGTGGTTAATTAGTATTTTTTTATTTTTTTTATCACTTTATATTTATTTTTGTTTTTTTTCATGTTCACTTGTTTATTTTTTTCCCAAAAAATCTCTAAAAATTGTTATTTATAAAATTATTTGAAATTTGGATTTCAAATGAGGTATTTTAATATTGGAGAATTAAGATGATGAAAATTTTCACTGTGAATTATTTCATTTAAACGAAAAATAAAAATGGAATTCCATAATTGTTATGTGAAAATTTATTTCCTTATAAATTAGAAAATCTATTTACAATTCCCATTTTCAAGATAGCATGAAAAGGTATTTATAATTAAATAGTAATAATTTGGATAGGTAGGTAGATATATAATAGACATTTAAATTCTCACACTTATATATATTTTGGGTTTAGGTTCTGACTTAACCTTGGTTGATAAATGAGTGATTTGTGTTTTGAAATCAAATGGTGACCTATGGTTAAAAATTTGTTAGTTGGATCTTGTTTTATTTTTTATTTCCTTAATTTATCTTTCAAATAGGTATTTTATACCCAAAAATAATAAAGTATTCACTATGCCAATGGATTTATTGATGTTTATGTTGGAGACTATTCTATATGTGGGAGTAGAATGTTAGTTGAGGGAAATTATTTTATTCAAAAAAAATTATTCAACTTTCTTATTTTTTTTATAGAATTAAAACATACTAATGGATGATGCTAGAATTTTATTAAAATTTAAAATTATTATTTATTTTATTTTATCAGAAAATAATTCCCTTGCGCTTCTATTTTATGCCTTTTGGTTCCTATCATTAACCATATGCGATTGGGAATGTGCCTGATATATATCACATGTCAGATCAATCATCCAATAGATGGATAGACCCAGAATGTTCATGAAAAAATAGTATCTAAAATTACGTTATTAAGTAGACCTAGGTTTAATATCACACCATATTATTTTGGTAGCAACAAAAGAATGGATATAGTAATTATGGGACTCTGGGTGTAGGATTAGAACTAATCTATCTAACACTAGTCTATTTTCAAACATGAGTTTCCATTTTTGTTGGGATTAAGATGTTAGTGTTCCATTATTAATTTATGTTATTATTTATTGTTCAAAATATAGATATGTTTTGGGTTATAATAATATGATTTGAACTTATGTAACTTTTTGTGCATGCACGACCTAAAAAATTATGTCGAGGTTGAGTTCACAAGTCAATACAGCTACCATTGGTGGTTTTATGATTTTAACATGGTCTCATAAACCATGATTCCAATAAATTCACAACCATTAGTCTTATTTAATGAGGTTTTTAGTGTTATGTGATGCTATTTATTTGTTTTTGGTTGCTTGTGTTGGGTTCTAAAGAAAAAAATTATTATTTTTTAAATATGAGAAAAGGGTGTTTACAATGTTTAGTTAATTATTAAAAACATATATTGAGATTAAAAATGGGACTTTTGATTCTTTTTAATATGATTTTAATTGATTATTATGATTTAAAATTTAAATGTGGGAATTAAAAAATATTTTAAATTAATTTCACGGTGTGCATTGTTTCAAAAGTGAAACATGATATTTTGGAAGAGTTGTTACCAAATAGAATTAAAAAGTGTTTAGGATTAAAATTAAGCAAACGATTTTATCAATAGAAGTTAGTAATGTATCAAGATTAAAAAATGGGAATTTGAGTTTCAAAATCATTATAAATTGGTAAATTAAGTTTCCAATTTATTTTTTGGGTCTTATAACTAGTAAATTTCTAAAAAATATTTTTAATAAAGAGAATGCATGTTTTAAAATGGATATCAAGGGAAGTTTTAAGGTTTAATGATTTAATTTTTTTTTTTCAAAATGGTTAATAGATAGGTTTTTATTTTTTAGTGTTTTTATTTTCTATAGTGGTGATTATGGTTTGTTCCTTTGAGTTTTGATTTTTCCTTTGGTTTTTTTCGATGAAGGTTTATTTTTCGTTGAATTTGATTTATTATATATCATGATTTTTTTTATAAAACTTGACACCCAAATATGGATCGATCATTTTCATGTCAATGAGTTCATCTTTTATGATTTTTTAGTTGGTCAGTATTTGTGTAAATCCATTTAGATGTCCTTCCTTAGGCTTCCCTTCAGTTGTTTTATGTTGATGTGGTTATTTGTGATTTTTCTAATGCCTTTCCATTGTGTTAGGGTATTCTGATTGTTTTGTGTGGATATCGTTAAAATATATTTATTTTGAGTTTCTTCAACCAGGGATAACATTGGGTATGTTTCTTATATGACTAGATTGTAAATTGGACCAGTTGGGTTAGAACATTTGCTGAGGATGGTGTGATTTTGTGGGGTCGCCGCACATCATGTCACAGATATGAAATCCAAGGCTACCATTGTTCTCTGAACCAAGGATGGATCCCATGTAGTTTAATAGGTTGTTCTAAAGGACAATACCACCCAAAATTTCTATTCCTTGGTAAGAGGGTTATAGTTGACTGGTTTAAGGGTTAGACATGTAATTTTTATAGTATTCCTGTCATTTTTTTATTTTGGGATGCATGAAATATTTCCCTCATTTGAATATTAATTTCATGTTTTAAGGGATATTGGTCTTCTCTAGATGGGTCATGTATATTGTTTCCTTTTGGATAGTGGTTTGGATTTTTCTTAAGAAATTCCATAAGGCACCATTCTTCTTTCATATTGATAGGAGCACCACATTTTTGGTGATTTAATATCTCATGCTTAGCTGTATAGGATTTGTGTATTTAAGACACATTTTTGATTGAAGGATATAGTTTGATCCTATCTAGTTTATGATTTGATATTTGTTTTATAATAGATCCATTTGAATGAATTTTCCTCTTTGCAGCACAATGTTAGTGAGTTTTTTAAATTTTGGGGATATCAACAATAGTTCTATATTCCTTGATCATTTCTGTAATTGGTTATATGGGGGGTTTTCCTTGATAATGATTTTTCTGGGTTTTTGGTCTACTTCAAATGTGTCACTTTTTTCATCTCAGATTGTATAGAAGATTATACCATGGGTTGTCCAGCCTTTCAATTGATTCCCCTGTTTGAGTATATATTTTGATCTAACTGACTTTTTTGGGGTGTAATGTTTAATGGGGGGTGAGTTCTATCACACAAATTTATTGATTTATTTTATTAATTTATATCCTTTAACTCATTAATAGGATCTAGGTAAAGTTTGTGTGAAAACATGAAATTATTACAATTTAGACTAGGTACATTATTTGTGCATTATTAATATCAACTATTCATCTGCAACTATAACATTAGAGGAAAAATTTACTATGATTCGAGCATAGTATAAAAAAATATGTTAGCCAATCATGTAGCCTTTATAAACTATTTAGTGAAGGCTGCATAGTTGGAACATATTTTGGCAAGTCCCAGAGGTCAATGAAGTGGATCATAATGCTTCTAAAATTCTAAAAAATTGAAACCAAAATCACCATAATTTTATTAATAAATTGAGGTCATATCCCACTCCTTTCCCTCATCCATGTGACAACTATAAAAGATGACCCTCAGGAGCAGGAACCTCCCCCTATCGTCTCTCCATAATTTAGATTCAATTTGAGTAATCAAATGTTAGGGGTTCTATTTCACATTATCCTTCTTTCTATCCGTTTTCTCCCCTATCATTCTTCCCCAATTCCACGTTACATTTTTTCCAAACCCTAGGGTCTAATGATGACTAACTTTTTGTGATTTCCATACTCCATAGGTGTGTGGTCTCTCTACCAGGTTTTTCTGGATTTGTTGAGGTGGATTTGGACCTCAGTTATAGAATGAAAGGAGTTATAGGTATGTTTTCCCCATTCTTGACTCACTATTATTAGACACACTGATTACATGAGCATTAAATTCAGGTTTTAATATTTTAATTGTTGTTTTAAATGTTTTTTATCATTATTCGATAAGAAAATGAACTTTAATTGATTTTCAATTCAATTTAATTTATTTTTTATTCAGAAATATATTGAAATTTTTTCTAAATTATCCTAATAATACATTTTTTTTAAAATTTCATAAATTGCCCCTATTAATGAATAATGTGATTCTGAATAGTGTTTTTTTCTAAGAAGAAAACTCTCATTTGGATCTTACGTTTTACCTATAATTTCATGTAATTCATGAAATTTAATGTATTGATAAATTGTTTCATGTTTGGTTTGCAATTAAAATGTATCGATTGAAATTGTGTTATTAAATTTTTGTGGCTACACACATATACATGGTTATATTTATCAGTGTATAAATTCACATGAGAAAATAAGATGTTTTTCATTCAAACAAACACACACAAAAACAGAAACATATATATATATATTCATAATCGTATATGAGGAAAATGAGAAAGGGAACCCATAGGAATTTAAATTGATACTAAAACACAGTTTAAAACTTCTTTTAAGTTGATTTATAATGTAAAATTTAAATTTTTTATCGAAATATTTTTCTTTCTTGCTATGTTTTTAAAAAATGATTTTATTTATTAAAGCTATATTATGAAGAAATATATTGTCATTTATATAAATCATGGGTATTTTAAATTTTCCTCTTAATTTCATAAATCAAAATAAATAAAGAGGAATGTGGGTTTTGATAAATGTAAATGTATCAAATGAGTTTATTAGCAATAGTATAGTGCATAGGAACACTAGTTACCTAAGTGGAATTAATATAACACGTACACTATGAAACAATCTGACCTCCCATAACTTTTTAAAATGGCACAACACTAAAATAACAACATGTGACTATATGGAGGTGGTTATCACTTTGAATTTGGAAACTTTCCTCCATATAACATTGTGGAAGGGAATGGTTACAAATGGTTCCATGAAAATAGTATAAGGATCCTTGGATGAACCCGAATATAGCTTCCCTAGAGTTATAAATTGGTGATAAATCTTATATTCCACTCATTGTTTGGTTATTTATAATATTTTTTTCTACCTTTTATTTTGATAATGATCACTTCTGGTTTACTTTTTTTGTTTTTTGTTTTTAGTTGTTTAATTCTTTTCTAAAAAGATCTAAAATGGGATACCTAAAAATTATTTAAAAAATAATTTTCAAAAGATGTTTTTTGTTTGTAGTGAAATAGTTTGATGAATTTTTTTAAGTGATTATTTTCCATTAGAAGAAATACAAAAATTATTTTTATATTTTTTATTCAATACCAACTCTTCTTATAAAATAGAAAATAATTTTACTATTAATATATTTTAAATTTCTTGAAAATAGATAATTAAATAAATTACAAACATGTGGAAAGGTGGGTAGTGACCTTTTGAGAATTTAAATTCAAATGTATATAAATATCTATGTTTCATTTTACGATTCATCCTTGTTTGCAAATAGAGATTTTTTGGGGGATTGGAAGGTGTCCTATGGTTATAAAATGTATAGTTTATTGTTGTATTATTTATACATTCCCTATCAGATTTTCCAAATAGTCCATTTCTACATTCCTTTAATTTAATCAATGGCGAATTATATTTTGGAGTTTTGGATATCAAAGAAGATATTTGTTCTATTAGAGGGAGTTAAATGTGAATTGATTGATATTATTCTCCTTATAACTATTTTTTTCCTTGTTTCTACTTAGGTGATTTAGCATTAACCTCTGGCTTATGGATGGGTCATTTTGAAATTTTAGTACAATTTTCACTTCAGGTTTAATTTATTTTATTGAAGGAATGAATTCCATGAGCTCCTATTTGATTAAATAAGTGCTTTTCACTAACCCAGGTATATAGAGAACACACCTCATGTACGCCACTTGATGACTTCTCCATACAATTGATGGAAATCCTACATTGGTTTTTTGTTATCATATAAGATATTTAAGGTACAATAATAGATGGGGTGAGTTGTAGTTTCAATGAAAAACACAAATATACCCATCATAGAGTATTAAATCTATCGATGAAACATAATACTTACATACCCGTAATAAATCCGATTAATAACAATAAAATTCAAAGGGTAACTGTAACATCCCACCCTACTTATTGGATTGACAAGAGGAGGAGGTGCTACTATCTCACATAAATCCCTTGAACGATGGCCATGCATGGTTAAAAAACCATCTTCAAAGAATTATTTTTCCTCTATTTAATATTTCATAACATCCCCTACACATTTCCACAATATTTCCAAATCATATACAAACCATGTTCTTCACCAGTTAATCCCAAATCATGTTTCAAGGATTCTTAGAGGACTTGATTGTTTTCTAATAACGTTTAACCTCTATAAGAACCTTCAAAACATGCCTAACACTCTTAAAACCCCCAAACATCACCCAATCACATTATAATATCAATGTTCATAAACAGATGGTCATTGACCTAAAATTTGGGTTTCTTCATTATCCCTTTCATTGGAAAATATATCCATATAAAGTAGAAAACCAGTGTTATCATAGAATATGTTGTACCATTGTTCTAACATTTTTTATTCACACCCCCATGATTCTTCCTAAACTGGACCATGCTATAATAAAACATGTACTAAACATAAGGGTTTTCTATGAAATAGCTTTTCTTTTCTATCCAAAATCTATACTGGTATGTGAGACAACATAGAATTTGGATCTAGGTAAATTATATCTAATGAAATAACATGGTGAAGATCAGATCAAAAAATATTCATTTGAGATACGTGAAACATATTATGCACCGATATAATGATATACATATGATTTTTGAAAACAAAATCCATTTTCATTCTATTTATGATCAACTGAATCATCTATATTTTTTCTTACACATGGTTGGTGTCACGACCCCATCCCACCAAAGATGCCCCTCCTGAGTTGGCAATGGTGAAAGGGAGATAATGACCCCCGACTCCCGCCTCCAGTAGGCCCCAGGGTGGCGAATAACACCAAGGGTGTGAGTTTTCACAAATATGGGAGGCATTTCCCTTTTTATTATTTTAAGATCAGGAAATAGGAAAAGTCAACCACCAAAAATGAAAAGAACAAGTGTATAGAAATAAACCCAAACCAATCCCACATGCATGTTTAAACAATTTTATAACAAGATTCTAGTACAAGAAAGCTTAAAGTATAATACCAAAAGAAACAAGTGTACAACAACAACAACTACTCCAACTGTCCAACTAGTAGGGTCCCGCACGACCATGGTAGTCCTCCTGGAAACATGAAAGTAAACATAGGGTGAGCATACAAGTATACTTAGTAGGGAAACCTAAATCTCTCGTGCACAAGTGGGGAGACATCCTAATTTCCCTTGAGAACAATAGAAGAAACCTAGCAAGGAATTCTATCCACCCAACCTCACCATCCACACTCACCAAAAACACAATCACAACAGGTAGTAGTAGTATAAGAACAAGAGTATTGGGTACCCCGCACCATTTCCCATTAGTTAGATGCTCTTCCTAACAGAAAACGTCCTGATGCTGCCACACTCTCCCCACCCGCACACACCTAGGCCTCACAAACCACACATCCCACCCGCACACACCTGGGCCTCACCATGTATCCCACCCGCACACACCTGGGCCTCATCCCGAATATTCTTGGGAAATAGTAAAACCTGCCCGAAGAGTCTTGGGCTAAAACCACCCCAATCAAAACCTACCTGAAGGGTCTTAGGTGTAAGGTTGCCTCAATCCATCACAGCCTAGGGAAGAATGAGCAGGAATGAGCTAGTAACTATGGGAAAACACCTTCTCCCATGAAATGGGAGTGTTCGGCACTAAGTTCTCAACATGGGTGGGGTGTGTCAAAACAAAAAGATAAAGATATATATATATATATATATATATACAAAACACTCAACCCAACCTATGGCTCTTAAACAGAGAAACTGAGCACGTGCCTCGGCACTGCTACCACGAAGCATGCATACAACAACCAACCCCAACCCTATTTAGGTTTTCACGTTTCAGCAGAATTAGTTTATTTAGTTCCTTAACTACTTGGAAACTATCCACAACCAACCACATCAATCGTTTGTAAAACATATCCCTGCCATCCACAAATCAAGTAAGGAAAACTCAAGAAACAAAACCAAGTCCTTCTTATTAACCAAAAAACCTGATTGATTATTAATCCCATTTCATTACCACACCCCACCATTAATTAACTCTTCCGCTTTTATTTATTATTTACAACCCATAGTTTGTTCAAATTCAAGCCCATACCTGCAGCCCCGCTTCCCATTACCAACATAACATTCACACCAACCCACAACCAAGTCAACCGCAACCCCACTGCTCACCCGATCAACAACAACCCACAAAACACCCCCACCACATGCCACATATCCAAGACAACATCCACATGTTCATTATTTCATTTTGTTCAACCGTGGTGATCACACAAGGGTTCCATATTTTAAATCAGCCAACATTATGTGATTATCCCAATTCCACATTCAATGAAGTTCCATTCACAAAAATGGTCGAGAAAGACAGGGCAACATTTAATTGCACAAGCAAAGGCCCCCAACGACTGTGATTTTCAGTAGGCATAAGACTATTCAATTCACAACATAATATCACAGGATATATAAAAAAGTAACTGCATTAACAACTTCCCATCCCCGTTATATAAGCCAATTATTATCTTCATTAAACTGGTTCAAAAGTTTTTCACGTAAACAAGAGGAAACCCACCCTGCATGATGCACAATTTAGAGAGAAGAAGGTAAAATCCCTACCTCAACAGGTTTTGATCACAATGATCCCCCAGATCAACTTTAGAAGACGTCCATCGGCATCCGTCACTTCCGTCGAGTCCCGAAAAAACCTCCTCAGGTTGAAGTTAGAATGGAAGGGTCAAAGGAAAGCCAACGGATCCAAGCATAGAAGTTTGGCCTCGTCGTTACGATCCCGTGGCCACTGACGGATCGTAAATCGGAGCTTGGACAAAGAAGTTATGGAAGAAAGAGCCTTCGTGTGTCTTGGGAGAACTCTGCTCAGAGGAAAGGGGAGGAGAGGGGTGAGTTAAAAAAGAGGAGGGGACCCCTCCTTTTATAGGAGAGAAAAGAAAAAGTACATGGCGTGTACTTTATGGTACATGGCATGTACTCGGCCGTTTCACATGGTCACCACGCGGCTTCCAACACGTCCTTCAACGCGGAACACTGCCATTGACTGGTCAACACACGGTTTGTGGGTAACTCATACACGGGGAGGGACTACATGGCGTGTAGAATTGGATACACGACATGTACCCATTTATTTCACATGGTAAGGACACGGCTCTAACACGGCACACGACCGTTGACTGGTCAACAAACGGTAACGCATACGCA
This sequence comes from Viscum album, assembly GCA_963277665.1. Lineage (NCBI taxonomy): Eukaryota > Viridiplantae > Streptophyta > Magnoliopsida > Santalales > Viscaceae > Viscum > Viscum album. The sequence goes on from OY728159.1 coordinate 710,910,099, forward strand.
GGGAAGGACTATACGGCGTGTAGTACTGGACACATGGCATGTACCCACTTATTTCACACGGAAAAGACATGACCTTCAACACGAGGTATACCTGGAAAGGGGGTACACGACGTGTACTCAAACTACATGACGTGTGGTTTCAAAATTATGGAAAGTGTGGGAAAAGTCCATTTTACCCTACAGAACACTTCGTGGGCTTATTTTTGATAAAGGAATGGGCCAGAGAGGTCTAGGCCATTACATCAGATACCTCTTAAAACATTCTTGTCCTCGAGAATTCAAAAACCAACCCAGACGAACCCAAAAAGATAACTATTAGGGTTCTCGTTATAACAGGAACCCAACCAACAACCCTAGTCATAGGTGTTAGGAATTCCCCCTCCTATGTCGAGATATTATCCGCTTTAGGCAGCACTGACTTGCCTGCACGGGTTTAATCGCATCCGCATTAATGCGTCTCGATTAAGGATTGGGCCTTCCCACTTCCATATATTAGGATTTTCCAACAAGCACTACCCCTAACACCACACAACCAACACACTGCCCAAACATGTGGTTTGGGGAAAAAATCCCATCTCCTATGTCGAGATATTATCCCCTTTAGGCAGCCCAGACTCACCCGCACGAGTTCAATCACATCCTCATTAATGAATCTTGATTAAGGATCAAGTTTTTCCCTTTCCCCACACATCCATACATGTTACACATTACCAGGGAACACAGAAAAAATGGTCTCACAAACGAAAAGCCAAGAATTCCATATATCAAAGGTACAGAGTACAAAAACATGTTCGGAATAACAAGGCAAAAAACAAGTCGAAACAACTCCGGTCACTGAGTGCGCATCTGGGCCTCCCACTCCCAAGTGCTCTCCTCGAGGCCTCCATGCCTCCACAACACACGAACCAAGGGAATGGTTCATCCATGAAGCACCTTCTCTTTACGATCTTGGATTCTAACTGGTCATTCCTCGAAGGTCGTGTCGTCTACCATATCTAAATCTCCCCAGTCGATAACGTGAGATTCATCATGTATGAACTGACAAAGCTGGGAGATGTGGAAGATTTAGAGAACCTTCTCCAAATGAGGTGGTAGGGCCAGCTGATATGCAACCTCGCCAACTCACCTCCGCACCTCCAAAGGTCTGATGAACCTAGGGGAGAGCTTACTCCCCTTCCCAAACCTTCGCTCCCCCCGTCAAGGGGAAACCTTCAAGAACACATGATCTCACACCTAGAACTCCAAAGGCCTCCTCCGACGATCAGCATAAGTCTTCTGTCGGTCCTGAGCCGCTTTCTTCCTCTCACATACAAGCTGAACTTTCTCCGTGGTTCTCTGTACTACCTCTGGCCCAAGAGCTCCTATATCACCAACCTCTACCCAGCAAATGGGTGAACGACATGGTATTCAATACAAATACTCAAACGGTTCCATGCCAATAGTAGATTGGAATCTTTTGTTGTAGGAAAACTCTACTAAAGGAAAGTGTCGTACCTAGGATCCTCCAAACTCCAGAACGCATGATCGTAACATGTCCTCCAATGTCTGGATAGTCTGCTCTATCTGCCCATCAGTCTGGGGGTGTAAAGCAGTGCTAAGGCATAACTGGGTTCCAAAATCATGCTGTAACCCCATCCAGACTCGTGAGGTAAACCGAGTATTCTTATTTGATATGATAGTCTTTAGAACTCCATGAAAACGCACCACCTCATCCACGTACCTCTATGCTAAGGTACTCACCAGGCCCGACTCCTTAATTGATAAGAAGTGAGCTGATTTCGTCAGTTGATCCACCAATACCCAGATAGCATCATAACCACCCTGAGCTCTGAGTAGTCTTGTGAATAAGTCCATTGAGATGTCATCCCACTTCCACTTGGGGGAATCTAAAGGATGCAACAAACCACTGGGAACATGATGTTCAACCTTCACTTGCTGACACACTATGCATTTAGCCACAAACTCTGCCACTACCTATTTCACCCCGGGCCACCAAAACTGTTCCCTCATGCCTTGGTACATTTTTGAAATTCGTGGATGTACCGCCAAGGCTGAGCTATGGACCTCATGGAGAACTCCCTCACACATTGTCTCCGAGAAAAACAACCTTCCATGGAAAAGCATCTGATGTCGGCTGTCCTATGACCATCCTTCTAGAGCGTTCCCCTGATCGACATGATCCCGCATCACTTCCACCTCAGAGTCCCCCCACTAAGACTCTTCCACCTGCTTCAACATGGAGGAATGCACCGTCATCTAAAAAAAATAGCCACTCACACATTCTACCCTTGCATCCAAGTGCAAGGCAGCCAACTCTCCGATCGCCTTCCAAGCATCAGCAGATTTTTTGAACCACTTCCTGATGCAACTTCCTGCTCAGGAAATTAGCCACAATATTTCCCTTACCTTCAGTGTAGGAGATCTCAAAGTCATAGTCTTGGAGAAACTCGACTCATCTTCACTACCATAAGTTCAGGTCATGCTAAGAAAAGATATAACTCATGCTCTTGTGATCTGAGAAGACCACAAAGCACTCCCCAAAGAGGTAATATCGCCAAAAATTCAGTGCGAACACTACTGATGCAAGCTCTAGGTCATGGGTGGCATAGTTACGCTCGTGAGGGCGTAACTGCCTCGACCAATAACAGATCATTCCCTTTTTCTGCATCAACACGCACCCCAGACCAAGGCCAGAAGCATCACAAAACACCTCATACAATAACCCTTCCTCTGGCAACCTGAGTACGGGAGCACTGACAAACTTCTCCTTTAGGTAGTCGAAATCCTTCTGGCACTACTCGCTCCATAGGAAGACCTTGTTCTTCCTAGTCAAAGCTGTCAATGGAGCAGCAGCATGAGAGAAGTCTGAAACGAAACTCTGATAGTAACCTGCCAGCCCCAGGAAACTATGAACTTATGCCATACTCTTGGGTGCTGCCCAAGAAACAACTGCCTCCACCTTCGACGGGTCCACTGACACTCCATGCTGAGACACCACGTGGCCAAGGAAGTGTACTTATTTCATCAAGAACTTACATTTAGACAATTTCCCATAATGATGGTGGTGTCTAAGGACTTCCAAAACTACCTTGAGATGCTCAACGTGCTCCTCCTATGATCTTGAGTAGATCAGGATGTCATCTATAAACGCAACGATGAAACGGTCTAGAAACTCTCAGAAGAAAAAGTTCATAAGTCCCATGAACACAGCCGGTGCATTCGTAACTCCAAACGGCAACACTAAAAACTCAAAGTGCCCATACCTGCACTGGAAAGCCGTCTTCGAGATGTCACTGTCCTTTACCCTCAGCTGATGATATCCAGATCGTAGAACAATCTTTGAAAACCAACCTACTCCCCTCATTTGGTCGAAGAGATCATATATCCTTGGAAGGGGGTAATGGTTCTTGATCGTTACCTGGTTCAACCTTGGGTAGTTTATGCATAGCCTGATAGCACCATTTGTCTTCTTCACGAACAAAACTAGAGCACCCCATGGAGGTATCCTGGGTCGAACAAAACCCTTCTCCATCAGATCATCAATCCAAATCTGAAACTCCCACAACTCTGAAGGTGCCATCCAATAAGGGGCCATCGAAATCCGACGGGCACCAGGCTGTAAGTCTATCCCGAACTCATCATCACGTCGGGGGGGGGGGGGTAGAGTCACATCCTCCTCACGAAAAACATTGAGGAACTCCCCAACAACCTCTGGGACATCCATTATCACTGTATCAGCTGGAACCATTGATAACCCACCTAACAAGGAAAGGAGAGGCTCCACATGCCGGCTTCCTACCTGATAGCTCCTCTCTCCAAAAAAAAGCGACACGTTGCCCATCCACGTCGGAGAACACGACTCTTATCTGGAAGCAGTTGATAACGGAACTAACAGAAAACAACTAGTCAATTCCTAGGATGACATCGTATGGCTGCATCTGTATCAGAAGAAGGTCCCCACTAGATTGATGTGGTCCCAACGTCAGCCCACATCCCTGGAAAACACGAGATACACTGGTCTGGCCTCCAACTGGTGTACTCAGCACTAGTGGTATGGAAAGTCTCTCTACATCTAGTCCTAGATCATGGGCTAGACCAGGTGAAAAAAAGAAGTGTGAATCTCCCAAATCGAACAAAGTAGAAACAAGAGTGCTGAACAAAAAAATCGTACCTCACACCACCTATGGTCTTGTTGGAGCTGTCAACTCTACTGCGTGCAACTGTCCACGCCCAGCTCCTCTGCCTCTCTAATGTCATCCACCTCCCCGACCATGCCCTGGTCGAGGTCCCTGAGGAGCACCCTGAGGTCGGCCTCCTCCCGCAAAGTCTTCCCTCGGTGGAGCATGGTCCTGCTACTGCTGGAAGGGCCTCGCCGGCAACTGGTGTTGCTGAGGTGGGCGCTGAACCTACCCACCTCCATTGTACTGAGCTCAGGTCGGGCACTGACTCTGAATGTGCCCGAAACCTCCACAAGAAAAACACTTCGGTCCTGGGATCGTGAAGAAGGGACGAAGACTTGAAGATCTGAACTGGAACTGCTGGGGCCTGCTCTCCACTAGCCTGAACCTGGAAGGTCCCGTCACAGGAGACCTGCTACTGACTGCCTTCCTCTTGGACAAACTTGGATGGATCCCCTCACGTGGTGCACCTCCCAATGAGTGCATCCTATCTACAACCTCTGCCTTTTTCTGTACCACCAAGTACATCGGAAGGGTGAAGGGGGTGACAACATACTGGAGAGAAGGATGAAGTGCCTCCTCCAAACGTCTTGCCCGAGACTCCTCATCCAGAAAGAGATCTGGAGGAATGTGCAAGAGATCCTTGAACTTGACCCCCAACTCTTGTACTAACATACTCCCCTACTAAAGAGAGAGTAACTCCTGCCGCTTCTCCGCCTTGATCATGGAAGAAAGGAATTCCTCTTGGAATTCCTTCTCAAAGTCATCCCATGGAACCTCTGCCTCTTTCCTCTCTCCGAGGTAGAGCGTCCACCACTGTCGCACCGCACCTCTCAGCTGACTAACTTTTAGGGGAACCCAGTACTCCCTCGGAGCATGGATCACGGTAAAATCGATCCCTAGATCCTCAATCCACCCCTCTGTCTCCGTAACCGAAGTACTACCCTCATACTTCTTGAGGGTCTTCCGCTAAAAAGAATAGAGAGTCTTCTACCACTGGATATCTTCCTCCTTTATGTCAATCCTCAACTGATCGACTGCCTAAATCTACTGGTCCTCGGCCGACTGAGCCACCCAGGGATGACGTCCAGGTTCTATAGCTATACGGTAAACAAAGATCGCCTAAGCCCAAGTAGTAAGGAAATTTATCAGGGTTTCATTTTATCATTTTATTTCAATTTCTTTCTCAGAACACCCAAATCAAGTAAAACACAATCATGATGATTCATGTACCTTCCCTAGGGTCTATACCCTATAATCAATGTAGTCTCAATTAGTCATTTGGCATGCTCAGAGTCCTTACATAAGATCATGGGGGGCCCTAAAATCTCGTGTCCTAGCCGGTCTTCCCTGGCCTATGTCACACACCAAGATTATCTAACACTGTTTCCCTACCATCCCATGTAATCCTCACTATGCCTAACTCCAAACTCCATCCTATCTCTCAACCATCACCTCTGATACCATTCTGTCACAACCCCCTCCCACCAAAGATGCCACTCCTGAGCTGGCAATGGTGAAAGGGAGATAATGACCCCCGAGTCCCACCTCAAGTAGGCCCCGGGGTGGCGACTAGAACAAAGGGTATGAGTTTTCACAAATATGGGAGGCACTACCCTTCTTATTATTTTAAGATCGGGAAATAGGACAAGTCATCCACCAAAATGGAAAAGAACAAGTGTATAGAAATAAACCTAAACCAAGCCCACATGCATGTTTAAACAATTTTATAACAAGGTGCATGTACAAGAAAGCTAAAAGTACAATACCAAAAGAAACAAGTGTAAAACAACAGCAACAACTCCAACTGTCCAACTAGTAGGGTCCCACATGGCCCTGGTAGTCCTCCTGGAAATCTGAAAGTAAACGTAGGGTGAGAATAAAAGTATACTTAGTAGGGAAACCTAAAGCTCTCGTGCACAAGTGGGGAGACATCCTAATGTCCCATGAGAAAAACAGAAGAAACCTAGCAAGGAATTCTATCCACCCAACCTCACCATCCACACTCACCAAAAACACAATCAAAACAGGTAGTAGTAGTATAAGAACAAGAGTATTAGGTACCCCACACCATTTCCCATTAGTTAGCTACTCTTCTTAATGATGAACGTCTTGACGCTGCCACACTCTCCCCGCCCACACACACCTGGGCCTCAAAAACCACACATCCCGCCCGCACACACCTGGGCCTCACCACATATCTCTCCTGCACACACCTAGGCCTTACAATGACGTATCCTACCTGAACACACCTTGGCCTCACCACGTATCCTTCCCGCACACACCTGGGCCTCATCCCGAATATTCTTGAGAAACAATAAAACCTACTCGAAGAGTCTTGGTCTAAAACCACCCCAATCGAAACCTACATGAAGGGTCTTAGGTGTAAGGTCACCTCAAGCCATCACAATCTAGGGAAGAAGGAGCAGGAAAGAGATAGTAACTATGGGAAAACACCCTCTCCTATGAAATGGGAGTGTTCAGCACTAAGTTCTCAACATGGGTGGGGTGCGTCAAAACACAAAGATAAAGATATATATATATATATATATATATATATATATATATACCAAACACTCAGCCCAACCTATGGCTCCTAAATAGAGAAACTGAGCACGTGCCTTGGCACTGCTACCATGAATCATGCATACAACAACCAACCCCAACCCCATTTAGGTTTTCACATTTCAGCATAATCAGTGTATTTAGTTCCTTAATTACTAGGAAACTATCCACAACCAACCACATCGATCATTCGTAAAACATATCCCTACCATCCACAAATCAAGTTAGGAAAACACAAGCAACACAACCAAGTCCTTCTTATTAACCAACCAACCCCATTGATTATTAATCTTGTTTCATTACCACACCCCACCATTCATTAACTCTTCCGCTTTTATTTATTATTTACAACCCACAGTTCGTTCACATTCAATCCCATCCCTGCAGCCCCGCTGCCGACCACCATAACCACAACTGAACCGAAACCCGTACTTCATTATCCCTTTAATACCATTTATCGTAGCCCCGCTACCCATTACCAAAATAAGATTCACACCAACCCACAACCAAGTAAACCGCAGCCCCGTTGCTCACCCGATCCACAACAACCCACAAAACACCCCCACCACATTCCACGTATCCAAGCCAGCACCCATATGTTCATTATTTCATTTTTTTCAACCAGGGTGATCACACAAGGGTTCCAGATTTTAAATCATCAAACTTTACGTGATTATCCAAATTCCACATTCAACAAAGTTCCATTCACGAAAATAGTCTAGAAAGACAGGGAAACATTTAATTGCACAAGAAAAGGCCCCCAATGACTGTGATTTTCAATAGGCATAAGCCTATTCAATTCACCACATAATATCACAGGATATATATAAAAGGTAACTACATTAACAACTTCCCATCCCCGTTATATAATCCAGTTATTATCTTCATTAAACCGGTTCAAAAGTGTTTCACGGAAACAAGAGGAAACACGCCCTGCATGATGTACAATTTAGAGAGATGAAGGTAAAATCCCTACCACAACAGGTTCTGATCACAACGCTCCCCCAGATCTACTTTAGAAGACGTCTGTCGGTGTCCGTCACATCCGTCGAGTCTCGGAAAAACCTCCTTGGGTGGATTTTGGAAAGGAAGGGCCGATGGAAGGACGACGGATCCAAGTTCAGAAGTTCCACCTCGTTGTTACGATCCCGTGGCCACTGATGGATCATAAATCGGAGCTTGGACGAAGAAGTTATGGAAGAAAGAGCCTTCAAGTCTCTTGGGAGAACTATGCTTAGAGGAAAGTGGAGGAGAGGGGTGAGTTGAAAAGGAGGAGGGGACCACTCTTTTTATAGGCATGAAAAGCAGAAGTACACGGTGTGTACTTTATGGTATATGGCGTGTACTCGGCCATTTCACACGGTCACCACGCAGCTTCCAACATGGCCTTCAACACGGAACGCAGCCATTGACTGGTCCATACACGGTTTGAGTGTAATGTATACGCGGGGAGGGACTACACATCATGTAGTATTGGATACATATCGTGTACCCATTTATTTCACATGTTAAGGACACAGCTCCAACCCGACACAAGACTGTTGACTGGTCAACACACGGTAACACGTACGCGAGGAAGGACTACACGACGTGTAGTACTAGACACACGGCGTGTACCCACTTATTTTACATATAAAAGACACGGCCTTCAACACGGGGTATACCCGGAAAGGGGGTACATGACATGTACTCAAACTACACGACGTGTAGTTTCAAAATTTTGGAAAGTGTGGGAAAAGTCCATTTTACTCTCCAAAACACTTCGTGGCCTTCTTTTTGACAAATGAATTTGCCAGAGAGGTCCGTACCATTACAGTTGTCCCAATGATTGATGTCTCACCAATTTCCACCCAACAATGTGGAGAATGAAAAGGTCATCCATATAATTCTTAAAAAAGATCCATATGTATCAACGCCTAGAAACTGTTGTTGTGTAATAACTCTACTAATGGTATACGATCCTCCCAAGATCCATCAACATCCATTACATAGTCTATAATATGATCTACTAATTTTGGGATCATCATTCTAGATTTACCATCAATTTAAGGATGATTTGATGTTCTCATAGTCAACTGTGTTCTGAGGGATTTCTTTAAGGAAATTCCTAAACAAGACATAATCCTAGGGTCCCTGTTAGATATAATCAAGTTTAGAATGCCACAAATTTTTATAATCTTCAAAATATAGAGTTTCAAATGTCTTCAATAATATTAGTTTGATAAATAGGGGTTAAATTTGGAAAATTTTCGAATTGATCTATTGTCACCCATATGGAATAATGCTTCCTAACAATCCTCTAAAGACCTATCACAAATTCCATAGCTATATTATCCTATTTCCACATGGGGATTGATAAATATTACAACATATATTTTTTCCATTAATGATTTTCATTTAACTTTTGAAATGTTGGTTATCTCAATATATACACCACTATATCTCTTTTCATTACAACCCCCAAAACTGTTCGTTCAAAGATTTATAATTTTTTTAATCTGATGATAAACATCCCATATAAATTGGTAAAATGCACCAAGAATTTGTTATTTATAGTTTGGACGAACAAAAATCTAATACATAAACCATAGCATAGGTCTCTCATCTTGTTTCCACTCCATAATTGTCTTCCACCATTGTGTTTTGACCTCATGGTTAAATAATCGGGATCTGGAATCTGAGCATTTATTTTAATCTCAACCAAATTAAGAATAATAAAATCTTGAAAGAACCTAAAAACTACCTTTCCCCTCATAATCCATATTCATATCAGCTATAACTATCATAATCTACCATTTTTCTAAAGCATTTTTAGTCAAATGACTACATGACTTCCAGCACAAGGCATATGATAAAAAAATTTCATTACCAAGTGTATACATCAAATCAATGAAAAACCATTGAAGATATTCCATCTATATGCATCGTCTATAATTTGAATACCCTTGGGGGAAAATGTTCTTCATAATTTGATGTTCAGTATACACCATAAATCCCTCACCAAAAAGATAATGGCACTATAAAAAATCAGTAGATTAGTGGTTGTTATTTAGAGGGGGTTATGGAAAACCCCTTCTAAATTAATTTTCTACATATATTAGATGGTGTTATGAAACCACCACTAATCATTGAATACAGAGGGGGTTAATAACACCCTCTAATTTTTCTAATATATAGTTCGACTTTAGAGGTGATTAATAAAAAACCACCGATAATTTAATAATTACAAGTGCTATATATTCATTTGAATTATAGGGCCGCTATATATATATATATATATTCAGTTGTATTTCATAGGTTCATTATATAAATATATATTATATGGAATTACTTTCTTTTTAAGAAAATAGTGGTGGTTTTGACCCCCCTCTAAACTCTTATATTAAGGTGGGGTTTAACCCCCTTTAGTCTAAGAGATTTTAAGGGGTTCTAAACCCCCACTATTTTCATAAAAAAATTTCACAATATATATACATATAAAGTTAAAAAACAATATATAAATGTATTTAAATATATTATATGAACATATTATTGAAATATGATTATATAAATAATTTATATGATTGTATTTAATCATATTTATATGTTTATATTAAAAAAATGAATAATGTGAACATTAATTTATATTTATTTCTATAAAATAGTGTTTTATATAATATTATCTATAATATAAATGAATAAATATATTATATAATTTATAAATAAATATAATTTATTTAAAAAAACATATAAGAACACTAATAGTTTTTATAATTTATTAAATAATAATATATTATAATGATATATACATACACACACATGCATATAATTTGAGGGGGATTGTGAAACCCCCCACTAATTTAAGAAATTAGAGTGGGTTTGTAATTTCCAAAAAATTTTAAAAACATAGGGGGTTTTAACCCCCTATAGTATTTTTTAATTTTTTTTAAAATATATCAAATTATATAATGTGTGAATATGTCTTATATAAAAAATTATTTAAATATATTTACAACATTATAAACATATTATATAAATACATTATATAAAAACATTAAATAAATAAAAATGATTATTGAAACATAAATGTAAGTATAAAAAAATAATTATATACATGAATAATTATATACATGAATAATTATTATATTATATTATATTATATTACATTATATTATATTACATTATATTATATTATATAATATTATATTACATTGTATTATATTAAATTATATTATATTATATTATATTATATTATATTATATAATTATATTATGTATATATTATTTATATATTATATTATGTTATATTATATTATTTTATATTATATTATATAATTATATTATGTATATATTTTAGTTTTTATATATCGTATTATTAAATATATAAATAAAATATATATATATATACACAAATAAACAAATTTATATTAATATACATTTATAAGTATTCAAATTAAAATATTTAATATATATGGGTATACATTATATAATTGTATATATCAATATAAAAATATATAAAAATTATGTATATATGTAAAATATATTTATATATAAATATTCATAAAATATAATTCACATATAAATATTATTTCATATTATATGTTTCTATTCAATATAAATATTATTATATATATATAGTAGTATACATATAAATGTATTTATAAAATATAAAATAAACTGTTTTCGTATAAATATAATATATATATATATATATACATATTAATATTTTAAATCGTGTTTGTATAAACATTATATATATTTATATTTATAATATATTTTGGAATATATAATTATATAAATACAAAATATATATGAGTTTGAAAATAATTATTAATATTTACAAATAAGTATATAAATACACTTTTTTTCTGCTTTGTGTGGGACATAAATGTATTTATAGATATATATAGACATAATTTTATTTAAATATACCAAAATATATATTATGTAAAGGTGTTCATAATATATATATATATATATATATATTAAACACAAACACATATATATTTAAATATAGATATATATATGTATTTAAATATATATGTGTGTGGGTGTGTGTGTTCAGATAATATTTATTTTAATATACATGTAAATATGTATAAATAAAATAGTGGGTATAATATTAACAAATAATAATTCAGTGTAGTGATGTAAGTGCTACTTCCCTTACAATGGGGTTTACTATTCAATTCACATTAGTGAAACCTTTCAAATAGATGTTTGGTTTGGGGTGGTATAATGTGGGGTCCTGCAAGGAGTTGTCAAGAGGTACAGAAGGGGAGGGGGCACATGTGTTTTGTACACAGTAGGGGTGGAGTGGGGAACATGTGGTCACTGGTACAAAATAGGGTTGGGCCATTTGGGCACTATAAATGGGGTTTAAAATGGAAAATGGTAGGGAGTGAGAGTGAAGGGAACATGAGAGTTTGGAAGGGGCCCAATAGAGAGGGGGTAAAAAAGTTGGGGTCAAAGACATGGGAGGTAAAATTGAATTTTAAAAAATAATGATTATGGGTGGTAGTGAACTGCCCAAAAAATTGTAGTCTTGGTAATAAATTATTATGAAATTATATGAATCTATGAAAGTGATTGCGGATGATATCTCTTGTCTTTCAATGGTGATAGGTTTGATTTTTGGAGTTCTAAACTTGTTCAAGATTTGACTCTTATGGATGTGTCCCACTTGTTTATTGATTCTGATTTTGTTGATCATATATATTATCATATCGAGATTATTCAATCTATTTTGAATCTTTTAACTCCTCTTTTCCAAATACATAAATACTCAACAGGGTAAAATAATCCCAATGTGCATAGAGTACGAAATTATTTACAGTTGAGAAAGTTATTATGGATAATCAATGTAGTTATTTGATAATAATTTGTATTATTCTTTTTTATTATACCCTTATTTTAAGAATAACGAGGAATAACTTATATAGATATGAGAAAGTGATTGGAGATGATCAATATGATCCATCGATAGTGAGTTGTACGAGTCTTTTTAATTTTACCCTTATAAAGGATTTATGATATGGGTGAGTACCACTAGTTTATTAATTCATGAGTTTTTGATCATGTTGATATTCATGTTCATATGAAGACTTCTGTTTTGAAATATCAAACTTCTTTGACCAAATAGATGGAATCATAGTATGGAAAAAGAAGAGAAATTCATAGTGAGTAATAAATTATATCGACTTGAGAAAGTGATTGTAATTGATCAATATACTCCATTAACATGGATAAGCCTGATTCTATTAAATTATACCCTTATTCAATACCTGTTTGATATAGGGGTGTCCTGATTCTTTTGTTTTTGATAATATAAATTTACATGTTGAGGTGATTCCTTCTATTTTGAATCTTCAAACTCCTCTTGGGAAAATAGATTTTCTACCATGTGTGTGTGAATCTTGTTCTATTACAATCATTGGGGATGAGTTTCTTTTAGAATTTCTCTATTACTGGACTTGATAATGGGTATAGATTATTTTAGATCATTAAATTAAACATCACATATTATCCCAAAAGGTTAGTTTTATGCCTCTTGATAGATTCAGGCATCTCTTTAGAAAATATTTAAATGTAAAGTCAAGTGGGGTAGGAGTTTTGTCACTAGTTGTTAGAACCATCACTTATCAGTTGGCAGTAGTTAAATTATAATATATATATGAGATATAAAATTGATATTTTACTGAATTCATTTGTTAATTTCCTGGTGTGTTTCATGATAAATTCTCAGGGTTTGCACCAAAAAACGGAAGTGGATTTTATGATAGATTTCCTACCATGGACCGGTCTGACTTCACTTCCATCATATCATATGGAACCAATATAATTGAGAGAATTTAATATACAGTTAGAAGAATTGGAATGTAATGTGTTCATTCATCCAATTATGTATTCTAGGGTAGCACATGTTCTCTTTGTAAAGAAGGTGGATGTAACACTAAGGCTTTGTGTGGATTATCAAAAACTTAACCCAAGTTACGAAAAAAAATCTTTATCCTCTTCGACGCATTAATGATTTTTTAATCAATTAAAGGGATCCTAGTGGACCTCTAATAATGAAATATATTTTGGATATCACCATCAATGAGTTTAAAAAAATAATACTAAAAAAATAGCATTCAGAAGAATATATATCCATTATTAGTATGTGGTGTTGATTTTTTGGTCTTATGAATTAACCAATGGTATTTATGGAATTGATAAATATGATATTTTTGAGGTACCTTTATTTTTTGATGGTGGGGTTCATTATTGATATTCTAGTTTATTCTAGGACCAATGTTTATAATGATCAACACTTGGCTATAGTGTAGGGAATGTTTTATGAGCATCACGTTTATGATAAGTTATCGAATGTGATTTCTAAATACAAGTGGTATGTTTCATTGGACATATAATTTATGAAAAATATTTTTTTGGGATACTAGAATGATATAATTTATTATCTCTTGTCAACCATCCAATAATTTCATTGAGATATGTAGTTTCCTTGGCTTAGCGGTATGATAAAAATGTTTTTTTTGTGATTTCTCATGACTGGAATCATTTATAACAGCTTTTAAAAGGAAATAAAATCCTTTCTAATGGGGTTATGAGTGGAATAAATCATTCCTTGAACTTATGGATTAACTAAAATCAAAACCTATCCTCATATTCCCAGATTATGGATAGGTCTACATGGTGTATCATGGTGATTTAGTATTTGGTTTGGGATGTGTTTTTATGTATGGAGATCATGTCCAAGCTTATAGCTCAAAACTATTATAGGTGCATGAGGAGAACTACCCAACACATGATTTAGAGTTGGATTCTATAGTACATGCTTCCAAAACCTGGTGTCTTGGTAACTTTAATGAGTAATTCATAGTGTATGTATATCATAAAATCTTGAAGCACATTTTCTAACAAATTGATTTGAATTTCAGACAATGAAGATGGATGTAATATCTGAATTTTTTTGTCTTAGATTTGATGTATACACCAGGAAAATAAAATTATATAGAATATTCCTCGAGTAGTATTTAACATACCTATTTGGATAATGAGTATTTAGACTAATGGAATCTTATATAAGTTATAATTCATATGAACCTAGACTATGTGGAGCATGGTAATGTTTTAGTTTTCTTTCTATCTTAAATAAAACCTAATTTTATTAGGCATGTTATAAGTGATCTAACATTTTATCTTCAATGTTTATCCTTGAATTCATAACTCAATGGTGGGTAGACCATTAATGGGTGGAAACTATAAGGGAGACTTATTCTATTGTTTATAGATTGGATTACGGTACCTCCAAACTACCCGAAATAAATTCTTAGTTCCTACAACCATTCGAGGTGGACTAGTCATCATGTGATTCAAAAAATATACCAAGAATTGAAATAATAGTTTTAGTGGGATGGAAAAAAAAGATATGTCATGGAGTAGGTCTCAAGATTCCGCACATGTTAGATTGTAAATCTTGAGCACCAACATCCATCAAGTATATTGAAAAAATAAATAATTATCTTGCAGAAATGGGAGTAGATAGATATGGATTTTCTGAAAAATCTATCAAGAATGGTAAGAAAACACGATTCCATTTGGGTGATAGTGGATCATCTCCAAAAGTCTTATCATTTTATCTATATTATTGACAATAATATGGTTGAATAATTATATAAACAACTAAATTTATGAAATTGTATATGTGAACAATATTCCAATCTCAATTGTATCAAATTGAGACCAGAGGTTTACATATCATTTTTGGATGTCTATACTCTAATCTATTAGAGCACAGTTGACTATGAGAACAGTTTACTTTCCTCAAATGAATGAAAAATATGAAAACAAAATCTAAATATTGGAGTATTTTATTATGTATTGATCAATGTATTTTATAAGTTCTTTGGAGATCATATACCATTAGTTGTGTTCTCAAACAAAAATAGTTATTAGGGCTTGACACATATAGCTTATTTTGAATCATTGTGTAGCTTCCCATGTAATTATACACTTTTAAGCTAGAAATAGTCGAGACATCACTAGTTGGACCAATACTTGTGAAAGAGAAAATAAATATGGTATAGTTGACCACAAAGGCCATGGTAATGGTTCAGATTCATGATAATTTATATGTGGATCATCATTGACAACCACTGTTGTTCGAGGTGAGTGATCACATTTTCTTCATAATCTATTTGAGGATTTTCCATAATCCTTTTTTTATGTAGGGAATTATTCCCCATGGGACATCGGTCTATTTTGAATACTTCAATGAGTTTTTCATGTGGAGTGTTGGTTGTCTTTAACACCATGGTTCAGTTATTTACATAATAGTTTTCATGCATCTCAAATGAAAAAGTACCACATTAATTATAACCATGTTATTTTTTGGATCATGTTTACCAAGATTCATATTTTACATTTTTTCAGGTACCCATAAAAGTTTTTGATAGGTAGTAGAAGATCTTTCATTGAAAAAACATCGGTTTGGTTTAGGTTTTATGGATGTATGTTCATATTCAATACGAAACATGAGAGAATGAAAAGGAAATGTTTGAACAATTCCCTAAAATCTTTTAAGACAACACTCACTTTCTAATTTATATGGATATAATGACCAATGGTGGGGAGAATATTTCACTATCAGTTTTAGGTAAATAACCATTTAATTATGAAATTTTATCGTATAGAAGTATTAGGGGATGTTTTTGGTGTTTTAGGGAGATTTAGATATGTTTGTAGGTTTTTCTGGAAGTTCATGGTATTTTCATGGTTAGTAGAAACTATAAACCACCTTTTGGTAAACATATAATATGTTTTGTTTGTAATAAGGTTAGTGCATGGTTATCACAAGGTTTAGTAAAACCATAGGAATTCTTAAGAGAAACCATGAAAATTGAAAATGAGATAAAATCATGGTTTGTGAAAGATTTGTCTAAATGTGTGAGTAAACCATGTGAGGGGTCATGACGATATAGTATCACTTCATGTTTGGCGCATAGTTTTCCAAACTATGAGGTTAAACTATGTGACATATAATTAGTACCCTAAATATCACGGATCTAATACAATATAACTACCAATAATATCATTAATCCCTTATTCTATTAGGATCTTATATTAATATTTCTCCATAGGCTTGTTATAATTTTCATTTTTATTCAAAATTGATTCCTAGGAAAATAAAAATTCTTAGAGGTCTTGATTCATTAGTAAGTCATTATTCTTCACTATTCCTATTAGATCTATTCTCCTTCTCTCACTCAAAAACAAAATAGTATGTATAAGATATATCTATGTTCTATTTTGGTAATATTGATGTGATATGCATGAATATATTGAATTGATGATGATATAAGAGTAGATCTAGAGAATTTTAGAGTTGTTCTTCATTTTCTCCAATTGTTGAGAGTTATTTGGATTCTACTACATCTCCACTTGATTTAGAACT
The DNA here is from genome assembly GCA_963277665.1 of Viscum album. NCBI lineage: Eukaryota > Viridiplantae > Streptophyta > Magnoliopsida > Santalales > Viscaceae > Viscum > Viscum album. The sequence goes on from OY728159.1 coordinate 710,927,276, forward strand.
TGAAGGCTTGGTTTTATTTAAAATAACTAGTTGTAATTGTTATAAAATCCATGTTAGATACTTGATGGAAATCAATTTGCATGATTTCTTTAGGAAATTATGTAATTGAATGTTTTTTTAGAAAATTCCCTTCGGTAAAAATTTTAAAATAATGAATTTTAAATTTTGGTTTGGTTTTGAATCATATAATTATTTCATGATATTATTTCAAGAAATAAAATCTTCATTTTTATTGGCTTGGAATGTATTTTGGAATATATGGTAGTTGTGAGTGTATTCATAGAAATGACCATGTAGAATGGGAATACTGAATAAGGAAACATATTATTGGCTACTTTATAATGACTTGGTGGATTGATGAGAGACCGATCATGAGTATGGAACTATCATCTGGGTATGAATGGGTGTTTGTGTGTTTGTGGAGACATGTTTATGGTTGAGCGAAATGATTTAGAAAGCTTTTATGCTTTGTTAAATGTTTTACATGAAAGTTTTTAATTTTTTGGATATCAATTGTTTTATCTTTTTTTGAAAACAATGTCATATAAAATCTAATAACCGATTATTTTTCTAGTTGTGTGAGTTGGGATAACTTTGGGTAAATCTTATGAATCAAACAATTCTTAAGAACTATTTTACATTTGAATATGTCATCTACCAAGAAATAGGTAAAGTTAAGGTATCTCAGTTCTTTAGTGATGCTTATTGATAACAAGGACATGGAATATCAAGATAGATGTTGGAGTGGGGGGGGGTATTTATTGTACTAATTCCACTTTGGTGTCTCTGAGTTTGTTTTCTTATAGCTACTTTTGGTTATTTCCTTTGGTTTCCATTTTCACTCAGATATTGGTGTACTAGAGTTATTTATTGGTTTTATTGTTTTTATATACAACATATAGATGATTAAATGTTTATTAGTTTATGTTTGTTTGGATTTTTTATCATTTAATGGAAAACCATCTCATATTATTCCTTCAATCCCTTGGCATTTATTTCTATCATTTGTTGTATTGTGGATGTCACATAAGGCCAATATAAACTCCACCTCTTATCATGTAAATGAGTAGGGGAGGGATGTTAAAATTTGTGTTTTATAACTATTGATTATAGTTATATATTCATTAAAAAAATTAAACTACTGGAATTTTATATCTACCAAATAAAGGATAAAAAATTATTAATAAAAAAAATAATTTATTTAAAAAACAAATACCTCTTTAAGGATATTATAAACTATAATTTTACCCAGATCATAAGAGGAATCAAAAATGTTATTCATGGTACCCTCAATTTTAGACCTATAAAATGGAATACAATTATTAAAAACTAGATCATGGCATTGTCTTCGATACCATGGAATCCATCAATTAACATTATAGATAGTTACCCTCTTCCACAAAGCTAAAGCTCGATAAATCTACTAGTACATCAATTACCATGGTATACCTACAATTAAAAATGGTAGATCAACTATTTCTTTTTAACAATGGAATCCCATCATTAACATGTTTAGTATCATAAAAATTATAATAATAAATTTTCTGTGCTTTTATAATGATTCCTTAAAATCTAAATCTCTTAATAAAAACTCGAAAAGAAAGAAATCATAATCACTCTATGTAAAAAAGCTATTGAATTCATCAAGTGATTTCATTATTTAATGGTATCAAATTGTACGAAGAATTATATATCTTTGGATTCAAAAGTTGTTTATTTATTTATAGATTATCTTCTAGTAGTCAGATTCTATACAACTCAATTTCCACCATAATGAAATTGGTCATTGATTGTTTTTTTATTTAATAATCATAAATTGTTTCCACATCAACAAATTAAGTTGTTCTATTCCTCTATATGTCTGTATGTATTTAATTGAACCATAAAACCATAATTATTTTATAATTCATATGGTGATCAAATTTATAAAAATCTATAGACCATTACTTTTAATGGAATGAATCTTTGTTCGGAAAGATGAGATGTAAGAAATACTCCTTGTAATATTTGTTGTTGAAGCAGAAACATTCAACAATTGAAAAGTAGATGATAAAATTTCTTCTTGAAGGTGATTAGAACACTGGGTACTTTCATGCCTATATGAAAGAAAAGAATAGGTCCAAAACCCCCAACATTATTATATAGGATGGCTCATACACTAGTGATAGAGATGTGCTTGGACGTATGGTAGAGATCTAAAAAAAATATCTATAGGTATCTACCACCCCAAACATGGCTGGTGGCTACTCTCAAGGGGACTTCTTGATCCATTTGGGTCAATTCTGTGCATTTTTATTTATGAGATCAATTGTAAGATGAAAGCTATTTTGAATGAGTATGATATATAGGATTTATTTTGGGATATAAATCCTAATAGTTTTCCTAGATTTGATGATTTCACTTCTTCCTTCTACATAATCTCTTGGGATGTTTTGAATTGGTCTTTGATCAGTGTTGTTCAATACTATTTCATAGGAGGAAATCTCCCTCAATTTACCGGTGCAACAAAAAATTTTTCCACCAAGGTTAGAGATCAAAAGTCATAGAACCTATAACATTCTATTAGCTTGTGTAACATGACATATAAAGTGTTTCATGGTTTTTTTATTAAAAGGATAGACGCTTACTTCTATGCTGGGTGTCTAAGGTGAAATATGGATTCATAAATTCCAATAATTCCAAGGTGCTTTTGACATGGTTAAATAAGTGATCAGTGATATAATCTTTAAGAACATTGGAAACAATGTGGTCATCAAATTGGATTAGAACAAGTCCTATGATAGAGTTGAATGTAGCTTTATTAACAGGACTATTGCTCACATACAGTTTTCTGTTTAGGCCTCTCACCATCCCTTCCATAGTTTTAGCCCTCCATATCTTTCAAATACATAAATTGGAAAATAACATGGGTTCATCATAGTTGTTATAGTTTCTAGGGAGAGATACCCGATCTCCCATCCGATTTTTATCATTGTCAAAGATGTATTGATATGATACATCACTCACTGAATCAATATGGGTTGCAGCATCCCCTATCACAACAAACAGATGACTCGGGCAATCTCCCATTTCATGTTTCTGGATGCCACCATACTTTTAATTAATTTCAACATAATATCTATCTAGGGGTGTAATTATTCTCTTGGGGATTTCTTTAAATGGAGTGGACATGTTATCAAATATGTGAATATTAATTTCATTGTCCCCAAAAAATACTTAGATAGGAGGATAAAGTCCCTATGAAACATTCTTGGTATTAATAAAGGAGGCTCACCTATGGATTACTTGGGTTACCTATTGTCCCTTAATTACCTTCTCATCAAACACTTCGATATAGTAATTGAAAAAATTATGGGCCGAATCCTCAACTGGAAGAACAAATTTTTATCTTTTGGTGGTATAACCAATCTAATCAATTATATTCTATCTTTTATCCCAATGAATATCCTATATTGTCTGAACGTTCTGGGGAAGGTGACTACTATCATGGATAACACATTGTTATCCTATCTCTATGAGATACAATTGTAAGGTAAGTATCATTGGGCCTCATAGAACAAGTTTCCCAAACACATTAAGTAAAGGGGAATTAATTTAAAGATCTTTTATGGTAATATGAATGGTCTCCATGCCTAATTAGCTTGAAAGATTATTTATGGGATGAAGATGTTGGGAAAACACATTCTCAATAATTATGAAAATTTAGGGAACATGTCCATAATTAGACCTTCCAAATTTTGGAAGATTATCCATCCTCTTCTCCGTATCCTCCTACAAATAACCTAATGGATTATTGGAAAGGGTGATATAAGATATTGGCATCATAATTATGTGGGGAAAATTTATAGATTCCCTAGATTCCCCACACTAGATATTTTATTTAGAGAGACCTGTAATCATCCTCTCTTCATCTGTTCCACCTTGGATGATAACCAAATGGATCCCTTTGATGATATTGTGATGAATAATGATACTGATAAATCTGTTTTCACTAGTTCTACATCTATTAATTTATTTTCTATAGATTTTTATATAAATTTAGTGTCATATTATTCTTAGGAAACTTTGGGTAATACTTTATGGTTCAAGGAACTCCCTTAAAATTTTATCTTCCTAACTTGAAACATCCTGAATAAATCCCTTCTAACTAAAGAGTGAATACAGTGGTAGGGGGTCAGTTTCGAATCAATATTTGTTGGAAATAGATATCCAATAAATGAGTCCAACAAACATTTAATATTTAATAGTGAATGGTAAAATGCTATTTGAGGCCCGTTCGGGCAGTTCACAGGCTGGAAAACCTAGGTTATCATGACTAAGTTATTCCTTTAATGGTGGTTTCATAGATCAGACAAAGCCAGTGCAACGAATAAAGCTAGGGTTATGATCTTTACTACTAGATGATGGCTCATCTAATCTACTATAAACCTTAAATTATGTTAATATTCAACCAAGAACATCATAGTTGTCACTCCCAAAACCAAAAATATCATTCTAGATCTGGCTAGGTTGTGCACAACATCAGTGAATGCTCATTCCCTCAAGGCCTTCTTCCCCCTGCACTCCTCCAACATAAATTGTTTTGTGGTTCAATTAGAAGTATAAAATTTAATCCTCCTAATAAGGAGAACGTACTCGATATCGATGGTTCATGTTTCATGGTATCTATGTGAGGTGGATGAGTGATATGTGATTCAATGGTTTAATTGTTTTAGCATTTTCATACTTCTTTGGATGTGGTTACTCTCTTCAAGAGGTATCCCTTTCAATAATCAGATGTATACTCTTCTAAAAATAGGTAAACGTTCCTCTCAATGAAGTTGAGACTAATTCATTTTTAGTTTTCAAAGAAGTAACAGGTAATGGACCCATCCCTTAGTCAATTGAATACTTCATCAGAAGATGAAAGGGGTTTTTGAACAACCATATGACCATCCTCCACAATTTTCATGATGGAAATGTAGTGGAATAATTTTTAGCATCTAAAGAAACTCATAATGACCATTTTCTATTATTTTATAGTCCTGGTTCCTTTCCTCCTGGGGGACTAACTTTTTTAGAGCTGATTCTCTTGGTATCATTATTACAGACCTATGTTGTTTTATCAATGTAGGCTCTCCAACTATTTTCCCTTTATAATAATATAAAAAATATTTTTTTTGTCTTTATATAATTGGTATATCATAAAACCATTGGTTATCAATAACTGATTTATTAGTTTTATATAATACACTCATTAAAGATAAAAACAAAAAACTCATGTTAAATCAAATGATGAATAAAGTGATTCATGGTTTTCCAAACAAGTAAATTAAATAATGTCTATTAATCAAAATATCCTACATTGTGAAAATAATTGTAACACCCCAAGCTTCCACGGTATGCTTCCCTTTGAATAATACAGTAGCGTGTGTTGTACGCAACTTTGTGTTCTAACATACACCACAACCAATCAAAATAGTCGTTATGAATAGTAATACCTACTTTTTGAAATTTTATAAATTTTAAATTTCAAAATGGACTTCATTTTTGGATTTGGAATATTGAAATTAGGTTAGGGTAAAGTTTTGGTATTTTTTCTGAAAACATTCAAATTTTGATGAATAGTGAAAAAACACTGAGTTACAGTTTACAACCGAATTTTTATTTAAATAATTATTTATTTTATTTAAATTTAATTAAGGTCAACATAGATACATAATACCTATATATGTTCAATGTAATTAAATGAATTTAGTTTAGAATTATTTTAGATACATAAAAATTTTATTAAACTTTTCACCGTCTTTTACCCACCTCTTAGGAGAATTTGGATATTCACAAAAAACATAATTTTAATGATTTTGTGAGTGGAATTTTGAAAATATGAGAGACACTGTTAATATCAAGTAGTAAAATGTGGTTCAATGAGATGAAAATAATTTTTGGTGAATAGTAATTTTTTACTTTTATTTACCACGGTTAAAAGTAAATAGGGAAATTAGGGGTAAAAATGATATTAATATTACCCTAAAACATGTAATAATTACATTGGACAAGTGTATCTCTACCAAAAACAACCTTAGGAATAAAATATTATCATTTAGGTCCACTTGGATTAGATTCGGACATTTATTATTATTTAATTCAAAGAAGAGTTAAAAGAGTTAAAATCAAAGTTTAATAAATAAAACATTTGTAATATAGGGTTATACATAAGATAAATTCGATTATAAATATTCCTTAGAAATATAAAAATATTTCCTATATAATTATAATTTATTGATAATTTTTAGACATTAAATGATTTATTTTATTTATGACACAATGGTGATGTAGTAATTACCTAATTAATGAAATATTAAAATAATTGATATTATAAATATCAAAATAAATGTAATTTAAGACTTTTTATGAATTAAAATAATTTTATGTGTTAATATGACATGTTATTAATGATTTAATTATGTTTTTTCTAAGTAATCATGCTGTTATGATTTTCAAAAAAATAAAATCCAAAATAGTGTCAAAATTGACATTAAAGAGTTTTAAAAAAAATATTATATTATTAATTAATATTATATTCCTAAAAATCTAAGGATCAGAAAAAGGACTTATATAATTATAGGTGTATCATTAATGTACCACTTGGGGTTCTCTTGGAGGTATATTGTATGTTTATTAACTATATAATATAAAAATACAAAGAGACATGGTAAATGTCAAACTATTTAACTAAGAGTTAAATATAAATGATAAGGTTAATATAGTAACCCAAACCTATATAAAATCTATTTGTGAAAGGGTTTCGACCCATAACCACTTTAAAATTAAAATAATATACTTTGTAGCCATTAGAAACCAAATATTAATTTATTATAAAATAACATTTCTATCTTTTACAAAGGTGCCCCTCACCCCTCTTATAAAAGGGAACTCCCCCTTCTCTATAATTCACACCTTCAAAGCCTTTTTTCTTGTCCAACCCCAACCCAAATAATCTCTAAACTTCCCTAAATTCAACCTAGAGGCCTTAGTTTGATCAAAAAGCCATCCTAAAGAGCCATTTTGATCAAATCAAAAGGAAGAACCCTAAGAAGATGTAATGTTTTCACAACCCTCATTCAAGTTCCTTTCTTCTTCAACTTCTTCTTTCATTGCTATTTCCATTAAAAAATAATAAATCTAGTATCTTTTATATACTGTGATGTTATTATAAATATTTTACAACCATATTCAGTATTCTATCCATCCTTTTAATGACATGTCACCATGCGTGCGTACATATGACCTACCGTCTCCACGTCGTTGTGTAATTGTTATTCAATACATTATTATTTGGATGGGTATAATAATGATGTTTAATTCATGTAAATAATAATTATAACATGATAATTATTCTGTATATAAGATATAACATCCAATTATATATGATTTTAATATCAAAATAATGATATTATCGCTCGTGCGTACGTACGGACTACCGTCTCCACGAATGTGATGAGATTCATTCCCCATCATATCCATTCAAGTATAATTATCATTTTATGATTAAAAATAATGTTGAAGGACATGATATCATTCTGTATATGAATAAGATACAACCTGTCCATAATAAACACGAATTATGTAACAAAACTTATAAAATAAAACAAGTAATTTAACACCCGAAACGATGATAATTCTAGGATATTATTAACAAAACAATGTTAAAAGATCATATATGACATCATATTAATGTATATGATTCCTATATAATTGAATAAAAATTATTTCACCATTATACAATAGGATAACCTACCCTCGACCAAGGAAAGAGTACAAAGTAAGGGGGTTCTTATCTCACTTTTAATTTCATGAGATTTCCATTATTCACCACTTATTTATTGAATGTGGTGTGTGTACTGCCCATATTTTTATTCACTTTGTAATATACTTTAATTCATGGATATTTAAATCCTCATTATATGATCCTTATTTCATGGGTGTATTTTTCATAAGTTACCAAATAAATAAGGGAATTTGAAATTTCAATTTCCACTCATTCAGCTTTACACATACTACATTGATTATTTTACTCCACGATTATGTGTGGAATCACTATTCATTTTCTTATGTCATAATTTTCACTCCCCTTTCTATGGATATAATTTTGATACACATAATTGGTTTACACTATCGTTGGTTGATGTTTTATTCGTCCCAATTTAATTACCCATTCTTAGAACTTTAGTATAGCTTAATTTCGGGGTCGATCCACAGGGAACTGTGGTGTTAATGATTTCAATTGAGTTAATACTTAACTAGGTGAAGTATGCCGAATTTAGAATCGAATGGGTTGATTTTGGGTTTTGATTGAAACTAAATTGATTTACTTTAAATAAATGGTTACAATTTGAAAGGAAACAATGGGTAAATTTAAAGATCTTTTAAAATGGGAAGAAAGGACGTGTCGGGGCTGTTGTGATTAAGGAGGTTTTACGCATATTGTTTAAATGGTTGTGTTGTTAATAATAATTCAATCATTCTGGATTTCATTTTATTGCAAGAATTCCTTGGTCCGGTTCCTCTTGTTTGGAATTAGAGCAGTTGACTCCTTGGTCCGGTAGTCAGTGTTCTCAATTCTTTATTAAGTTCAGTCCATTATTTGAATCGGTGAAATCCTTCCAATGATCATGGATGTTTTCACTGTTACTTTTCCTTTGTATCGCTGAGAATTCTTCTCTTGGTCTGGGTCAGAATTATCAGTTATATTTAACAGTAGATTAAGAAGAGTAAGATGAATTACAATGATAAAACACAACTATATAAAAAAACATACAGATTACGATCCCTTCATCCATAGACCCAACACGAGGGGTTTAGTTAAACATAGAAAGTGAAGAAGAAACGACACACGTGATACCTGATGAATTCATCGTGTAAGCATTGAGGTAGGGTGTCGAAAGGTGGAGTAGTGGAAATACGGAACCACGGTGGCTCAGGAAATGGAAGAAACAGAGCTTCTTCTCTCCTCCAAAGGTTTTGACTCCCAAAAATCCATAGGCCAATGCCTCTTTATATAGAAAAATAATGTACACGTCGTTTATAGAAATTACACACCGTGTACTTTTCTTCAATGTGTTTTGGCACCAATTTCTCCACGGTTAGGTGGCCTAGCACGCTGTTTTTGACTTTAGAACATTGTGCTGCGTGCATGTTGAGTGTACACGGCGTGAAGTATCAAAAGTTTTGCCACCAGCTCCTTCTAGAACAGCAGACACGGCGTGTAGAAATTTAAACATGCCATGTATCTTTCAACAACCACATGGGCGTGTAGAATTTTCTCAGTAACCACCGCTTCTAGAAAGTGCTACACGACATGTAGCATCGCCCCACATGGCATGCATCTCTACCTGGAGACATGGGCGTGTACTCACTGCTTTGGTCTGTGTTCTTGTATGGATGTACACGACATGTAAAAAAGTACACGCCGTGTAGTTTCAAAATTTTCACAAACTTCCCTTCATCCATGTATTAAGCCAGAAAGCTCCTGCAAGTAAACAGATTCACCAAAATCAAAGAATATATCATGAAACAACATATATTTGCTGAAAACATGCTTTTATCTTCAATTATATATATGGAAATGTATACACAAATTGGGTGCATCAAATTCCCCCACACTTAGTCGTTTGCTTTCCCTCAAGCAAAATATCAACATCTAATTAAGAGAGCCTATACTTTTAAAAAGAAGTCAGTTAATTAATCAAACGTATAACTGATAATGTTACTGAGGAAAAATTCTAAAAGGTACAAACAAATTCAATTCATAAGATATTGAAATCATGCCTCATATATAATGCAATTAACTACTCTCATCCTCTTCAACACATTTTTCAACCTTTCAAAAATAAGCATGCCATTTGATGATTTACCTTACTAGCCAAAATCACATTCCACTCTCAAGATATTTTTATTCATAGTTATGCTCAATCTAAGTTATATACACTCTATCCATAGGTTTGAAAGATACCTTGTTCTCTACTTCAGAAAAATTGAATTACAAAAATCATGAGGGCTTTATCAATAAGGTTTAGATGTTTCTGTGGCTAAGGGTTGGTAGGTTCAGATGTGAAAATAAATTCTGAGGCTTGAAAAAGGTTGGCTAATTCCTTTAAACAACATTGCTTGATATTCACAGTAAAGCTCACTGAAAATACATCCTTCAAAAGCTCAGTCGAATGCTTTTGTAATCGTCACCATCTTCCATAGGCAAGTAGGGTTCATGGGAAAACAAGCATAAGGTCCCCTTGTTGTTTGTTTGTTTGTTGTGTTTTTTTAAACAACAATAAAAACAAGGGAAACAATTATGAATACAATGAGTAGATGTTTGGAACCTATTCTACCCCAAATAAATATGAGGCACTCCCCCACACTTTTTTTCATGGCGGTACAAAAATATGCCATGTATTTCCAACTCCCTCTTTAAATCTAAAATGAATAATCATGCAAATATTAAAAAGAAATAGGGTAGGAAGGGAAATAGGCTTGTAATGTGGCTCCCTATAAAGGTTGTTCATGGATTCTATGGGTTTAACGAAGATTAAATGTAGGATAGGTCTCAAGATAAAGGGTTTGAAACAATCTAATGCCTCAATCATGTTAAAGTAATTCAAAAATATCTTCATGTTTCAAAAAGAAAAACTTGAAAATTCTGGTAGTGATGTATATCCTAAGAATCTCTCAAGAATGAGGGTATTAGAAATGAAATAAGGAAAAGGGTTTAGAATACCTCTCAGGAGTGGAAAAATAATAAAGGGACAATCAGGTTATGACATGCATATAAATGATTAGCCTAATTAATGTAATTTAATCAAGGATGAAAGGTTGCAATTGAAACTATATCACCAATCATTTTAAAATACTTTAAAAACTAAAATAAGTATGTAACATTTCCAAAAGTTCTTATTGATAACTCTAGCATTTATAAGATTGATTAACCAAAATTGCTTTAAATGTTTAAATATAGAATCTAATAATGATGTCTCCTAGATTAGTGTAAGGGAAAAGAATAAGGGAAAAGAGATAGATGTACCCCCACACTGAAGAAGGCACATGGCCCACAAAGTGCAATACCAAGGTAAAGGGTGGGCAACGAGGAGAAATGGGGGACAAAATGAGGGAACGTAGTGGAAGAATTAAATCCAAAAAGAAAGAAAATAGAAATGGAAAAATACTCCCCTTGTGAAAAGTGAGGCCGAAGGCGCTCCATGACCGTACCTATGACTGTCGAGAAAAAATGAAAACCACAAACATGCATAACATCACAGCACCGAAAATGAAAAAAGAGATATATAAGAAAAAGAAAAATGTCAATATCATGGGGTCGCCTTAGGGGAGGCATCATCCTATACAGAATCGGCCGGCAGAGACGACGCAGGAGGCATGGAAGGGTGAGGCTCTGACTCAGCATTGGGAAGGGTAGCTGAAGAAGTAAGAGCCGCAGGTGCTAGACTTGAGAGTGGAAGCTCAGCAGAAGGCCCTGGCCTGGCAGAAGTAACAACAATAGAGCTCACCATAGTCATCAAAACAGAATCTGTGGCCGGTGCAGGAGACGACGGTGGAGCAGAAGCATAAGGGCCATGAACGGAGGCAGAAGCTGGTGACTGAGGCAGTGGAACACCAAGATGCTGAGAAATATGCACCAACAGATGCTCCATCCAGTCCTGGCGGCCATCTAGACGAATCAAATGGCGTGCAATGGTGTCCTGGCGGCTGATGATACGGGCTAAATTATGCTCCATCATGTCTAGGAGGAGGGAAATGGCCGGATCGACCGAGGGTGCGGGGGTAGGTGGGATAGAGGCTGGGAAAGTATAAGAAAGGCTAGAAGAAGTGGGGTCAGTAGGAGGTGGGTGAAGTGGAGAAGCTGGAGGGGGTGGGGAAGGAGGAGCGGGTTCAGCAGCTGGGGCAGGGGGGTTAGCAGGTGGCAGGGCTCTAGCCTGAGCAAGGATGTAGGAACCCCCTGCTTCCGGACCAAGCCCATGCGAATGAGAATGAATAAGTCAATATGCTGGGGCGAACGTATCAAATCATGAGGCAATGAGGGCTCGAATACCCCCAAGTGGTGGGCAAGACAGGTGGTGTAAAACCCGCCGTTCAGGTTGCCCTGACGGTCAGTAAACATGGAGTGGAAATAGGAGGCGGAAAGATAGGGGAGGACCGGGTAGGCGTGCTGGATGACACAGGTAAGAAGCTCCATGTCACAGCCGGTAACGACCACCATATCCTCATGGCGAGGGAAGAGGATGGCACTGAAGCACCGGTGGGTGAATCGAATGATGGGGTTGGCTATAACAGTGCTCTTTTGAGAAGTGGGGGAGTACCGTTGGTCAGGCCCAACGATCTCCCGCCACATGGCAATGAGGTCAGAGTGCTCGGGCTGGGTCAAGTTAGAAATGGGGGGTGGGGTGAAAGGATGGGGATAGAAGCCTCACCCTCGTCCAAACTTTGTCATCGTCAGAGAAAAGCGTCGGCCGCCTAGTCGGAATCGAACTACGGGCTCCGAATCGCAAGGTGTCTCTTGGTACTCCACTCCTTCGAACTCAAAGGAAGCCACAAACTCCAAAAAAAAATCACAGAACATAGGAGTGCTGACCTGGAAAATAGTGAGGAGTGCGGTGTGACTGAGAAGTACCTCCAACTCCTCCCAAATATCGAGCCGTTGCGGAACGCTGCTGTTAAGGTACTGACCACTCGATGGTATCGGCCGACGAGAGAAGCGTCAAACCCTGTCGTATGCGAGGTCGGTGACCAGGAATACCGTGAAGGGATAGGGAGAACCTGCAGGTCCCGACGCAGGTGCCGGGGCAGCAGCAACATCTGGCTCTGGAGGTGGATCCGCAGAAGAAAAAGGTGGCTTGGTGGAAGGTGTGCTCGAAGAGGGACCAGCCGCTGAGGATGAGGGTATATGGAAAGTGGCAGCTGGTGCAGCTTAAGTAGGACCAGCCTCATCTGAGGGAGTGAGTGGCCGTAGAATGGACAACAGAGGGAGCTAAAAGACTGGAGCATCGGGGTCTGGCTGCGTAGGTGGTCAGAGTCGGATCCGACGATAACTGGACTCCTCACCCTCAGTAGCGGAGGCATGCCGCTTCCCTCGCGAATTACCGTGATCTGCCTTATCCTGAAATTGAAAGAAATAGAAAACAAAACAAAAGAAAAAGAAAAAGGAAAGAAAACAAAACAAAGAAAATGTGAGAAAACTGGAAAAGAAAAGTACACGGCGTGTACTCCAGAGTACACAGCGTGTAGTAAAAAAGGAGAGTATCCCGTGTTTTCTGGACAGACACGCCGAGGGTGAAAACAGACCAAGGAAAAGTACATGGCGTGTACCGAACATACACGCCGTATTGACTTAAGTGGTGGTGGTTGTGTGTAACAAATGACATGGCCATGTTTTTATCAGTTCAGAGAAAACAACACACGCCGTGTAAGTACTAGACACGGTGTGGACTGCACATGAAGAACATGGTCATGCAGAGGGGGAGACACGGGCCGATCAAACATCACACAGACACGACGTGTATCAAACACAAGTGCCATGTAAATGAAAATAGGGTGAGTGGTCATGCAGAGGGGATACACGGGCCGGTGACAGATATAACGGACACAACGTGTACCGAACAGACACGCCGTGTTCGGGAACATGGGGTGACAGGCCATGTTATGTGCCACACATGGAGGGGTCAACACAAACAACGGACACGGTGTGTACCAAATACACACTCCGTGTAAATGAAAATGGTGTGTGGGACCGTGTGCAAAGGTGTACTTGGGCATGATGAAACAGACACAGTGTGTACCGAACATACACACCGTGTATATTCAAATTTCTGAAAATTTGATCTGAGGCCATTTTCAGAAGTACACGATGTGTGTTATTCATTTCGTGGTCATGTATTACCGGAAGACGAACGGTCGGCCGATCTGAAAAATACACTAAATGAGTCTAAAAATTTGAAACAGAGGGTGTAGAATGGTGTACCAGGATCGAGGATCACAATGTGAGAGGAATCAGAACTTGAAACGCCACAAATTGACAGATTTGGAAAAAATGGGGGGTTCGGGTGGCGTTCGGGAGAAGAAATGGGAAGAACGAGGAAAATGAGACGGCCGTGCAAAATGGACTCAAGCCGGGTGGACTGCAGCTTATATAGCTGAGATACACGACATGTATGTTTGGTACACACTGTGTGTCCCGTTTTTTTACAATGATAATTATTATAGTGACCTATATAGTAATTATTATTAATAATTAAAATAAAATAAATATATCTATAAATCCTATTATACATAAACCTATACACGACGTATATCGGGAAATACACGCCGTGTATTTTAAAATGAGAAAAAGAGTAGTACAACCTTTGGTCTGGTGCTTGGGGCGGGATTCGAACCGGCGATCGACAACGCCCTCACCCACTGGAACAAAGGTTGTTCTGCTGTTCATATTTATTCTATATATATATATTTATTCTATATGGCCTAAACACACGGAAAGAAAGAAAAGCACGATGTGTGGTTTTTATTTAAGAAAGGATGGGGGTGAAGCGGGGAGATTAGTACGATTCGAAACTGGGCCTTTTGGACCTAATTCCGAGACTCTGCCAATCTGCCAACTTCACCTGCATGAAATTTCTTATTTTAAAAACATTTTTAATTTATATTTTAAGAATTATGGTGCACACAGCGTATATTGGGATCCACGTTGTGTGGTTTTATTAAAAGAACAAATGATAGAAATGGGACGGTTGTCTGGATTCGAACCAGGGTCTTGTGAACCCAGATTACTATTCTAGCCAACCGGTCCATCCCCATGATGGGTTTTATTAAATACATTCATATAGATACATATATAGAAAATACCACACATTCCATGTAACTAAAAGGAGGAACCCCGTGCTGAAGGTAGGTCAGGAGGATTTGAACCGGGGATGACGTGAATAAACTCCGGTGACTTTTCCATCGGCACCGGCATCATCCCTAGTTATTAATTTGTTATTCTATAGATTTATACTATTAAATTAAAAAGATAAGTACACGCCGTGTAAATAAGTGGGACACGATGTGTAACCTCTGGGTTGCCTCCCAGGAAGCGCCTATGTTTTAGGTCGTTGGCTCGACCTACTTACCTTGCTTACCTGAGGAGTATGGTGGAAAACGTTCCCACCATGTTGTCTGTAGGATGGTAAGCTTTCAACCGCTGCCCGTTTACCTTGAATGGTTGACCATATTCTCCATAAATTTCTACCGCTCCATAATGTAATATGCCGATAATGTGGAATGGTCTCGACCAGTGTGACTTTAACTTCCCTAGAAATAAGCGAAGACGAGAATTAAAGAGAAGTACCTTATCACTGGGTTGGAAATATTTTCATTATATCATCCTGTCATGAATGCCTCTTGTCTTCTCCTTGTACAACTTGGCATTCTCATATGCCTCTAATCGCATCTCATCTAGTTCCGACAGTTGGAAAATCCATTTCTCTTCAGCAGCCTTCAGATCAAAATTTAAGGCTTTGACGGCCCAATAGGATTTGTGTTCCAATTCTACTTGCAAATGGCAGGGCTTTCCATAGACGAGGCGGAACAGGGACATTCCTAGGGGTGTTTTTAAAGTAGTCCGATATGCCCACAAGGATTCATTTAACTTCTTGGACCAGTCCTTCCGTGAAGTGTTCACTATTTTCTCTAGGATCTTTTTGAGATCACGATTGGAAAGCTCTACCTGTCCACTGGACTGGGGATGATATGGTATCCCCATCTGATGCTTTACTCCATACTTCGACAATAGTACTCTCATCAGTGTGTTGTCGAATTGGTTCCCTCTATCACCGATCAGTACTCGTGGAACTCCAAACCTGCTAAAAATATTTTTCTTTAAGAAATTTATGACTACCTTGGCTGTGTCATGAGCTGCAGTAGTAACTTCCACCCATTTGGAGATGTAGTCGACGCAGGCCATGATGTAAGTGTTCTCAAAAGATGGAGGAAAAGGACCCATGAAATCTATGCCCCAAACGTCGAAAATCTTGACCTCCAGGATGGGGTACTGAGGCATCTCGGCTCTACATCCCACATTACCTATCCTCTGGCAACGATCGCAATAGGAAACAAAGGCCTGAGCATCTCTATGCATGGTGGGTCAGAAAAATCCAGACTGCATGATCTTAGCTATGGTACGGTCCGACCCATGATGTCCTCCTACTGGTGAGGTGTGATAGAACTCCAGGACACCGTTAAATTCATTCTATTGGATGCAACGGCGGATCACTCCATCTGCACAGGATCAGAATAGCAGAGGATCCTCCCAGAAGTACCTTTTCACATCCGAGAAAAATATTTTCCTTTGCTGGAAGGAGAGTTTGGGGTGAACGACACCTGTAACTAGAAAATTAGCGATATCAACATACCATGGTCGAGGTGTTTCACTGATCAAAAAGAGGTGCTCATCATGAAAATCCTCCCGGATCTCCCGATCTTCTTCCTTCTCCAAATGAGGCAGCTCGAGGCGGGAGAGATGGTCAGCAATGAAGTTCTCACTCCCTTTCTTATCTCGGATCTCACGATCGAATTATTGCAGGAGTAGTACCCAGTGGATCAATCGGGTCTTCACGTCTTTCTTGTTGAGTAGGTACTTTAGTGCTGCATAGTCAGTATAAACAATAACTTTAGACAACACTAAGAAAGAACGAAACCTGTCAAATGAGAAAAATACTGCAAGAATCTCCTTTTCTGTGGTAGTGTAGTTGATCTGTGCCTAATTGAGTGTCCTGCTGGCATAATAGATAGGTCTGAAAATCCGGTCAAGTCCCTGTCCCAGGACATCTCATACGGTGTAGTCGCTCACATCGCACATCACCTCAAATTGTTCCTCCCAGTTGGGAGAAATCATAATTGGAGCTTCCACCAGGTGCTGCATTAGATGCTCAAAAGATCTGATACAAGTCTCATCAAACTCAAAAATGGCATCCTTGGTTAGAATATTGGTGAGGGGATGGGATATTTTGGAGAAGTTGCAGACAAACTGCCAATAAAAACCTGCATGCCCGAGGAAACTGCGGATGGCTCAGACGGAAGTCGGTATAGGTAGTCGTGAAATGACCTTGATCTTCACCGGGTCCACCTCTACCCCCTTCACTGAAATTCAGTGGCAATGGACTATGCCACTTTGCACCATGAAATGACACTTTTCCTAGTTCAAGACTAGGTTAGTGTGCTCACATTGTTCCAAAACAAGCTCTAGGTGTCATAAACAAATGGTGAATGATTTTCCATAAACTGAAAAATCATCCCTGAATACCTCCTGGATTTGTTCCGTCATGTCATGGAAGATGGCCAGCATACAATGCTAGAAGGTGGAGGGGGCATTACACATGCCGAAAGACATCCTTCGATAAGCAAATGTGCCATATGGGCAACTGAAGGTTCTCTTTTCCGGATCCTCTGGAGCAATGGATATTTGGTTATAGCCGGAAAAACCATCAAGGAAGCAATAGAAGATGTGCCCTGCTATTCTCTCTAGCATTTGATCCATGAATGGTAAGGGGAAGTGATCCTTCCTTGTGACATCGTTTAACTTACGGTAATCCACAAAGACTCACCAGCCTGTGATAGTGCATGTAGGGATGAGCTTGTTCTTTTCATTTGAAATCATAGTGATACCCCCATTTTTGGGTACCACTTGGAGAGGACTCACCCATGTACTATCCGAGATGGGACAGATGATGCCTACATCCAATAGTTTGATCACCGCCTTTTTGACAACTTCCTTCATGAAAGGATTCAAGCGCCATTGTGGTTTCCGAGATTGCTTGGCACCTTCTTCATGTAACACCTTGTGAGTGCAAATGATCAGGCTGATGCCCTTCAGATCAGTGACTGTCCACCCAATAGCATGCTTCCGCTGTTTGAGAACCTGCAGAAGTGAATCTTCCTGCTCCTGTGATAGTTCTACATTAAGTATAACAGGAAAAGTTTGATTGGGTCCTAAATACGCATACTTGAGAGAAGATGGAAGAGGCTTCAATTCGAGTTCAGGCACCTTTAAAATCTAAGGCACAAGTGGCTTCACCTTGTCCCATTCCAAAATATCAGGAACATCTGCATGCTGCCAATAGTGGTCACCCTGGCCTTCTATGAATTGCAAGTCCTCTGGTGCTTCTTCTAATAGAATATCTGGAATAGTTAAATTTTTTGAAATAAAAGAACATCCCAGATCACCCCCTTGTTCGCTAAAATGATTAACCATGGTGGACACTGCATAACAGTCCTCATGCTCTGATAATGAAGCAAGTTTGAAGTCTTTGAGGACGTTATAGGAAACTCTTTCATCACCTACCTGAAAAATAAGATCCCCTTGGTGCACATCGATCAGTACCTTCCCAGTTGCCAAGAAAAGTATTCCTAGTATAAGAGGTGCTTCCTGGTTATCCCCCATGTCGTGGATTATGAAATCAGTAGGGAGAATCAGCCTACCCACTTTGAACAGTACGTCCTCTAGTAGTCCCTTCGGGTGTTTGATGGATCGATCAGCAAGTTGAAGGGCTACGTGGGTAGGCTTGAGCTCGTTGAGTCCCAGCTTCTTGAAAACTCCGAGAGGTATGAGGTTCAAACTGGCCCCTAAGTCGCAGAGGGCCTTCCCAAACTCACAGGATCCAATAGTATAAGTAATGGTGAAACTACCTGGATCATGGAGTTTGGGAGGAATGAAATGTTGAACCACCGCGGAGCACTCCTTCGTTAGTGCAGTAACGCCCAAATCCTCCATCCTCCTCTTATTCGAAAGGATTTCCTTCATGAATTTGGCATATGTTGGCATTTGTGTCAGGGCCTCCGCAAATGGTATGTTTATATGTAGCTTCTTGAAAACATCCATGAATTTGCTGAATTGGTGGTCCAGCTTCTTCTGCTTCAATCTTTTCGGAAAGGGTAAGGCAGGCTTGAATGGTTGGATTACTTCATTTTATTTATTTTGTAAAGCCTCCTTCTGTGGGATTTCGGATGAGGAGGGGTCGGTATTGGTACCTTTTTTTTCAACAGTGGGTGTGGATGCACCTTGCTATGCTGATTGGTTATGGTGGAGCTTATTTCCACTCTAGATCATGATAGCATTGGCCTCCTCCCTTGGGTTCTTTTCGGTGTTACCCGGTAGTGTACCAGGCTGCCTCCCTGAGAGTTGATTTTCCTGCTGGCCAATCGAATTATCCAAGACTTGAATCGAAACTTCCTGATTCTGGAACCGAGTCTTAGCAGTAGATATGAATTTAGTCATTAGATCTTCTAACCTTGAGGTGTTTTCCTACTGAGGTGTTTGTTGAGCCGGTGGAGGAGGTGGTTGCCATGGCTGCTGTGGACGAGGGTTTTGATGCCTTTGTTGCTGATAAGGACCCTGCTGGGGTTGTTGTGGCCTTTGGTATTGGTTCTGTTATAGTGGCTGCTTGTAGCTGGGAAGTCGCTAGGGCGGAGGATTCTACTGTTGGTGGCCCTAGCCTATGTTCTGTTGGTCTCTCCATGTCGGGTTCTGGTACTGCTGATGCTGGTTGGGCCCTCGATTTTGGGCAACATAACTCACCTTTCTCGTTGAAGGGCCTTCAGTCGAACCCGGACATTCTCCCATGATGTGGTTATCACCACAATTTCCACATTCTGGATGGTGCACCGCATGAAATTGAGATGATCCTTTGAGTTTTAATGCGTTGATTTTCTTGGACACAGTGTCCAAATGAGCAGCCAACATTGTGGTAGCGTCAATATTGTGCATACCTCGCATTTTAGTCCCCCGCTCGGAGTGCCACTGGAAGCTGTTGGCTGACATATCTTCCAGTAGTTCGAATAGTTCTTTAGGGGATTTCTGCATCACCGTGCCTCCAGCAGCAGTGTCCACCACAGATTTGGTATTCGTGGTAAGTCCTCCGTAGAAGGTCTTGACTTGCATCTAGAGTGGGAGTCCGTGATGAGGGAATTTTTGTAACATCTCCTTGAAGTGTTCCCAGGACTCGTACTACGACTCATAGTTGTGCTTCTGGAAGTTATGAATCTCATTCCGGAGTGTCACTATCTTGTATGGTGGGAAGTAATTGGATAGGAACGCCTGGGCTAGCTCCTCCCAGGTGTGGATAGATCATTGTGGAAACCCCTTGATCTAATCCTTCACCTTATCCCATAGAGAAAAGGGGAATAAGAGAAAATAGATAGCATCCTCTGACACGCCATGGTACCAAAAGGTGTCGCAGATCTCTAGAATGTTGGAGAGATGGGCGTTTGGGTCCTCGCTAGCCAGGCCCCCAAATTGGACTGTGTTCTGGATCAGCTGCATGATAGCAGGCTTGATCTCGAAGTGCTGGGCCTGGAGCGGAGGACGAACGATGACCGTATCAACTTCTTGAATCGATGGAAGTCCATACTCCATAAGGGTACGTCTTGGAGGTTGTTGTTGATTGGGTGGAGCTTCCATAAACTACTACTGAGGGGAAAAGTATGGCCGTGGGAAGAGTTGCTACGGCGGCCGTTGGTAATCCCTTGGGAGGAATTCCATGAAGGCTCTAGTAGGTTGCTCCAGTAGACCAGCAGTGGGAGGCTGCTGATCCTGGTACTGATGTTCAGTAGCAGCATCTACGGCTGGTGCTCCCTCTTCCTTGTTCGCTATGGGTTGTGATTGATGGTTGTGAGTTTTTGTCCATGTACGCCGACAATGAAGCAAGGTTCGTTCGATTTCCTAGTCAAGCAGAACTGACTGAAAGTTATTTTATTTATTAAGAGGGAAAGAAACTCTAGGGATACAAATCACGGAGGTCGAAAGTAGTGAAGACCAAGTGAGTCCTTCCGGATCACATTGACATACTCGCAAGGAAGAGAATTAAGACTATCATACACTATTAAAGTCTCCTCTGGCCTGCCCCCGCGAGCCAATGCATCCGCTGCAAAGTTGGATTCTCTCACACTATGTTGGATCAATCTGCCCTGATTGGTCTCTGCTTTGAACCTTCTAAAAACATACACCAGATTCCAAGCCACATCACATGCACCCTGAAGAGATCTAACCAGCACCTCCGAATCTGATTCAACCTCCGTCACCCGGAGACCTCTTCTTCTGCACAGAGTGAGACCCGTAAGGAGGGCTCTAAAATCCGCACCTGTAGAAGTCCCTGGCCCATAATAGTCACTGAAATTAATGTGAACTGAACCCCAGCATTCTCGGAGAAAACCACCACCCCTCCTGATCCCCCTGAGAAAGAACCATTCACATTCAATTTTAATCTGTCAATCAGGGGTTGCCATCTAACCCATCTCCCTTGCTGTAGGGCCTGAGCACACTGTCCACCCACAAAGGACCCTAGAATACCCGCATGCAGACCTTTCTTGAAAAGAGTAGACAATTCTACAATGAGAAATCTCATGTGTACCTGCTGTGCTAATAATGATCTCTTCCCACCTAGCCTTACCTGATTGCGAGCTTCCCAAAGCGTCCAGCATATAGAAACTAGAATGATCATACCTGCTGAACGATCCTCAACCCTCCTGCCGAAGCTTGAAAACCATGCCAGGAGATACTCACGAACAGAAAGACACTCCCCATCCAGAACCCTGTACTGAGAGAACTGAGAGAAAAGGAACACTGCCCACCGCCCTTGAAATAACAGATGTATCATTGTTTCTGCCCTTGGACTCTCGCAATAGAAGCAGCGAGAAGCCATGAATACCCCCCTCTTCTGAATGTTCTAGAACTAAAACCAAACGTGTCTCCCCAGAAACGGCACCAAAATTTGGTTTACGCTGTCATTGGTTGAAGTTTTATGTGTCCCAAATTAATTACCCGTTCTTAGAACTTTAGTATAGCTTAAGTTCGGGGTCGATCCATAGGGAACCGTGGCATGCATGAATTAAATTGAGTTAATACATAACTAGGTGAAGTATGCAGAATTTAGAATTGATTGGGTTGATTTTGGGTTTTGATTGAAACTAAATTGATTTACTTTAAAGAAATGGATACAGTTTGAAAAGAAAAAATGGGTAAATTTAAAGAGCTTTTAAAATGGGAAGAAAGGACGTGTCGGGGCTGTGGTGATTAAGGAGGTTTTATGCGGATTGTTCAAATGGTTGTTTTGTTCATAATAATTCAATCATTCTGGATTTCGTTTTGTTGCAAGATTTCCTTGGTCCAGTTCCTCTTGTTTGGAATTAGAGCAATTGACTCCTTGGTCCGGTAGTCAGTGTTCTTAATTCTTTATTAAGTTCAGTCCATTATTTGAATTGGTGAAATCCTTCCAATGATCATGGATGTTTTCAACGTTTCTTTTACTTTGTATCGCTAATAATTCTTCCCTTGGTCCGGGTCCGAATTCTCAGTTATATTTAAAAGTAGATTAAGAAGAGTAAGATGAATTACAATGATAAAACAAAACTATATAAAAGAAAATACAGATTACGATCCCTTCATCCACATCCCCAACACGAGGGGTTTAGTTACACATAGAAAGTGAAGAAGAAAAGACACATGTGATACCTGACAGATTCATCGTGTAATCATTGAGGTAGGGTGTCAGAAGGTGGAGTAGTGGAAATACGGCACCACGGTGGCTTGGGAAATGGTAGAAACAGAGCTTCTTCTCTCCTCCAAAGGTTTTGACTCCAAAAAATCCATAGGCCAATTCATCTTTATATAGAAAAATAAAGTACACAGCGTGTATAGAAAATACACGCAGTGTACTTTTCGTCAACGCGTTTTGGCGCCAATTTCTCCATGGGTAGGCGGCCTAGCATGCAGTTTTTGACTTTAGAACATAGCGACGCCTACAAGTTGAGTGTACACAGTGTGTAGCGCCGCCATACACGATGTTCAGTATCAAATGTTTGGCCGCCAGATCCTTCTAGAACAGTATACATGACATGAAGAAATTTAAACACACCGTGTCTCTTTCAACAGCCACATGGGCATGAAGACTTTTCTCAGTAACCACTGATTCTAGAAAGTGGTACACGGTGTGTAATGCCACCCCACACGGCGTGAATCTCTGCCTAGAGTCATGGGCATGTACTCCCTGCTTTGGTCCGTGTCCTTATCTAGATGTACATGATGTGTAAAAAAGTACACGTCGTGTAGTTTCAAAATTTTCACAAACTTCCCTTGATCTGTGTATTAAGCCAGAAAGCTCCTGCAAGTAAACAGATTCATGAAAATCAAATAATATGTTCATTAAAAAATAGATATTTGCTGAAAACATGCTATTATGTTCAATTATATTTATGGAGATGTATAAAAAAATTGGGTGCATCAATAATCACTCCATTGATAAATTCTCAAGTCATGGGTATGAATTTGGTAAGAGTAATTTTTACTCAATCTCCATTTTTTGAGTTAAACATCCAATTCATTGGTGTTGTTTTTACAAGAATATGTGTGAATGTCCTCTGATTGTTTCACACTGAATAGCCAACCACATTTAGTGTATTTATATTTTTCACACATAATTATGTCGTTGATTTATCCTTAACCTAAGGATACGACCTTTATGTGAGATTTCATCTCAATTTACATTCCATTGAGACTCCTTTGTTATTATACACCAAATCACTTTTATATGGTGTATATAATGTACTTTCATATAGTATATCATGAATCCATTTATTCTCATGTTATTACAATGTTTTTATTACCTCAATTATTTGTATTCAAGTGTTTCTCTTTTGGTTTGGAACTCTAACTAAAATATCATTTAAAAATGTTTTACAGATTTATTATTCTAAATATTTCTCATTAATTTCCATGTTTTAAAAAAGCTTTTAAGTATTTATTTATATGGATATTAAAGTTTTAAAATCAAAATTCCTTTTAAAATATTCAAAGTGGTATGGGACACTTTGATTCAATAATCTATTTTAAATGTCTTCATGACAAATAGTGTGACTTTTAAATGTTTTCAAGAAAAAGGGGAATATTTCTCTCAGTATTTTGATGATTATTTTAATCTATGTCAATATCATTCATTATTCTAGATTGAGGTTAATATGATACAATAAAATCTTACATATTGTATCGAATGAGTTATTTTTGACTATGAATGTCCTATTTCTATACCATTCATGGTTTGTGGTTAAAGTATTGACATTTCGTATGCTAGTTTTAATACAGATGTTTATGTTATGTTTCAAACTTTTCATATGATTAATGCATTTGACTTAGTAAGTGATGGGTGGAGCCCTCTATTGCTCCTTGATGCATCAGTAGGTCTCATGAGTCAAACTAGTGTCTTGGCATGAGGCCTTGACAAAAAATTATTTGTAGTCTTGGCACGAAGCCTTGGCTACGTGGTTATGATAGTCTTGTATTATGAGTTCCATCATTATGAAAGTGGTTACTGATATTGCATGTTATTATTCGATTAGTATAATATCCATGTGAATAAGTAAATGGAATTATTTCATTTTATTTCTTCCATATTATACTGAAGTTCAAGTTTAAAAGGCTTTAGTTTTAGTTATACATTGCCTTAGATGTTTAAGTTTATTTATGAATGTTTCTGCTATATTGTTAACCTTACTGGTCATCTGATCTCACCCCTTTCAATGTTTTATTTTTTCCAGGATGCGAAGAAGTACTTTATTAATGACCTGAAGGGATAGTACGAGGGGATATGATTGTGGACTATGGAGACTATGTTGTTGTAGTTTTCATTTTATGTTGTAATGTAAACTTTATGAATGTATCTAGTGTTTCCAAGGCTACTAAACAAATATGTCATTCAGGACATTATCTTTTAGGATCATGCCAATGTTATGTAATAATTCACTGACTCTGGGTAAATGGGGTAGGGTTGTTACAGTTGGTATCAGAGGAAAAGGATGTAGGAAATAATCCCATCCTTGAGAACTCTCACATGTGAGCATTGGATGAAACATGGATCTCCGCCCAAGGGATTCAAGAGGAAATGACTGCCACTAGGGATGGTGGTGTGTCTCGCCAAGGGGGTGTAGCCGCCCATGGAGTGCCCTAATAGGTATCAATTATAGTCCACTGGAAGTAATTCTTGACCGTTATAGTTGGTATAAGAGGAAGTTTAGTACAAACCTTGGAAACTAGATTTAGATAAACTCTGATTAGAGCACATAGCCCTAAGATAGACATTGAGGATTAGTATAGAAGAACTTCCTATAACTTTAGTATTTTATAGATTTTGTGAGTTTTCCAAGAAATACATCCCTGTATGGATACGAGTAGGTAGAGGTGGCTCTGGCACAGATGTACCTAGGGGTAAAACCTGAAAACACTGCTTTAAGATAGACTTGAATGAGAACTGGTGCACGACAATGGGCCTTGTTGCACTCTTGGTTACGACACTCTCGAGGGATATGCTTAGGATAATATACATTTTCTTTACAAAAAAATTTGAAGTATTTTAATATAATTTAAGGATAAATGACCTTGGTTAATCATAAGAAGTTGAAATTTGAGAATATGGTGTCATGACATTCTCTAAATTATTTTATGACTAATGTTACTCACACTATGATTTCTAGTTTTAGTCAATGGCTGGAGTCCAAGGAAGTCATAGTAACTTTTAGAATGATGTACAAGGTGGGAACAGTGGTGGAAATGAGAAACAAAATGGCATGTTGATAGGCATAAAAGATATCGTGTTCATTACAAATTAGTTTTTAAAAAATATGATCAAAAAAATATATATTTACCAACTCCCGGACTCAAAAAAGAAGATAATAGTGATGAATGATAAGAGCTCCAGTAGTGGAGACCATGGAGAAAAGAATCCTAAATTTCTGTCTTGCTAGAAATGTGGAAGGAGACACCTAGGAAAGTGTCTCAAATGGAACAAAGAAATGCTTTACGTGTGGAAAAGAAGGACATAAAGTGAAGAATATCTGAGGAAAAATGAAGAGTACTATGGAAGAAAATAAAAATGGTCCCAAAAATCTATTTACAATCATTTTCCGTAAAATGTAGGGGATCTGGAAATTACCTGAGTGAATGCCCTATTCTGTAGGATATTTTCTTTGTCAAAGAAGAAGCTATGTGAAAATAAATTGTTAGAGAAATGTTTAAAAGTATTAGTGCTCCTTGTTGATGTGATTACAATCGAATAATTTTCTCCTATATTTGTAACCCCACAGTTTTCCATGTGAGAATGATATTTGAGAAAGACTTATCTTTTCCCTTATGGATATAGTTATAAATAACCATTTGGTTTTATAATTGGGTTTGAGGCAATTACAAGTTATTATATTTTGGGATGAAAATATAATGTATGAGATAACATTTCTAATTAAAATTATGTTATGGTTATTTTGAGGAATTTATCTCATTTGGGTAATGTTATAAAATATAGTTTTTTTAAAAGGACAATACGCAGACTGTGTGACAACCCGTCGTGTCGAAAAAAGCTATGGGAATTGAACCCACAACCAAAGTACGATTGGGATTTATCACCTGCCACTGGACTACGTGAAGTCCCTGGTTAGTGTGACTAATTATTTTTAGTTAAATGATTTTATTGATCAATAATATGTTGATTTGGGTTCTTATGTCTTATAAAATGAATACCCATAGTATAGGAAACTGATTTGGTGATTAAGTGATAAATTTTATTTTGGAAGATGTTCACATTGTGGGGAACACTATATGCCCAAGGAAACTAGAATACTATGGGATTTCATTTGAGGAGTAATGGTGGATTTTTATCTACGTTTTTATTATGGATTTATAGTGATTTGTGTTATTTATGGAAATGATTAACCTATAAAAGAAAAATATGTGATTAGGTTAGTTACTTTTAAGTATGTGACTTTAAGAGTAGTTGATTTCATTTGGAGATACAATTTAACGTGAAAGAATAAATAACCAAATTCTTCTATGTTTTGGGTTTCAATATTAGTTTGGATTATATTGAAGGATTTTAAGGACAATTTTTTATTGAATGCAATTTAATTAACTTTGGGGTATTGTTGGTTTAATTTTTTAAATTAAGATTAGTGTTTCTTTTTCTAAAGGAATATCCTTTTGGGGGATCATCAGATCTTGTGCTAACCATTTTTGTTTTGATTAATCTCTAAAGATAATGTAAATATATCATTTCTCCTTCGTGGATCATGAGAATCTGCAGAAGTTAATTATAGATCTTCTAGTGTGACCAAGTCTTCTTGAATACCCATCATTTAAAAAATATGTTTTAGTGGTAGAAATTTATGAAAGAATGAAACTATACTTAAAAAGTAATTATATCTCTTTATTTTCTTAGTCAATATCGTAAAATGAATTCCTCATCTTTATGTAATGTAACTTAAAAAAATGTTGTCCATATACTTTTCCTACTAGGAAACTAATGACTGTTTGTCCCATCACAAGTTTGTGGCTTTCTAGTTGTTAACTTTATCCTGATCATGTTTTTTATCCCTCTCCATCAGAACTTGACACTTAGTTTAACTTCCATATCCATGTTTTCCTACATGGAATCCTAGTATGAGTTATCTTGGGTGACCTTTGTACTTCTCTTTCTTTCTTTTAAGGTGATAGTTTTATTGACTCTTTTTCCAATGTGGGAAATTCCATTATATTCACAACCCCAATTTTAAAAATTTCAGGGACGAAATTATTTTAAAGAGGGGAGAATGTAACACCCCAAGCTTCCACGGTACGATTCTCTTTGAATAATACATTAGCATGTGCTGTATGAAACTTCGAGTTCTAACACACACCACAACCAATCAAACTAGCCATTATGAATAGTAATACCCACTTTTTAAAATTTTATAAATTTTATCATTCAAAATGGACTTCATTTTTGGATTCTAAATATCTAAATTATCTTAGGGTGAATTTTTTTTATTTTTCTGAAAACATTCTATTTTTGATGAATAGTGAAAAAAATGAGTTACCGTTTACAACCGAATTTTTATTTAAATAATTATTTATTTTATTTAAATTTAATTAAGGTCAAAATAGATACATAATACCTATATAAGTTCAATATAATTAATTGGAGTTAGTTTAGAATAATTTTAGATATTTATTGAACTTTTCACCGTCTTTTACCCACCTCCTAGGAGAATTTGGAAATTCACATAAAACATAATTTTACTGCTTCTGTGAGTGGAATTCTGAAAATCTGAGAGACATTATTAATACCAAGGAGTAAAATGTGGTTCAATGAGATGAAAATAATTTTTGGTGAATAGTAACTTTTTACTTTTATTTACCACGGTTAAAAGTAAATAAGGTAATTAAGGGTAAAAATGATATTAGTATTACCCTAAAACATGTCCTAATTCTATTGGAAAAATGTATCTTGACCAAAAACAACCTTATGAATTAAATATTATCATTTATGTCCACTTGGATTGGATTAAGACATTTATTATTATTTAATTCAAAGAAGAGTTAAAAGAGTGAAAATCAAAGTTTAATATATAAAACATATTTAATATAGGGATATAAAGAAGATAAATTAGATTCTAAATATTAATTAGAAAGATAAAAATATTTACTACACAACAGTATTTTATTTATAATTTTTAGAACTTAAATAATTTAATTTATTTACGAGACAATGGTGATGTAGTAATTACCTTATTAATGTAATTTTTAAAAAATCGATATTATAAATATCAAAATAAATGTAATTTGAGACTTTTATAAATTAAACTAATTTTATAGGTTAATATTACATGTTATTAGTGATTTAATTATGTTTTTTTTAAGTAATCATGCTGTTATGATTTTCACAAAAATCAAATAACAAATAGTGTCAAAATTGACATAAAATAGTTTTTAAAATAAATATTATATTATTAATTGATATTATATTCCTAAAAATCTAATGTTCGGCCAAAGTACATATATAATGATATTTGTATCATTAATGGACCACATGGGGGTCTCTTGGAGTTATATAGTAAGTTTATTAACTATAAAATATAAAAATAAAAAGAGACACGGTAAATGTCAAACTATTTAACTAAGAGTTAAATATAAATGATAAGGTTAATATAGTGACACAAACCTATCTAACATCTATTGGTTGAAAGGATTTAGACCCATCCCCACCTTAACCTTTAAATAATATACTTTTGAGCCATTAGAAACCGAATACGAATTTATTATGAAATAATATTTGTAGCTTTTCCCAAGGTGCCTCTCACCCCTCTTATAAAAGGGCACTCCCCCTTCTCTCTAATTCACACCTTCACAGCCTTTTGTATCAGCCAAACCCAGCCAAAATATTCACTCAACTTCCCTAAATTTAATCTAGTGGCCTTAATTTAATCAGAAATCGAACCTATGGAGCCCTTTTGATCAAATCAAACGGAAGAACCCGAAGAAGAGGTAATGTTTTGACAACCCCCTTTCAAGTTCCTTTCTTCTTCAACTTCTTCTTTCTTTGTTATTTCCATTATAAAATAATAACTATAGTATCTTTTATATACTGTGATGTTATTATAAATATGGTACAACCATATTCTGTATTCTATGCATCCTTTGAATGACATGTCACCATACGTGCGTACGTACGACCTACCGTCTCCATGTCGTGGTGTAATTGTTATTCAATAAATTATTATTAAGATGTGTAAAATAATGATGTGTAATTCATTTTAATTATAATTATAAATATAACATGATAATGAT
Source organism: Viscum album (assembly GCA_963277665.1). NCBI lineage: Eukaryota > Viridiplantae > Streptophyta > Magnoliopsida > Santalales > Viscaceae > Viscum > Viscum album. The sequence continues at coordinate 710,956,932 of OY728159.1, forward strand.
TCTGTATATATGATATTCCATCCAATTATATATGATTTTAATATAAAAAAATGATATTATCTATCGTGGGTATGTACGGACTATCGTCTCCACGAACGTGATGAGATTCATTCCCCATCATATCCATACAAGTCTAATTCTCATTTATGATTAAAAATAATGTTTAAGGACATGATATCATCCTTCATATGAATAATATACAACCTATCCATAACAAAAATGACTTATGTAACAAAACATATAATAGAAAACGAGTAAGTTAACACCCAAAACTATGATAATACTAAGATATTATTAACAAAGCAATGTTAAAAGATCATATATGATATTATATTAATGTATATGATTCTTTTATAATTTAATAACAATTATTTCACCATTATAAAGGAGGATAACCTACCCTCGACCATGGAAAAAGTACCAAGTAAGGGGTTTCTTATCTCACTTTTAATTTCATGAGATTTCCATTGTTCATGACTAATTTATTGCATGTGGTGTGTGTACTGCCCATGTTTTTATACATTGTGTAATATAATTTAATTAATAGATATTTAAACATCATTGTATGATACTTCTTTCATGGGTGTTTGTTTCGTAAGTTACCAAATCAATAAGATAATTTGAAATTTAAATTTCCACTCATTCAGCTTTACGCATACTTCATTGATTATTTTACTCCAAGATTATGTGTAGAATCACTATTCATTTGCATATGTCATAATTTCCACTCCCCTTTCTGTGGATATAATTTTGATACACATAATCACTCCATTTATAAATTCTCAATTCATCGGTATGAACTTGATAAGAGTAATTTTTACTCAATCTCCGTTTGTTGAGTTAATCATCCAATTCATTGGTGTTGTTATTAAAAGAATATGTGTGAATGTACTTTGATTGTTTTACACTGAATATCCAATCATATTGAGTGTATTTATATTTTTCACACATAATTAAGTCATTGATTTATCCTTAACCTAAGTATACGACCTTTATGAGAGATTTTATCTCAATTTACATTCCATTAAGACTCCTTTGTTGTTATACACCAAATCACTTTTATATGGTGTATATAATGTACTTTGACATAGTATATCATGAATCTGTTTATTCTCATGATATTACAAAGTTTTTATTACCTCAATTATTTGTATTCAAGTGTCTCTCTTTTGGTTAGGAACTCTAACTAAAATATCATTTTAAAATGTTTTAAAGATTTATTATTCTAAATATTTCTCATTAATGTCCATGTTTTAAAAATGGTTTTATGGATTTATATATATGGGAATTAAAGTTTTTAAATAAAAATTCCTTTTAAAAGTTTCAAAGTGGTATGGGATACTTTAATTCAAAAATCTTTTTTAAATATCTTCTTGACATATAGTGTGACTTTTAAATGTTTTCAAGAAAAAGGGGGATATTTCTCTTAATATTTTGATGATTATTATAATCAATATCAATATACTTCATTATTCTTGATTGAGGTTAATCCGATACAATAAAATCTTCCATATTGTATCAAATGAGTTATGTTTGACTCTGGATGTGTTATTTTTATACCATTCATGGTTTGTGGTTAAAGTATTGATATTTCGTACGATATTTTTAATACGTATGTATATGTTATGTTTCAAACTTTTCAAATGAAGAATGCATTGGACTTATTAAGTGACGAGTGGAGCCTTCTAGAGCTCCTCGATTCATCAGAAGGTCTCATGAGACAAACTAGTGTCTTGGCATGATGCCTTGAAAAAATCTTATTTTTAATCTTGGCACGAGGCCTTGGCTACGTGGTTATGATAGTCTGACATTATGCATTCCATCATTATGAAAGTGGTTATTGATATTTCATGTGATTATTCAATTAGTATAATATTGATGGGAATAAGTAAATGGCATTATTTCATTTTATTTTTTCCATATTATGCTGATGTTTAAGTTTAAAAGGCTTTTGTTTTAGTTATACATTGCCTTAAATGTTTATTCTTATTTATGAAAGTTTCTGCTATATTGTTATCCTTACTAGGCATCTGAGCTCACCCCTTTCAATGTTTTATTTTTCCCAAGATGTGAATTAGTACTTTATGAATGACCTGCAGGGATAGTATGAGGGGATCTGAGTGTGGACTATGGGGACTATGTAGTTGAAGTTTTCATTTTATGATGTAATGTAACATTTATGAATGTTTCTAGTGTTTCCAAGGCTACTAAACTAATCGGTCATTTAGGACTTGATCTTTTGGGATCATGCCAATGTTATGTAATAATGCACCGACTTTGGGTAAATGGGTTATGGGTGTTACAAGAATGAATACATATTGAAAAAATAAAATAATCCCAATTTTAAAGCAAACCCACTATAGAATTCATATTTCTGATAAAAAAACTTATTTATAATGAATTTATTCCTTTTTATCTTCCCCTCTATAAAATAGTAGAAAATTTAAACTTTTAATTTCAAAAATTTATATCTCCCTTCATAAAATTAATGAGCATAATATAAAATTTTATTTTTTATCACTTTACCCATTTTTATTTATCTAAAAGATGATATAAAAGTTTTTCTTTTTCAAATAGGTGAGAAAAAACATGGAAATATAAAATTTTTCTTCTTTTAACAATACATTTTCATCGTACATGCCTATTAAATTAATGTTATAACTAGATAAATTAATAAAATAGTAAATAAAAATATTCATTTTATTATATATATGTAAATAAATACCCAACCATAGATAGTTCAGGTTATAAAAATTTATAGAAATATGAAATTTAAAAATCAATCTTTCCTATATGATTTCCTGATAATGTGTATCCACTTATTAATTATTTTCTTTTTTTATACACATCATCTCATCTGAGGAATTAAAATTTGGATCATACTATAATATATTTTTAGAAAAATTTCTTAATTTTATTTCAAATATGATCCTTCCCTGATATATTCTCTTTCAACATATAAAAATTATAGAAAATATACTTATATTGAGAAATAAATAATAGATTTATATCATAAAGAGATATAGAAATACCATCAAAATTATCTCCATTTTCCTTATAAAAGGAATATTTTTCTATACACCATATATAATTAGTGTTAAGAAATTTCATCTTCTCATTAATAGAATTGATACTCATATGATGAGATTTTATATACATATCAAAATACCATAAATTTTGTTCATTCAAATTGTTATCTTTCTTCACTGTTTTAAAATTTTCATTAACACTTGATAAAGATTCTACCATTTGATTATTTAATTTTGAATATTGAGAAACATCCCTTTGATTTTAAATCATACTAAACTTTTCACTAAGATCAGAAACCAAATCAGTGATATTACTCATTTCCACATAAAATTTAAAAACTAAAACATTATTTGGATCAAAATATTTATGCAAAAACAAAACATTGAGATGTAGAAGAACATTATTTTTTTATTATTTATTTTTGGAACAAACAATTAAAAAATAATAGATTAATAATTTTTAAGGGATAAATATTCAATGTAAATTTGATATTTATTAACAAAATTGTGATCATCTATTGTTTTCTAAGAATAATATAACAATGAATAACCTGAAAATTATTCTAATGAAATGGATATCATGGATTATTATATTAAAATGTGATTAAGGTATGATAATAGAGGTATAAATAGATGATATTTTTGGATATATATATATTTAAATATTGATCTTTTTATTATAACACTAATAGGCCAATAAGACAATTTTTATGAAATGAATTATTTCATGAAAACTTTTTTTGGTTAAATACTACCTCATCATGATTTAAAAGAATAAATTTCCAATGACTTTTCAAGAGGATATTATGATGATTATAATTTAAGTGAAAATAATTTTTTATTTGTAAAAACAACATCTACAAGTTCACTAATATATCTATATAGTGAAGATATATATAAGTATTTTTCTTGAACATTAGATGTGGATTACTTTTAAATAATTTCAAAATAAAAAATTATTTTTAGGGAATTTTCTAAAATAAAATGTTCTAGGATTGTAACTCTGGTTAAAATATATTTTGGCCAGCTAAAAATATCTTATTTTATTATAATACCTTTTCTTCTTAATTTATTTGACATAATTCTTTTTTGTTTCTTCTTTGATGGATTTTTTTCTTCCTTTTCAAGGATAAAAAATATTTTTCATCATCAATGTAATCATTATTTTTTCTCACTTACTTATCATTTACTTTTTAGGAATCTACTATAGGTTTGAATATTTTTTGAAAATATTCTTTACTGATCTATTTATAATTTAATTTTTTATTTAGTTTTAAACTTATTATTCTCATTATATTTTATAATAAGAGGATAATATATTTCTTTTTTTATTATTTAGATATTTTATGACATATTCTGTTTCTTATTCATCTACTGAAATTTGAAATTAAGTAGTCACAAATAATAAATTATATTCAATTTTGATTTTCAAATTTAAATCATAAATCAACCACATACTATAAATATTTTTTTCAATTATTTTAGTTTATTTATTTCATTTCATAATGAGTTTTATTTCAAATCTTCTCCTAATTCAATAGTTTTACATGAACACTATTAAGTATCCATCTATATAATAGATTTTTTAACCAGACCATTCAAAATAAAATCTATATTAAACCATATAAACATTAATATATTTAGTTTCTTGAACAATAAAAAATAATTGAGTAGATAAACATATTGTATATTGATAATATCTCGATCATATTTCCTTAGATGAAGGATATAATGTATCCATTGAATTAAAATTATATATTCTTGTGAAAAATGAATTATCTTATTATCTTTTTCGTTAAATAGAATCAAATTATCTTTTACATCATCTTTAAGAAAATTTCACAAACTTATGGATGATTTTTTAAAACAAATATATATTTTTCAATAAAGGGTACCACCAAAAATTTAGTAAAATTGTCCAAAGTTAAGGTAAAATTATTAATAAATAGAAAAAAAATTCATCTTTTTGACTCCATTTTATTTTAAAAACATTTCATACTTGTAGATTTATCAAATCAATAGTGTATTGTAAATTTCATTTTTTTGTTATAGAAAATAATTTAATAAACCCAGAAGAAATAACAATATCTTTCAACATAAATTTATACTAATACAAATAAATTAATAAATAAGCCTCTATATAAAAATATCTATTTTAGAAATTTATAATTATTATACCATTGTAGAAATGGTAGATAATAACAAACTTCAAAAAATAGCAAGGGATTTACTAGATAATACAATGAACGCAGCCAATAAACACTAGGTCCACGTATTTATAAATGAATTGGATATATGTAAGGTTTTATTATATTTCCATGATCGAAAGTATTAAATTGAATGCTAATAAAAAACATATGACTTCATAATTAAGTTTAAAATAATATTTAATTTTCAAATTTCTATTTCTTAAAGATATACTGAAATTATTATAAGTAAACATGTTTTTTTAAAATCCTATTAAATTAAAATATTATCATAATGGTTTGGAAGTTATGTTCTATTTAACAATGAATTTATCTTCTATTTTTATATATGGATATAAAAGTGAACTTTAAATTTTTTAAATATTCATCATTTTTTAAATTTATCAATGAAAAACTATAAAAAACAAGTAACAAATCAATCCACTAACTAAAATGAATAAATGGAAGTTGTTAGAAAAAATCTAAATGTATTTAAACTACTAAAAAAATACAACATATTTAAAAAATAAGAAAACATAAAATAAAATACCTGGCACAATACTGATTGGTGTTCCCCCTCTACTGTATAAAATTGAATATTGTAATAATTTCATTGGAAGATATACCTCTTTCAGTCTAGAAATATTTGAAAATAATATTTTCGAAACCCATAATTGAAGAGTTTTCTAAATTTTATATGCAACAACATCTTATAAAATAACAACTTCAAATATTTCAAAATATTGTACTTTTTTAAAGAAGAAATTATCTTCCACTATATTATTTTTTGATACATTGTAAAAAATGGGTTTTCTGGTATACAATAAATTTACCAGTAAAATGAACTTATAGTGGTTTAACTACCAAAATTAGAAATAATTATATTTGGATTTATTTTTTTATACACTATCCCAAATTAATTTATTCCTTTGGTAATCATATTTAATATCTTCTTTAGGAATTCAATATCATACATTAGTTTTACAATGTCATTATTATCATGGGTAAAATTCACAATCTTTAACTATTATTTCTTATTATTCTTCTTTCAGTAATCTATAATAAGATGAACTTATTATGTTTTAGATTTAAATTTTCATTTAAAATCAGTAGTATGTTTTAAAACACTATCCTCAAACTTATCTAACTTATAAATAAGATTTCCATTTTCAATTTTTATCTTTGAACCTTTAAAAAATTAGAATTTCATTTATCAGCTTCATCCTTGATTTTATCACATTTTTTATTTAACTTTTGACGCATATCTTCACATTCAATAATATAAGTAGTCATCATTCAAAGATACTGGATAATTAAGTCATCATAATTTAATCATGATAAATTAAAATAATTAGAATCTTATTCAAAATAATAAAAAAAAATTTAATATAGAGATAGATCTGTAAGAGATTCAATAGTTAGTTTTCCCATTAAACATTATCTTGAATTTTCAAAGTGTCTAGTTATAATATTTTTATTATCACTTTCATATAATAAACTATATGAAGTATTATCACCTTTTATTACACTAAATATTTACATGTATTTCAAAATTTTATTTCCATTTTTCTTAAAATGTCATTTTTAAGTCATTCTATATATAATCTGGAGATCAAGACAGTCTGGTCGAATATGACCATGTTTTCTACATCTATAGAATTTTGGTGCATTGGTATACTTATTTTTAAAATTATCAATATTTACCTCTCATATATTTTAGAAAATCTATTTGGAAGCTCTTATTGTTAAACATATTCTTTGTCATATTTTAAAGTTCACCTTCACTTAGTTCTAATTCACTAGTGTCATAAATTCTTATTGAAATTCTTCTAGATATATTTGGTCTTCAATATGTGCTATTTTAAATTATAGTGGATGTAAATGAAAATTCATCATTTTCTTTCTCTTTCTATTATTCTACATCAATATTTAGTTTTCATCAATACTAAATTATTTTACCAATTAAGCCATCAAGACTTGATTTTGTAATGTGTTTAGTACCATATAACAATAATATTATTGATTCCCAACATTTGTGTAGCATATGTATAAATTTTTGTAACTTTCTAATCATCTAATAATTTCTTTTCGTCATGTTATTAAAAACTATTGGAAATAATCATTATTCATTTATGTAATTGAACAAAACTTTTAGAGAATATAAAAAAAAGTCTTCATAATCATAACATAACATAAATATCATAGTCACAAGAAATTATGATGATCCTTATTTAGTAAATTATATTATTTTTTATATTCCATAAGAATTTCTACAAGATGAAAATTTTCAATATATTTTTGTTGAATTTATTGAAGAAGGGTATTTTTTAACTATAAAATTCAGTTAGAAATTATTATTTTCTTATCCTGAAAATGTAAAATGTTCTTTCTTGGATATATTGAAACTACCACTAAGCATTCAAAAAATTTTAATTATAGTTTAAATGATAATTATTTTAATCTAGTTTCTCTATAATTTTTAATTATTTCCATTAAAAACCCTTTCTCTATTTAGATATAGACTTTCAATGTTATAAACAAGCATACCAACAATTATTAAAAAATTATCCTCACACCATTATGTTCAAGGAAACTAAAAATGAAAAGATGATAAAGAAATGGAAAATCTAAAAAAATATTAGTTTTAATATCATATGTATAAAACATCTATAATACAGAATTTTGGATCATTTATGATATGTGAAACACAATATAAGAGGCTTTGGATTATATTTTTAATGGAAAAAAACATTTAAACCTCCCGACATATTAAATATACTAGTAACATGGAAGACCAAAATACCAAAAAAAATTAAAGAAAAAAATCGAATTAAAATGATTGTTCTCTAATTAACTCTAATTATAGTAAAACATGCAATGGAGAAAACTATTTTTTTATTTACCAACGAAATGATAATAAAGAAGAATTAAATAAATAATGGGCTATTTATTTAGAATAATAATACACATTAATTAATATTATAAACCAAACTATTGCCTAAAATACAAGGGGATCGATAAAAATGATTCAAGGTGTCATCAAATGTATAGCTATAAAAAGGTATCTAGTTCTTTAAACCAAAATCGTATCTCTAACTTTCATACCCTAGGATCCCTCGACCCACCGTATTGGTTGGTACATGCTTCAAAAAAAAACTCTAAGCTCAATAAATCTTTTACTAAAACTAGTATCTTAATATTCCTTCCACTATAATCAGTATCTTGGCTCTATATTTATTACCCTACAAGTCCTTGATCAACCTGATCATAATCAAAATGATTAATACAGGAAAACCTAATAGATTTTACAAAGAATCCTCAAAATCATAAGCTCTTAAAAATTACTTAGAAATAAAACAATCAAAATCACTCTAAGTTAACAACCTATTGATTACTTTAGGAGAATGAATCTTTCATAGGTATCTTGTTTCATATAAAAATGTATCTTAGGAACCATTAGGTGCAACAAAATTTATATATGATGCATCAATGCTCAGATTCCATGCATCTCGGAGTCAGTTCCAATGACTTCAGTAGCAGATTATGGTTCATCTTTTGATAGAGTTACCATTTTATTCATATACCATTAATTTTTTTTCAAACTCCAATAGTGATCTAAACCTTTTATTTAACATTAATTACATCAGTATTAGAGAATTAGTATGGTCATTTTATTTTCACACATACTCATAGATTATATATGTCTTTAAGCCTTAGGTTTTCGGTAATTCTTTTATCATTTTTATACAATGCACATTTAGAATATAAAAAAACTAATCTGAAATAAAATATGGAATAAAATGATTTGTGGTTTTCAAAATAACTAGATTAAAGTAATTTAATGACAAAAAAGTGTCATGATATTATTGGATTCAATTTCAAAACACAAAAAAATTATTTAAAAACCTTTTATTTTAATTAAAATTTCAATATAAAATATTATTCACAAAATTTAAAATGTAATTTTATTTTATTAAAAATATGTAAATTTTATTTTATTTTTAAAAAATAATATTATATTCAAAACTATGAAAAAATTAAAAAGTAAGAAAACATTCTAATAAATTCTAAAAAAACATAAAAAGTTTAAAAATTATTATATCCAATAATTTAGAAATTGTTTTATTAAGTATATAATTTTCCATTCAATAAACCTAACATGAAAATAAAATTTTTCTGAATTTTTTTATGCCTATATGTTTTAAATTTTACATGAAAACAAAATGCTAATAAATAGAAATTTCAATAAATATTGAAAGTTAGTATTCTAACATAAAATGATTTAAAATAAAAAATTATTTTTTAATGCATACTAATATTAATACTCATATATTTGGTGATCTCAACTAGAGTGATTTTCTATTATAAAACCTTTTGTTACCCATCTAATTCCTATAATTTGATGAATAATTTTAGTATATCTTTTCATTTATTTTTATAAAAACTAATTTTTAATTATTTTCTATTTTTTAAAATATATGTTGTTTTATTTATGATTTACATGAGTGCATAATTGTAAATAAAGTTTTTGAAAAATTGAGAGGGAGTGTGATTTTTCAACTCAATACTTTAAATTTTTGGGGAATTGGGGCTTAGTGAATAGACTTGACACAAGAAGTGTCAATTTTAACTCTAACAATCTGGGTAATATTTCATTATAGTAGTTGGTCCTAAAGATAGATCAATTTATATGATTAAATATTCAAGGTTTTAACATGAATAAATATTATTTTTATTAAAATTCCTAATTCCATCACTTTATGAATGGTGATTTCATACAATATCAGCAATGCTTAGGTGATTTATATTAACCACCCTTGCATCTAGTGACTTCATATCATCCCCATATAGATCTTTCCAATACAGTATTTAAGGGTTATATTTTTTATTTCATGGGTTATTAATTATCAAATTCCCTAGTTGAAAAATTGAAAACTATACTAAATGTTTTTAATTATTAAAAACTTATAGTAATTGGTCTAAATATGCATTACTAGATTCATTTTTATTATATTATTTTATATTTTATTCTCAAATATTTAAAATTTAAAATATTAAAGGATTTATTTTGTAAAAATATAACATTGAATTATAGATGTCCGCCAATGTCTACAGTGCCTATAACCTCATTTTAATATGGAGGTATTTTCTATTACCCACACAGTTCAGTGATCATCGCCTTTAGGTATTTGAATAGGAAATTACACTCTCTCATAACTGAGGCATGTTTTATTTTCAACGTCCTTAAGCAAAGTAAAAAAAATTCCCTGGTTGAAACCGACTCAATATTTATACTCAACTCCATTTGATTATAGATCACAACTATTTAGTCCATCTACTGTTAGATTCATATATGTAAATCCCTAATCAGTAATCAGATGGATCTAATTTGTACTTGGTTAAAAGGGAACAGAGCTACGAATTTTTTAGCTTCGAGGGATTCCTAGGGTGGTATTTTTTAATCCTATACTAGTATTGGATCCCCCCATAGGTTGCATTGACATTTTAATATGGTATTCACTCAGTTTACATTTCTTTATACCTCCATGAACCTTGGGTCCCTTTTCCCCATTAATAAACATTTTATGTCATGTTGGTAAAGGGATTTGAGTCATATCCCTAATGATACCAAATAATAGCTACATATTATTCCATATTAATGATTTTTTATTCATATAATCATAGTTTTATTCCATTATATTGGTTGGGTTATGAATAAACAATCTATATTATAGATAAATTTTTATAACATCATATATAAAAAAAAATTAATGTGGTTTCATATAAGGGTTAATGAATATTATGAAACTCCAAGGAACCAAATTCTCCAATTTTATATTTTCCTTCAATTAATAATGTTTATTACATTATATAGAAGGTTCAAACATAGAAAAACTATATAAAACATGTGTTTAAATCATATGATTTCTTTACAAAAACATATAAAAGGAAAATTAAAACTATATTTGAAAGTTATAAATCATGAAAATATATTGGAACAAGATATATCCATAATATATATAGTGATGATAATAGTGTTAATAAAATTTTGAACTTATTTTATATCGATTTCAATAAAATCATAGTAGAATGATGGTTGTGAAGAGTCAAAATATGGTTGAAAATCAAGTTGATCATGATTATAAAATGCAGTATGTTCTAGAAACATCCACTAAAAAAAGAAAAAAATATAAAATGGACTAAAATGTAAAGACATAGAAATCTCGTGGAATTTTTTTTCTTAAATGCATGGGAATTTTACAAGATCGTGAAAACTGACGACACTTCATTCTAAGGCCTGGTGTTCCCTGAATCAATTTCAGAAGATTTGTTTGGGTACGTTTAGTAAACATACAAGTGAGATTTTATAACTTTTTTGATCCGGGGCTCGGAATTGAAATCTGATGGCACCGTTGAACTCGCAACGCCGATATTCACTTAGGAAGGCTTTCACTTTGACAGCAGATGGTCAAGAATGAAATTTAGTTTTTATGTTTTACGTGGGAATAATAAAATATATTAAGTGCTTGTCTTAATTTATTTTTAGTTGGTTAAAACCTCCAAGAATAGGTTGAAGGTGGGTGCCACCACACCTTCACCTCCCATGAGAGGTTATGGTGGTGGGTCCCAGCCAAGGTCTAAACACCTATTCTTAATAAATTTGGTGGGGACCACCTGAGGTATAACCTCTTGGATCCCCCATTAATAGGGGAGAATCCCCCTTGAACTCCCCATTTATGGTGCCCACCTTATCATTTAATTAACTAAACAAATTCAATTAATTAATTTAAACCTTCTGAATTCTATGCCAACACATATTTATTTAATGGTGCAATTCAAATTAAAATATTAAAAAATAATATAATTTAAATTGGACATTATTTAGTTGGGAGAGGGGTTGGAAGAGCTTGGAGAAACTTATTCTCCCAATGAAGAACACTACATCCGCAAAGGATGAACATCCTCATCTTTTTATCTTCAACTAGACCAAGGGAGGAAGCGTCATCCTTGAAGAACACAGACAATGCCATCCTCAGATTCTTATTTCCTAACAATATCAAATCAACATTCGCTTTCTACGACTTCATCAATGATCAATGAATCAGATGTATGGGATTTGAGTTTGAATTTGTTCCTGTTCTACATCGTTCAATCTTGGGTTATGTTTAGCTGATTGTTATCGCCATAACACAGAGGGTGTGGGCCGAACAAACACAACCCAACCCCCCCCCCCCCCCTCCATTTTTCCGCACTTGTTCACAATAGAGGCGGCGAAACGACACTTCCAGAAGAGTGTTCTGAGGCCGATGGGCCACGGCGGTGCATCGGTGGCTGGCGTCATGCCAGTCGCGAAGGAAACCGACGGCTCAGGGCCGCCGGGTCGCTGGAATGGAATGATGGCGTTGCACCGCGTGGAAGAACAGGCCGCGGCCCCCGGCTAGGGCAGGGCACACGGGCGACCTCCAGGCCCCTGAAGGTGCATGGAAACATCGTGCCTTGCAGAGGAAGAATTTGCGGCTAGGGGGCCGTGGCGGTGGAGCAGAGGCGGCCTGCTGGGCCGGCTGTCGGTGGAGTGGAAGCGGCCGACTGCTCGGATAGTCGGGAGGAGCAGGACACAACGAGTCCCACGTGACGCAGATTAGGGCCACGTGGTGCCAATTTTTCTTCCTACTGAATGTATAAACTATTCGGGAATCCAGGGGGCGCACACCTCCCCCCAGGACACAGCTTGGGTGGACCCCACGAGCTAGACCCAGCGTGAGGCGGACCCAGTACGGGCTGGACCTAGAGCGGTCCGGGCTGCCCTCGTGGGCCGGGCTGCCTCCGTGGGCCGGGTCGGATCCGTGGACCGGGTCGGACCTCGGTCCGGACTCAGATCGGGCCGGGTCGGTCCAACTAGACCGGACCGGACCCAGACCCGTTTGACCCGATTTCACCTTTTCACTCATAACATGGGCTACGCGTGTCCGATTGATGAACCATCTACGATGAAAAAAATTTTGGAGTGAGAAAGTTCTTTTAGCATACCCCACTCGATGTTTGGATGTAGTTGGTGTGTGGTCGGGTTGGATTGAACCAAAATCTAACCAAGACCTCAGAACAGAAATGCCAATAACTCTCAGACCGAGTCTCCGATTGACACACTGTCTATCGCATTGTGTTCCTTTTGACGATACAGAACTTCAAGATACATCAAATTGGGACTATGAGGCAGTTGATGTTTCGACTCTTGGCTTGACGATCCGAACATCCCAGAATCAAGCATACTAGTGGAAACCATGAGGCTGACTCTGCACTGTTGACTGTTCCTAGATCATGTGTTGGTCCAAGAGTTCTGATGACTATTCCTGGATCATATGTTGGTCGGGCATTTCTAACTTCTGTTTCTAGATCATATGTTGGTCCGACAGAATAGTTGGTCCTTGATCATGTGTTGGTCTGATAGCTATGACGACTGTTCCTGGATCATGTGTTGGTCCGACAGTTCTGAATTCTATTCCTAGATAATGTTTTGGTCCGACAGAATAGCTTGTCCTATATCATTTTTTGGTCCGATGCTTATATAATTCACTGTCTATATCTAATTATCTTGATATCTCTATATATGTGGTATACCTATGTGAGCTGAGTCAGTGACTTCTTCATTTTCCTCATGATTGAGATGGGTTACTTGATAGCTTAGGTATATGTATGGGCATATACCTAAGTAATGGATATCCGTTGATTTTATACTCGGTGGTTTATTCTTGGAGGATTTTTAGAGGGATAGGTGGTCTAGGGGTCCCTACCAAGTACCGTTATACTCACCCTTGCATGGGTTATGCCCGCACCTCGTTGTGATGGATGTAGACAACTGACAGCGCTGACCAAGGCTAAGTGTACGATGACTGGACGATACCCGGATGTGGACCTCACAATGAGTCGGTACCTGGAGGAGACTGAAGGAAAAGGAGTTCTGAGGAGGTGATATTTACCTACCCTTCAGGTAGGAACCATGGTGGACGATCCAGGAGTTTCTCTTCACCTTTCAGCTATTTACCTATCTTTAGTTGTACTTGTTTTCATTTTCCTTATACTTTATAGTTGGGCTTGTATTTATAGCCCCTTGACTCTTCAACACTCCTTTTGTATATAGTTTTACTCAGTGTATTTCTTTCAGCTTACTCTGTTGTGTGTGTTTCTAGTTTATAAAGGAAATTCCTTTCCATTTTTATGGATTTATGCCTTTGGTTCTAGTTTCCCACCCCTAGCCTATGGAAGGCGGGCTTGGGGTAGTCATGGCATGGGCCCAGGGGATGGGTCATGACAAATTTGCATCAGAGGAGAGGGTTCTACCGCAGAATACAGGACTCTTATCTTTATTTTTTGTGAAGAAATAGTGTTAGGGGTACTGAGTGTGTTTTCTAGTTTAGGGAGTCCAGTGTTGGTGTTGCAGTTGACGTATCCATACACCAGGACCCTAACTATTGACTTCCGACTCAGTGCATGAAAACAAAAATTGCATGTGTGTTGTAAAGAGTTTTGTTTGTGATAACTATTGAGTCAACTCACCAGGTTTAACTTATTGACCGTGGCACACCTATTTATTTATTGTATACCTCCACGCAGACAAAATTCCAGGGTTCTATGCTTTGTATGAGATGACATCCCACAGAGCGACGAGGCCTAGGAGCAGGGCCCTATCACAGCGGAGGCACCAACGGTACCAGTACCTGTAGGACCACTGATACCACCAGCCCTAGCAGCAGAGAGTGTTTGCCGCATGAGCGTGTTTTAAAAGTTCCAGTGCTAGAGGCTACCTAGGTTCAGGGGTGAGACGGACACACAAGTAGCTGAGGATTGGATGAAGGCTCTGGTGAGAGTTTTTAGACTATTAGGGAAAGTAGCCGACCTTATGGTGATCCTTGCTACAAGTCTCTTTCAGAAAGCAGCAGGCATATGGTGGAGTTTGATGCTCCTGGTGCATGACGAGGCGACACTACTCTGGGCCGACTTTGAGAACCAATTTCAGGTGGAGTTTGTCCCATCCACCCTATATGTGTTGCAGATACAGGAGCTACTTCATCTGAAATAGGGAAGCATGACAGTGGCACAATACTCAGCGAGGTTCACCGACCTCTCACGCTACTCCACCGATATGGTGCGGGATCAATACTTCAGGGCCCAGAACATTGTGCTGGGGCTCAAGAGAGATATTAGAGCTTCGATGATCTCCCTCTACATCCCAACGCAGGTGGGGGTGTTGGAGTGAGCCCTTTTAGTGGAGAGTTTCCTTGATGAGAAGTCACCAGTAGCGAGACCCACCACCAGGCATCACGTAACAGAGTCTTATGTAGCTGGCAGTAGAAAGATGTCGCAGAGGTCCAACCAGAGCAGGCCATCTGGTGGACAACCTCAGAATATGGGTTCAGTTGTGCAGGGCACACGAGACAGAACTAGCCATGCCAGGAGCGGGCGTTGTTACTCTTGCGGTAGACAGGGTCACAATGGTCATGACTGTTTGACCCGCCGTTTTGATGATCAACATATAGTTGAGGGACCTCCAAGGTAGAGGTAGAGGTTCGATCGAGGAATTCTGTATGGAGAAGGGAGATGTGGAAGAGGTGATGGTCGTGGAGCTAGCGGTGGATGTCATTATGAGGTGTTACCTCCACCACCACTAGGATGTCCACCCCGACCGTAGGGAGCAGGTGGACAGAGGAGAGCTCAACTCCAAGAAACTGAGGCTTACAATCACGAAACTCTAGAGATGATTCAAGGTACGATCTGTGTCTTCTCCACCTTAGCTGTAGTTTTTATAGACACATGTGCCAGTCACTCTTTCATTACAAGCTCCCTCGTTCAGAGCATAGTGATTCTGACGAAGTCGTTGGCTCGATCCATACGGCTAGAGACTCCTATGGGAGCAGACTCAATGATTACGCACTGGAAACAGCAGTTTGAGCTTACTCTAGGAGGCGAGAGCATCGGCTGGGATCTCCTTGTAGCGACATCGAGACCTTATGATGTCATCTTGGGTATGGACTGGCTAACTACAGTATATTCTCAGATAGAGTGTATTAGGTGAAATGTGTGGTGTTTTTTCATGGATGGGACCAAGTTTACCTTCAATGGTGAGAAGGGAGCCTTTGACACACATGAAAGACTTACTCATAGGAGGGTGCAGCTGATCACCCATCAGTTGGTCTACCTTACCCTCAGAGCAGTTGATGTGGAGAGTCCAAGCTACCCTATAGTGGTGGACCAGTACATGGATGTTTCCCATGTTGATGTCCCTGGTCTAGATCCTCACATAGAGGTGGAATTTTACATTGACCTATACCCCGGGACGACACCAATATCTACTACAGAATATCGGATGGCTCCCGCTGAGCTAAGTGAGCTGCGGGTACATCTGGAGGACTTGCATGGGAAGGGATTCATCCGAACCATTGTTTCTCTCTAGGCATCCTCAATTTTGTTCTCCATGAAGGCGGTTGGGAGATTGAGGCTTTGTTCCAATTATCATCACCTGAACCAGGTGGCCGTGAAGAACACGTATCCACTCCCGATGACGGACGACCTCTTTGATCATCTAAAGGGATCACGGTGGTTCTCGAAGATAGACCTTAGATCCGGCTATCAACATCTCATAGTTCGAGATGAGTATGTGTATAAGACAGATGTCAGATGTCAGTACAACCACAATGAGTACTTGGTTATTCCTTTCGGTGTAACCAACGCTTTAGTAGCATTCAAGGGACTCATGAACAGAATCTCCAGCCATACCTTGATCATTTTGTCGTTGTCTTCATCGATGACATTCAGATCTACTCGACTCTTGAGGAGTATCATGCCTACCATTTGCGGGTAGTACTGGACAGACTCTGAGAGCACTAGCTTTATGGTTAGGTCATGAAGTGCTAGTTTTTTATTCGAGAGGTTCAATTCTTGGGACATGTTATCTCAGAGGCCAGAGTTGCAGTTGATCCAGTGAAGATTGAAGCGGTACTTGCTTGGGATCCACCTAAGACTGTGAAAGAGGTGCGGAGTTTCCTATGTTTGGATAGATAATACTGAAGGTTCATACTAGACTTCTCTAGAGTTTCATCACCACTATCATCCTTGAATAAAAAGGGGAAACACTTCGTGTGGTCGGAGAGATGCCAGCAGAGCTTTCAGAAGCTGAGGTAGAGGCTGACTAGTGCCCCCATCTTGAGGCTTCTAGAGGAAGGCGTAGGGTTCTTAGTTTACTACGACACATCAGTGATAGGAGTCGGGTGTGTCCAGATACATGAGTGAGTGGTGATCACTTATGATTATCATCAGCTGAGTCAACATGAGCAGAACTACGCTACCCATGACCTGGAGTTAGTAGCAGTGGTCTTCTCCTTGATGATGTGGTGACACTATCTGATGGGAGAACATTTCACCTTGTACTCTGATCATAATATTATTAGGAATATCTTCTCTCAGAAGGACCTGAATCTGAGAAAACGATGATGGCTTGAGTTCCATCAGGATTATTACTTCGAGATAGTCTATACTCCTAGGAAGGGGAACATTGTTGGAGATGCACTCAGTTAGAGGTTTGGTATACAACTGCTAGGAGAGGTGATAGTGCAGCTTGCTACTTTACAGATATCCTTTGTGGATAGAGATGGAGCAGCTTACTACATTATCATATAGTCACTCCCCTACATCTTCAACGAGTCAGGGATGCACAAAATGGGGACACTGACTGTGAGACATGACATGCTCAAATATCCACAGGGCAGGAACCTGATGAATTTTTGGAAGGTGGGGAGCAGATAATCATCTTCAGAGAATGTACTATCGTACGAGTGCCGCATTAGGAGTAATGTTTGAGGGATTTCCACACGTCCCCTTTAGAAGTACATCCAGGAGTGATGAAAATGTATGAGGATCTCAGACAACAGCACTGGTGGCCAGGTATAAAAAAGGTGGTAGAAGAGTTTTTCTCTCGATGCCTCACTTATCAGCAATTGAAGGTGGGGAAACAGGTACCAGCAGGCTTGGTTCAGCCATTAGAGGTCATAGAAAGGAAGTGAGATTGAATATCCATGGACTTTGTGATGGGTCTTCCATGTACATCTAAGGGTCATGACTCTATTTGGGTGATCATCGAATGACTCACCAAGTCGACCCACTTCTTACCGATCAGAGAGAAGGGTTCAGTAGAGAGCTTGGGACGCCTCTATGTGTGAGAGATTGTGCAGCTACATGGAGTACCATATTCTATTGTCTCTGACCATGATGCACAACTTACTTATTAGCTATGGAAGGGGTTGTTGGAGGCTTTCAGGATGTAGCTATGTATGAGAACCGCCTTCCATCCTCAGATGGATGACCAGACTGAGAGGACTATTCAAACCCTCAAGGACATGCTGTGTGCTTGTGTCCTCGACTTCGGTCACATCTGGGAGGATCACTTGCCTTTGGTGGAGTTTTCATACAAAAGCAACTATCACTCCACCATCGAGATTACACCTTTTGAGGCCTTATATGGTCGACCTTGCAGATCGCCAATATGCTGGATAGACCCAGGGGAGTCGTCACTAGTGGGACCATAGATGGTACAAGCTACCACGAAGAAGGTTTAGTTCATCTAGGAGTGGATGAATATTGCACAGAGCAGGCAAGAGGTCATATGATGACTGGAGACAGAGGCCTCCGGAGTTCGAGGACGGAGACCACATCTTTCTATGGGTCTTACCTCGATGAGGTCTATGGAGATTTTTCTGAGCCAGAAAGTTATTTCCAAGATTCATCAGACCTTTCCAAGTCCTTATCAGAGTAGGCGAGGTGTCTTATCACATAGCTCTTCCATCTCAGTTGCACTGGGTGCGCGACGTCTTCCATGTATCCCAGCTGAGGAGATACGTGCACGACCCTTAACACATCATCGACCATGGAGAGCTGGACATGAGGATGGGGCAAATTTCACAGAGGTTCCAATGGAGATTGAGGATCGATAGAATCCGGTCCTACGTGGACGGTCGATACCTTTGGTGCACGTTCGCTGTTAGGATAAGAATCTCTAGGAGAGCACAAAGGAGCGGGAGGCTCAGATGCGTGCTGAATACCCCCATTTGTTCCCTTAGTTCAAGTTGAAGCTTATGGGGATGAAAATCCCTAAGTCTAGGATAATTTAAGTACCTTAAAATCCTATGGAATGTTTTTTATTAAATTCATGAGAATTTAACAAGTCTGTGAAAACTGACGATGCTTGATTCCAAGCCCCGGTGTGCCCGGAATCAATTTCTAAAATTTTGTTCACCTACGTCCAGTAATCGTACAAGCGAGATTTTTTAACTTTTGAACCAGTGCTAGGAATTTAAATCCAAGGGCACCGTTGAACTCGCAACACTGGTATTTGTTAAGAAGGCTTTCACATCGATGAAAGATGGTCGGTAATGAATGTTATTTTTTGATTTTTATGTAGGAATAATAAAATAAATTAAGTGCTTGTCTTAATTTTTTTTAGTTGGTTACAACCTCTAAGAGGAGGTTGGAGGTCGGGTCCACCACAACTTAACCTACCATGAGTGGTTATGGTGGTGGGGCCCACCCGATGTCTAAACACCTCTTCTTAATTAATTTGGTGGGGACCACCTGAGGTATAACCTCTTGGACACCCTATTAAGTGGGGAGAAACCCCCTTGAACTCCCCACTTATGGTTCCAGCATTCAAATTAAATTAATTTAACACATTTAATTAAATAATTTAATCCTTTTAAATTCTATTCTAACACTTCTTATTTTAATGGTGCAATTCAAATTAAAATTTTAAAACATAATTTAATTTAAATTGGTCATTCCTTAGTTGGAAGAGGGGTTGGAAGAGCTTGGAGAAACTTATTCTACCAATGAAGAACACTACATCCTCCAACGATCATCTTTTGATCTTCAACCGGAACAAGTGATGAAGCGCCATCCTTAAAGAATGCTGATGACGCCATCCGGGAATTCTTTCCCGACAACATTGAATCGACATTCCCATTCCATGACTACGTCAATGATCAAAAAATCCGAGGTAGGGGATTTGAGTTTGAATTTGATCCCATCCTACATTATTCAATCATGGGTTATGTTTAGATGATTTTTATCACCATAACACGAAGGGTGTGGGTCAAAAGAACACGTCCCGACCCCCTCCATTTTTACTCACTTGTTCACGATGTTAGTGGCACAACGACACTATGGCCGACGGGCTGAAATCGTGAAACGACAGCCGAAATCGGGCCGGATGCAAAGGAAATCGATGGCGCAGGGCCTCTGAGTCGCCGGAAGGGGGCAGTGCCGTCGCACCATGTGGAAGAACATGCCGTGTCTCCATCACACCACACAGAGGAAGAAGTCGCGACCAAGGGGCATAACAGTAGAGTAGAGGCGGACGGCTAGGCCAGCCGCTGGTGGAGCAGGAACGGCTGGCCGATCAGCCGGTCGAGAAGAGCAAGACCTAGCGGGTCCCACGTGACATGGACCAGCACCACATGGCACCGGTTTTTCTTCCACCCGAATGGATAAACAGTTCAGGAATCCAGGGGGCATGCGCCTCCCCCGAGACGTGGCTAGGGCAGAAGCTAATGGCCGCTAGGCCGCCAGGCCGGACCCAGTGCAGGCAGGACCCAGCGCGGGTCGGGCGCCAGCACGGGCCGGGGCGCCCTCTCAAGCTATGCCGCATCCATGAGCCAGGTCAGATCCAAGGAATTGGTCAGACCTATGGACAGTGTCAGACTGGACCCAGATCCGTTTGACCCGAGTTCATATTTTTGCCCATAATTTGTGATACGGGTGTCCAATTGACGAACCTTCTGCGTCGACAGAATGCTTAGAGCGAGGAGGTTCTGTTGGCATACCCCACCTGAGGTTTGGACGCAATTGGTGTATGATCATGTTGGATTGAACCTAAATCAAACCATGTCCACAGAACGCAAATGCCAATAACTCTCAGACCGGACGTCCGATTGACGCACCGTCTGTTGCGTTGTGTTCCTTTTTATGATACGAAATTTCGAAATACATCAAATTGGTACAATGAGGTAGTTTATGTTTTGACTCTTGGCTTGAGTATCAGACCCTTCTGGAATCAACCATACTAGTGGAAACCCTAAGGCTGGCTATGCACTGTTGACTGTTCCTGGATCATGTGTTGGTTCGACAGTTCTGATGACTGTTCCTGGATCATGTGTTGGTCCAACAGGTTTGACTTCTATTCTTGTATCATGTGTTGGTCCAATAGAATAGTTGGTCCTGGATCATGTGTTGGTCTAATTGTTCTGACGACTATTCCTAGATCATGTGTTGTTTCGATAGTTCTGACTTCTGTTCCCGAATCATGTGTTGGTCCATCAGAATAGCTGGTCCTAGATCATGTGTTGGTCCAATATCTTAGATGATTTAGTGGCTACATCTGAACATCTCTATATCTATACATATGTGGTATACCTGTGTGAGCTAAGTTAGTGACTTCTGTGTTTTCCTCATGATTGAGATGGGTTACTTGATAACTTAGGTATATGTATGGGTATATACCTATGTAATGGCTATCTATTGATTTCATACTTTAGGGTTTATCCTTGGTAGATTTTGAGAGACCTAGGTGGTCTTGAGGTCCCTATTGAGTATCATTATACTCACCCCTGCACGAGTTATGCCCGTACCTCATTGTGTTGGATGCAGACGACAGACAGTGCTAACCGAGGATGAGTGTACGAGGACTAGATGGTACCCGTAGGTGGACCTCACAAATGAGTCGATACCCAGAGTAGTCTGATGGACATGGATTGCTGAGGAGTCGATCTGTACTTACCATTCAGGTAGGAACTGTGGTTGATGATCCATGAGCTGCTCTTCACCTTTCAGCTGTTTAACTTTCTTCAGTTGTACTTGTTTTCAGTTTCCTTGTACTTTAGAGTTGGGATTTTATTTCCAGACCCTTTACTTTTCATCACTCTTTTTGTACACAGTTTTACTTAGTGTTTTGCTTCTATCTTACTCTGTTGTGTGTGTTTCTAGTTTATAATGGAAATACCATCCCTGTTTTAGGGATTTACACCTTTGGTGCTAGTCCCTAGCCCCTGGCCTTTGGAAGGTGGGCTTGGGGTAGTCACGGCATGGGCCCCGGGGGACGAGTCGTGACACAAAATCATGATTTATTATGTTTTCTAATAGATTTGTTATTTATTAAAATTTAATGTTAGATTGAATGGATCAAATGATTTTTATGTAAAGACAACTATACATTTTAAGGTTTTTCTCTATATAAAGTCGGTGTCTTAACTTACTTTTGTTATTAATATAACTAAGATTATAATATTTCTAACATATGGTACTATAAAAAAATGTTGTATCATTTACAGAGTTTATACCCAATTCTATACTATTATAGAACATATTTATATTACCCTTATAAATTATACAGACGAAATATTATAGTAAATTTATCAAATATCATTTTCCCAAATGATTCTCTTTTAAAGATATTTTATATACCATATTTTGAATAGAATTTTTTATTACTGGGTAAAATAATTATATCTATTCATTATAATGATATGTTCCCAATTTTATTTTTTCATATTTAGAAAAATATTTTTAATTATATCATCATTGATAGTATTTAGATATATTAATTTCATAGACATACATATTGTGCCAATAATATTAGAGTGAAAATTTCTAGGGATGTTTCAAAATTTTGTAATTACATTAAATTCAAAAATATTTACTTTAATTTTCATTTAGATTTTCATATCCTTCATCATAAAATTTTATATTCCACTTCATTCAAACTATATTCGTTATAACAAAATAATTTTATTATAAATTATAATTTTGTTGATCTTTTTTCACATGAAAAGAATCATTGAGATTCTTAGCCTTCTTGAATCTTGAATATTCATTAATATTTGGAAATTATTCATGATGATTTGTTACGATTGGGAAAAAATTATATTTTTCTATACACGTTATATCTTAACTTCCATAGATGATAAATCTTTTACAACATTGAATTTTTCGATTCTCAATGAAACACATGTTTCATTAACATTCATGCTTTTTATAAATAATTTCCAAAATCAATGTAATTTTAGGGTCACGAGTCAAAAAATAAGATAATGGAATTGTAATCATTAAAAATTTCTATTGATATTATTTTTATAATAATGGTATTATGCATCAAACATGTATTATGTAAACTCTATAAAAGATAGTATTCTATGGTGTAAATATCTCCAAATAAATGAATCATATTTTTATTGGAATTCATTATAATATTCACAATTATTTCTTGGGAGATTATATCATAATAAAAAATATATATTATCAACTATATGTCCCTAAATTTGAAAAGAAATCACTATAAGTGGATATATATAAAATATTTCATCTAACCATTTTAGAATTATCTGATGTAAATGTTTTTATCAAAAAGAAATGTCCTCATATAGAGTTTTTTTAGTTCATGTAGTTTTTTGTATCATGGATATCTATTCAACATAAAATCTATAATTTATTTTAATTTCAATAAAAATATTTGACAGTGGGTATGTGACATTTCATGTAACTTTTTTTCCTTTAATTTAAAATATTTCAAAGGTATACCATTTGACTTAAGATTATATACTTATATATATATATATATTCATATACTATATTTTTTATAATAATTATAATGATATATATTTTACTTTACTTAAGGAATTTCAAACACCACAAACTAATAATTTTCCATTATATAATCAAAATTCTTCTTCTATAACTACACATATTATTTCATTTGTATATCTATCACTTTAAAATAATCATAAATCCTCTTCTCATTCTATAACAGATTATCTTTTATTAGTGATGAAAGTCATAGATATGTTGACTTTGATATTTTTCATGAATATTGAAAAGTACTACTCCATATTCTTCACACATTTGTTTACTTATCATTCATTCCATATCTATTATTTGAAAATGAAAATGTATCCTCCTATACAAAATATTTTTCATATTTTTCTAATTTTTCATCAGCTTAATAAAAATCATTTTATGAACAATCTAATTAAAATTCTATGCGGGTGTCTGTTATGTTTATAAATACATTTCCTTGAGTATAAATAGACATTGGATTATTTAAATTTACCACCTAAATAGAAATTTATTCATTATAAATGGGTGCATAATGTAAAATTCAAGTCATATATTATTTTAATGATAAATATTAACATGACTTTACCCTCCAACACCCCACCTCAGAGTGGTATGTTATGTGTGCCACACTAAGACTGCCTCAAATTAGATATGGGATGAGGATTAACACTATAAAATATTCACATCCATGAGATTCATTAGTCTATGAAAATGTTAATCATAAATTCATTTACATGTACTACAACGAACCTAACTATTACAAACTACTAAAACATATGCCTAGGTCATCACAACATTGTCATTCTTCCTCATCGAATGAAGTTTCTCCTCAGTCTGATTCTAATGATTAACCCACGTTTCTTGTAGTGACACCAACACCCCTATAAAATTTGGTAAATTGAATAACATAAGAGTTTCTAAAACAATATGAAAGGGTCTGATCACCCCAATACAAATGGTAAATACTTTTCCAAATTTAACAAATGTCGCACCACCATAGTGTGAAAAACTATTTCATTGAATGGATGTCATTATTCACCAACAATTTCAAAAAGGTAACACAAGGACGTTTTACGTAAGGGTAATATGAAAGATATGTTTCCCAATTGAATCAATCAGTCCCAATATCAAGAATATGTTTCTATATTTCATTAGATTAAATCCTTTAATCTAGATGGACACAAAACTATAATATTTTAATAGTGTATATTGTCATATATAATTTATAATTGAAATATAAAAAGGAAATAATTATATTTTTTAGTTTTTTATTCATTGATGAATTCAGTAGACCTTCATGTAATTTCATATTTTCTATGAATAATCCTAAATAGGATTCCTCTGGCACTATTCACATGTACTCCATGAATCTTAGAACCACATCATAGAAGCTTTTGATGCTATTATAGAGGATCCAAATGAATTGTTCCATTCTCCTTTGAATGCAAAAAGAATCCTTTCATTTGAAAAGGATTATCTATTTTTAAATTTGTATTTTGGGGGAAGATAAATATTGTCATTGGTTATTCATTCGAGATTTTGTGAGAATTTCCCTTAAGGGATATGAGATAATTCTCTTTAGATAATATCGATCTGAACATCAATTAATTACTCCTCTCAAAATGAAATAATAGTGTTAATATAATTAGTGTTATAAAATTAATAATTACACTAAGGCCTTTATAAAATTTTTAACTATAAATAAACCTTGACAAGAATAAAAATAAAATATATTTTTATTCTATTTTACGTGCTTCTTCACAGATATATAAAAATATTTAATAAAATAATATATCAAAACTTCTTAAAATGTTATTAAATAAAATATATCATTTTCATCTAAAATATTATCTTTGAATGTCTATCTTCATAACCATTTATTGAAGAATTAATACTAAATATTTTTTTTAAATTAATAAATATCATTATATTATTCATTAATATATATATATATATTATATTATATAATGAATGGACAAATATTTATTAAATATTCAACTCACAAATATTTCAAATTAGAATAATTGGTGATTGAATTTATGCAATAAACATAACCTAGATGTTTAATATTTCTCGGTCTTGATAATAATTATTATTTTCTAATCTTAAATTCAAATAGAAATTAACTATGATATTATATAGCCTTAGTGTGTGAACCTTATGGTATATTTCGTCGATTCATTAGGTGATCTATCATAAATTCCAAGATTAGAATAAAATAACTTTCCAATGAATAAACTGATAAAGAAGTTAATATTGCAATATTAAAAAATTCATAAATTAGATTACTTTATAATATAATCCATTTGTAGAAATATCTCATCATATAGGTTGCATACTAGTACCATAAACCTATGTTCTTGATATATATTTCATTGAGTAACTGAAACAAACTCATTGAAAAGTTGTTTTGGTCATGGACATAATTAGACAATTTCATGCCAATCAAATTGATTTCATAGTTTGATCACTGAAGGAAAAAATTCGTTCTTGAAAAAATCATTAATGTCATATAATTTATGATGTACTCAATGTATATGTGACATCCCACATTTACTCATTATCTTGAGAATATGGTGATGTGTTAATAAGCCTTAAAATAAATCTCCAAGATTCCAAAGGATGGGAATAAACGCTGGAAGGTTTTAGTACATGTGGTGGATGATTTACCCTTTAATTATAAAATAACTAATACAATAAAACCAAAACAAACAAATCATTATATTTTTCATGTTGATAATATTGATAACTCAAAAATTTAATTTATATATAAACCAACCAATGTGTACATCAATGTATGATAACTAATAAAAATCAAAGATGACAGCAAGATTACATGACTCACAAGCTCCATGCTCTAACGTCACTAAATATCCCATGTATCACGAGGTAGTACTAAATATGTGTGATACTTTACCTTTTAACATTTATTGGGAGATGACATCTAATAGAGCACCAAAGTGCCAAAGAAGGGGTGACTATATAACTCAATAGGTTTTCTCCAATGACTTCCCTACTCATGACATGAGGGTATAAATGTTAGAAACATTTATATAAAACAATTCCAAAAAATATTCTCTACCAAAATGTAGGAAAAATATAAAAACATTTTATCCCAAAATAAAAATATGTTCCATGTCTCCCAATTATCAAACAAAAGCTCTTTTTCATGAAGAAAACCAAACAATGATTTTAAATACATATCTCAATATCCATTTTGTATAACCATTCCATTCAACCTATCCAAAAATTCCTCCATATATGTAACTTGGAATTTCCAATACTCACGAGTGGTGAGTCATTATTTCACTTTGTCATCAACTAGTGAATCATCTTGATGGGGGAGATCCCTTACCCTTATCTATCCCACTAATGGTGGGAGAGACTCCTCACCCTTATCTGTCCTAAATGAGCATGGGCAGACAGTACCATTATGAATCAATTCCAAAAAAAACATTTCATCATTTCAATAAAACCATTGTTTTAATGGAATCATTAAAATGATCTTATTCAAATCAACCATCCCCATTTAATTTAAATAAAATCATCCCTTTTATTCAAAAAATTTTGATTAATCAATTTTCCAAAATTCTAGAAAAATCCATAATTTAAAATCTACATTTAAAACCAAGAACAAAAACACCCAATTCCCATATTTCCAAAAAAAGTCACTCAAGAGGGTTTACCAAAATCATTACATACGAAATTCACAATCAATTTCACACAAAATAGTAAATTTGAATCAACACAATTAGTTATATGAAGGGGATTCAAGAGTGAAGCTGACTACATTGAGAGTTTTGGAGAAAACAATAAACAGCATGAAAAATGTCACAAAATGGGTTGAATCTCTACAGACCCACCTTATATCTATTCCTCTATCATGAACCAATCCAAATTTAATCATATTTGGAATCCGAATCTTTATATCTACCCACATCAGGAATAGATCTAAAGAAACTAGAAGAGAAACGAAGTAGATATATGAACCCAATCATGAATGATGAATAATGAGCACTTAACACAAATAATCAACTTCTAATCACTACGGGAAGCCTTCATATTGCCTATGAATCGACGGGAGAACCTTATTTGACTGTTGGGGAAGCAAAATTCTGATTTAGAGATGTTTTGGGGAAAAAATTGTTAAATCCTTATTCTAACCTATATCTACTTTTTAAGGATCTATGTTTGACATTATTCACAATTTACTCACATGGTTAGAAAAACGGTGTGCTACCCGTGCATTAACAACATCCGTGAGTATGACCTTCGCATGATCACATTACATGGTCTTCAAAACCGTGTGCCAACCGTGGAAATACACTGTCTATTTTTTTTCCAAATTCATATTTCAAAGATCATTGTTACTACTAGGTTTTAGAATGGTTTGGACAAAACGTGCACATTCCATGCGTAACCTCTTTAACTCCTGTCAAAATGTGCACAGTTTCTTAAAAGTGTTACATGATTTCTAAAAATAGTGCACCACCCGTGAACTGGTATAAAAGACCCAAAAATCTCAAAACGTTCTCCAAACTCCTACATCCTTCATCCATATACATTATATACCTGAAAGTCACAAATAATGGTTTTTTAACAGATACCGAGGGTGGTACATTATCCCTAAAATTGGTCATTCTATCCCTAGAAAGTAGAAATGATCAATTCTCTGAAATATTTTTGGCCATTTCTCTTTAATTTCTATCTCGTATTACGAAGTCTCTTCTTGAATTTGATCACATCTCTATAAGACCTGCACTAGGTCAATGCTCTTTCCATGTAAGACTTTATCTGGCCCATCCACAATCTGCATTGGGATATCTACCAATGAACCATCAAGCTCTAGGAGAACAAGATACCATCTAATCACATGGTTTGGACTAGGATGATATTTTTTCAAATGTGATATGTGGAACAAATTATGCCCTGAACTAAATCATGGTAGAAATGGAAATGGATATTCCACCTCCCCAACCTATTCCAGTATCTCTGAAAGGCAATTTTATTAATGATATAACTTGCCCAGCATCCCAAAATAATTATTCTTGAGACTTTGATAGATACATAAAAACAAATTATCACTAACCGTGAGAAATGGTTATCGGTGATGATATGTATAAAATATTTGAAGAATTTGAGTTGTTTCTATCCTCATTTAGATCAATTTAATCCTCTCTATTTTTTCATGGACAAGGATTGACCTAACTAGTGTACTCTCACCTGTTTCTACCCAATATAGTGGAGAATGAAATGTAATCCCATAAAATTCATCAAAATTAGCCATATTAATAAATTCATGATAGCTGTTATTATACAAAAAGTCCACAAATGGAATATTATCTTCCCATGAGCCACCAAAATCCATTACACAATATCAAATCATGTCTTCCAATGTTTGTATCATCCTTTCAGATTGCCCATCCATCTAAAGATGATATTCTATACTCACATTCAACTAAGTCCATAGATATGTCTTTAAGGATTTTCTTAAAGGAGACATGAATCTCATATATCTATCTAATACTATTGAAACTGGTATTTCAGGTCTCTTTTCTACTTCTTGGATATAGATTTTGGATAGATCCTCCACCGTATATGTTTCACGAATAGTAATGAAGTGAGAAGACTTGGTAATATGATCTACTATCACCCATATGAAATTATGTTTCCAAACTGTTCTTGAGAGTCCTATAAAAAATCCAAAGATATCTATTCCAATTTCCACAAATTAATAGGTAAAGACAACAACACACCATCTAGTCGCTAGTGTTCTACCTTATCTTGCTTAAAATTTAGTTATCTTGAGACAAAGTTAGCCACCATCATTTTCATGCCACTCCCCCAAAACAATGACTTCAAAAACTTATACATATTTTGAATTCCAATATGAACAAACTATCTCAAATGGTGGTAACTATGAAGAAGTTCTTCCTGACCATCCATAAGTACAACCGTCCAATTTCTGATCCACAAAACTAAACTTTATCCGGTTTCCATCCCACAATAGTCTCCCCACCATTGAGTTTTAACTCATTACAACACATTTGGAATCAGATTTATGTGCTGTTTTAACATATTTATCAAATAATAAAACAACAAAACTTAAAATAAAATCACAAAATAACCTCACTCATCACATTCTTCATGCATTTCAACCAGGATCAACATCTACTCCCACTCATATAAATCTAATTTTTTCAATTGTGCATAACACTTATTTCTTAATGCATCGGCTACTGAATTTCCTTTTCCCATTTTATTCCTTAAGTCAATGTCAAAAATCTGGAGATACTCCATACTTATCCTCTTCCTCAAATTCAAATATCGTAATGGGAATATATCTTTCAATCATTTAGGATCTTTGAACATCTTAAATTTCTCACCAAAGAGATAATTACACCAACTCTTCATGGAATGGATGATTATAGCTAACTCCAAATAATGTATTGGGTAATTATTACCATGAACTCTAAAATTCCTTGATCCATAATCAACAACGTGGTCTCGTTACTTGATAATGAATCCCAACCAAGATCCTGAAGCATCACAATACAATATATACCCCTATCATGATTTTGGAAAAATCAATATAGGTGCTGATGTAAGATGAACATTCATCTCTTAGAAATAACTATGACATTCCAGAATAAATTGTAATGGATCGATCTTATTCTTCAAAGCTATCATAGGCAATGGTAGTTGTGAGAATTCAAAAACAAAGTGTTCATGATAAATAGTGAGTCCAAAAGATCCCAGTATCACAAAGACGTTCCTTAGAGATTTCAATGAGATAACACCTTTTATCTTCTCTGGATCCATTGAAACAACCCTTTTAGAAATTACATGTCCATGAAAGCAGCCATATTGTACCGAAAAATCAAAATTTTATAGTTTTTCATAAAAACAATGATCTCTCAATATTCACAATACTATTGTGATGTGTTTCTCGTGCTCATCCCTTTCCCTTGAATACACCAATATGTCATCCACAAACACTACAATAAAAGAATACAGATATATGACACTATGAGATTTTATGATATAGATTTATTTTAATTTTATTGAGTTATTGTTTTGTACACTACACCAATATTATCGTTTAGTATATGAATCATATTATTAGATTGCAGTATACACAACACAATTCTTGGCTGGTGTTACACGCAAGAGCGACCTTCCTCGATATCTTGCATTGTACGCAATACCAAGTTCCCTAAACATTGATATATTAATAAAATATTACTATTTTATGGGATATAAACTATCATTTTTGAATATTATATACCAAATTTTCAATTTTATATTTTTTAGACTTGATATAAGAAAAAATTATATTTTTTTCTGGTAAAAGAAGTATTTTTCAAAAAATACAGTTTTTCCTCCGTTTGATGGAGCACCAATTTTTGTTGTAGTTTTTAAAACTTCTATATATTATATTTGCAAAAATAGACTAATTATTTAGAATAGGAACATAAAAATTTACTTTTGTCTAATTTTTAAAATTTTACTGATAAAATTCTTATTTTAAGGAGTACATAGAAATAGTGCATTTTGATTTAAAAAATCTTTTTCATCTAATTTATTTTTATATTTAGATTGTTTTTTAATTTGTTTTGCTGTTAAATTTGTTTATTATTTTATCATATAATCAAATATTTCCCATTGTAAATAATTTTACATTTAAATTGTATATAAACACATGAATATCCTTTGATAAGTTTTGACTTCTTGAAAACCCTCTTATTAGTTTAACAATGGGAATTATTTTTAAATTAATTTCTACCTATTTGGTGTTTTTATTAAATAAAAAATGGATTCAATATTTGGAATCAGTGGTTCCAAATTATGTTAATAGGTTACTTTTTTTTGGTCATTATAGATAGTAACTTTAGTAATTATTTTAATTACCATGGTTAAAGGTAAATCAAGTAATTAAAGTTAAAAATAATTTTAGAAATTTATCTTCAAACCTATAAAAATCAAATTGGATGAATAAATTAGACCATTATGATGTCTGTTTTAAAATGTAATCACTTAATGGACATATCACCATGAATATGACATGAATATAAAAAATTAATGAATGTGACAAAATGTCACATTCTCATTTTTTATAAGTATATTAATTTTAATTAATGGGTTACCAGGGAAACAAATTGACTATATACAGTATATAGAAATATAATATAATTACCTACATCAATTAAATTTATTTATTATTTTTAGAGATTAAATAATTATCATTAATGATGAATCAATAGTGGTGCAGAAATTATTTTATTAATTGAAATATCAAATAAATGATATCAAAAATATTAAAATAAATATAATTTGAGTAAATTAATTTCATACACTAATTTTATGGATGAATTTTAATTGTTATTTATGGTTTAATGATGTTTTTAGAACATATATATATATGTTATGATATTTCCAAAAAAGTCAACTAATGAATAATGCCAAAATTGAAACTATTGATATTTTAAATAAATAATATTCTATTAACTTATATTAAATTCATAAAAAAAAAATATTTTGGAAAAATAAGTGTTATTAAGTTAATTAAGTCACCAATGGTCCATTTATGGCTCCATTTTAATTTTATGATGATAATATTAACCCTTAGTAAATAAAAATACATGTGGCCATCATAAGAGTTAAAGGAATTAATTAAGTGTAAATTGAAATCATAAGGTTTAAAATAAAACCAAAACTTGTACAAAAATAATATTGTATGAATAAGATCAATAATAATCACAATATAATCGATTTGGAGTTATTTAATGAAAACTTTACAGGAAAATAAATTATATATTATTCAAATTGAAGATAGTTACAAAATATCACATTCTTGTATTTTAATAATTTTATTTATCCACGTTGGGACAAAATCAGTCTATAAATGAATAAAAACGTATATTTTGATATAAATAAATCCATTTTCTTATATAAATTTATTTTGAATTTTTAGATGTTGTATAATTACCATAAAAGTCTCTTCAATTATAAAACAATATTTATTCAATTAACTTAAAAATAGAATAAATTATTTTAATAATAATATTTTTTTTTATTTTGGATTAGTTAAAGTGTATAAAAAATTCCCAAGTTCTATATGATATATTATAGATTTTTAAAAGAATTGTATTTGAATTCCCACTTTATCATATTGTATTTCAAGTCAAATTAAATGAATAATATTAAATTTGGAAATAATGATATCTTATTGAATTAATTTATTATTATATTATTTAAAAATCAAAAAAAAATATTAAATAATCACATGGGGTAATATATGGTCTAAAATTAATGATAAATTTCATTTATTGGACATTTTTTATTATTTAGATCTAGAATATTCTTATTATATTTTAATATATTGTGAGTTTCCTAAAGTGCCACTCTCCTCTATTATAAAAAGGCATCTCCTCCCATATTGACTCACACCTCCATGAGCCATCTAGCTCGACCAGCCCCTTCCCAATTCTCAAATAGAAATTCTTAGTTAGCTTTTGGATTCATTGGTTTTCCAAAAAGTCCACCCCTATTGTCCCTATGAAGAGATCTAAAGGTAGTCCAACGAAGAATAGGTAATTGCTTTACCAATTCAATTCAATTTATTTTCTTCTAATACTACATATTTCTATAATGATTAAATAATAAAGTAAAAAATCCAGTATATTATACATGATGATATGTTATTATAATAATTAGACAACATTATAACTCATTTTATCAATCCCACAAATAATTGTGCGTACATACAACTTACCGTCTCCACACCATGATGTAATTTGTTATTTAAAAATAATTTATTAGGATGGTTATAATGATGAGTTTGGTTTTAAATAATTATTATAACATGATAATTGTTCTTTATAATTAATATACCATACAATTACATTCTATATAACCATCAAAATAATGATATCGTTGGCCATTCGTACGTATGACCTACCATCTCCCTAGCACGGTGAGATTCGTTCTCCATGTTAACAATTCATGAATGATCATACTATTTATTTGAAGGGTGAAAATAATTATTATTAACATAATTTAATGAATAAAATTCATCTTATTCATTAAATTAATGACTTAAACATCCAAAAAAGAATGGGGAAATGAACTAGTTAACACCCAAAATGATGGTAATGTTGATATACCATTAACAAAATGATACAATATGATCTTATATATTGTCATAAATATGGTTATGGTCCTAGTATAATTTAATAAAATTATTTAACTATTATTCAAAAGGTGACCACACCCTCAAATAATGAAAAGTACATAGTAAGGGATAATTTTGCAATATCATTTTTATCTGAGATTGTTTATACCTAAGTGTTTACTGTGGGCATATTTATCAAACATGTCGATATTTTATAAAAATATTTTCATAAAATTATTACTATTATTAAATGTATGCTTAAAGTAATTTTTACCAAATTTTTACTTTTACTACAAGGTATGAAAGGAATATTTCTTTTTTTACTATACAATGTACTTTTTGACTTTTCCAACAAAAGTACGAGGAGAATGTTTTTCTAACTTATAGCTTGAATGTATTTTTACAGTTTCATGAAAGCATATTTCCATGAATATGCCTTTATATGATTTGATGATTATTTTCAACTAAATTCTTTTCTTTTAAATTTCATTGGAATTTTGAGAAAAGAATACATTTATGAAAAAGAAAGGATATTTTCCTTGGAAATTAAGTTCATGTGTTTTATCAAAATTATTTTACATATAAGATAAAATAGGGTTATATTTCTATTCCTAATATTAATTTTATTTAATTGTGTTTATTATGGAAATATTGTTACTAAATCCATTTATTTTATATGTATTATGATGGAATGATGTTTAAGAAACCCATTCTATTTCCTAGGTTATGATATGATGAATGATTTATGTTTTTTTTGGAACATGTAAGAAAGTATTCATTATGATATGGGTGGGACATATTTACCCCTCCAATTAATTGGGTAGATATCTATTTCTCATGAGATAGACAAAACTATAATGACACAGAAATTTTCTTCATTAATACAGGGTTGGAACGATAATAAATTTAGGTTCAGTAATACATGGTTGGAATGACATGTATACCTGGTTTAGTAATGGAATTTTTCCACTATGACGGTCTTGTAAACAATTAATTGGCTACTATAGAAATAATATTATGTTCTTAATTGTTTTCTACAATTACATGTCTTATGCCAATTCTATTTTATCATGGTTAATGTTCAATAATGATATATACCTTATTAACTTCTACGATTTATTTCATGACACATGATTTTGATATTTAACCTTTATGTTAATGTTTTTTTACATTCTTATATTTATGGTTGGTATTATATTCTCTATTTTTACCATTACTGAGAATTTGAGCTCACCCTTTTCATCTTTTCGTTTCCTTAGGAAATAAATAAATGTTTTAGGTAGGAAGAAAACAAATGATATTTTTGGGAGATGATGAAGATCTTTCACAAAGTTAGGAGATTATGTTCCAGTTTTTCAAAAGAACTAAACTAATACGGTATTGGGTGATGGTTTGTATTAGGTATTATGTATTCCTAAAAAAAATTTAATGTCTATTAATGTCATGCTTGGGTCGTTATAGTTGGTATCATAGTGAATGTTTAGTTAACCTTTGGATACTAGGATGTGAAATAATTAGTGAGATCCATAGATATTTTTCTATGGTATATCTAGGAAAATACTTATGATTCAGTATAACTATATGATACAGACTTATAATTATGTAACGGTCATGAATAACCTAGGATTAAACATAATATGTTATATATTGAAGGAACTTCCCCTTGATTATATTCTTTTCCTAGTATGTTTTTTCCTCTCAAACTATTCTTTTGGGGTTTTAGATAATGGATGGAACCCGAATGAACCCTGTAAATGATCAGTGCACTGGGAAATAAAATGATTGTCATACTTAACAACTATATGTTTTGGGAGATAGAAATAAAAAATATTATTTCTATAACTATAGAATATATGAACCATTATGTACTTCCAAATGATTAAGCCATGGAAAAAATTCTATGGAGTCCTTCATGAGGCAGTATCCACCTTCGTTTAGTGGGACATCAGATCCAACTATTCCTAAACAACGGATTAGTACCATTGAAAAGATATTTTCTATATTTCACTGTTTGGAATATGAAAAATTCATTTTCATTTTTTATCATTTAGAAGGTGAATCAGAATAGTGGTGGACTCTAATTAATAATATAAGGTAATAAGATGAAATTGAATCCATGGAATAGGAAATGTTCAAGAACCTATTTTTTCAATAAGTTCTTACCCTGTATTATTTGAACAAAGATATAAAAATAGTTTCTTGAGATTACGAAAAGGATAGTGAATATTTTGGTACATATAAAGAAACGTTTACAATACATGCCAGGTATGCATCTAGATTTATCATCCAACCTGAAAGTAAAGTTGATCTATTTTTTAGTGGATTAAAAAATGTCTTTAAAGGGCATTGGCTATAAGAGAAATCAGTTTCTATGAAGATATTGTGTATTGTGATATCATGGTATATATAGAATTTTGTGTAACATATCAATCTCATGGATTTGAAAAGAAATTAAAGATGGAGTTATAACAAAAATTTCAAAACAATGGTAAAAAGGGTATGAAAGTTTCATTATGATCAATGTGTGGAAAGAAGCATGGTGGATATTGTCTTAATGGGACG
Source organism: Viscum album (assembly GCA_963277665.1). Taxonomy (NCBI): domain Eukaryota; kingdom Viridiplantae; phylum Streptophyta; class Magnoliopsida; order Santalales; family Viscaceae; genus Viscum; species Viscum album. Next base: position 710,993,531 of record OY728159.1, read on the forward strand.
AGAAAATGTTTTAATTATGAAAAATAATGTTACCTAGTATTTGAGTGTTGAAGTAATGGGAAAAAGGTTGCTAATGATGTGAATAGTGAAAATTCAATAAAGAATGTACCACCCACACTTTAATGATAAAAGTGAAAGGAAATGGGGAATTAGGCTATCTAACACCCAAATTCAAGTTTTAATGATGATCTATGTCAGCAACCTCTTAAGTCCAAAGTCAAAGAAAAATCACATGTGATCACTATTGGTGATGTTGAGTATGACAACAAAGTGGTGGAAAAATTATGTGTTTACCTAATGGGATTCCAAAATAATGTTGTAGGATCTATTTTATAGTATTATGGAATATTGGAATATCTATTTATTGGTCCATTGTGGTCTTCCATAATTATATGGTACTGGTAAACATGAAAATTGATTGAAATATTTTTTTAAAGCAAATGATATGCATATAATGAAGGGATAAGGAGACGGTGAGATGTTTGACAATATTAATGATATCATGACTGATATAAGGACAAAGTAATATCATGGTTTGATTATATAGAATTTATAGTATTTAGGGTTTTCAGAAAGAGTTAATTTTGAAATAATTCTAGTTTACACTAAGGTTCTATGGTAATTGATGTCATTACCATGTTTAAAGAGAATACACGAATAAGGTATTCACAAGTTTGGAATGTGATAATAAAGAACTGTAAAATGAGATATGGGAGAAAAATGATAAGTTGATTTAGTTAAACTCTTTATAAATTTTATATTATCATTTTTTGAAGGATTGTGATGTTATCCATTAATGTATTGTATATGTTATATTCTGGTTGAATTTTTTTAGATTAATTAATTATCTCTTAATAGGTCGACATATGCATAATTGAAAACATGTTCTAACCTTTTTTTTGAGAGAGAATAAATGACCCATAATTCTATAACATGATCTGCTAACACTTCAAGAATGAAAAATTCAAAAACCATTTCTTTAAATAAGTGATGACGAGGAAATTGTTCAGGGAATGATCAACAATGGCATTGTACTGAAATCAAGTAAGTATTTATTATCCAGCAAACAATCATCAACTTTAAGAAAAGGATCTTGAAACAAAGAATTTTATCCTAGTACCATATTGTCCAATGAAATATATAGTCACATAAATCATCAAAAATTTATGGCTTTTTAGTAGTTAACTTTCTCTGAACATTATTATCTATCACTTTCCATCAAAATGTGATGGTTAGATTCCTCTTACATATCCATGTTTTCACTTCTCACCTATGTTATCATATGTAGACACATAGTTATGAGTTAATTTGGGCAATATTTATGTTTATAACTTCCCTTTTTTAAATTAAGATTTAGTATTTCTTTTTACGATGTGGGTTTCCATGAAATAAACTTTCAAGTAGTAAACCATTTATAACCTAGATGAATTTGGAGGGGAAAATTCAGTTTAAGGGATTAGAATGTGACACCCCAATATTTTTTGAGATATATTTGTTTTAATTTTCTTGATATGTTTTATTATATGATACAACAATATTAGCATTATTTATACAAAACACCATATTATCTTGTAGTATATGAAACACAATTCATGGCCTGCATTACACATAAGAGTGGCCTTCCTCGATAGCTAGCATTATACATAATACAACTTTCATTAACAACGTATATTATGAAAGTATTATTATTTAATTTTATATAATCTAGTTGTTGTGAATAGTATTAAATAAAGTTTTAATTTTTTATTTTTTAGGAAAGATATTAGAATAAATTCATTTTTTCTAATAAAAGAATTATTTTTCAAAAAATGCATTTTTTTTCTTTATTTTGATGGCACACCAATTATGAATTTATATTTTAAAATTTTTATATATTATATTTTTAAAAAATAAACTTCTTGTTTGGAAGAATAACAAAAAAATTTACCTTTTTAGAATTGTTTTTATTTTTCTGAGAAATTTTGTATTTTAATGAATAGTGAAAAATCTGAATTTTAATTCAAAACTGCATTTTCATCTATTTTGTTTATATAGTTAGATTATCATATTATTTGGTTTTAAATTTTAATTTAATTATTTTTTCATCATTCAATCCAATTTTTTCCATTGGAAATAATATCACATTTAAATTGTAAATAAACACATGACAATATTTTGATGAACTTGTACTTTTTAAAAAACCATTTTTTGTTTTTACAAATATACTTAATTTTAATTTAGTTTCATTCAATTATTAGTTTTTAATTATTTGAAATGGATTCCATATTTGTAATCCATGGATCCAAATTTTTTTAATAGGTTAATTTTATTTTTTTTTCATTATGAATAGTAACATTAGTAATTATTTTTATTACCATGGTATATATAAATCGGGTAATTAAAGGTAAAAATAATGTTATAAATTTCCTTAAAACCTTTAAAAATCCTATTGGATGAATACATTATAATTTTATCATCTATTATTCGAAATGGAATCACTTAATGGAAACCTTACCATGAATATAACTAAATATAAAAAAATTAATGAATATGACAAAATGTCACACTCTCATTTTATATAAGTATTATAATTTTCATTTAGGTATGAATAGAGACTAAAATTGATTATAGGTAGTCTATGGAAATATAATTGAATTAGGTAAATCATAGAAATTTATTTAAGATTTTCAGATAATTAATAATTATCATTAATGATGAATCAATAGTGATGCATAAATTATTTTATTAATAGAAGTATCAAATAAATGATATTAAAAATATTAAAATAAATATATTTCGAGTGAATTAATGTCATCCAATAATTTTATGGATGACTTTGACATTTGTTTATGGTTTAAAGGAGTGTTTTGGAACACATCTCAATGTTTTTATATTTCTAAAAATTCAAATGATGAATATTGTTAAAATTGACACTATTGATATTTTAAATAAATAACATTTTTTAATTATATAAAATTCATTAAAATATAAAATTTATCAAAAAAATTTGGATTAAGATAAATATATTAGAAATGGTCCATATATGGATCCTTTGGCATTTTAGAGGGATTAAATATACCCATAGTATATAAAAAGACATGTTGTCATGGTAAGAGTTGACAGAATTAATTAAGGGTAAATCAAAATAATATCTTTTAAAATAAAATAGAAACATGTCCAAAAAAATTATTGGATGAATAAAATTCAATAATAATCACAATTTCATCAATTTCAGAATTTTTTAATGGACACTTGTACATGAAAATAAATTATATATTATTTAAATCAAAGACAGTTACATAATATCGCTATATTGTATTTTAATATCATTTATTTGTCCACATATGAAAAAAATCAAGTTATAAACGAATAGAAATGTCTATTATGATATAAATGAAACCATTTTAATTTTAAAAATTTATTTTTAATTTTTAAAAGTTATATAATTACCTTCAATTTCTCTTCAATTCTAAAAAAATATTTATTTAATTAAAATAAAAATAGAATAAATTATTTTAATAATATTTATTTTGTTATATTTTGGATTAGTTAATGTGTATAAAAAATTTATAAGATCTATAAGATATATTATTCTTGCTTTAAGGAATTATATTCGAATTCCAACTTTGTCTTATTGTATTTTAGATCAAATTAAAAAAATAGTATTAAATTTGGCAATAGTAATATCATATTGAATTAATTAATTATTAAATTATTTAAAAATTAAAAATGTCAAATAATCACATAGGGATAATATATTGTCTAAAATGTATTATAAATTTCATTTATTTTCCATTTTTAATTATTTAGATCAAGAATAGTCTTTTTATATTTTAATATTATGTGAGTTTCTTAAAGTGCCCTTCTCCTCTCTTATAAAAAGGAATCTACTCCCACATTACTTCATATCTCATCGAGCCTTCGAGTTCGACCAAACCCTCTCTAATTATCCTATGAACATTATTAGTTAACTTATGGAGGTCTTGGTGTTCTAAAAATTCCACCCATATTGTTCATAAGAAGAGATCCAAAGGAAGTCCAATAAAGAAGAGGTAATTGCTTTACCAATTCAATTCAATTTCATTTCTTCTTCTACTCCCTCTTTATTTGTTGATTACATACTAATGTAATAAATATAGAATATTATAAATTCTGACATGTTATTATTTTTATGGTACAACTTTAAAAATCATTGTATCCATCCGACTAATAATAACATCACCATGCGTGCGTACGTACAACTTACCATATCCATGTTGTGGTGTAATTTTTTATTCAAAAATAATTTATTAGTATTTGTATAAAGATGAGTATAATAAATTTTTATAATGAATATAACAAGATAATTATTTTTTATAATTAATATTCCATCCAATTATATACCATTTAACCATCAAGAGAATGATATTGTCTCTCATTCGTACGTACGATATACCATCTCCAGGGCACGGTGAGATTCATTATCCACATTAAAAATTCAATAATGATTAAAAAATTTAAATGATGAGTGAAAATAAAAATTATTAACATAATTTATTGAATAAAATACATCCTATTCATAACAAAAATGACTTACATGGAAAAACAGTAATGGAAAAACGAAGCAGTTCACACCTGAAATAAGGGTAATATTGAAATAAAATTTACAAAATGAATTAATATGAACTTATATGATATTATTAATATTGATATTTTCATGATATTATTTAATAACATGATTTAACCATTATACATGAGGTTACCACAACTTCAACTAATGAAAAGTACAAGGTAATGTATAGTTTGGAAATCACATCTTTATCCGAGTTTGTTTATATGTGACTGTTTGTTGTGGTTATATCTATCATCCATGACCATGTTTTCTAAGAAAATTCATAAAATTTTTACTATTATTTTATGTATTTTTAATGTAAATTTTACACATTTTTTACTTTTAATAAATTGTATGGATGGAAACTTTCTTTTTTTACCATACGAGGTACTTTTTGACTTTTTTTGGAAAAATTATGAGGAAAATGATTTTTTAACTTATACAACATGAATGGATTTTACAATTTCATAAAAAATTTTTTACATTATGATTAATCTTCTAAATTTTAATAATATTTTCAACTAAATTCTTTTACATTAAAATTGGGTTGAATTTTTAGAAGTGAAAAAATTTATGAAAAAGAATGGATATTTTCCTCAAGAATTTAGTTAAAGTATTTTACCAAAATTATTTTCCATATAATATGAAATAGGGTAATATTTATATCCCTATTATTAATTTGTTTTTATTGTGTTTATGATTGAGTTATTTTTAGGAAATCCATTTATTTTATATGGCTTATGACGGAATGATGTTTAAGAAACCCATTTTATTTAATTGGTTATGCTATAATCAATGATTTATGTTTTTGTGGAACACGTAAGAATGGTTTCATTGTGATATGGGCGGGAACTATATCTACCTCTAATAAATTGGGAAAATATTTATATCTCATGATATAGAAAGAACTAGAATGAAAAGTAAATTTGGTTCAGTAATACATGGATGGAATGGAATGTAAACCATGTTTAGTAATGAACTTTTTCCACTATAATGGTTTTGGAAACAATTCCAAGGATACTATTGAAATCATATTTTGTGCTAAATTATTTTCCACAATTCTATGTTTTATGATAATGTTATTTTATAATGGTTAATGTTCCTTTAAGATCTATGCCTTACAAGCTAATAAGTTTTAATTTATGACTCTTGATTTTGATATTTAAAATTTATGTTCATGTTTTTACATTCTAATATTTACGGTTTGTTTTATATTCTCCAAGTTTACCCTTAATAAGAATTTTAGATCACCCATTTTATGTGTTATTTACCCCAGGATATAAATAAAGGTTTTAGGTTTGAAAAAAGGGAAGATGTTTATGGGATATTTTGATGATCTCTCACAATGTTAGAAGATTATGTTCCATGTTTCCAAAGGCACTAAACTAATACTGTCTTGGGTATCAGTTTGTGTCATGTATTAACTACTCTAAAAAATAAATGTAATTTACATGAATGTCAATATTGGGTTATTATACTATATATATGAAATATCTGATTAATAAATTCCATAAAGACATTTTATGCATTCATATGACTGTAAGAAATTACCACATATTCAAAAAGGACACATCTTCTTCTGAATGATATTTTTGGTATATCCACATTTCAAACTCACAATTGGTGATATCCTGATCACAATTTAATTTTTGATAACCACTGATCTACCCTTAATTGATGAAACATATCAACAATGTGTGAATGTGGATACCAATTCTTTATCGTAACTTGGTTAAGCTTATGATAATCGATGCACAACCTTAGAGTTTCGTCTTATTTTTTATAAACATGAATGGTTCTACAAATAAAGATGTTCTTGGTAAAATGAAACCCTTTCTTTCGAGATATTACAATTGTACTTTAGGCTCCATTAATTCGATTTGTTCTATCCTATAAGACATAATGACAAAAAGACTAGTATTGGAAAATAGATCAATCATAAAATCCACTTCCCTTATAGGTGGTAACCCTAATAATTTTTTGGGGTAAAATTGGGAAATTGATCCATGACTTTTAGAAAATAGTTTTCCTCTATCTCCTCAATTGATACCATAGTCAACACTGCTAAAAACTAAGATATTGTTCCCACTTTGGGTTCCAACAAGCTTGTTGCACCTGTCTTTAGAAACATTTCTCCTTTGAAGATATGCTTGGTACATTCCTCAGTCTTGAAACTAACTGATCTAATATAACAATCTGTGTGAGACTTCAATGTTTTCAACCAGTCCATAACCAAGATTAAATAATAGACATCCATCTACAACAACATGAAGTATCATTTCTATTCACCTCCATCAATAGTTACAGAACATTCTATACACAAAATGGGATGAAATTCTCTTTAACCAAGAAGATATTGAATTTTCAACATAAAAGTCATCATATCAAGTATTAAACATTGTAAATTAATAGCACGAGAAACACTAAAGGAATGAAATGCACCAGTATCAAACTACTCTTTCATAAGGTTAGAATTAAAAATAATCTTACCTCTCACCATAGAAGGTCCAACCAGATCTTCTATAATAATCTTCTCAACATCATATAATCCCATCATCACTGCTCTCTACTCCTTGTTTCCTTTCTAAGATTGCACCTAAGGAGGAGTCATGGTATTCCTATAATCATCATGGCTAGCTCTATTCTACTGATGATATTGATTTTCTTGTCCTTGCCTTGTCAATTCATATAATGCTTTTGACACCTGATAAGTTCCCCAAGAACCTAACCTCGGAGAATTACAATAATAGAGCTAATTATTCCCCATCTGATTTAATTTTTTGGTATCCTCTAGGTGATGTTTTATATGTAATATTCTTGTGGTCGAATGAACCAAACTGAAAACATCTCGGTTGTATATTTGTTTTGGAGGAATATTAATTGATCCTTCTCTTTGATTCTGATTCCCACTCCCACCATGGAATTAGGTGTCCCTCTTCCACTTCCCCCCCACATTATTATTCACACAATTTCACATAGGTATCATGATACTTCATCCCACCATAGCTCTTAATATGTCTCATTCATCGAGTATAACTCTATTCACTATCTCTATATAATCCATAATACAACACATTGAAAAATTTGAGAGAATCCCCCTACCTTAACATTGATTCAAATATGCATTCCTTGAAGGCCATAGTAGATGAAACCTCTTGTGGAAAGCTCACTAAATTCATGAATTCAGATTCATAATTTGTGATAGAGATATTTTCAAACTTCATGATGAATTTTTTTGTTCACTAAATCTTGAATATATAAGGATAGAATTGTTTTTTGAATAATTCCTTGAAATATTCTCAACCCAGGTCTTGATCCACTTTATCATATATGCTATTTATTACTGCTGGTGTGAAAAATCATCAAGCATATATGTCACCAAATTTACTTTTAACTCTATTGGTGTGCTGATAAAATCAAAGATACAATTTATCATGTTTAATCATTCTTATTCTCTTTCTGTTTCAGAATCACCACTTAGGATGGGTGGATTTTGTTTCGAGAACTGGATGGAAGGATCAACTTGTCTTGGATCATCAATTTAGTTCCTTGTGTACGCATCTTGAAATAATTGGATGATTCACTAAACTAGTTGTTGGTTCACCTTTTTCTCAGGTGTAACTACATTCTCCGCAGGTTCTTCTGGTTGGTTATACGATGTCTACCAGGTTCTATTTATTAAACTAACAAAAAACACCATATGTTTCACTGTCTAGTAACTAAAGGCTTATAATTTCAAATTATATCACATCAGCTACCACAACATTGTTTTTCCCAAGTCAACATTTTCCGTGTTCAAACATCTTCGAATACTTTTTTACCTTCTTTTGAAAAGAAAACCATTTTCAAAATACACCAACTATTCTCTCTTCAATTTATTTCATTTAGAAAAAATATCAACATTTTTCAAAAATAATCATAGTGCATAAAATAATATATCATTACTCAAAATAAAATATTAAATCCTAGTGAGAATCTATTTTTCTAATGCATGTCATGCTCGTCTCATTGTCTAATCCCATGGAAATGAGATTACGATATCTTATAAATGGATACAAAACACTTATGAACCTAGATCCCTAGTAACATTATGTTTAGTATAAAATTTTAGAAATGTATTTTTATGATATAAATTTAATGTCCCAAAAATCATACTCCTTTCTATGATCAAAACCTATAGAATAGATAATAATCAATTCAAGTCCATGACCAAGAAAACAGATTACTATTGATACCATTACTCTCAAATAGGCTTTTGGAGTGAAAAAATTTTATCCCATTTGTAATGTCCCATACATTCTCATTGGCTTGAGAATATGGTGAGGTGTTAATAGGATATAAAAACATCATCAAACACTAATGTCTGGAAAAAAATGTTGAAGGTTTCAACACATGTTGGGGATTATTTACCCTTTATGAATAAAAAAACTAATCTAATAAACCCATACCAAAAAAACCACTATATAATGCGTGTTAAAAATAATTAAAAATCAACCATTTATTTTATATAAAAACCATCCAACGTAAACTACAGATTAAGATAACAAATAAAACTCCAAGATGGACACATGACACCATGATCCACAATCTCCATGCTACAACATCACAAAGCAGCCCTAGTATCACAAGGTAGTGCTAAAGACGTTTGATACTTTACCTTTTCCCATGTCTCAAGAGATGACATCTGGAAGAGCACCAAAGTTACAATGAATGGGTGAGTATATATATCAATAGGTTTTTTCAAATGACTTCCCTAATCATTCCACTAGGGTAGAAAAGTTAGAAACATTTATATTAAACAATTTATGTAAACAATTCCCTAAAAACATTATAACAAAATAAAAACAAATTATAATAATAGTTTATAACTAAATAAAAATAAGTGACATATCAACCAAATTTCATAAAAAATATATTATTTATGAAGAAAACAAAACAATTCTAAAATCCATTTCTTAATATCCATTTTTGAATAATCATTCATTTCCACCTATCCACTCGTCCAACCATTCAAGAAACCGGGACCTCCCTATACTCATGAGTAGCGAGTCATCATTCCACTAAGTCAACACCTAGTGAACCATTTTTTAGGAGAGATCCATTATGATTATCCATAAAACTAATTATTTATCATACTAACTACCCTTATCCACCCATAATTCACATGAACTAACACATTTTTTATGCTAAAAAACAATTCCAAAAAAAAAATTTCCTCGATTTCAATAAAACCATTATTTTATTGGAAACCTTTATAAAACTAATTAAAATCAACCAACCCCATTTAATTTCACTAAAATCATCAATTTTATCAAAATAATTTTTATTAATCTATTTACCAAAATTCTATAAAAATTCTCAATTTAAAATCATCATTTTTAAACCAAGAACCAGAACAACCAATTCCCATGTTTCCACAAACATTCACTCAAGAGGGATTTCAAAAATAATTACACAACCAATTCAAAATAAATTTCACACAAATAATCAATTTAAAATCAATACAATGATTTCTAGTAAAAGGATTCGATATTGAAGACACATACATCAAGAGTTTGGGAAAAAATAACAAACGACATGAAACACATCACAACAATTGGTTTAATCTTCATGAACCCACCTTTCATCTCTTCTGCTAACATGAACCAAGGAAAATGTAAACATATTTGGAATAAAAAACATTAGATATACCAATATATGTAATATATATAAAACCAAGATTATAAATGAAGTAGATATAAGAAACCGATCAAGAACGATGGAGAATGAAAACTTAAAAAAGGAATTAGCTTCCAATATTCAAGGGAAGCTTTTGGAAAGCCTTTTAATCAAGTGGATAACCTTATTTTACCATTTAGGAATAAAAATAATAATTTAGATCAGTTTTGGAGGCAAAAAGAATGGTTAAAACCTTAAGCTGACCTAGATCCACTTTTTATGGATCTAATTTTGACCATGTGCATAGTTTAATCTCACAGTTAGAAAAACGGAGTAGTAATTGTGCATTAGACACTACCTTGAAGAGGAACTTCACATGGTCACCTCTTATGGTCTCCAAAACCATGATCCCACTATGTTGAATCCACTACAACAGTTTTCCCAATTCCATCATTCAAGGAACAAAGTTACTACTAGGATTTCAAACGGTTTGGACAAACCCTACGCATCTAGTGTAAAATCCCCTTTAGCATGTGTTCTAATGTGAACAATTTACTATAAGTGTTTCATGGTTTCCTACAAGTCTGGAATTGTTTGTACGAACCGTGCACCAATAGGAAAGCCCCAAAAATTCTAAAAAAGTTATCGAAACAATCCCAACCTTCATCATTATAAATTATATACATGAAAAGCATAATGAAGGGTCACATACCAGAAACTAGGGGTGTTATAGTGACCTAACCCCCCAATATCATAGGTCATATTGGTTTTCATCAATACATAAAAGTAAATGATAAATGATATATAATAATAAAAATCTTAAGTCATAGTACCATTACACATGTTTGTAGATTGGAATATCTAATGAAACATATAACATGTTGAATTACTATTAGTGGTTTTGTTCTCATAACCTCCCATATTAGAGATTAACAGTCTTAAATTTTTGTAAATAGGTCTCAATGAATTATGATCCTCCAACACAAAAAATTTATATGACTTGTTATATAAATTTCATCTAGCCATAGAACTATGTTTAAGAATATTTTCTTACAATGTTAAACTTCTTGTTAAAGGATGGAACAACTAAAATCATTTTATATAAAAAATAAACTAAGTACATTTTCAAAATAATTCTATACGAAATAAAAATCGTCATATGATAATATATTTATCAATATTCAGTTATTTTAATATTTAGGAAACTGAGAGTTTAATGTAATTTGGTTTTAGAAAAAAAACACCAATATAATGACACTTTTATTTGATCTAAATTATAATTTTTTTTAGAAAACTAAATCTCATAGGATATTTATGATTATATAGATATAAATATTTATTAAATATCTATTTTATGTTCTATTTTAATAAAACACTTCATACTAAAACATCACCGCATTTATAAAATTACCCTAAAGAGGTGATACTACAAAATTAAATACATCATTCATCGATGTAACTATTGATACTTTTCTTGGACCACAACTACATTATTAACACAACACAATGTGATAATTATATCAAGATCCTAAATAGTGTTTTGTATATGAACTACCACTTTATCTACATCAAAATCAATAATATACATTTACTCACCAATAAAATCAATGACTAATGGTTGATTTGAGCTCTTCCAGCTCACAAATCCACAATTAAGGTATAAAACATATCTCGATTGTGATTTAATGTAACTCCCCGACCCTAGTTACCTAGAGTCGGTGCCTTATTACATAACATTGGCATGATCACAAGAAAGATCAAATCTCGAAAGACCGATTGGTCTAGTAGCCTTGGAAACACTAGATATATTCATAAAGTTTTACATCATAAAAATGAAAACTACAACAACATAGTCTCCATTGACCACACTCTTATCCCCTCATACTATCCCTATAGATCATTCATAATTTACTTCTTCATATCCTGGGAAAATAAAACATAGAAAAGGGGTGAGCTCAAATGCCCAGTAAGGATAACAATATAGCGGAAACTTTCATAAATAAGAATAAATATTTAAGGTAATGTATAACTAAAACAAAAGCCTTTTAAACATGAACTTCAACATAGTATGGAATAAATAAAATGAAATAATGCCATTTACTTATTCACATGGATATTCTACTAATCGAACAATCACATGAAATATCAATAACCACTTTCATAATGATAGAATGCATAATGCCAGACTATCATAACCACATAGCCAAGACCTCGTGCCAAGACTACAAATAAGATTTTGTCAAGGCCTTGTGCCAAGACACTAGTTTGTCTCATGAGACCTACCGATTCATCGAGGAGCTATAGCGGGCTCCACCAGTCACATATTAAGTCCAATGCATTCCCATATAAAAAGGTTTAAACATAACATAAACATTCGTATTAAAACTAGCATATGAAATGTCAATACTTTCACATCAACCATGAATGGTATAAAAATAGCACATCCACAGTCAAACATACCACAAAACCTTCAATAAAACATAGAAGTTTTGTATCATAATAAATTAATTTCACATAAGCGTAAAATCCAACAAAAGATGTTGACATAGATGAAATCAAAACTCCTTTTAGAGAAATATCTATTTTTATTTTGAAATCATTTAAGATCCGTATAAAATAAAAAATTTTCTTTGAAAATATTCTTATAAGCTTGTAAGGTATACTTTGAAGATTTTATAACGGTGGAAAATAGCCGCACCCACCGTATAAGTAAAAAAAAACATTCTTACCTTAATCCTGTCGAAAAGGTTAAAAGGCACCTTGTTTGGAAAACGACGGAAATATTCCTTTATAAACCACTTATAAAAATTAAAAAAATGGTATAGATGACTTTAACCTATATTCTTTTAAATGGTAAAAATGTTTTTAAATACATTTTGAAGAAACATGGATGTGGATGATAAAGAAATCGCAGTAGATTATTACGTAAAAACAACCTCGGATAATGAAGAGACTGAGAAATAACCCTTACCTTGTACTTTTCCTTGGTTGAGGGTAGGTTAACCTCCTATATAATGGTGAAATAATTGTTATTAAATTATACAAGAATCATATACATTCATATGATATCATATAAGATCTTTTAACATTGCTTTGTTAATAATATCTTAGAATTATCGTTTCTTAGTCATTTTATTTTATATGTTTTGTTACGTAAGACATGTTTGTAATAGATAGGTTGTATATTAATCATATCCAGAATGATATCAAGTCCTTATATACTATTATTAATCATCAAATGAAAATTATACTTGAATGGATACGATGGAGAATGAATCTTATCGTGTTCGTGGAGACGGTAGTCCGTACGTACGCACGAGCGATAATATCATTCTTTTGATATTAAAATAATATATAATTGGATGGTATATCATATATACAGAAAATTATCATGTTATATTTATTATTTTCATGAGTTACACATCATTATTATACCCATCCAAATAATAATTTATTGAATAACAATTACACCACGACGTGGAGACGGTAAGCCGTACATACGCACGTATGGTGACATGTTATTCAAAGGATGGATAGAATAGTGAATATGATTGTACAATATTTATAATAACATAATAGTATATATATTATACTGGAGTTATTATTTTATAATGGTAACAACAAAGGAAGAAGAAGTGGAAGAAGAAAGGAACTTCAAAAAGGGTGGTGAAATCATTACCTCTTCTTCGAGTTCTTCCTTTTGATTTGATCAAAAGGGATCCTTAGGTTGGCTTTATGATCAAACTAAGGAATGTAGGTTGTAGATAGGGAAGTTGGGAGAGTATTTGGGTATAGTTTGGCAGAGCCAAAAGGCTTTGAAGGTGTGAAGAAATGAGAAGGCGGCGCGCCCTTTTATAAGAGGGGTGATGGGCACCTTTGGAAAAGCTAGAAATATTAATTTATAATAAATTCATATTCGGTTTCTAATGGCTCTAAAGTGTATTATTTAAAGTTTAATGTGGGGATAGGTCGAAAACTATTAAACAAATAAAATTTAGACAGGTTTGGGTCATTATATTAACCTTATATTTTAGTTTTAACTCTTAGTTAATTAGTTTGACATTTACCATGTCCCTTTGTATTTTTATATTATATAGTTAATAAACTTACTATATACATACAAGATACCCCCAAGTGGTCCATTAATGATACACATATCATGATATAAGTCTTTTGGCCGAACCTTAGATTTTTTGGAATTTAATATTAATTAATAATATAATATTTGTTTTAAAAACTCTTTTACGTCAATTTTGACACTATTCAATAGTTGATTTTTTTGAAACTCATAACAGATTTATTACTTCAAAAAAAGTCTATTAAATAAATCCTAATTTAAATATTATCCTAAAAAATTAGTTTAATTCATTAAAAGTTTCAAATTATATTTATTTGGGTATTTATAATATCAATTATTTTAATATTTCACTATTATAGTAATTACTGCATCATCATTGTGTCATAAATAAATTAAATTATTTAATGTCTAAAAATTATAAATAAAATATCATTATGTAGGAAATATTATTATCTTTCTAATGAATGTTTACAATCTAATTTATCTTATGTATAACCCTATATTAAAAATGTTTTAGTTAATAAACATTGATTTTAACTCTTTTAACTATTCTTTGAATTAAATAATAATAAATGTCCTAATCTATTCCAAGTGGACCTACATGATAATATTTTATTAATAAGGTTGTTTTTGGTCGAGGTACACTTGTCCAATAGAATTAGGACATGTGTCACAGAAATATCTATATCATTTTTACCCTTAATTACCCTATTTACTTTTAACCGTGGTAAATAAAAGTAAAAAGTTACTATTCACCAAAAATTATATTTATCTCATTGAACTGCATTTTACTTCTTGATATTAACCGTGTCTCTCGGATTTTCGAAATTCCATTCACAAAAGCGGTAAAATTATGTTTTATGAAAAATTCTGTTTTTTAACTACCACTTAGTAGTTTCACTATTCATCAAAAATTGATGTTTTTCAGAACAATGCCAAAATTTCACCCTAAGCTATAATTGATATTCCGAATTCAAAAATGATGTCTATTTTACAAAATTCCAAACATATAAGTTGCATTAATTAATTTTATAATTAATTCCCGCTGTCACAAAAAATAGCGTGTTTTTAAGAAATAATATATGTAACGCCCCGACCCTAGTTACCTAGAGCCGGTGCATTATTACATGACATTGGCATGATCACAAGAAGGATCAAATCTCGAAAGACCAATTGGTTTAGTAACATTGGAAACTGTAGATATATTCATAAAGTTTTACATTACATCATAAAGTGAAAAACTACTACAACAACATATTATCTCCATAGTCCACACTATTAACCCCTCATAATATCCCTGCAGATCATTCATAATTTACTTCTTCACATCCTGGGAAAAATAAAGCATTGAAAGGGGTGAGCTCAAATGCCCAGTAAGGATAACAATATAGCAGAAACTTTCATAAATAAGAATAATCATTTTAGGAAATGTATAACTAAATCGAAAGCCTTTTAAACATGAACATCAACATATTATGGAAAAAATAAAATTAAATAATGCCATTTACTTACTCACATGGATATTCTACTAATCGAATAATCACATGCAATATCCACAACCACTTTCATAATGATGGAATGCATAATGCCAGACTATAATATCCACATAGCCAAGGCCTCGTGCCAAGACTACAAATAAGATTTTTTCAAGGCCTTGTGCCAAGACACTAGTTTGTCTCATGAGACCTACCGATGCATCGAGGAGCTATAGCGGGCTCCGCCCATCACATATTAAGTCTAATGCATTCCCATACGAAAAGGTTTAAAAATAACATAAACATTCATATTAAAACTAGAATACGAAATGTCAATAATTTCACCATAAACCATGAATGGTATAAAAATAGAACATCCACAGTCAAACATATCACAAAACCTTCAATACAATATAGAAGTTTTCTATCTTAATAAATCAACTACAAATAAGCGTAAAATCCATCAAAGGATGTTGACATAGATGAAATAAAAAACTCTTTTTAGAGAAATATCTCTTTTATTTTGAAATATTTTAAGAGTCATATATTTATAAAAGAAAACGTTTCTTTGAAAAATTCTTATAATATTGTAAGGGAAGCTTCGACGATTTTATAACGGCGGAAAATAACCACACCCGCCGTATAATTTAAAAAAACATTCTTAACTTAATTCTGTCGAAAAGGTTAAAAAGTACCTTGTTTGGAAAATAACGGAAAGATTCCTTTATAAAACTCTTATAAAAATACAAACAAGGGTATAAATGACTTTAACCCATATTTTTTTAAATAGTAAAAATGTTTTGAAATACATTTTTAAGAAACATGGATGTGGATGATAAAGAGATCCCAGTAGATAATTACGTATAAACAACCTTGGATAATGAAGAGATTGTGAAATAACCCTTACCTTAAAATTTTCCATGGTTGAGGGTAGGTTAAACTCCTGTATAATGGTGAAATAATTGTTATTAAATTATACTAGAATCATATACATTCATATGATATCATATATGATCTTTTAACATTGCTTCGTTAATAATATCTTAGAATTATCGTTTCTTACTCGTTTTTGTTTATATGTTTTGTTACGTAATCCATGTTTGTAATGGATAGATTGTATATTAATCATATCCATAATGAAATAAAGTCCTTAGATACTATTATTAATCATCAAATGAGAATTATACTTGAATGGATACGATGGAGAATGAATCTTATCATGTTCGTGGAGGCGGTAGTCCGTACGTACGTACGAGTGATAATATCATTCTTTTGATATTAAAATAACATATAATTGGATGGTATATCATATATACATAATCATTATCATGTTATATTTATTATTTTAATGAGTTACACATCATTATTATACCCATCCAAATAATAATATATTGAATATCAATTACACCACGACGTGGAGACGGTAAGCCGTACGTACGCACGTATGGTGACATGTTATTCAAAGGGTGGATAGAATACTGAATATGGTTGTACCATATTTATAATAACATCACAGTATATATATGATACTATATTTATTATTTTAGAATGGTAAAAACAAAGGAAGAAGAAGTGGAAGAAGAAAGGAACTTGAAAAAGGGTGGTGAAATCATTACCTCTTCTTGGGGTTCTTCCTTTTGATTTGATCAAAAGGGGTCCTTAGGTCGACTTTCTGATCAAACTAAGGACTCTAGGTTGTATTTAGGGAAGTTGGGAGAGTATGTTTGCAGAGTTTGGATGAACAAAAATGCTTTTATGGTGTGAAGTAAAGAGAAGGAGGAGTGCACTTTTATAAGAGGGGTGAGGGGCACCTTTGGAAAATCTAGAAATATTAATTTATAATAAATTCATATTTGGTTTATAATGGATAAAAAGTGTATTATTTAAAGTTTAAGGTGGGGATAGGTCGAAAACCATTCAACCAATATAATTTAGACAGGTTTGGGTCATTATATTAACCACATCTTTTAGTTTTAACTCTTAGTTAATTAGTTTGAAATTTACCATGTCACTTTGTATTTTTATACTATATAGTTCATTAACATACTATATACATCCAAGAAACCCCCAAGTGGTCCATTAATGATACAACTATCATTATATAAGTCTCTTGAACGATCCTTAGATTTTTAGGAATTTAATATAAATTAATAATATAATATTTGTTTTAAAAACTCTTTTATGTCAATTTTGACACTATTCAATAGTTGATTTTTGTGAAACTAATAACAGATTGATTACTTAACAAATGGTCAATTAAATCAATCCTAATATGTCATACTATCTTATAAAATTATTTTAATTCATTAAAAGTTTAAAATTATATTTATTTGGGTATTTATAATATCAATTATTGTAATTGTTCACTATTATAGTAATTACTACATCATCATTTTTTCATAAATAAATTAAATTATTTAATGTCTAAAAATTATAAATAAAATATCATTATGTAGGAAATATTATTATATTTCTAATTAATATTTACAATCGAATTTATATTATGTATAACCCTATATTAATAATGTTTTAGTTAATAAACTTTGATTTTAACTCTTTTAACTCTTCTTTGAATTAAATAATAATAAATGTCCTAATCTATTCTAAGAGGACCTAAATGATAATATTTTATTTATAAGGTTGTTTTTGGTCGAGATACACTTGTCCAATAGAATTAGGACATGTTTCAGGGTAATATTTATATCATGTTTACCCTTAATTACCCTATTTACTTTTAACCGTGGTAAATAAAAGTAAAAAGTTACTATTCACCAAAAATTATTTTCATCTCATTGAACCACATTTATTTCTTGATATTAACTGTGTCTCTCGGATTTTTGAAATTCCATTCACAGAAGCGATGAAATTAAGTTTTATGAAAAATTCCGTTTTTTAACTACCACTTAGTAGTTTCACTATTCATCAAAAATTGATGTTTTTCAGAACAATGCCAAAATTTCACCCGAAGATATAATTGATATTCAGAATTAAAAAATTATGTCTATTTTACAAAATTACAAACATATAAGTTTCATTAATTAATTACATAATTAATTACCGCTGTCACAACAAATAGCGTGTTTTTAAGAAACAATATATATATTAAAAGATTGACAATTGTTTAGGTCTAATTTCAAAGTGAAATTAATTCTAATGAACACCATTGGATAAAATGGTAAAAATATATTCTAATTATACTTTAAAACCACTCAATAATATAATTTATCACTATAAATTATTTTGATTAAAAAAATTGTTTTTAAGTATTTTTGACTATTCATAAAAATTGGAAGTTCTCAGAAAAATACCAAAAATTCATCTTAGGATAATTTTGATATTCAAAATCCAAAAATAAAGTCCATTTTGAAATATAAAATATATATAATTTTAAAAATTAGGTATTACTATTCATAACTGCTATTTTTATTGGTTGTGGTGTGTTAGAACTCAATGTTGCGTACAACACACGCTATCGCATTATTCAAAGGGAAGCGTACCATAGAAGCTTGGGGTGTTACATTCTCCCCTCCTTCAAATAATTTTATCCAAGAGATTTCTAGAATGCTACCACATGAAAAGACTCTGGTGGTTCTTCATCATAAGTTCCTCAGGTTCCCACATTGCATCTTCCATCTTATGGTTTCTCCACAAAACTTTTACCAGATGCGTCGTCCGATTTCTCAGTACTTGTTCTCTCATATCAAGAATCCTGACGGGCTCTTCGCAATAAGACAGATCGGGTTCCAGTTCTAATTCCTCGTAGGTGAGTACATGTGTTGGTTCAGGCATGTATTTCCTCAATAGAGATATGTGGAACACATCGTGAACTTTTGAGAGACTTGGCGGCATTGCCAATAGGTAAGCTATAGACCCAATTAGTTCTAGAATTTCGAAAGGCCCGATGTACTCGGGACTCAATTTACCTTTCTTACGAAAACGTATGACTCCCTTCCATTAAGATACCTTCAGGAAAACATGATCACAGACTTGAAATTCCAAATCCTTCCTTCAATTATCGGTATAGCTCTTCTGCCTACTTTGAGCTGCTTTGATGTGATCTTGGATTACCTTCACCTTTTCCATTGTTTCCTCCACCAGTTCTGGACCTACATGTTTTCTTTCACCAACTTCATCCCAATAGGTTATTGTGTGACATCTCTTTTCGTATAACGCTTCATATGGAACCATATGAATACTCGAATTGAAGCTATTTTTATAGGAAAATTCTACCAGAGGTAAATATTGATCCCACATACCCTGAAAGTCAAGTGAGCAGGATCTCAGCATGTCTTCTAAGGTTTGAATAGTCTGTTCTGATTGTCCATCTGTCTGAGGGTGGTAGGCAGTGCTCAAATGAAGTTCAGTATCCAGGGATTTCTGAAGACTTTTCCTGAATCTTGAAGTAAAATGGGGATCACGATCAGAAACTATTAATAGGGGTACTCCATGAAGTCTCACAACTTCATTAATATAGTCTTGCTAGACGTTCCAGTGGTAGATATTCTCTTATAGCATGAAGATGTGGTGACTTGGTAAGACGATCAACAATAACCCATATTGCATCATTCCTTCTAGGAGTCTTTGGTAGCCCCATGACAAAGTCCATCGTAATATTCTTCCATTTCCACTCCGGTATGGGAAGAGGATTCATGACTCCTCCAGGGTGTTGCCTTCCAGCTTTCACTTGTTGACAAACCATACATCTTGACACAAAATCAGAAATCTCCCTCTTCATATTGTCCCACCAAAAATGTTCCTTCAAATATCTATACATTTTGGTGCTCCTAGGGTGTATAGGGAAATCAGAACTATGAGCATCATCCAACAACTCCCTTTTTAGATCAGGTATATCGGGAACATAAAGTCTCTTCCCGAATTTCAAAATTCCATATTCATACACAAAGTCTCTCAATATCCCATCATTCACAGCTTTATTCTTCTTTTGAAATTATTCATCATTGGTCTAAGATCTCTTAATCGTTTCTTGTAAAGATGTTTTGGCAACCATTTGAAAAAGAATTTATGTTTCACTTTCCTTGGTTATTCCCATGTCCATCTTCACTAGATCCATGAAAATTGGATCTCTTTCAATTCTCATCATGTTCAAAATTCCATGGTATTTTCTGCTCAAAGCATCTTCCACCTTGTTTGCTTTCCCCGGGTGGTAGTGTATCATAAAATCATAATCCTTGAGTAATTCAAGCCATCTCCTTTTCCTCATGTTGAGTTCTTTTTGTGAGAAAATATACTTCAAACTCTTGTGATCAGTATAAATCTCACATTTTTCACCATAGAGGTAGTGCCTCCATATATTCAAAGCAAAGATCACATCTGCTAACTCGAGATCATGAGTAGGATAGTTTTGTTCATGAATTTTCAACTGTCGTGATGCATAGGCAATAACCCTATCATTCTGCATATGGACACAACCAAGTCCCTTCTTCGATGTATCACTATAAATAACGAACCCATTATTCCCCGATGGTATAGTCAATATAAGAGCATTGACTAATCTTCTCTTCAGTTCTTCAAAACATTCTTCACACTCTTTTGTCCAAACAAATTTAACCCCTTTATGTGTGAGCTTCGTTAATGGGTTAGCCAATCGGGAAAAATTATGGACGAAACATCGATAATAACCTGCTAAACCAATAAAACTACGTACCTCAGTTATATTCGTAGGTGCTAGCAATTCTTGGATTGCCTTGGTCTTAGAAGGATCAATAGTGATTCCATCTTTAGAGACAATATGGAAAAGAAAAGAAATCTCCTGAAGCCAGAATTCACACTTGCTAAACTTCCTATATAATTCATGTCTTCTCAGAGTCTTCAGGATAATGCGCAAGTGATTTTCATGATCTTTGTAACTTTTGGAGTATACCAAGATATCATCAATAAATACCACCACAAATTCATCGAGATATTCCTTGTAAACTCTATTCATCAGATCCATGAATACAGAGGGTGTATTAGTCAATCCAAAAGGGATTACTGTAAACTCGTAATGCCCGTACCTGGTTCGAAATGATGTCTTCAGAATGTCTTCCTTCTTCACACACAACTGATGGTATCCAGATCGAAGGTCAATCTTTGAAAAGTATTGAGATCCATGCAGTTGGTCAAATAAATCATCAATACGAGGTAGGGGATACTTGTTCTTTATTGTTATAGCATTGATCTCCCTGTAGTCGATACATAACCTCATAGATCCATCTTTCTTTTTAACAAAAAAAAACAGGGGCTCCCCATGGAGAAACACTAGGGCGAATAAATCCTTTATTACTAAATTTCTCTAGTTGTTTATTTAGTTTGACTAATTCTATAGTGGCCATTTTATAAGGGGTCTTCGATATAGGCCTTGATCCAAGAATTAAATCAATGGAAAACTCAACTTCTCGTTCTAGAGGATGTCCAGATAAATCTTCCGGAAATACATCTACATATTCTTTCACAACAGGTACATCCTATATTTGAACATTCCTTTCCTCACCCACAGTTATTTCATTCTCTTCCTCCCCCATAATTGAATTTAGTTGAGCTATTGGGGGTGGATCTAGATAAGAATTATGTGGTGATGATTCTTTCTTAAAGATAAGGTGTTTCTTATCATCATCATCAAGAATCGTAACCTCTTTTTTCTTACAATAAATCTTCACATCATAGTCCGAAATCCAGTCCATACCGAGGATTATATCAAACTCAATCATAGGTATGACGATGATATCACCAGATAAAGAACATTTATGTGCTCTAATGGGGAATGATTCACAAAACTTTGTTGCAATGATACTTCCCTTAAGAGTTTTAACTGACAACTCCCTTGTTAAATCAAATTGGAAATATCTAATTTTCTTAGAAAACTGGGATTATATGAAACAATGTGATGATACAGAATCAAATAATGCATTTGCTAAACTAGAGGAAGCCATTAATTTACCTGCCACCACTTCTTTCAGAGCTTCTACCACAGCAGTAGTGATAGCATAAGATTGGACTTGATCCCTTGTCATTTTTTGAGGTAAGTTCCCCGACGCTTAGGACATTCATTTTCATAATGTCCCATATCCCTGCAATTGTAGCACTGAACATTGGTAGCTTCCTTTTTCCCTTTGCAATCACGAGCTTGGTGGCCTTTTTCACCACACTTGTAACAAAATCCCATTCCCTTCAAGCAAGTACCGGGGTTTTTCTTCCCACATTTACCACAGGATGGATATTCAACCTTTCTCTTCTTCTACTTATTTCCATTCCCGGATTTATCAGCAGATCTCTTCTTCTCTTGGTTTTCTTTAAAGTCATAAGACTTAGAAAATTACTTTTCAGTCTTGATAGCACATGAGACAATGTATTCGTACGATGAAAAGGATTGTGAGACTAATAATCAATGGAGAAATGGTTTTAACCCATCAATGAAACGATCAATCTTACTTCTTGGGTTATGTATATAATCTCCAGCATACCTTGCTAACCTTGTAAAGTTAGCCTCATACTTTGTGACATTCACATCCTCCTTTTGTCTTAGACACAGAAATTGCCTTTCCATATCTGCTCGATGGTCACGAGGAATGTATTTTTCTAAAAACAGATCTTTGAACTCCCTCCATTCCATATTCGATAAAACATCATCTTCCTTTATATTTTGAATCAATGACCACCATTGATCAGCATCTCCAGTGAGGCGGTAAACTTCCATGATAAATTTTTCCATTTCACTACTCCCCAATGACTGAAATATTTTCTCTAGGGAATTTATACATTGCTCAGCTACTAAGGGATTTGTTCTACCATTGAACATTGGTGGTTGTTTCCTCATGAAGAGTTCTAAGATTGATCCTCCACGCTACGGATCAGGGTGCTCCATATGGGTAAGGTTATTATTCATAATCTGAGTGAGTTGTCCCAGTATGGTGATTAGCTGATCGACACCAGTTGCATCACCAGCTCCACTATAATTATCTTGAGCAGGAGGGCAATCCCTACATGGAGTGCATGCATTTATATGGTTTCTATTTCTTCCACAAGGTTCCATTTCTAAACAATGGCATAAACTAGATCAGTTTATGAATCAAAATACATAATGCCATACTTATAAAACACTTATCATAAATTGAACTATTTATGGATATAATCCTTAATCATAAGAATGTTTTCTTTGAGGATGTATATACTCATAAACCCTTCATATTGATTTGTAAAGAAAATTAGATTTATCTTAAGCATATCCCCTAGTAGTGTCGTAACCAAGAGTGCAGCAAGGCCTGTTGACGTGCACCAGTTCCTGTTCGAGTGTAGCTCAAAGTGGTGTTTTCGGGTTTTACCCTTAGGTACATCTGTGCCAGAGCCACCTCTACCTTCTCGTATCTAGATATGGATGTATTGCTCGTAAAACTCATAAAATCTCTACAATACCAAAATTCAAGGAAGTTCTTCTATACTAATCCTCAATGTCCATCTTAAGTCTATGTGCTCTAATCAGAGTATATCTAAATCTAGGTTCCAAGGTTTGTATTAAACATACCTTTGATACCAACTGTAATGCCCCGACCCTAGTTACCTAGAGATGGTGCATTATTACATGACATTGGCATGATCACAAGAAAGATCAAATCTCGAAAGACTGATTGGTTTAGTAGCCTTGGAAACACTAGATATATGCATAACGTTTTACATTACATCATAAAGTGAAAAATTATTACAACAACATATTATCTCCATAGTCCACACTATTAATCCCTCATAATATCCCTGCAGGTCATTCATAATTTACTTCTTCACATCCTGGGAAAAATAAAACATTGAAAGGGGCAAGCTCAAATGCACAGTAAGGATAAAAATATAGCAGAAACTTTCATAAATAAGAATAATCATTTAAGGAAATGTATAACTAAAACAAAAGCCTTTTAAACTTGAACTACAACATAGTATGGAAAAAATAAAATGAAATAATTCCATTTACTTACTCACATGGATATTCTACTAATCGAATAATCACATGAAATATCCATAACCACTTTCATAATGATGGAATGCATAATGCCAGACTATCATAACCACATAGCCAAGGCCTCATGCCAAGACTACAAATAAGATTTTGTCAAGGCCTCATTCCAAGACACTAGTTTGTCTCATGAGACCTACCGATGCATCGAGGAGCTATAGCGGGCTCCACCCGTCACATATTAAGTCCAATGCATTCCCATATGAAAAGGTTTAAACATAACATAAACATTCGTATTAAAACTAGCATACGAAATGTCAATAATTTCACCATAAACCATGAATGGTATAAAAACAGCACATCCAGAGTCAAACATATCACAAAAACTTCAATACAATATATAAGTTTTGTATCTTAATAATTGAACTTCAAATAAGCATAAAATCCATCAAAGGATGTTGACATAGATGAAATCAAAACTCTTTTTAGAGAAATATATCTTTTATTTTGAAATCATTTAAGAGTCATATATTTATAAAATAAAACATTTTCTTTGAAAAATTCTTATAATATTGTAAGGGACGATTCAACAATTTTATAACGGCGGAAAATAACCGCACTCGTCGTATAAGTTAAATAAAACATTCTTACCTTAATTCTGTCGAAAAGGTTAAAAAGCACCTTGTTTGGAAAATGACGAAAATATTCCTTTATAAAACTCTTATAAAAATTCAAACAAGGGTATAAATTACTTTAACCCATATTCTTTTAAATAGTAAAAATGTTTTGAAATACATTTTTAAGAAACATAGATATGGATGATAAAGAATCCCAATAGATAATTATGTATAAACAACCTCAGATAATGAAGAGATTGTGAAATAACCCTTACCTTGTACTTTTCCTTGGTTGAGGGTAGGTTAAACTCCTGTATAATGGTGAAATAATTGTTATTAAATTATACAATAATCATATATATTCATATGATATCATATATGATCTTTTAACATTGCTTTGTTAATAATATCTTAGAATTATCGTTTCTTACTCGTTTTCTTTTATATGTTTTGTTACGTAAGCCATGTTTATAAGGGATAGGTTGTATTTTAATCATATTCAGAATGATATCAAGTCCTTAGATACTATTATTAATCATCAAATGAGAATTATACTATAATGGATACGATGGATAATGAATCTTATCACGTTCGTGGAGACGGTAGTCCGTACGTACGCACGAGTGATAATATCATTATCTTGATATTAAAATAATATATAATTGGATGGTAAATCATATATACAGAATAATTATCATGTTATATTTATTATTTTCATGAGTTACACATCATTATTATACCCATCCAAATAATAATATATTGAATAACAATTACACCACGACGTGGAGACGGTAAGCTGTACGTACACACGTATGGTGACATGTTATTCAAAGGGTGGATAGAATACTGAATATGGTTGTACCATATTTATAATAACATCACAGTATATATATGATACTAGAGTTATTATTTTAGAATTTTAACAAAAAAGGAAGAAGAAGTGGAAGAAGTAAGGAACTTGAAAAAGGGTGGTGAAATCATTACCTCTTCTTCGGGTTCTTCCTTTTGATTTGATCAAAATGGATCCTTAGGTTGGATTTACGATCAAAATAATGCCTCTAGGTTGTAGTGAGGGAAGTTGTGAGAGTATTTGGGCAGATTTTGGCCGAACCAAAAGGCTTTGAAGGTGTGATGAAAAGAGAAGGAGGAGTGCCCTGTTATAAGAGGGGTGAGGGGCACCTTTGGAAAAGCTAGAAATATTAATTTATAATAAATTCATATTCGGTTTCTAATGGCTCAAAAGTGTATTATTTAAATGTTAAGGTAGGGATAGGTCGAAAACCATTAAACCAATATAATTTAGACAGGTTGGGGTCATTATATTAACCTTATCTTTTAGTTTTAACTCTTATTTAATTAGTTTGACATTTACCATGTCACTTTGTATTTTTTATATTATATAGTTAATAAACTTACTATATACATCCAATAGACCCCCAAGTGGTCCATTAATGATACACCTATCATGATATAAGTCTTTTGGCCGAACCTTAGATTTTTAGGAATTTTATATCAATTAATAATATAATATCTGTTTTAAAAACACTTTTTTGTCAATTTTGACACTATTCAATAGTTGATTTTTGTAAAACTCATAACAGAGTGATCACTTAGGAAAAAGTCAATTAAATCAATCATAATATGTCATATTATCCTAGAAAATTAGTTTAATTCAATAAAAGTTTCAAATTATATTTATTTGGGTATTTATAATATAAATTAGTTTAATTTTTCACTATTATAGTAATTACTGCATCATCATTTTGTCATACATAAATTAAATTATTTAATGTATAAAAATTATAAATAAAATATAATTATGTAGGAAATATTATTAGCTTTCTAATGAATATTTAAAATTGAATTTATCTTATGTATAACCCTATATTAAAAGTGTTTTAGTAAATAAACGTTGATTTTAACTCTTTTAACTCTTCTTTGAATTAAATAATAATAAATGTCCTAATCTATTCTAAGAAGACCTAAATGATAATATTTTATTTCTAAGGTAGTTTTTGGTCGAGATAAACTAGTCCAATAGAATTTGGACATGTGTCAGGGTAATATGTATATCATTTTTACCCTTAATTACCCTATTTACTTTTAACCGTGGTAAATAAAAGTAAAAAGTTACTATTCACCAAAAATTATTTTAATCTCATTGAACCAAATTTTACTTCTTGATATTAACCGTGTCTCTCAGATTTTCAAAATTCCATTAACAGAAGCGGTAAAATTAAGTTTTATGAAAAATTTAGTGTTTTAACTACCACTTAGTAGTTTCACTATTCATCAAAAATTGATGTTTTTCAGAACAATGCCAAAATTTCACCCTAAGCTATAATTGAAATTCCGAATTCAAAAATGATTTCTATTTAAAAAATTCAAAAAATATAAGATGCATTAATTAATTTTATAATTAATTCCCACTGTCACAATAAATAGCGTGTTTTTAGGAAACAATATATATATTAAAAGATTGACAATTGTTTAGGTCTAATTTCAAAGTGAAATTAATTATAATGAACACCATTGGATAAAATGGTAAAAATATATTCTAATTATTATTTAAAACCACTCAATAATATAATTTATCACTATAAATTATTTTGATTAAAAAAGTTGTTTTTAAGTATTTTTCACTATTCATAAAAATTGGATGTTCTCAGAAAAATACCAAAAATTCATCTTAGGATAATTTCGATATTCCGAATCCAAAAATGAAGTCCATTTTGAAATATAAAATATAAATAATTTTAAAAAGTAGGTATTACTATTCATAACGGCTAGTTTGATTGGTTGTGGTGTGTTAGAACTCGATGTTGCATACAACACACGCTATCGCATTATTCAAAGAGAAGTGCACCATAGAAGCTTGGGGTGTTACAATATATATATTAAAAGATTGACAATTATTTAGTTATAAATTCAAAGTGTAATTAATTCTAATGAACACCATTGGATAAAATGGTAAAAATATATTCTAATTATACTTTAAAACCATAAATAATATAATTTATCACTATAAATTGTTTTGATTTAAAAAGTTGTTTTTAAGTATTTTTCACTATTCATAAAAATTGGAATTTCTCAGAAAAATACCAAAAATTCATCTTAGGATAATTTCGATATTCCTTATCAAAAAATGAAGTCCATTTTGAAATATAGAATATATATAATTTTAAAAAGTAGGTATTACTATTCATAACTGCTATTTTGATTAGTTGTGGTGTGTTAGAACTTGATGTTGCGTACAACACACTCTATTGAATTATTAAAAGAGAGGCGTACCGTAGAAGTTGGAGGTGTTACATTCTCCCCCCTTCAAATAATTTCATCCAAGAAATTTCTAGAATACTACCACATGAAAAGACTCGGGTGGTTCTTCATCATAAGTTCCTCAGGTTCCCACGTTGCATCTTCCATCTTATGGTTTCTCCACAAATCTTTTACCAGACGCGTCGTCCGATTTCTCAGCACTTGTTCTCTTGTATCAAGAATCTTGACGGGATCTTCGCAATAAGACAGATCGGTTTTCAGTTCTAATTCCTCATAGGTGAGTACATGTGTTGGGTCAGGCATGTATTTCCTCAACATAGATACGTGGAAGACATCGTGAACATTGGAGAGACTTGGCGGCATTGCCAATCGGTAAGCTACAACCCCAATTCGTTCTAGAATTTCGAAAGGTCCGATGTACGTGGGACTCAATTTACCTTTCTTACCAAAACATATGACTCCCTTCCATGGAGATACCTTCAAGAAAACATGATCACTGACTTGAAATTCCAAATCCTTCCTTCGATTATCGGCATAGTTCATCTGCCTACA
Source organism: Viscum album (assembly GCA_963277665.1). Lineage (NCBI taxonomy): Eukaryota > Viridiplantae > Streptophyta > Magnoliopsida > Santalales > Viscaceae > Viscum > Viscum album. Next base: position 711,022,698 of record OY728159.1, read on the forward strand.
TTGAGCCGCTTTGATGTGATTTTGGATTACCTTCACCTTTTCTATTGTTTCCTCCACCAGTTCTGGACCTACAAGTTTTCTTTCACCAACATCATCCCAACAGGTTGGTGTGCGACATCTCTTTCCGTATAATGCTTCATATGGTGCCATATGAATACTCAAATGGAAGCTATTGTTATAGGAAAATTCTACCAAAGGTAAATATTGATCCCACATACCCTGAAAGTCAAGTGAGAAGGATCTCAGCATGTCTTCTAAGGTTTGAATAGTCCATTCTGATTGTCCGTCTGTCTGAGGGTGGTAGGAAGTTCTCAAATGAAGTTCAGTATCTAGGGATTTCTGAAGACTTTTCCAGAAACTTGAAGTAAAACGGGGATCACGATCAGAAACAATCGATAGAGGTACTCCATGAAGTCCCACAACTTCATTAATATATAGTCTTGCTAAATGTTCCAGTGTTAGATCTTCTCTTATAGCAAGAAAATGTGCTGACTTGGTAAGACGATCAACAATAACCCATTTTGCATCGTTCCTTATTGGAGTCTTTGGTAGCCCCATGAAAAATTCCATCATAATATTGTCCCATTTACAATCCGATATTGGAAGAGGTTGCGAGACTCCTCTAGGGTGTTGCCTTCCAGCTTTCACTTGTTGACAAACCATACATCATGACACAGAATCAACAATCTCCCTCTTCATATTGTCCCACCAAAAATGTTCCTTCAAATCTCTATAAAGTTTTGTTCTCCCAAGGTGTATAGATAAATTGGAACTATGAGCATCATCTAGAAATTCCCTTTTTAGATCAGGTATATCGGGAACACAATGTCTCTTCCCGAATTTAAAAATTCCTTCTCCATACACAAAGTCTCTCAATATCCCCTCATTCACAGCTTTATTCTTCTTTTGAAATTATTCATCATTGGTCTGAGAACTCTTAATCCTTTCTAGTAATGATGGTCTGACAACCATTTGAACAAGCATGGATGTTTCACCTTCCCTGTTTATTTCCATGTCCATCTTCACTAGATCCATGAAAATTGGATCCCTTTCAATTCTCATCACATTCAAAACTCTATGGTCTTTTCTGCTCAAAGCATCTACCACATTGTTTTCTTTCCCTGGGTGGTATTGTATCATACAACCATAATACTTGAGTAATTCATGCCATCTCCTTTTCCTCATGTTGAGTTATTTTTGTGAGAAAATATACTTCAAACTCTTGTGATCAGTATAAATCTCACATTTTTCACCATAGAGGTAGTGGCTCCATATCGTCAAAGAAAATATCAGAGATGCTAAATCAAGATCATGAGTAGGATAGTTTGTTCATGAATTTTCAACTGTCATGATGCATAGACAATAACCCTATAATTCTGCATAAGGACACAACCAAGTCCCTTCTTCGATGCATAACTATAAATAACGAACCCATCATTCCCCGATGGTAGAGTCAATATAGGAGCATTGACTAATCTTCTCTTTAGTTCTTCAAAACATTCTTCACACTCTTTTGTCCAAATAAATTTAACCCCTTTACGTGTCAGCTTCGTTAATGGGTTAGCCAATCAAGCAAAATTCTGGACGAAATGTCGATAATAACCTGCTAAACCAATAAAACTACATACCTCAGTTATATTCATAGGTTCTGGACATTCTTGGATTGCCTTGGTCTTAAAAGGATCAACAGAGATTCCATCTTTAGAGTCAATATGGCCAAGAAACTAAATCTCCTAATGCCAGAATTCACAGTTGCTAAACATCCCATATAATTCATGTCTTCACAGAGTCTTCAGGATAATGAGCAAGTGATTTTCATGATCTTCGTAACTTTTGGAGTATACCAAGATATCATCAATAAATACCACCACAAATTCATCCAGATATTCCTTGAAAACTCTATTCATCAGATCCATGAATACAGAGGGTTCATTAGTCAATCCAAAAGGCATTACTGTAAACTCGTAATGCCCGTACCTGGTTCGAAATGCTGTCTTCGGAATGTCTTCATTCTTCACACACAACTTATGGTATCCATATCGAATGACAATCATTGAAAAGTATTGATCTCTATACAGTTGGTTAAATAAATCATCAATGCGAGGTAAGGGATACTTGTTCTTTATTGTTATAGCATTGATCTCCCTGTAGTCGATACATAACCTCATAGATCCATCTATCTTTTTAACAAAAAGAACAGGGTCTCCCCATGGAGAAACACCGGGGAGAATAAATCCTTTATTATTCAATTCCTCTAGTTGTTTATTTAGTTCAACTAATTCTACAGTTTGCATTCTATAAGGGGTCTTCGATATAGGCCTTGATCCAGGAATTAAATCGATGGAAAACTCAACTTCTCGTTCTGGAGGATGTCCAGGTAAATCTTCTGGAAATACATCTACATATTCTTTCACAACAGGTATATCCTCTATTTGAACATTCCTTTCCTCACCCATAGTTATTTAATTCTCTTCCTCACCAATAATTTAATTTAGTTGAGCTACTGGGGGTGGATCTAGATAAGAATTAGGTGGTGATGATTCTGCTCTAAAGATACGGTGTTCCTTATCATCATCATCAAGAATCGCAGCCTCTTTCTTCTTACAATAAATATTAGCATCATAATATGAAAGCCTGTCCATACTGAGGATTATATTAGACTCAATCATAGGTACGACGATGATATCAGCAGATAAAGAACATTTATGTGCTCTAATGGGGACTGATTCACAAAACTTTGTTGCAATGATACTTCCCTTAGGAGTTTTAACTGACAACTCCCTTGTTAAATCAAATTAGAAATATCTAATTTTCATAGAAAACTGGGAAGATATGAAACAATGCGATGATCCAGAATCAAATAATGCATTTTCTAAACTAGAGGAAACCATTAAATTACCAGCCACCACGTCTTTCAGAGCTTCTACCTCAGCAGTAGTGATAACATAATCTTGGCCTTGATCCCTTGGAATTTTCTGAGGTAAGTTCCCTTGACACTTAGGAAATTCATTTTCATAATGTCCCATCTCCCTGCAATTGTAGCACTGAACATTGGTAGCTTCCTTCTTCGATTTTCAATCACGAGCTTGGTGGCGTTTTTCACCACACTTGTAACAGACTCCCATTCCCTTCAAGCAAGTACCTGGGTGTTTATTCCCACATTTACCACAAGATGGATATTCAACCTTTCCCTTCTTCGGCTTATTTCCATTCCTAGATGGATCAACAGGTCTCTTATTCTCTTTCTTTGCTTTAAAGTCATAATACTTAGAAAATTCATTTTCGGTCTTGATAGCACATGAGACAATGTCTTCTTATGATGAAAAGGATTGTGAGACAAATGCTCGATGGAGAAATGGTTTCAACCCATCAAAGAAATGATCAATCTTAATTCTTGGGTTACGTATATAATCTCCAGCATACCTTGCTAACCTTGTAAAGTTAGCCTCATACTTTGTGACATTCTCATCCTCCTTTTGTCTCAGACTCTGAAATTGCCTTTCCATATCTGCTCAATGGTCACGAGGAAAGTATTTTTATAAAAACAGATCGTTGAACTCCCACCATTCTATATTTGATACTTCATCATCTTCCTTTGTATTTTGAATCAATGACCACCATTGATCAGCATCTCCAGTGAGACGGTAAACTGCCATGATAACTTTTTCACTTTCACTACTCCCCAAAGCCTGAAATATTTTCTCTAGGGAATTTATCCATTTCTCAGATACTAAGGGATTTTTACCCCCATTGAACGTTGGTGGTTGTTGCCTCATGAAGAGATCTAACATTGATCCTTCAAGTTGCGGATTAGGGTGCTCAATACGGGTAAGGTTATTATTCATAACCTGAGGGAGTTGTCCTAGTATGGTGATTAGCTTATCAGCACCAGTTGCATCACCGGCTCCACTATAATTATCTTGAGCAGGAGGGAAATCCCTACATGGAGTGCATGCATTTATACGGTTTCCATTTCTTCCACTAGGAGCCATTTCTAAACAATGGCATAAACAAGATCAGTTTATGAATCAAAATACATAATCTCGTACTTATAAAACACTTAACATAAATTGAACTATTTATGGATATAATCCATAATCATAAGAATGTTTTCTTTGAGGAAGTATATACTCATAAACCCTTCATAATGATTTGTAACGAAAATGAGAGTTATCCTAAGCATATCCCCCGGGAGTGTCGTAACCAAGAGTGCAGCAAGGCCCGTTGTCGTGCACCAGTTCCCGTTCGAGTCTAGCTCAAAGCAGTGTTTTCGGGTATCACCCCTATATACATCTGTGCCAGAGCCACCTCTACCTGCTCGTATCCAGATAGGGATGTATTGCTCGGGAAAATCAAAAAATCTCTACAATACCAAAATTCTAGGAAGTTCTTCTATACTAATCCTCAAAGTCCATCTTAAGTCTATGTGCTCTAATCAGAGTTTATCTAAATCTTGGTTCCAAGGTTTATACTAAACTTCATCTGATACCAACTGTAATTCCCCGACCCTAGTTACCTAGATTCGGTGCATTATTACATAACATTGGCATGATCACAAGAAAGATCAAATCTAGAAAGACCGATTTGTCTAGTAGCCTTGGTAACAGTAGATATATTCATAATGTTTTACATCATAAAAATGAAAACTACAAAAACATAGTTTCCATAGACCACCCTATTATCCCCTCATACTATCCTTGTAGGTCATTCATAATTTACTTCTTCATATCCTAGGAAAAATAAAACATAGAAAAGGGGTGAGCTCAAATGCCCAGTAAGGATAACAATATAGCAGAAACTTTCATAAATAAGAATAAACATTTAAGGTAATGTATAACTAAAACAAAATCCTATTAAACATGAAATTCAATATAGTATGGCATAAATAAAATTAAATAATGCCATTTACTTATTAACATGGATATTCTACTAATCGAACAATCACATGCAATATCAATAACCACTTTCATAATGATGGAATGCATAATGCCAGACTATCATAACCACATAGCCAAGGCCTCGTGCTAAGACTACAAATAATATTTTTTCAAGGCCTTGTGCCAAGACACTAGTTTGTCTCATGATACCTACCGATGCATCGAGGAGCTATAGCGGGCTCCACCTGTCACATATTAAGTCCAATGCATTCCCATATGAAAAGGTTTAAACATAACATAAAAATTCGTATTAAAACTAGCATAAGAAATGTCAATACATTCACATAAACCATGAATGGTAAAAAAAGAGCACATCCACAGTCAAGCATACCACAAAAAAATCAATACAACATAGAATTTTTGTATCATAACAAATCAATTTCACATAAGCGTAAAATCCAACAAAATATGTTGACATAGATGAAATCAAAACTCTATTTAGAGAAATATATATTTTTATTTTGAAATAATTTAAGATCCATATAAAATAAAACATTTTCTTTGAAAATATTCTTATAAGCTTGTAAGGGAGGCTTTTAAGATTTTATAACGGTGAAAAATAGCCGCACCCACCGTATAAGTTAAAAAAACATTCTTACCTTAATCCTGTCGAAAAGGTTAAAAGGCACCTTGTTTGGAAAACGATGGAAAGATTCCTTTATAAACCTCTTATAAAAAGTCAAACAATGGTATAAATGACTTTAACCCATATTCTTGTAAATGGTAAAAATGTTTTGAAATACATTTTGAAGAAACATGGATGTGGATGATAAAGAAATCCCATTAGATTATTACGTATAAACAACCTCGGATAATGGAGAGATTGATAAATAACCCTTACCTTGTAATTTTACTTGGTTGAGGGTAGGATAAACTTTTGTATAATGGTGAAATAATTGTTATTAAAATATAGAAGAATCATATACATTCATATGATATCATATATGATCTTTTAACATTGCTTTGTTAATAATATATTTGAATTATCATTTCTTACTCGTTTTCTTTTATATGTTTTGTTACGTAAGCCATGTGTGTAATGGATAGGTTGTATATTAATAATATTCAGAATGATATCAAGTCCTTAGATACTATTATTAATCATCAAATGAGAATTATAATTGAATGGATATGATGGAGAATGAATCTTATCGCGTTCGTGGAGACGGTAGTCCGTACGTACGCACGAGTGATGATATCATTCTTTTTGTAGAGACCCAAAGCTTAACGTACATAGAAATTACATTACTTTTGCAGAATACTTATTACATAACAAAAACACACACATAAGGACCGTAATAGTTTAGTGTCTTTGGAAACTCGGAATATAATCTTCTAATCGTGGTGAAAGATCTTCAACATCTCCTATAAAGATCTTCTTTTTTTTAAACCTAAATCCTTTCTTCATATCCTGGGGAAAAGAAAACATAAAAGGGTGAGCTCAAATGCTCAGTAAGGGTAAACAAAAGAAATATCAATCACGTCATATTCATAAGAACATATCATTTGGATGACTTACCGTACAAAAGAGATCATAATTTCATAACATGGGATAAATCATAGTAGTGAAATGTAATCCCAATAATCATAAATTAAAACATGGAACTTTGTGTCACACACTCATAATCATAGAGAATCATTTCTTATTAGTCAAGACTCATTTCCAAGACTATCTTAGTGGACAAAGTCCCTTTCTGAACCGAGTTCACTCCTCATTTCAGTCATGTTTCACTGAACCGGTATAACCTACCGTTCCAGCCATGTCTATCTCATGAGATATAAAATCTTTACCCAATTCATTGGAGGGAGATATAGGTCCCACACATCTCATAATGATACCATTCTTATGTGTGCCACAGAATCATAAATCATACATCATTGCATAACCCATGAAATAAAAATGGAAATCTTAAACATTGTGACCACATAAAACAATTCATGTCAGATAAAGGAATTCATAAAAATAATTCCATTACAACATAATAAAATAAATGTAATAATAGGGATAGAAATAGAACCCTTTATTATCTTAGATGGAAAATAATTTTGATAAAACACTTGAACTCCATTCTTGAGGAAAATATCATTTCTGCTTCAAAAACACTTTTCCTTTCTTAACATGTCGTACAATTATAAACAAAAAGAAGTTGATTAAAAATAAACTTGAAAACTTGTAAAGGAAGCTTCTTGGAAATAATGTTTTAAAAATCCATTCATGTCGTATAAGTTAAAAAAAACATTTTTCGTACCTTTGTCGGAAAAGTCAAAAAGTACCTCGTATGAAAAAAACGACAAAAGATTTCTTTCATATCTTTTACTAAAAACTCAACGAAGGGTAAAATTGGATATAAACTATTGTAGAAGGATATAAATATTACATATTGAGGAAACATGGATGTGGATGATAAAATACACCCCAGTAAACACTAAATTATAAATAATCTCGGATAAAAATGAGATTGTGATATTTCCCTTACCTTAGGTCTGATTTGCTTTGTAAGTGTCCCAACCTCCTCTTCTTTGAAGCGTCTCTTTGAGTCCTCCTCTTAGGGCACTAAAATTGGTCTTTTAAGAAGACCAGGACCTCTAGGATGTTTCTAGGGAAGTGGAGAAGAGAATTTGGCTGGGGTTGTCCGAGCTTGAAGGCTCAAAGTGGTGTGAGGAAGAGAGGGAGGAGGTTCCCTTTTATAAGGGAGGAGAGGGGCACCTTTGAATAACTAATAATATTATTTTCTTATAAAGTCAAGTTCAGTTTTAAATAGCTCCAAATTGATTTATTTCGAAGCTAAGGTGGGGATGGGTCGAAAGCCTCTCATCCAATATAATTTAGACAAGTTTAGGTTCCTATTTTAACCTTATCATTTAGATTTAACATTAAGTTAAATAATTTTACTTTTACCGTGTCTTCTTGTGTTCTTATACTATATGGTAAATAAACTTACTATAAGTATCAAAACGAACCCCAAGTTGTTTATTATTAATATATATAATCTTATCTAAGTCATTTGGCCGATCCTTAGATTTTTAGGAATAAAATAACAATTAATAATATAATATTTGTTTTAAAAACAATTTTATGTCAATTTTGACACTATTTAGTAATTGATTTTTTTGAAAATTATAACGGAATTATTAGTTCGAAAAAAGTTTATTAAATCAATAATAACATGTCATATTAACCTATAAAATTAGTGTAATTCATAAAACATCTCAAATTACATTTATTTGGGTATTTATAACATCAATTATGTCAATATTTCATTTATAAGATAATTACTGCATCATCTTTGTGTCATAAATAATTAACTTATTTAAAGTCTAAAAATTAAAAATAAAATATCATTATGTAGGAAATCCTTTTTTCTTTCTAATGAATATTTACAATCGAATTTATCTTATGTATAACCATATATTAAAAATGTTTTAGTAAATAAACATTGATTTGAACTCTTTTATCTCTTCTTTGAATTAAATAATAATAAATGTCCTAATCTAATACAAGTGGGGCTAAATGGTCATATCTTATTTCTAAGGTTGTTTTTGGTCGAATTACACTTTTCCAATATAATTAGGACATGTGTTAGGGTAATAATAATATCATTTTTACCCTTAATTACCCTATTTACTTTTAACCGTGGTAAAAAAAGTAAAAAGTTACTATTCACCAAAAATTATTTTCATCTCATTGAACCACATTTTACTTACTGACATCAACCGTGTCTCTCGGATTTTTGAAATTCCACTCATAGAAGTGGTAAAATTATGATTTATGAAAAATTCAGTTTTTTAACTACCACTTAGTGGTTTCACTATTCATTAAAAATTGAAAGTTTTCAGAAAAATTCCAAAAATTAGGCCAAATATATATTTGATAATATGAACTTAAAAATGATGTATATTTTACCAAATTCAAAACATATTAGTTGCATTAATTAATTTAAAAATAATTCCCGTCGTCAAAACATATAGCGTGTTCTTAAGAGATACTAACTATCAAAAGATTGACACTTGTTTATGTCTGGTTTAAATTTGAAATTACATACAATGACCAACATTGTATTAAATTGTAAAAATATATTCTAAATATACTTTAAAACCACTCAAATTAATAATTCATCACTATTAATTATTTCTATTAAAATTGTTGTTTTTAATTAAAATTTAGTAATTTTCACTATTCATCAGAAAATGAATGTTATCCAAAAAGTACCAAAATTTCACCCTAAGCTAATTTCGATATTACGAATCCAAAAATGAAGTCCATTTTGAAAAATAAAATTTACAAAATTTCAAAAAGTGGTTATTACTATTCATAACGGCTAGTTTTAATAATATTTTAATAGCATATTGTTGTTTAGTGAAACTCGTTATTGCGTACTACACACGCTATCGAGGAAGGTCACGATTGCGTGTAATGCAAGGCAAGTCAAGGATCCGTGTTGTGCAAGCTACTTTTGGTGTAGCGTACACCACAAGACATCAATAAAATTAAAAGAATATTTTAATGAAATCTCGGGGTGTTACATTCTACCCCCCTTAAAATAAATTTCGCCCTCGAAATTCGTCGGGGTTATAATTGGTTTACTACTCGAAAGTTTCTTTAATAGAAACCCAAATCGTAAAAAGGAATACCAAAACCTATCTTTAAAAACAAAATTATGAAACGTAACGGTTACCCGAATAAACTAATCACTGGGTTTCCACATAGATGAAAATATGGATATGGAAGAGAAATATAACCATCATGTTCTGATGGAGAGTGGTAGAGAACATGTCTATTGAAAAGCCAGCAATCAAAAAGCCATAAATTTGTGATGATCTAGGGTACCATCTGATTCATCGGATATAAGGGAACTAAGACAACATTTTTGGTTTTCAAGATCATTTCCCTAAAGTTGAAGAATTTGAATTAGAATAAATACTTACTCTATTTTGGTACAATCTCACTGTTGTTCGTGCCTTAAACAATTTCCACTTCATCTCTTAAAGAAATGAAGTTGAATTTGTTATTCTTGAAGTGTTAGCAGATCATGTGATAGAATGACGGGTCATTCCATCCATCTCAAACAAAAGGTTAGAAAAAGTTATTAAATATACATAAGTCGGTCTATAGTGAGATTAATCATATATGGTTCCTAAAATGGACTTATACTTCATATATCATATTGATTAATATAATAAAACTAGTTTCTACTAAACAGGGACTTCCTGTAGGCCAGCGATAGGCGATAAAGGCCAGTCGCACTTCGGTTGTGGGTTCGATTCCCACAGCCTTGTCCGACGCGATGGGTTGTCGCCCATCCTGCAGGTTGAACTTTTTCTAAAACTACATTACTATAACATCCCATAAATAATATCAAAAAAGTTCTATCCTTAAACAATACTAACTTATGTCCAGCATAATCCATTCCAATCTTTAGGCTTATCTAAAATACTTCAGTCCAAGCTCATAGTATAAAGAAAACGATTACTTTAAATGTCATCAACCAAGCATGTGAATACCATCATTTATCCCCCATATATCTTGTTGGTCACATTACAATCATGTGAATACCTTAATCATGTATTCTCTTGAAAAATGAATACCCATTAAACCTTAGTGAAAACATGAATGTTGTCAAAAGTTAACTCTTTCCTCATACCAAAATCGAAAAATTATATATACTCAAACCATGATATAACCTTCTCCTTATATCAGTCATGAGCTCATGAATACTATCAAACATATAATTTTATCCTTATCCCTTCATTATGCGCATACCATCTGCTAAACAAAAATATCTCAATTAATTTTCATGGTTACTAGTACCATAAAATTATTGAAAACCACAATAGACCAATACATAAATATTCAAATATTCCACGATACTATACACAACATTATTTTGGAATCCATTACATAAACACTTAATCATTCCACCACATCGTTGTCATATTCAACATCGCCAATAGTGATCGCATGTGACTTCCCTTTGTCCTTTGACTTAAGTGGTTGCTCATGTCAATCATTATTAACCCTTGGATTAGGTCATTGATTATCATAATGCCCCATTTCATTGCACTTGATGCATTGAAGTGTAGTAGGTTCATTATGTGTATCCCTTCCTTTGTTTTCATCATTAGGCATCTTCTTCCCATCATTGCGGAATTCAAATACCCGATGACCTTTATTTCCACATTTTAAACATTTACTTGTCCTTTTAAGACAATATCCACAATGCTTCTTTCCACACATTGAGCACAAGGAAACATTCATCTTCTTTTCACCATTATTCTGATATTTCTCCTTGAACTCCATCTTTCCTTTCTTGTCAAAACTATGAGATGGATAAGTAACACCAACTTCAATTTCTACCTTCATAGCACAACACACAATTTCATCATAGCTACTGAAGTCTCTTATAGCTAATTCCCTTCGAAGATTTGGTTTTAAGCCACTGAAGAATCGATCAACTTTACTTTCAGGTTGGATGATAAATCAAGATGCATACCTTGCAAGCCTTGTAAAATTCGCTTTGTATATACCAACAGATTCATCATCCTTTTGCTTTAGTTCAAGAAGCTCCTTCTCCATCTTTGTTCGAAGAATACGAGGGAAGTACTTATTGAAAAATAAGTTCTTGAACTCGTCCCATTCCATGGACTCAATTTCATCTCTTTGACTCGTATTTTTGATAAGATTCCACCATTGATCAGCTTCAACTTCCAAACGATATACTGCTAAGATGAATTTATCATGTTCAGAACATTAAAGAACTGAAAATATCTTTTCAGTGGTACTGATCCATTTTTCAGCAACAAGTGGATCAGAAGACCCACTGAAAGAAGGTGGACATTGCCTCATGAAGGACTCAATAGAATGTTGTTCCCTTCTCTGCTCATTTGGAAGTCCAGAATGATTCATAGATTGTGTATGTATAGAAATAAGATTTTTCACTCCATCTCCCATAACATTTGTTTGTTCAAGAGGACAATCATTGCATTGTCCATTACATTGATCAACACGGTTCCTTCGGGTTCCAGCCATCGTCTAAAACCCAAAAAAAATAGTGTGAGAGGCAAAAATCATGCTAGGGAAAACAACATAATAAAGGGGGAGTACCTTCTATATCTTACATCTTATGTTTAATTATATGATCGTTAGCATAATTATAGTACTATAACCTATACGTATACTTAACCTTAGGGACATCCCTAGACATACCTTAGAAATATCTCTAGGGATCTCACTAAAGTTCTCGCATCCTATTTTCCAAAGGTTAACTAAACCTTTCCTCTAATACCATCTGTAGAGACCCAAAGCTTAACGTACATAAACATTACATTACTTTTGCGGAATACTTAGTACATAACAAAAACACACACACAAGGACCGTAATAGTTTAGTGTCTTTGGAAACTCGGAATATAATCTTCTAATCGTGGTGAAAGATCTTCAACATCTCCCATAAAGATCTTCTTTTTTTAAACCTAAATCCTTTATTTATATCCCGGGGAAAATAAAACATAAAATAGTGAGCTCAAATGCTCAGTAAGGGTAAACAAAAGAAATATCAATCACGTCATATTCATAAAAACATATCTTTTGGAAATCTTACCCTGCAAAAGAGATCATAATTTCATAACATGGGATAAATCATAGTAGTGAAATGTAATCCCAATAATCATAACATAAAACATGGAACTTTTTGGAATACACACATAATCATAGAGACTTATTTCTTATTAGTCAAGACTCATTGCCAATACTATCTTAGTGGACAAAGTCCCTTTCTGAACAGAGTTCACTCCTCGTTTCAGTCCTGTTTCACTGAACCGGTATAACCTACCGTTCCAGCCATGTCTATCTCATGAGATATAAAATATTTACCCAATGCATTGGAGGGAGATATAGGTCCCACCCATCTCATAATTATACCATTCTTATGTGTGCCACAAAATCATAAATCATACATCATTTCATAACCCATGAAATAAAAATGGAAATCTTAAACATTGTGACCTCATCAAACAATTCATGTAAGATAAAGTAATTCATAAAAATAATTCCATAACAACATAATCAAATAAATTTAATAATAGGGATAGAAATAGAACCCTTTATTATCTTAGATGGAAAATAATTTTGATAAAACACTTGAACTCCATTCTTGAGGAAAATATCCTTTCTTCTTCAAAAACACTTTTCCTTTCTTAACATGTCGTACAATTATAAACTAAAAGATGTTGATTAAAAATAAACTTGAAAAATTGTAAAGAAATCTTCTTGGAAATAATGTTTTAAAAATCCATTCATGCCGTATAAGTTAAAAAAAACATTCTTCGTACTTTTGTCGGAAAAGTCAAAAAGTACCTCGTACGAAAAAACGACAAAAGATTCCTTTCATATCTTTTACTAAAAACTCAACGAAGGGTAAAATTGGATATAAACTATTGTAGAAGGATATAAATATTACATATTGAGTAAACATGGATGTGGATGATAAAATACACCCCAGTAAACACTAATGTATAAAAAATCTCAGATAAAAATGAGATTGTGATATTTCCCTTACCTTAGGTCCGATTTGTTTCGTAAGTGTCCGAACCTCCTCTTCTTTGAAGCGTATCTTTGAGTCCTCCTATTAGGGCACTAAAATTGGTCTTTGACGAAGACCAGGTCCTCTAGGATGTTTCTAGGGAAGTGGAGAAGAGAATTTGGTAGGGGTTGGCCGAGCTTGAAGGCTCAAAGTGGTGTGAGGAAGAGAGGGAGGGGGTGCCCTTTTATAAGGGAGGAGAGGGGCACCTTTGGAATAACAAAAAAATATTATTTTATTATAAAGTCAAGTTCGGTTTTAAATAGCTCAAAATTGATTTATTTCTACGATAAGGTGGGGATAGGTCGAAATCCTCTCATCCAATAGAATATAGACAAGTTTAGGTTCCTATTTTAACCTTATCATTTAGATTTAACATTAAGTTAAATAATTTTACTTTTACCGTGTCTTCTTGTGTTCTTATACTATAAAGTTCATAAACTTACTATAGGAAGAAAAACGATCCCAATGTTGTTTATTATTAATATATATAACCTTATATAAGTCATTTTGCCGAACCTTAGATTTTTAGGAATAAACTAACAATTAATAATATAATATTTGTTTTAAAAACTATTTTATGTTAATTTTGACACTATTTAGTAATTGATTTTTTTGAAAATAATAAACGAATTATTATTGCGAAAAAAGTTGATTAAATCGATATTAACATGTAATATTAACCTAGAAAATTAGTGTAATTCATAAAATGTCTCAAATTACATTTATTTGGGTATTTATAACATCAATTATGTCAATATTGCATTAATAAGATAATTATTCCATCATCTTTGTGTCATAAATAAAGCAACTTATTTAAAGTCTAAAAATTACAAATAAAATATCATTATGTAGGAAATCGTTTTATCTTTGTAATGATTATTTATAATCGAATTTATCTTATGTATAACCCTATATTAAAAATGTTTTAGTAAATAAAATTTGATTTTAACTCTTTTACCTCTTCTTTGAATTAAATAATAATAAATGTCCTAATCTAATCCAAGTTGGCCTAAATGGTCATATTTTTTTCCTAAGGTTGTTTTTGGTCGAATTACACTTATAAAATATAATTAGGACATGTGTTTGGGTAATAATAATATTATTTTACCCTTAATTACCCTATTTACTTTTAACCGTGGTAAAAAAAGTAAAAAGTTACTATTCACCAAAAATTATTTTCATCTCATTGAACCACATTTTACTTACTGACATCAACCATGTCTCTCAGATTCTTGAAATTATACTCACCAAAGCGCTAAAATTAAGTTTTATAAAAAATTCAGTTTTTTAACTACCACTTAGTGGTTTCACTATTCATCAAGAATTGAATGTTTTCAGAAAAATACCAAAAATTAGGCCTAAGCTATATTTGATATTATGAACTCAAAAATTATGTCTATTTTACCAAATTCAAAACATATTAGTTGTATTAATTAATTTAAAAATAATTCCCGTCATCAAAACATATAGCGTGTTCTTAAGAGATAATAACTATCAAAAGATTGACACTTGTTTATGTCTGGTTTAAATGTGAAATTACATTCAATGACCAAAATTGTATTAAATTGTAAAAATATATTCTAAATATACTTTACAACAACTCAAATTAATAATTCATCACTATTAATTATTTTTATTAAAAAGGTTGTTTTTATTTAAAATTTAGTAATTTTCACTATTCATCAGTAAATGAAAGTTATCCAAAAAGTACCAAAATTTCACACTAAGCTAATTTCGATATTACGAATCCAAAAATGAAGTCCATTTTGAAAAATAAAATGTACAAAATTTCAAAAAGTGGTTATTACTATTCATAACGGCTAGTTTTAATAATATTTTAATAGCATATTGTTGTTTAGTGAAACTCGTTATTGCGTACTACACACTCTATCGAGGAAGGCCACGATTGTGTGTAATTCAAGGCAAGTCAAGGATGCGTGTTGTGCAAGCTCCTTTTTGTGTAGTGCACAACACAAGACATCAATAAAATTAAAAGAATATTTTTCATGAAATCTTAGGGTGTTACACTTTTGATATTAAAATAATATATAATTGGATGATATATCATATATACAGAATCATTATCATGTTATATTTATTATTTTCATGAGTTACACATCATTATTATACCAGTCCAAATAATAATTTATTGAATAATAATTACACCACGATGTGGAGACGGAAAGCAGTACGTACGCACGTATGGTGACATGTTATTCAAAGGATGGACAGAATAGTGAATATGGTTGTACCATATTTATAATAACATCACAGTATATATATGATACTGGAGTTATTATTTTAGAATGGTAACAACAATGGAATAAGAAGTGGAAGAAGAAAGGAACTTGAAAAAGGGTGGTGAAATCATTACCTCTTCTTCGGGTTCTTCCTTTTGATTTGATCAAAAGGGATCCTTAGGTTGGCTTTCTGATCAAACTAAGGACTCTAGGTTGTAGTGAGGGAATTTGGGAGAGTATTTGGGAATATTTTGGCCGATCCAAAAGGCTTTGATGGTGTGAAGAAATGAGAAGGAGGAATGCCCTTTTATAAGAGTGGTGAGGGGCACCTTTGGAAAAGCTAGAAATATTAATTTATAATAAATTTATATTCAGTTTCTAATGGATACAAAGTGTATTATTTAAATTTTAAGTTGGGGATAGGTCGAACACCATTCAACCAATAGAATTTAGATAGGTTTGGGTCTTTATATTAACCTTATCTTTTAGTTTTAACTCTTTGTTAATTAGTTTGACATTTACCATGTCACTTTGTAATTTTATATTATATAGTTAATAAAAATACTACATACATCCAAGAGACCCCCAAGTGGTCCATTAATGATACACCTATCAGGATATAAGTCTCTTGGACGAAAATTAGATTTTTAGGAATTCAATATCAATTAATAATATAATATTTGTTTTAAAAACTCTTTTCTGTCAATTTTGACACTATTCAATAGTTGATTTTTGTGAAACTCATAAAAGATTGATTATTTAGAAAAAAGTCAATTAAATATATCCTAATATGTCATATTATCCTATAATATTAGTTTAATTCATTAAAAGTTTCAAATTATATTTATTTGGGTATTTATAATATCAATTATTTTAATTTTTCACTATTATAGTAATTACTGTATCATCATTGTGTCATAAATAAATTAAATTATTTAATTTCTAAAAATTATAAATATACTATAATTTTTTAGGAAATATTATTAGATTTCTAATGAATATTTACAATCTAATTTATCTTATGTATAACTCTATATTAAAAATGTTTTAGTTAATAAACTTTGATTTTAACTCTTTTAACTCTTCTTTGAATTAAATAATAATAAATGTCCTAATCTATTCCATGTGGACCTAAATGATAATATTTTATTCCTAAGGTTGTTTTTGGTTGAGATACACTTGTCCAATAGAATTAGTACACGTGTCAGGGTAATATTTATATCATTTTTACCCGTAATTAGCCTATTTAGTTTTAACGGTGGTAAATAAAAGTAAAAAGTTACTATTCACCAAAAATTATTTTCATCTCATTGAACCACATTTTACTTCTTGATATTAACTGTGTCTCTTGGATTTTCGAAATTCCATTCATAGAAGCGGTAAAATTATGTTTTATGAAAAATTCAGTTTTTTAACTACAACTTAGTAGTTTCACTATTAATCAAAAATTGATGTTTTTCAGAACAATGCCAAAATTTCACCCTAAGATATAATTGATATTACGAATTCAAAAATGATGTCTATTTTACAAAATTCCAAACATATATGTTGAATTAATTTATTTTATAATTAATTCCTGTTGTCACAAAAAATAGCGTGTTTTTAAGAAACAATATATATATTAAAAGATTGACAATTGCTTAGGTCTAATTTCAAAGTGAAATTAATTCTAATGAACACCATTGGATAAAATGGTGAAAATATATTCTAATTATAATTTAAAACCACTCAATAATATAATTTATCACTATAAATTATTTTGATTAAAAAAATTGTTTTTAAGTATTTTTCACTATTCATAAAAATTGGAAGTTCTCAGAAAAATACCAAAAATTCATCTTAGGATAATTTCGGTATTATGTATCCAAAAATGAAGTCCATTTTGAAATATAAAATACATATAATTTTAAAAATTAGGTATTACTATTC
Source organism: Viscum album (assembly GCA_963277665.1). Taxonomy (NCBI): domain Eukaryota; kingdom Viridiplantae; phylum Streptophyta; class Magnoliopsida; order Santalales; family Viscaceae; genus Viscum; species Viscum album. The sequence goes on from OY728159.1 coordinate 711,040,382, forward strand.
ATAACGACTATCTTGATTGGTTGTGGTGTGTTAGAACTCGATGTTGCGTACAACAAACGCTATCGCATTATTCAAAGAGAAGCGTATCGTAGATGCTTGGGGTGTTACATTTAAAATTATTATTATTTATCTAGAATCACACCATTGTATATACCCTAATTAATAGTTCCTCATATCCTCCACAAATAAGTAATGATTATCTAATACACCTTAAATACAATGAAATAGTCTTTAAAACTATATAATGAAACCCACCTTTATTTTCTTGAAATCGTACATAAATTATCAAGTAATAGATAACATCAATCATGGTATATAACAAGTCATACAAGATGTACCCTATCAAATAATCATATAGGATTATTCTATATCTATATTCTTATGACTAAGGATTAATTTTATTAAAGAGATATATATGAGGTGACATTGATAATAATCCCCATTTTGGAATGTTCTATACTAAATATATTTTTTACCATATCAATATATTCAATATAAATTATTCCAAGTATCCTCATAGATTTATCAAAAATGATAACTAGAATGTTGAAAATTTATCCCAAGTCATTCGTGGATACAAATCTTTGAAATCATGTATTAAAAGACTATATGATTGGTATCTCATTTATCATTAGTAATATAAAATCAACATATACTAATAGGATAATTATTTCCATCAGTCTAAAATAATTGTAGATGTAAGGATCATATTAATTCATTATAAAAAATCATTGATATACTCATATAAATGTATTTTCTGTGTTATTAATGTATTATTTGACCCATAAATGGATCTAAAAAACATCCACACCTAATAGGTATATTTTATATTAAAAAACACATCTATTCGTATTATATAGGATTCTTCCACATGGTTATAATTAACTAAGAAATTTTGACACCAACTTTCCAAATCTCATAATCATGGTTGGTTATATTTGAAAATATAAGGATGATGTATTTCAATATATAAAAATTTGAAAAAAATTATTGTATATTCCTTTATGTTTCTATTGAAACCATATGATTTTAATATATTGAAATTTTTATCATTTGGAAGTTTTTTGTTTTCATGTAATTATTGTTGAAGCCTATGTTAATATGAGAATATTACTGAGAAAATTCATTACTCTACCATTCACCATTATTTGAGGATTTTCCATAGGCTTTTTATATTGAGTGGTGTGAATATAGAAACTAGTATAGTGGAGAAGAAGTGGGCATAACATCTTGTTACCATCATTTAGGTATGTTCCATCTCTTTACATGTTTTCCTCAATAATTAGTGTATCTTTGGACTCTATAGGATGTAGAAAATTTTCATATAAAATTGACCTAATTTTTAGGGATTTATATATGTTTTAGTAATTGTATTCTGGGTATATATTTGTTAATGGATTTGAAAATTTCTCCCTAAGTTCAAAGAATGACTGAGTGGGATTGTGTTTTTTATTATGAATCTATAGTTCTTAACGTAATCTCAATGTTTACACATTTTGAAAATTGTATAAATGATGTTTAATGGTTTATATGCTCATTTCATGAGTTTAGTACACTGTTTTAATAAATACACACTTTTTAATGATTACATGTTGTGTACTAGTAAAATACCTATTTTTAATAAAAAAGGTGATAGTTTTTTCAGCGTATGTGATTCTAGTAGATTACATGATGTGTAAAGTAATTAAATTCCATTCAAATATCATGGACATGGAATTTAGGGTTCTACTCAGCTGATAATTTTATTTATTATTCTAAATCCCTCTTCACTCTTCACATGGGGCTCTTATCAAGTAATTTTTGGGAGCCTCTATTTATTCCAGATTATTTTTTTTGTAAACGGATCATCATGAAAATTTTGTTTCAAATCTCTATTTAATATAACCTCTCAACATATTCCATTCCTTTTATCTTGGTATTTATTTTTCATTATTTTATTGGTCTTTGGATTGGTAGTGAATTTTCCTTTAATTATTTTTTAGATATGTTATGTGATCTTTTCCTGGTGGTCCATCCTTTATTGGTTTTGTTGTAGAGGTGCATGTTCATGATCTATTTGTTGTTTAATATTCTCCATTTACACTTTCTAAAATTAAATCAATTATAAGAGTTTTATATTGATTATTAGGCCTCCGTTATCATTTTTGGTTTATTACTTAAGATGGATTTTGTTGCGGGAATGTGCGACCTGGGTTTTGAGGTTGGTGGTTCCGTCTCATGCCTATATTGGTGAACTTCATTGATTCTATTTTTGATAAAAATTTTATTAAATTAAATTTCGTGATATAACAGATTTGTTTTGAGCATGTGTACCTAGGTTTTTATAAAATATTTTCCTCATAGTTTTGGTAAATGGAAAGGGTTTTTCAAAGCACCTTGAGATGTTTTTGGGAAATAGATTTCACATCATGGAATGATGAAATTGAATTGATTAAATGTTTTGGAAAACAGAGAACATGGGAAGTGTTAGATACATAGGCAGATGATATAATAATATATCTTTTCCACCTTATGGGGGTTTACTTATGGTCTATTCCTCTTCTCTCTTGGCCTATTGTTTTAGGGACTTGTTAGGCCTATTGGGTGGTTAAATTTCTGGGATGTTCTTATGCTCTCTAGTATCGATGAATATTTATAGTCTCCATTATCATAGGATTTTATATGTTAGGTATGTGTGTTCTAGCCCTCCTGGCCTAGTGTGATCCTTGGTGTGATGTCACTGGTGGTAATCCTTGGACAATATGGGATTCATTTGTCTAGTACTATTTTTATTGTACTGTCATGTTTGGATGTGAAATTTGATGGATGATTTGGATTGACATCATATATCTATTTTGATATATATATATATATTAGATTATTTGAAACTGATTTACCTTCTTTATTTTGAATTATTGGAAAAGGGTATATTAAATTGTTTTGACATGATTTTGATATAAAAAATTTTAATCTATTGTCATTCATTGTTTTAATTAAAGATTAGAATGTTTGGATTATTGTTTAGAGACATGATATGGAACATCTAGTTGAGACCCTACTGAGACCATTATCTCACACCCTACTTACCCCTTCAGCGGTGTATATACCTATAATTTTATTTTAATATAGAGAATGGTAAGATGATTTAGTGAGGTGGTGATGTTTTTTATATAGGTTTGAGTACCTGTGCGGTGAGATAGTGCAGGTTTGTCCACAGAATCACACAATGATTTTTGTAGTAGATTTTTTGGTTTTTTAGTCCTTTGTTTTCAAACATATCTCTTGTAGATTGGTTTCACCCTTATCAGTTGTATTTCTTCTATTGTTGAATTTATGTAATTAAATAAATATTTTTTTTCTTTATGATATTAAATTTGGAACTTGTATATATATGTCATGTTTTCTACTTCAGGTTGGATGAAATTTTTCCATCTATTTGTTGTTTTTTCCTAGAACTACTCTATGGGGTTTATAAATTACATTTGGGTATGTTAAGGCTCAGGTAGGGTACCAGTTTGAGAGGGTATTTGGGTAATGTTTGTAATAGTTTGGTATTAAAGGTTATATATCCTCATGATTCCTTTTTATGGGATGTTTAGAAGACTAAAGATAAGATTTTTGGGACATGAGTGACATATTACATTGAGTGACCAGCCTTCTCTTTCCATGATGTGACTCAAGTAATCAGGGGATATTGGGATGTGTATCTCATTTCATGTGTTCATGATGATAAATTCGATTTTATTATGTGTTTTTTGGATTGAACTAAACTTATTCTTTAGTTTGATCATTTTTATTATTTTAGTGTGAATCAATATGTCTCAGAGACATTTTTGGTGAGTTTTTCATGAGGTTACATCTGATGTTCATCAAGTGAATCCTTTTATTGATCAAAATTTTATGAAATATATCATTTGGGAAGTTTTTTTTATATATCATAGTGTATTAAAAGATCATAATGTTGTTGTTATGGTACGTTCTGGAGATGTAAGAGATATAGATCGATCATCAGAAATCATAAATGAAAATTCACCATCCCTTATTGATAATAATTAAACTCTATATGTGGAGGAATATCTTGAAAAGAATGATCATATATTTTTCTTTCTGAATAAAACTATGAGTATCATTGTTACGTTCATAATGTTCATACTTGAGCACCCTAGTAAGCGATGGTGGGATTCTAGGGTACAAGTGGATGGGCACATGGTCTTCGTTTTGAAGGGTTTCAAGACTCTTTTATTAAATCAGATTTTTCCTAGGTTATTGATGATATAAAACTCTATATAGTTCTTATATTTTTTAGGGATAACATTTGGTGTCATCATACACTAATAGTTTATGGAGATGGTATTCTTTTCAAAATTGATTATAAAGAATACCTAGCTAAAACATAAAAGTTACAATAGAGTTTACAACAAGATATCAGATCGCATGTAGATTTTAAACTAGGAAGAGAAAGAGAATATGGATATGAATGTGGTGATTAATATAGAAGGAAAGGTTATATATTATTCCTATTATCTTCCACCTTGTGGTAGCTTTAGTGAAACCATAGGTAAAAAAAGAGGATGTGGTAGGATCATCCATGGAGTGGTTGTGGTGGTTCTCGATAGTAGGCCTCTTCAGCAACTCAAGTTGAATCTATTTGATTTCCATTGACTCGCTATCAGTGTGAAAGGGTTGAACATGAAAGATATTTGTGTCCTTCACATACAAAGATGTGTAACAGTTATGAGTTTTATGGTCAACAACATTGTTTTTATCAGGTGGTGTCTACACCTCGCTAGGGGTTGGTATTATCATCTCTAGAGGCCACTATGTAATAGTTAGATGCTTCTAATACTACAGGGATCTAGACACATACCACATGACTAAATAAATTCAAAATAGTATATTATTTTCATGCAAAGGTTGGTGCGGGTGTAGCGATAGTGAGAAGTAACATCCTTATTTCATCATCCATATAAACTTCTATATTTGATACAGGTGCTTCCCACTCATTTATATCTAGCTATACTATTGATATGCTTAACCACATACTAGAGATTATTACCTTTCATTTTGATTTAGAAAAACCTATTGGGAATAGGAAAGAGTAAGGGTTTTGTGTCATTATTTTGTGTTATTATTAGCTGTTATGGAGTTAGTCAAGGATTTTTACATTCTTGGTCTAGATCTATTTGACATCATCATCATGATGGATATGATTTTTTATCATCATGGTGTGGTTGATTTTTATCATCATTATCTCTCATTTATTTTGGATGATGGGATCTCATGGGTGTTTAAGGGAGAGTGGGATCCAAGTTTTGGTTTCACAGGGCCTTCCCACCCAAAACATGGATGTTTTTTTCTACTATAGTAGTCATTCGTGATGATGTTTTGTCGGTTGCTAAACTTCACATTTTTGTTCAGGATTTCCTAAAATTTCCCACAATATTTTTTAGGCTACCTCTAAATAGGTAGATAGATATTATGAATGACATGGTTCCATGTAAGATTATGGGTTTGATATTTTTTTATTGAATGGAATCAATAGAGCTGAAAACGATTATTATTTAGTTTGAAAATCTAATTGAGAAAGGTTTCTTTTAGCGTAGTATTTCCCCTCCTGTAGCCCTAATTCTATTTTCCATAAATACAGATGGTTCCCACCAATTGTGTGCGCACTATCAAAAGGTGAACCTTATAACACATAAGAGTATGTTTCATTTTACTCAGGTTGATGATTTTTATGATATGTTAAAGGGGTAAAATTGGTTCTCAAAGATTGATTTTTGGTTGAGTTATCATCAGGTCCTAGTTCAGTATTGTGGTATACCAAAGATGGAATTTAGTATAATATATAGACATTTTGAATATCTTAAAATGTAATTTGTTTTATCTAATTCTCATGAATTTATTATAGGTACGGTGAATCAGATATTTCATGAGTATCTTGACACATTCATATAAGTGTTCATTGTGATATTTTGGTTTACTCAATATTTGAGTGTGAGTGAAAGAACCTTATATGTTTTGTTCATGAAATACTTAGGAGTCACTATTTCTATGAAAATATTTCAAAATGAAATTTTTGATCTTATAAGTGAGGTTCATAGGTCATGTGGCTTCTAATTAAGGCTTATTTTTTGATCTGGAGAATGTAAATGTTGTTTTTTCTTGGGACGAATTACATAACGTCTTCGAGATTCGGAAATACCATAGTCTTAATAAATACTATCATTGATTAATAAAGTATTTCTCAATGTTTTCATCACATTTAATGCTCTTACTAGGAGTGAGTTTGAAATAATATGTGATGTAAAGTGTCATTATTCATTTTATGAGGTAAAATGACCTATAAATCAGCTCATATTTTGATCTCAAAGTATGTATCACCATGATTTCTCTCACTAAGAATGTATTGGAAATACTATGTGAGTTAAAGTGTAATTCTTCAGTTGATGAGATAAAATTACTTTGGAATCACCTCATATTTTGATCTTACATGAATAATCTCATATTTTTGACCACATGTGAATAATTACCCCACTCATGATTTAATTCCATTAATTATTATGAATTATCCTAAGTGTTGGTGACAATATCATTTTCTTGATAGGTACATAGAGTATTAGGATCATAATAGTTTTAGATACATCATTTATTAGAATTAATTTAATCTCAGATAGATGAGGTGGGTGGAATACCATAAAATAGTTGATGTTGACATTTACTATACCCCATGGAAGGAAAATTTTGTTACAAATGATCTCACCAAGAAAGTACCATCATAAACTGTTTTAGAATAAAAGGAAGAGTAGAACATTGAGGGATTTTTTTATTAGTTTCATATGAAAGCATGGGAGGATATTCCAAGTATAGTTCTAAAGATTGTTCAGTTATTATCCTCTCACATTGAGTATATTTTGTTGTGTCTACATTAGGATTATGAGTTTAGTTGAATTTGAGAAACCCTCCATTACGGGGAGACTTGTTTCTAGTTTGTCTCTCTCTTTAGGTGGTATTATCAATTTTGAGGGTTGCGTTGTTATCCTAACTTATGTGAGAATCCTGGTTTTTTTCTAGAATATTTATTCCTGGTTAGTTATTAAAAAACTATTAATATGTGTTATGAAGTTATATAATGTTTCTAGTGTCCAGGTTTGAAGTTTGACATTACAAATTATGTGTCTCATTGTTACACATTCCAATAGATCAAGGTGGAGAATCAAAAACCCTCTAGTTTTATTGACCACTTCTTGTTTTGTTTTAGAGATGTGAAGAGGTATTAATGTATTTTTTAGCTATATTCCCATAGAATCCCCAAGGGGGGAATTCTGTCTTTGTAGTGATTTATTATTTGAAAAAGGCTGCACATATCATTTTGATCAAGGAAACAACTAAAGTTAATGTTCTAGGTAAGATTTGTGTGCAGTAAATTTTGATGTTACATGGGGTTCCTTCAACCATTTCTTCAGAAACGGATCCAAGGTTTACATTGAGGTTCTAGAGTAGTCCCCAAGAGGATGTGGGGACTCAGGTCATGTTGAGTATAGCCTATCATCCCTATATAGATGGTCAGACTATTTTTTCTATTTAGATTTTTGAGCATATACTTTGTGCATGTGTCTTGGATTTTTCTGTATTCTGGGATAGCCATATGAGACTAATAGAATTTTATTATTACAAAATTAGGATTTATTTATCATAATGGCTCATTTTGATTATTTTTATGGTCAATAATGAAGATCAACTACTTGTTGGGATGAGGTGGATGGAGATTCTTTATTGGTAATAAGTTTGGTTTGGGAGAGATCCAGGTTTTGTTGAATGTTTCACCTTGTTTGGGTCACTATAGGATTAGAAAATAAGGTAAGACAGATATGAGATATGTTAGACTAATTGATGTCATTAATCAGCTTTTGATGGTTTTATATTGGTTAGTATTTTCTGTTGAATTGACTATAATTCAAGATATTATCCACATATCATAGATTTAATAACACCGTTATTATCCCTCTAACGTTGTGAGATTATAAGAGAGTGATCTAGAACCAGATGTTTCTATTTTGCAGCATAATGTTGAGATCTTTGACTCTCTAGTGATATTATTTCATAGGAAGTACATTATATTAGTCAGAGTGTTATAGAGGCATGAATTTTATTCTTAGGAGAGATGGGAGAACAATTCCTTTAGCAGGGAGTAACAACATTACCTCTTTACCAGACTCCATTATTCAACCTGAATTTCGTGGGATATAAATTCTTTTGTTTTGGAGATTGTAACATCTCATTACCATCTTTCAAGTATTTTCCTTCTATTTACCTATTTTCATCAATAATTGGGTGTTTCTTGGGACTATCAAGGATGGAGAATATTTTCTGAGAAAAATAATATTATGTTTATGGATATATGTATATTTTAATTAATTGAGTCCTTTTATAAATTTTTATGGATTTATAGGGTTCTTCACAATTTCAAAGAATTCCCAAATTGGTTTGTGGTTTTTGTAAATAATCTATGGGTTTTGCTGATGGAAAAATTAACATTTATTCTATGTAATGAGTGAATAAGGTGTGTTATGTTTTAAAGGATCATGTCATGAGAAGAGTACACATCATGAAGGAATACACACCTTGTAAGGATTAAACTTCGTGTAACATTAAAATATAAATTTGTAATTAAAAGGTGATGTGTTTTCAGTGTATGTGAGTCTCAAGGATTACATGATGTCTAAAGGGATTATACACTGTGATAATGTTTAGAATTGGTATATTAGGGTGATGTTCGACTAATATATTTATTCATTATTCTGTATCTGTTTTACCTATGAACCTATGGATCTTATTTAGTGATTTATGGTGTCTCTATTCATTATAGATTGATTGGTTTAGCATTGGATCCTCGGGGAATCTTGGTTTCATATATCCAGGTAATAAATCCTTTCTAATTCTTCATTGTATTTGATCATGATAGCACTTTTTCATTACGCTATTGTTTTTATGGATCCTTTGTGGTGTTTCCTTTGATTATTTTATTGATCTGGTGTGAGATCTTGACCTAGTGGCTGATCCTTTTTGGTTGTGGTGTAGCTGCTATGCATTATTGAGGTATGTATTTATTCCTCTTCTATATTGACCCTTTTGTTAAATTTAATCAATTTTAAAAGGTTGATATTGATTATAGGGCCTCTGTAGTTGTTTATCATTTCTTTTTTATGGCAGATTCCATTGTGGGCTTGTCTAACTAGAGTTTTAAGGTAGATGGTGTTATCACTTGTCTTTCTGGGTGAACTTTATTGCTTATATTTTTGATTGATTTTTTTATTAACATACATTTACTGGTATGACTAATTTGTTTTGTGTATTTGGAACAAGGGTTTTTTAAATATGGGATTTATTAGGTTTGGGTGAATAGAGAGGGTTTTCAAAGAATTTTGAAATGTTATTTTGAAATGGTTTTCAAAGAATGAAATGGTGAAATGGTTTTTATGAAATTTTTTAGAAGATAGAGCACATGTAAATACTTTGGTACTTATGTTGAAGGTATTTTAAGAGGTCTTAACCACTATTTGGGGGTTTTCGTAGGTGGGTTTCCTCTTCTCCTTAGGTATATTGTTATAGGGACCTGTCAGAACTATTGGGGGTTAACTTTCTAGAATGTTCCTTTATTCTCTAGGATTTATTCATATGTATAGAGACTTGATTAATGTGTGATTTTCTATTCTATTTATGAGTTTCCAAGCTATCCGGACCTAGTGTGGTCTTTGGGATGATGTTACATGTGAGGCTTCTTGTCCTATTTGGGCTTCTTCTGGCTTGTTTCATTTTGATCATACTACCATGATTTTATATCAAATGTAATGCATGATTTGGTTTTACTTGATATAACTATTTTGATATATGTATATAAAATTATTTGAAACCTAAAACCTATTGTATTTGGAAATGAGGAATGTTGTTGTAATTAAATTGTTTTTTCCTGATATTAATATAAAAATTGTGAAACTGTTATCATTACTAATATTCTTTAATGCTTAGAATTATTGGATTACTGTTCATAAACATGATATTAAAGACCTTTGTGGAACCCTACTAAGTCTTGTAAATCACACACTACATACCCCTTCAGCAGTGCATATAATTGGTTATGTATTTCAATGTAGGGAAAGGTATGGTGTTGTTGTGAGGAAGAAAGGTTTTCAATAAACTGATTTTGGTTATATTGATGGTGAGATGGTGTGTTTCTCCCCAAAATATCACATATATACTATTGGGGTAGGTATTTTTGTTTTGTGGTCATTTGTTATTGGACTTGTATCTTGGAGATTTTTTTCTACCTTTTATAGTTGTATCACCTCCATTATTCTCCATCTGTTATGACATATTTATGTATTCTTGTTTTCTTTTGGTAATTAGTTCTATATGTATATATATATATATGTATTTATGTAATTTTTCCTTCCTTAGGCTGGGATAAATCATTACCTATATTTTGTTTGTTTTCTAAGTCATAGATTCCAGCCCATGGGTATTGGTAAAGCCCTTTGGTTACATAAAATGTTAGGTCAGGTACTAGTTTTAGAGGGTATTTCGGCCATTTCTCTACAATTGGTGTTTTATATGGTATTTTAGTTAATAATTTCTCATTTGGAGAATATTGAGGCTATTTTATTCCAATTTCTACACTATTGGATCCATCGTTGAATATAGATTAAGTTGTAAATTCTCAAAATAAGGAATGTTTGAATACCACACCATGAATCTATGCATTTTAGGATTTAAAAATCCATAATAAACATGGGGGTAGCTATAATAAGTGTTATCCTATATGTTGTAAAACTCAAATAGAAGTAAATATTTTCATTGAAAAGGTGATAATAATCAAAAACTAAAATGTACCACACTATGGAGTTAGATTTGTTGCATTGAGATAATGACAATGTAAAATGGTTTTTAACTATATGATAAATTTATAGGATCAAGAGGATAAATGGTTTAAATATAAGATTTTATTAAGATATTCCAACATGTGAATGTTAGTGTGGAAGAATCCATTTTTAGGGTGTGTTTTACTTACATGGGGTTTTTGATTAATGAACAAGGCATGGAGTTTATAAGACATGGGTTTATGATCATATTTACTAAATTTGTGCCTCATTTACTATTTTAATTTTTAGGACTCAAATCTTAAAAGGTAAAATGCATATTATTAGTTGGTATCTTATAATTGATAATCCATTAGATAGTTATTATGTATATAGAAGTTAAAAGTTTGTATGATTTTGAAAATAAAAATTCTTGATTAATAAATTTAATTTTTTTTGTATATGTAAAAAATTATGAAACCTAAAAAAGGGGGTATACTGAATATTAAATACCTGAGATTAGAGGATCAGTAGTGAAGAATATTTAATATCTGGAATCTTTTGTTGAATTTTGATTAGTTTGAATTTAATTATGGATAATTCTAAAAAACATATTCTTTTATCTATATCTTCGAGGAGCAAGAATTAGAGTATATATCAATATGGATAACACCTTTGTTGTATGGTTTTAATTTATTATTTTTAATTTTGTATGATCAACCTATGTGTCAAATTTATCATTATATCCCTCATAAAGGTAGTGAATGGAAGGGAGGAAGAGGTCATAAACCTTTGATGAGTAGTTATATCTAACAAAAATTTTAGTCACATACTTGTGTATTTGTGATTTATTATAATATAAACAAACTATTGATATGGAATCCTATGATATATCCCATTATAAGTGAAACAAGAAAAATTAATGTGTTCTTAGGTTGTTAAATTTAAACATTATATAATAAGATATTTGTATGGAACATAAAAAAATTTAGGCTATCTTATATAATGTGAAAACATTTTCTTGATAAATAGATTGTTAATAAGAAAATTAGATACACCATAATACAACCCCCTATAAGGTAGTAGAAGGATCTCATGGCAAGACATTTGTAATCGATGCCATAAGTTGTTTCTATAATCTATTATATAAAAAATTATATCATGGATAATACATCTAATTACAAAATAATACCATTATATGAAGGGTGAAACAGTCAAATATGAAAAAATAGGATGATATCACATCAATGACCTCTTGGGATTGATATATAATCAACAATTGTTCATGGAATTCTATTTATGGATTCCACAAGAATATTGTTAGTGGAAGTGGATAAAACATATTTCAATGTTGATGATAAGGATCAAAAATACATTTTCAGCAGCTTTGTATAATCAACTATATATAATGGTGATGTATTTTACAATAGAAAAAGGAGTTTCTAGTAAACTTTCTAAATTATATAAAGGATAGGGAAAAGTCATAAAAAATGTAAAATTTTCAAAAAATATTTAATTATCTTAAAATTAATCATTGTAAAAAATGGGGATAAATTATTTAATACCATCACATATGTTGTTGTTGAAATACTTGTACATTTATATGAGGTCTAGGATTTTTATATAATAAATAAAATTATAAGAAGGATTCTACCTCTACAAAGACCAAATGTGTATGCTCTTGATGAAATGATTCTTAGTGATGTATTCCTTAATGAACAACACTGCAGACTGATTTCATATGAAATTTGGGTGGATATAGAGATATATATAGAAAAATCATATAAATATACACCTTTCAAATATATTATGAATCAATGGATTTGGTATTCTAAAATTGAATAATATATATGTGATGAGTTTTTCTCACTCAAGGAAAGGAAGTTTAAAAGGGTAAAAGAGAATTTGAAGGTATTTTTCCATTATATTTAGTTCAATATATAGAGCATGGACATATCATTTTGAGATGACTAAATAATTTTGATGATGATAAGGATGAGATTGATTACTCTTGAAATCCGAAAATAAATAAATTTCTTCTTAGAAGGAATTTAAATTAAGAAAATTCAAGTTACCTGATGGTTATGGGAATTTATTTGTTAAAAAAGAATAAGTAGATGTTTTTGAATATTAATTTGAAGGTATTGAGACTAATTTCATCTCAAACAATTAGGATAGAATTATGTATTTGAAAATAAGTATAAAACTGCTGTAGAATTCAATGATCGACAATAGGGATTTGTTAATACTCAGAGCCGAATTGGAAAAAACACTGTAGTGTTTTGTTTTATTTATAAAGAATAGTAAAAAAAGTATGTGATTTAGGAAAAATTATTCAATATATGTCATTGAACATGTAGAAAAATTTTATTATCATGAAAAAACAGTTTTATAATATGTGAAGTATCATGAAAAATTAGAAGACGATAAGAATAAAACATTGATGATTGAAGAAAAGAACCAAATCATTGATGATGTTAATATATCTATTAAATATAATTTTAGGAATATTGAAATAATTGAAGAGGAATTATTATCCTTGAAAATTATGGTAAATCAGAGGCTAAAAAATAAGGTTTTAAGAAAAATATTCATATAAATAATGAGATAAATTTTTGAAATAAAGTGTAGATCGATTATCTAAATCTTTCGAAGTAATGTTGAATACTCAAAGACCAAGTTTTATGGATACAAATGATATTTATATTGTGGTTGAAACATCATTATTAAGGTTTTTAAATATGAAGAGTATAGGTAACAAGAAGAAATGATAAATATATCAACCATCATGAACTTATCAACACTAATGAATCATATAAAATTTTGATATATATAGATAAGTGAAAAAATGATAATACCATTGATGAAGTGTTAGGGTTTTTTCTCTTTTAAACATTATATCATATTATAGTGAGGATAGAAGTCATCAAAGAGGATAATATATTAAATGTAATCAATGGATAGATTCAAGGTATTCATTATATAAAAATATAAATTTCTTATATGGTTACTAGTTATATTTCTCATTATATGGTAATAAAGTAGTGGATAATATGATGAAAATAGGTAGATATTATTTTTTAATTCAACGGAAAATTTATAAAAGAAAAACCAATTAAATTCCTTTTAAAAATAGGTTTTATATACATAATGAAGAATATTTGATTTGATTTCTAATGTAGAAGAACATGAGAAGTGATCAACAAGAACATCAACCCATTTAATGATATATTGAAAAAAAATTATACTGGGAAGGAAATATTAGTATAAATTCCTTTAAATAATAAAAAAATGTGGCACCCAAATTTTTAACTGTGGGTGTTAATCTCATATGATAAGTAATCTGAATATTTTGAAGAATCTGAAGTGTAGAGTTGATGAAACACTTTTTTCTGGAAATTATTGACTGATAAATATTAAAGGCTACAATTTTTTTTATTTTTTTATGACCAATTTAACAAAATTTATATACTTTTTGTTGATGGTATTTTTCACAATCTATTGAGTGCCAATCTGATTTGTGAATGTAGTTTGAAAGTCACATTCAGTCAAAAGTGTTTCAACATCAATGGAATGTATGAAAATTCTCTAATGAACATTTATGGGATTAATATATATATATATATATGAGGATGATAGAATAAATTAATATTGGTATTATAGTAGTGTAAGAATAAACAAAATTGTAACATCAAAGGCTTGGAAACTTCAATAAAAAAGTTATGTAGAAATTGTTATAATTCTGAGAGGATGTTGATATTCCTTACATAAAGTGAGATCAGGAAAATATTTTTAATGCCTTACAGTGATTAACTTTGGTTCTTAATACATATCCTCTAAATAAGAAGAGATCATTATATTTGATAAATTTGGTTCACATTGTTTTGTTTAGTTTTATTGGTTTGGCTCAAACTAATGGTGAGTGGTATTTCATATTATTTGTAGGTGATTGTTATAAAAGTGGTGTTCCATGATCTTGTGATCAATGATTGAAGTACTATATTAGATAAATAGATTCCTATGAGGAGAAAAATGTTAAACCAAATTGACCACAAAAATTTTGATATTAGAAAATGCAATGATATACATATACTTGAGGTAGAAAAATAACTTGAAAACATGGTGTTAAACTTGAAGTATATTTAATGAGAACTCTCCAATATAATTAGGTTTTGGAAATAATAAATTTCATGGTAAATAATATCAAAATAAAATTATTTATATATTTTGGAATCTCAAATCATTATTGAAAAGAATATGTAAATCTTTTTTTATACTCATATTATATCATTACTTAGTTTAGAAGTCGGGTGGATAGTATATAGAATGTGTATTTGACGGAATCCATCACTAAAGAATCTCAGAGTATTTAGATAAAAATTATTATATGAAACAAGGTATTAAATCAAAGATAATATAGAGATATTATGTATAAAGGTATATTTATAGGCTACTCATAAAATAATAAGGCCTATAAGTGATTCAATAAAATAATCAAAAATAACATAGTGAGTAATGATGTAAATGGAATATAACATGGTTCCAAAATTAATTCTAGAAATAATTTTCCTGAAGATATTCTTGATGAAGATAAGTAGATATATATAGATTTGGGATAATATAAAAATATTCATATTGATAATTATTGTGAAATTGTATTGGTTGAAGAACGGTTTGATGAATATTGTCAACATATGACTCAATCAAGAAAGACAAAAGAACATGTTATACTAAGATATTTTATTGAATAAAAATATACTCGAAAGAAAACTCATAGGATTTGGAATATTGATGATACTAATAAAATATATAATATTAAAAAAACTTATTAAGAAAAGAATCAATCGAGGAGTCATGGATAAAGGCCATGAATGAAGAATTGGATTATATTGATAAAAAATAATTTTTTTAATATTTATATTGAAAAATGAAATATAATGTGATTTTTATAATGTGGGTCTTAAAAAACAAGATGGATAAAAATGGGAGAGTGTCATGATTTAAGGAAATGATGGTTTTTAATTCTTATGATTTGGTATAAGGAGTTAATATTAAATAAACATAAACTCCAGTTGGAAGAATGGATTCTATTAGAAATATTATATAAATGATAGTCATGAATATGATTATAGTTTTACATATATATGTGAAGTCATTTTTTCTAAATAGGGTCTTAAATTAATAATTATATATAGAAAACATAATTAGATTTCTTCTTGTAAATGATGACTCAAAGGAAAGCATATTTAGATTGGATTTGTATCGAGTTAATATATCATTTAATTCTTGGTATGCATGTATTGATTCTTTATTGTGAAATATAGAATACATGAGAGTTGGGGTGGATCATAACCATTATTTGAATATTTTATAAGTTGATTAGTTTAGGGTGATAGTGTAAATATATATGAATAAAATTTGAAGGAAAAAAAATAATATGATTGATATATTTTCCTAATTAATGAGTTATGAAATTTACATGTCATTAATTGGAGAGTAAAAATACTTTATAGGGATATAAATACATCAAAGTTGAGTAATAATATAGATATCTCATGTGATGTTTGAAAAATAGGTGTTAAAGAGATTCAAAATTGAACTGTGCAAGACTATTTCCACGATGATATTCATTGGAAAAAAACAAGGTAAACCTTTGGAAAATGAGGATATAGAATCAAATTTATATAAAATAATATTTTAGAGATTACTGTATATTAATACACCCATGATTTCTACAAAAAAAATCATGGAAATAAAATTTCAATGTAGTCCTAATGATGAACATATTACATTAACAAAAATATTATTTTGTTATTTTTAAGGAACTATTAATTATGATTTTTTGTTTATGTCTAGTGAATTTTTTTATTTTTCTATTTATGACAATTTTTATTTGGTTGTTGATATTTTTAATGAATAATTCACAAGTGGTGGAGTATTTTATATTGGAATAATTTGTATTGGGTGGTAACATAGGAAACAATATTTTTTTCATTTAGGACAACAAAATTAGCCTTTGTTAGAATAATTAGAGGTTACAAAAAACATATATTGATGAATATAAATATTTAAGACAACAATTAAATGGTTTAATATCAAATGTGGATTGAATTCATTAACACATTTATCACTTATTTGACTAAAAATATATAAAAACACTCATGTGTGTTGTATATTCAAATCTTCTCTTATTTCATATAAAATAATTCACTGAAAAACATTATAGAACTATAGTTTATTACAAATCAAAATGAGGTAGTGTACATCTTCAAAAAAAAACTTAATTCATATGAGTTCATGAGGATTATTTTAAACATTGAAGTTTAATCATTATAATCAAACTAATGGGATTTAAATTTCCCTATACCAATTGGAACTAATGCTATAATTGTTTATTCATTGTATTTTCAAGAAATTATATTTTATTATATGAAATATAAATGGGAGGGATAGTATCCATGATAACATATAATAAATAAATAAATTTTCATCTTTTAAAGGAAAACATTTCACCATTAAATTATTTAATTTGTTTTTTATACTATGATTTAGATCACATAGTCTTACAGAATAGTTGAATGATGTTTGTTAAAGGTTTTCGTGTCATGGATGTTTGTGAATTCCTAGAAATTTTAAAATCGAGTTCAATAGAAATGACTCCAAATGAGGAGGAAAGAACCCTTTGTATTTTATTATACAATGGAAGAATAATATGAGGTTAAATTCCTCGAAGTGATGGATCATTAAGTCATGAATTTCACTGGTGAATCTCAAAAAATTGATATTTTAATGTTTGGAGAAGCATATGATATCATTGAAGATTCTATATGGTAAATTGAAAATAATATACACATGGGGATAACTATCATCAATGTTTGGATCTTGATTTTGGGGATAGAAAAAAATTTAATGGGGGGATTGTTGCAACTATGGGTTGTAATATATTGGATTTTTTATCAATTTAATTTACCATAAATGTTATGTAATGATTATTGAAGCCTAAATATTTATTATTATATTTGTGGAAACATTATTTACCATGATATGGAGATTCATTGTGGTGATTCTACATTTAGTAGTGAAAATATTGAATGTAATATAGTGGGGAAGTAATTATCAACTCAAATATAGTATAATATGAGATTTTAAGCTATGTAAAATAAATATGTTCATTTATATAATAGTATAAATAGATGTTTTGTCGTTAAAGATATGTTAATCATGTGATTCTCAAAATGGATATAACTATAAAACCATTCCAGGGAGCTATGTTTTTGGGGATTTCAAAATCCCTATAAAATATGTGGATACCTACTATGGGAATTGTGTAAAGCATTGTAAAACTTGTATAAAAGTAAATATTTTTTTAATAGCACTAAAATGTTATTCAAAAATAGAATTTTTAGGACATTGGTGTGTTGCATTAAGAGAATGCCTATGTAAAATGGGGTAACACTATATGGGTTTTTTGGGGCTGTACAGTTTTATGGTTCAAGGATTGGGTTATATGATGATTTTTAAACATGGTAATGTGAGAATGGAGTAATACATGGTGTATTACATGTTTACATACACATGCATTTTGATCAGATACCACATCATGGTGTTTAAAAATTGGACTTTACGATCAATTTTACTAATTTGGAAACTACATAACTTTTTTGATGGTTATTATTTGGATATCATTGACTGAAATTTGTCTCTGTGGTGGAGATATAATGGGAAATAATACATGTCATAGTTTTTTAGATATAGAATTTTTAAATTGATTTGATTATTGAATTTAAAGTTCAACATTAATGAAGAAGATTCCTTAAATGTGTACATGTAGGATTAGAACATTATCACACCATGAAAAGATATTATAATGAATATTTAATATCCATGATATGGGGATAAATAGAAAGAAATATTGATTATATAATGTTTATTAGTAATTTGTATTCATTCTAAATTGAATTGAAGATATGGTTTTGAATAATATTATATTATTCATATATTTTAATATTTGGGATAGAGTTTGGGGAAATGTGGAGTAGACCCTTGTTGTTTGGTAGAGATTTATTTATTTGAAATTTTATAAGATCGACTTGTATATAAACATTTCCAATGAATCCATCTTGAATATAATATGTAGGAGGGAGGACGAGGTCATAGACCAAGATTGGTTTGTGAAATTTTCCAAATGTTATAATATATACTTTTATAGAAATAATTTATGGGAATATAAACACATTGTTTATATGTTGTCCTTGGATGTATCCCATAATCGGTGAACTATGTAAAAAATTATGTTCTTTAATATTTATATTTGATCATTTTATCATTATATGAGTGTAAAAAAATATTATCAATGTGTATTTTTCAAAATTAAGACAACATTCATAAAATTTAAAGTATAAAGTAAATTTTTAAACTCCCTAATTCAACATTCTCTTAGGGTGTAACAGGAACTCTAGGTAAAAAATTTACTAAACCGTTTTGAAACTAGTCATGATTTATATGTTATAATTTACCATCTCTAACCATATTCTTCTTAAATACCCAATTTTTCCCACAATAATTATACCTACTATAGAATATTTTGAAACTAAAACATGGTTATAATATTAGGAATATATTTTAAAATTCATGGATTCTTGTAACTATGAAAAACCTAATCGAAATAGTGATCCATTTTAGATCATTAAATCATAATTAAAAAATATATTGATTCACCATCCTTAGTGACTTGAAAACAATCTATCTATTATTCTCTAACTATTACCATTCATATAAGCAGTACTGGTGTCTCTAGAACACCTTATTCTATGGGGATTTATGGGATTTTTCCCTATTCCATCTCTTAAGTATCTTGAACTTCAAATTGATCTATTACTATATTGATCAGACTATATATTATAGAAATGATATCCCTCTCACGTAATATGGATTTCCTTAAAAATATTACATTTTTCTTAGGGGTCCTATAGATAGGTCCACCTTTTTTCCTTGGGATGCAATAAAAGTATAAACTTTATGTCTTTGGAGAAATTTTTATCACCAGATATATAATTAAAAAGGATTCATATCACTGTAAATTAAGATGTTGAAAAAAATTCTTCTCAGACATAAACTCATGTGGAATTATGTTATATATTTTTTAAGGAACTAAAATTAGTTTGTGTGTAATAGTCTATAACACATATCCCCAAAAGGACAATTGAATAAATTTCATGACTCATCATATATGTTATTATGTCAAATAAGGTGTAGTTCATGTTTTCACTAAGACCATTCCTCAGTGATTCATTAGGAGGAGTTAGTTAAGATTTTATCTAACACTCAATTATATAATCTCTAAATTCCTCAATAAGATACTCTCTAACATAGTTTGAGTGATGAATCTAATATTCATACAAAGATGATTCTATAATACAATCTTGTGTTCCTTAAATTTCATAAATGAATCAAACTTGTACCTTATTAATTATACATTCTAATATCTACTAAGGTCATTAATATAAGTTATAAGTGTTTAATGTACATCCCTATCTCAAACTAGAAAACATCCACACATACATGTGAAAAATAATTCAGGAAGATTTATATCCCTTTCACCTTATCCACTGAATGGAGATATTTTCATTTTTCCATGAAATTATTAATGACATATATCATTTGTTTTTAGATTAAAATAATTCATGTACCATTATAGATATAACTATTTTTAATGGTTCTCATTTATATGTCCATGTAAGTGATTCCACAGTTTTTTCTGGAATGAGTTATGTAAACTAGATTCCATATTAATTTCAAACATTTGATTTTCATATTCTAGTACATAGAGGCTGGTTTTAATATTTTCTATCTGATAAAATATAAATATTTATAAAAGTATTAGATGTAATTTCTAATCATGGAAATAAAGATATACATTTCTAAAATAGGAAAAGGTATTATGTTTTTAGTTATACAAGAATCATAATAAAAATTAATTAACAATAAAATGAGTCTTGTTAATAAATTAAGATGGTGGTCTCCAATATCCAGTGAAACTAGTTTTTCTTCATTGATAGATTAAATATTCAAGTCACCATTTGAAACCTTATGAAATCCACATTTTCTTATATTTTGTTAAAAATTTAATCATTGCATTCTATATCTAATACAACACTTGTAAAAATAAAAAGTTTATATTTGATAGAAAATGTATATAAGGTTTCCCATTTTTTATCACTAAGGTGAAATTATTTTACTACTATCCCTTATTTCCATATATAAAACACCTTGCATCATATTACTTATCTTACCCATTGGTCATCCTCTTCTTTGTATAGATGTAAGAAGGTTCTTAGACATAGAGTTAGTATTAGGGCCTCTCACATTTCCTTCCATCATGTTTACCATATGAACTAAATTTTTATCATTCCTCATGTATTTATCCTATTATAGAATTAGAGTAACAATATTTGGGTATAACTTATGAATATTTTTCAAATCTAAATTTATAATAAGACTAGAGAATCTCTTCGTTTGTGAGGTGAACATTATTTATATGAAAAAATATGGTGTATACTTGAAACTAAGAATGTCCAAATTCAAAATATATCCAATTATCTGGACTACTTGAGATTTGTATGAAAAACCTTCTCCAATATTACATGTAATGTGGTCGTTAGTGATCCTATACCTCTCTTGGATTCCCTTATCTCAATAAATATGATTCATATAGGACATCATGATTTATGAATACTTATTTTCATGAAGCTTATAATTGTCATTAGTTTTGGATTATATAATGAGGTATTGGGTATCCAATGAGTCATACACGTGTTTCTAGATGAAGAAATCCCCTTTAAATATGCCTCCTAAAAATTATCAATATTAATTGGACACTACAGATTGTAATACTTCTGTTATACACATTGTTTTATGAGTATATCACTATACCACTCTTAGAAGTTGTTGTCAGGTAGAAAATAATATTTCTATAATATCTAACACATGGATAATTTCATGTTCAAATTAAATTCTATTTTCTACAACAAAAAAATAATATTTTTTACTTCATCGTTATTACCATGTGTGATGTAATAAATTTTATTTTATTAGTCTCTCACTATATTATAAAATCATAAAGGAATCACTATTGTATTTATAATATCTTTTATCATAGACTTTATAGTGTAAATGATCTATATTTACCTTCTATATATCCCAAAAAATTCCTTAAAAATTACTTAACAGAATTTAGGTAGTCTCTCTGGAAAACAATAAGAACTAATACATCTTTAATCCAATGAGTGGACTCTCCAATCCTCAAATCATGGATTCATATTTCTTAAAAAATTACCTATTTATTAAATCAATTCATTTAGAAGAAATAAATCCTTTTTTCTATTTCAGTTATGTCGACCAAATTTTTTTGGACACCTGGATAATTGGAATCACCGTAAGGGGATCTAGAAAATTATATTGAACTATTTTAGTATTTTAACTCAATTGATGGAAGTCCTTTTTACTATATATTTTCTTAATGTATGTTGCTAATTATATGTGTAAATATTCATTATTTTATTCCCCTAACATGATTTCTAATATTATATGTAATTTAAATAATTAATAAACCATTTATAATAAAATAAATTAGGTATAATAATTTTATTTTACATCATCTTATAATGATTATTAATTCAATTACCTTATGTGATCACATTTAAACGTTAGATAAACACTATATTTGATAATTAAATAAATAACTGTGTACTATAAATAATAAAATACACATGTGGTAAAATAATAATTTTTAACTACTATTTGGTTTAACGATTGGATTCTATAATATTCATTTGACCTAGGGTAATAAATCCTTAATAAAGAATTGAATTGATTTGTAAAATTAAATTATTAATAAATTTATCTAATTATAGTATCCTTGGTTTGGTCTTGATGCATATGTAGTCTCTAGGGGCTTCAACCCATAAATATCTGAGTAACACAAAGGTGAGAGGAACCAGAGTTCTAAGGTAATATATATAAATCCTAGAAAAATAGGTATATAAATAATAAGGAGGATGGGATTATGTGAAGATCAGAATATTTAATTTAATAATTAATTTATCACAAAAACACTTACTATAAAAAAATAAAATAAATTAAAAAAATACTTCAAATAATGTTTAATAATAATTAAGTTCTGAAGAAGACTAAGTCTTAGGAGCCTCTCCATGGATATGGAAGTAACTTCTTGGTTTTTCCACAATCAAGGTTCTTAACCACTCTATGGGCTTTAATCAGCTATTTTAAGGGTTGCTGACTCAGCCTAGGGATTCTACGATTAAAAATAGTAGACCATTGATCAGTTCCAATAAAGTCTAGGGAGGCTTCACAATAGATAATGGATTTGAGAAAAATAGAAATAATCACTTCTACTAATTAATGGATTATGAATATGATAGAGTTTAGAAGAAGTAAAATGTATCATCTGTGATTTCCAATGAAGATTCCAATATGGAATGGATGAGATCAAGTAAAAATTATATAATTTCTGTAATAAATTTTTATGGTGTTATATTACATATAATATTGAATATTTATTTTATTGGTATCCTCTACATGGAACATTAATTTGTGGGGATGTATCCGGATGGGGTTTGGTCACTTTCATAACCTTCTCACTTATAAGGAGTTAAAATTGAAGGCATGGGGGGGTATAGGTCTGTTTTCTTTGAAGTATGTGTATCTTCATATATAAGAATTTGATTAAAAATTAATTCCTCATAATGATATGATTTCTTGTATACATTTATGGTTTGTAACTTATGTTCTTACCAAATTCTTTGGCATTAAAAAATTCTTTTTTTATATTGAGCTAGTTATTAGTGTAATAATAATAATGGTTAATGAAACTAGAGAATCAGATAAGGTTATTTTTTTGTATGTTAGTATAAATTGACATCTTTACCACTTTAGTTGAAAATATTTTCTTATAAACCCATAAAGTTAAAGTATATATATGAATTGCATATAAAAATATCCTGAACATTTATATACACTTTATATTTATAACTCATAAGAAATGTAATTGCATGAAAAATATTTAATTTTATTTCTATGATCTGAGTGTACATATGGAAAAGAAATATAAAAGGAATAGATAAGGAGTTAAAAATAAGAGTTCTTTAGGGGATGTAGATCACGGTCATCTTACTAGATAGGCTATGGGTTCCTCTCAACCTAGTGTTACACTTTTTTATTTTTAATCAGGATCACTAGTATGTGAGGATAACTTCTATTGATATCCCTAAAACATCAATGAAAGATCATGTTATAAAGGTGAATTGTACTAAGGATGCTTCTATTATGATTTATCTTCATTAAAATAATACAATGTCTTGGGTGGACATTTCAAATAAAGAGGAAAACAAGTAGAAAATGGTTTCTTCAATGACCTCTTTAAGGGACTCTCATTGTATTAATGTTGAAAAAAATATGGTGAATCTAATCATAGTTAATATGACGTTGATCTAGATTCTTGATCTAAAATTGATTCATAATTTTGGAAAGCTAAATTATTGGCTACCACGAAAGGTAATGAGAAATAAAAATTGGTTTCTTCATTTCCATATAAACATATGAAAATATTTATCTCTAATCATCTAGATAATATCTAGGAATTGATACATCTTCTTCCCATCTCTATTAAACTTCAATTAAGGGTGATGGGAATATGTCTAAAAATGATGGACTAATAAAGATTTTCTATCGTAGTGTTATGAATACTAATACAACTAATTTGATACATGACCAGACCATGACCATTGCTCTAGTGGTGCTTAGACTAGATGTAACATCAATGTAGTGTATGTTTGATAAAATATATTACAAGGGTTCCCACATAAATTATATAATTATTTAAAGTCATATTGCAGATCACCCTAATACGGTGGTAGTGGGGAGATCTAATGTTATGTTGTTTGTCTCTAATAAATAATTAATTAGTTCAATAAGAATTACTATAGATGATTTTAATTCTATATATGATAATTATTTAAGGAAGTATATTAGGAAAGTGTTCAAAGTAGCTGCTTTTAACTCTATAAAAGATAGAAAATTCCCATCGTCATAGATGAGCAGGGGGTTAACATATATAAATCATTTGAGTCACCTACTTCTCATTCTAGTCAAGTGGGTTATTAGTGATGTTTCAGTACCTTGGAAATATATGAGTTAAGAGCTAACTCAGTTGATGGGCCCCAAGATGATCGAGGTGGACCATGGTAGCAAGTATATACTCAGAAGATGGGATGACATCACTATGGTCAGAGTGTGTGAATCTATCATCAAACAATTTATACTTGATCATGAGTTGGATGATAGTTTTTTTGAATAATTATATCATTTCTGTCACATATACACTTTTTACCTCTTATACTATTTTTATAAATCGATTAGTGCCTCATGACTATACCTTTTCCTATTAAAAAAATTAAATAAATACAAAAAAAAATACATAGGTTGGTAAACATCATGATCATCCATGCATGAATTCACTAAATTTATATTTTCTATAATTAATTTTAATTCATTAATAATTTAAAAAAAACTCATCAATTGAAAATTATTTTTATTATTAAATAAATAATTCCATTATCTTAATTATCCATCCAAATATCTATTTATATTTCTATAGTATTTAATTTATAACATATTATATAAATTAATATTAATTTAAAATAAAATTTTATATGATTTTTATTAATTAAGAACATTATGTGTACCTTCCAGGTTAGAATTTAAATCAAACTGAAATTTAATTAACATAGAATGTACTGAAGGGAACAGTGCATGTTCCCTTTTTATTTTAATACATTCACTTTCACTCCAATGATATGTGAATTTATTCTCTATATGATACTTTTTATACTTTATACTTACAGTACATGTATACCTACAAGGCATGTCATGATATTATTTGTCTCGTTTTTCTAGGGGTCAAAATATGTAGTCTTTATGATATGTATGAGCACACATCATGCCTAAATACATGTAGAGTGCACCAATGGTGATGCCCGTGATGTAAAAAATATATATAATTACTATACAGATATTTTATTTAAATAATAATGCATAACATAAACAATTTAACTGTCTAATTCCACAAAACCCACTAATAACTAGTCGAAATGTAATATATTGAAAAAACCTTATTACATAATGTGTA
Organism: Viscum album; assembly: GCA_963277665.1. Taxonomy (NCBI): domain Eukaryota; kingdom Viridiplantae; phylum Streptophyta; class Magnoliopsida; order Santalales; family Viscaceae; genus Viscum; species Viscum album. The sequence continues at coordinate 711,066,422 of OY728159.1, forward strand.
CATAAAACTTTTATACATGTTGTTCAGTTTTTTAATAATTATTTTTCATTCCATGTGTTGGACTCACATGACACATCTATCTCAATGTTTGTCTTTCTTGAGTGGGTATAAGTAATATGGAATGTGGATCCATCTATTATCCATGTACTCAATTTTTGTCTATGTTCACAAAACTTTTAGGGGATAAGTTTGTATACCATGCGGTATAACATATGTTATACAGCATGTATGAGATAAAAATATTGCCTAATAACATTTTTCATGTGATACTCATTTATATGTCAATGTGTGTCATGTATTAATTACTTTCCACACACTTGTTCCCCACAAATTACATAATTCCTATAGGGTCAAACCATGTGAAAATACACTTCATGTATACTAAATGCATGCCAAGTAAATCTATCATGTGGAATTCCATTTGACGGTCAATATACAGTGTGTAATAACTCTACATACTACTTTCCCACCTGACATGTTGTCATTGAAGTATATTTTCCATGTGTGGTATACTACAGGTACAAAACATTTACTTTTCTTTTAATCATTTTTTATATGTTTATTTTAGCAATACTTATCAATATCTATCAATGGTATCATTGATCATTCATCATAATCTCCTAACCTATTGATCGATATATCAAACTGATTGACCATTCTACCTTGTTCTTTAGATTAAGAATGAAAACTACAAATGAAAATTTTGAAAACCTAACATAAAATTTCCTAAAAATAATAATAAATAATTATAAATTAATATGTTAACACATTGATACTACATGATAGTTCATGGGAATCGCAGAATTAGTAATTCTTGAGACCAACAATATTTGTTATTAATATCTTTTGATTGAATCCTCAAAACGATATGAATGTGGTCCTGTAATATTTTATGAGGAGATATTCTCACATATAATTAATAATTGATATTTGAATAGAAGATACCTTATCTTGAGAAATCATTATTCATTGATTAATTTAGTAGGTATTCTTGTTGTATAATCATTTTTTGGTGAATCCAAAGAAAAATTCTGGTTGAAGCTTCCATTTGAGGTCCATGAATCTTGGAATGTCATTATAGGAACTATAAGAGATATAATGAATGATCTAAATATATTTTGATATTAATTATTGATCACAATAGTAATTATTTCATTTAAAAAAGATTCTCTCTTGTTATAATAGTCTTTAAAGGGAAGAAAATATTGATCATACCTCATTTTTGAGATCTTTAATGAGACGTTATCACTAGGGATTGCATTGAATTTTATTTCAAGAATATTATTTTTGTAGAAAAATTAACTACAACTCTAAAAATGATATTATAAATTTAAGAAACATAGGTTTATTCAATTAATAAGGGTAGGGATGAAATTTTGTAATTATGGTGCAAAAGCCAAAATGATGGCCTTTGAGATTTTAATTTATTTTTTATAAACCCCGTTTTAATTAGGTTCAGATGGAACACTTACATGAATCGAACACCCATCTCCTCACCTCACATAGTTTATTGACTAGGATTACCCCATGTAGAACTTCACGGTGCCAGTTATCAATATAATTTTCCATATCTTCTCATACTCTTATTCTAGTTTCCTCTTCTCTAGTAGATACTAATTTCTATAAATCCTATTATGGGGCATAATCCTTTCCTTTTTCCCTAATTACATCATGGATTGAAGACCATGTGGGCTAAAATCCATTGTCCCAATGCCTTGATGAGTTATATATGCCTAGTGGCCTAAAGGCCTATGGTGGACCAAAGGCCATATGGTCTAAAGGCCCAAACCTATAGCCTGAAGGACCAAATTGAATGAATATTTTCCTATCTATAGTAACTACTACTATAACTTCTAAATTAACCACATGTGAAATAATAATATTAGTCATAATAATAATAATATTCTATTACATGTGATAACTCATAGATATTTGAATATTATTTATTAAATAAAATAATCGATATTAATTTAAATAGCATTAAATATACTATATCATTTTCATGTAAACTCATAACTCGTCTCAAGTAGGGCAATTAATTATAGATCCTTATATTGAATTGTGTAATGATTGATATCTTAGGAGATGATATTCACTAGAATGAGGAAAGGAACCATTTTAGTAAGGGATGTTTTCCATTGTGATATTATGGGTAGTGAAAATTGACTATGGAAATGAAGGAGTGGGGAGTGAACCCAATCCACTATGATAGACTTGGAAATGATCCTTGAATTATGAAATTATTTTATATTTCTATATATGTCCCAAAAAATTATACATTATTCTTATGATATATATTAGGACTCACGATTGATAATTTATGATTTATCCATCATATAACCTATATTTTTTTGTATGAACAAATGTTATGAAATGATTAATAATTAAATATATATTACTAGGGTATGAAATTTTCAAATGCATTCACATATCAAGGGTTAGAGATAAGAGACCAATAAAAATTTTAATGTATTGAATCTCATGTATAATTTACATGAATTACCTAATGAAAAAAAGTTGTGCATTGAGAAGACATTATTTAAGAATAAATTATGCTATCATATAAAAAAATTGACACCTCAAAATCTCATGCAGAAAGGGAATTATTCATACAGGAACACCTATTCACATGGGATTACATTCATGTATTATGATAGTTTACTGAAGACAATTTGTTGTAGAGATTCATTATATTCAAGAAATAGTTCATTTTTATAGGGTATATCATTTCATTATTTCAATGTGAAATAGTCATAAAAACAACCCCTAAGAGGGGTTCTAAATGTATAATTTATAAGGGTAATCTCATCCATATGAATAATAAAAAAAATATACAAGTGAATATTACTCCTCAATATTATCTCTCATTTATGAATATAAGAACTAATCCACATAGAGGGAATTTTTTAATGTCTTCAAAATTATTTTCATCCTTTTAAAAAGGATCATAAGTTATTATAGAGGATAAAAAATTCAATATAAAATCTAACTATAAAATGATAATTCATAAAAAGAGACCCCCTTATCACATTTCATGTTTGTGACCAACATTTATTTTTAGTAAATTGGTGTGGTCCCTTCTCACTCAACAGTAATCTTAAAACTCATGGGGATACATCATGTAATTTGTTTTTGGTGTAATGGAATAATCCACTTAAAATCATGGACTCCCTTCTCAATCACATTTTTTCTTCATGATAATATTTTGTTTGTGGTGACGTATATCAGTCTTTTCATGCTAATTTGGTTCCTCAATGTATTTTTATTTTATATATGGTCAACTAATAATATATTGTTTATCATGAAACTCTAATAAATACATATAAAAAAACATAAAATAAATTGATTCCATTTAAGGTTACATTTAAAATTTGAGAAGGATAACCACTTCCACTTGGTGGCCGCACATCCTCAAAAAGTGTTACTTTTATGTATATTTCCTAGGAAATACCACATGTAATTACTAGGTAGAAACTAAAGTGGGAATATAATGAAAAATATAGAAAATTGAATTTTATAATAATACTTTTTCAGTACCATACATGACACTCTTTAACATCCCTGGTAAATAAATAATAATACATTTTCAATAATTATTCATTTTTGTGAATTAAATGTTGACTTTACTTTGAAAGGGGTGGCTATGTTCAATGGAGTACTCGATACACAACAACAAGTTTCTTTGAAATCTTACATTACAAACTAATAATATAATATTATTATTTTAAATGGTAGTTAATGCCTAGCCATTGTATTAGTGGGAATGAATATAACTAACTACAATATGATTATACATGTTTTTTAAATGTTTTTACATTATTACAATAATATTTACAAGATTAAAATGTTAACGAATCTAATTTTAAGCATAATTTAACATAAAAGTTTGATTTACCACCTTTTGATGGAGAACCCATTTTAAATATTGTTATAGTCAATTTTATATGTTTTATATGTCCAAATAAAATTCTTTTTTAGATTTAGGATACCAAAATTTACTTTGGGTAAATTTTTGGTATTTTTATGATAAAATTCATTTTTTTATAAATAGTGAAAAATACTGTATTTTTAATTCAAAAGTGAATTTTAATCTAATTTATTTATATAGTTATATTATATTTTTAATTTGTTTTAATGTGTAATTATATTATGGTTTTACAATTTAATATAATTTTGGTCAATGAAATTAATTTCACAATGAAATTGGACATAAACAAGTATGAATCTTTTGATAGTTATTGTATCTTAAAAACAAGCTATTTGTTTTGATAATGAGAATTAATTTTAAATTAATTAATGAAATATATTTGTTTTGAATTTTGTATAATAGACATCATTTTTGAATCTGAAATATCAAATATAATTTAGGCTGAATGCTTGGTAGTTTTCTAAAAAACATCAATGTTTAATGAATAGTGAAACCACTAAGTAGTTGTTAAAAACCAACAATTTCATTTAAATGAAACTTTATTTCCTATATGGTTTGAAATTAAAAGGTAATACAAACATTTTTGTTATTAGTAAGTCAAATCTGGTTCAATAAGTTGAAAATATTTTTTTAATGAATAGTAACTTTTGACTTTTATTTACCACGGTTAAAGGTAAATAGGGTAATTCAAGGTAAAAAAATATCATAATAAAACAAAATTACCTTAGAACATGTCCTATACTTATTGGTTGAGGAATTTATGACCATGGGCGTATTTGGGTTGAATTTGGGACCCCATGGATCCATTTAAGAGATATAATGACACTTTATTTTAATTAACATAAAGTAATGACAAAAATGACAAAAACAAATATCTTTTAGTAAATTAATTTTCACAAGGGGTTATATAAGTTATATTTTCAAATAAAAATATTCATTGGAAAGATAAAACGATTTCCTACATTATGGTATTTATTTTATAGTTTTTAGATATCACATAAATTAAATTATTTATGACACAATAATGATGTAATATTTACCACATTAATAACTGATTTAAATAAACAAAATTATAAACATTAAAAGATATCAAAAACTTGTCCAATTATTATTGGATGATTTTTTCTACCATTATTCATATTATATTCATCATTAATGAGTTTTGGATGTTTATAATGTAAATATAGGTTTATAATAAAATAATATTTGCAAACATTCCTAAAGAGACCCTCCTTGCCCTTATAAAAATCCCTAAATTCTAACTCATTCCTCACACATCTCAAGAATCTTGGCTCATCCAAACCCTTCCCAAATAAGATATAAATATCCCTCTACAATTCCTAGAATTATTACATTAGGCAGAAGGCACTTCAAGAAGTCCTCTTGGTTCAAACCAAAGGGAGTTACCCAAAATAAAGGTAACTGTTTCTATTAACTTCCTTTATTTTATTTTTACTTCTAAAACCCATAAAATCTTTTTATTACCTTATTATATAACATAAAAAGTATCATAAATATACTTGGATGTTTTTATGAGAAGTATTCAAACTAAAAGTATAGACACCTCCATCTAATGGGTGATGAACATACTGTTTATGTGGATGACAATCTAACGTCTCACGAAACGATGATTGTTCGATTATCTCCTACCACCTATCATGGTGGAAATTAAGATGAAAATATATTTATATATGATATATATTATGTTTATGTTTTCTTTATGCTTCTGTATTTTTCTTTTATATCATAGCTTTATGGTTTCCATTATGGGTAAACGTGATAATTTCATTTGAGGAAGTACAGACTACCGCCCCCTCAAAGTGATATGACTCGTTAATGCCATATGTGGGACGTATAAAGGATAGAGTTAATGATATTATATTTGATATTTTACTTTAATTATAATATATTTATTTATCATTATTTTTTTAATTACATTAAAATACGAAATAAAAATGAAACTAGCGTTCATGTGTACGTACGGTTTACCATCTCCATGAGTGATGCATTTCATTTCTTACCTCCAAATGTTATGTAATATTATAAATACATGTATATACTGGATATATATGATATGTATGATATCTAAATCATGTAAATAATTCTATATATAATGAAATTTTGAACACGTGAACAACATGTAATTATAAGAAGTCCATTTTTGACTCAAGTACCAAATATCAACAAAATGAACTTTATTAACTTAAATGATGACATTATTTTTATAACATGGTAATAAGTGAAATTTAATAAATAATAAACTTGATAATGGTTCTTAAGCATGTATAAATTAACTTTAGTTTATTATTCTTGAGATTAAAGAATGAACTGGTCAAATCGGACATGAGGTAAGGGACATCGTCTCAATCTCCTTTTATTGAGGCATATTTTGTTTTTATACATGATTTTATTTTATATTCTATATAAACATATTTTAATTTTACTTTTATTCAAAAGGATTATTTTCTCTATGAAGTGTTTTACTAAACCACAAAAAAAAATGTTTTTTTAGCATACATGGTGACAATGACCTTTCCTCCACTACAAGTATTATTTGATATTTTTGTTTCCTTAACAAGCCATAATGTTTTAAAATGAAAATAAATACCATATACTCTTTTAATGTATTTTGGTATTGAAAGAGGATTGGATAATGGATTTTTTATGTAAATATATTTAAATGATATATTGTTATTTAAATATAGAAATGATATCTTTTATTTATGTTTGTTGTATGTGTTACGAATATGTTATGGTTCTTGGGAATTGTTATGTATACGGGTCTTTTCATGATAAACCTAGGGTGAGTGAGCACAAGATAGCTCTCCAATGCATTTGGTAAAGTGATGGAGGTAAACACCAATGTTTCTCCTAAGAGATTTATGGAATACACTATGCGGGGTATTCCAAAGTAACTCCCTATGTAGCTGTGATAGATACAATATAAGTATGTTATGTATGCCAGAAGTTACCTTTATGATTTATGTTTTCTATTTCAAAAATATTGCGATTTTATGATGTATGTTAAAGAGGTCATGCTATGTATGCAGTGATGAACTAATGTTTTATTTCTTTTTTATAACACTTACTGAGGTTTTTATGCTCATCCCATGTTTTGAAATGTTTTTCATAGGACCTAATGATGAACAGGGTCAAGGATGGGATCAAGGAAAAGTCATGCTGTCAAAAACATGGGACTATAGGTAACTCTTTTTTTCAAGTGTTTTTATTTTATTAAAAAAATGGAAACTGAGTAGAAGTGTCTACCTTGTAATTTTTGAGATGTAATGTAATAGTTATGGACTTATTCTCTAAAACACTAAACCTGAAAAGATCCTCAATGTGAATTACTCATTTAATTCACGATTATGTAATGATTAAGGCTAAGTCCTTATAGTTGGTATCATTGGTCTATTTAGATAACTTTAGGAGTTAGGGTATTGTTAAATTAATATCCATAAATTAATTTATGTTACTGTTGAAATGGTATAACATTTACAGATTACCATGTTGCTTCTCCTAATATATTTATGTGTTCAGAATGATTTTCTGTAGAGGAAACAGGGAATGTATGTTGGGATGACATCAAGAAGAATACAACCTTCAAAATAATCCACCTAAGATGGTTGGAATTGGAACTAAAAAATTTGTTATAGTGATGGAACAATTGACTCAGGATATAAATGGAGGTTGTATCCATGCACGAGATCAGCCAGATCAACCACAGAGGAACCTGTAAGTATTGGAGAATTTCATGAGGCAAAATCTCCCTTCATTTATAGGATCATATGACCCTATCCTAGCAGAAGGGGGGTTAATGCACTGGATAATTTTTTTGATATTATGGGGTGTTAAGAACATCAAAAGTTTAATCTTGATATATACTATTTTGAAGGTGAATCTGATCAGTGGTGGTCAATGGTGACAAATATCAGGGAGATTGAGGTTATTGATTCTCTTGATTGGGATTAATTCAAAGATTTGCTTCTTGAGAAATATTATCCTATAGTGGTTCATCTTTGGATGGAAAAACAATTCCTAAAATTGAGGCATGAGGATGACTTAGTGGCTGTTTATGATGTAAAATTCACATGACTGGAAAGGTATGCTTTAAATATCATATGAGATCTTGATATAAAAATCAACCATTTATACTCAAGATTAAAGCCAATGTATCTAAGGTAATTAGCTTCTCGTGAGGTCAAAAGTTATGAAAAACATTTTAGTACATCGGAGAAGCTGGAAATGGAGTTTTCTGATGATCAGGTGTTCTTTGACAAACAACAGAATAAGAGGTAAAGGTGGCTGGTGAATGGAAAAAACTCGTCAAAAAAGTCTAATGGTAATAAACATAGGATTACAGTTTGTGAATGTTGTGGTAAAGAGCATGCTGGAGAATGTCTTTTGAATTCTGTTAAGTGCTACCAATATGGTAAAATGGTACATAAGGTTCATAATTTCACTAAAAAATATCAAGGTAATGGTAAGACGAAATACGATTTACAGTTAGTAAAATGTTTTATGTGAAATGAAATGGGTCATTATGAAAATGAGTATCCAATGAAGACCTCAACTGAGGGAATGTAGCTATACTACAAGCAAAAAGGGGTCATGAAATCCTTTGAAACTACTTCCGTAGATGTTGGGCCATTAAATGATGTAGTATTACGTACACTATTTTTTTGTACAGATTATTCCAATGTGTTGTTTGATTCAAGGTCTACACACTTTTTTATTTCTGAGATGTTTTCTAGTAAATTGGTAATTCTATCTCATGATATTAATTTAGAACATATAGTAAAAAAACCTGGAGGAAATGTTGTGACAAAATTAAATTATAAGAACCTTCTTGTCCTTTTGTGTTGGAAGAATCTACCTTCAAACCTTATTGTTTTCCCTCTAGTAGAGTTTGATGTTCATTTGGGTATGAATTGACTTTATGTTTATCATGCTAAGACTGACTACAGAGCTAAAGAAGTTTATTTTCAAGATGATTTCCATTTTGTGTACAATAATGAACCATTTCTTTTGATAACATATCAGGAAGCTAAGAAACTATTAAAATATGGAATTGAATGTTACCTTGAACATATTGTTGAAAACAATGTAAGTGTTCAAATTAATGATGTGAATGTGGTAAATGAGTACCTTAATGTTTTTCCTGATTAATTGCCTGGTATTATACCTGATAGAAAAGTTGAATTTACTATTGACTTAGATCTTGATGCTATAACAATTTCAAAGCCCCTTATTGAATGGATCATATTTAACTTTTAGATTTAAAGAAGCAATTATATGAGTTATTAGATAAAGGATTAATTCGACCTAGCACATCTCCATGGGGTGCTCCTATCTTGTTTGTTAAAAAGATAGATGGTTCAATGAGACTTTGTATTGATTATGTAGCATTGAATAACATCACTGTTAAGAACAAGTATCCTTTGCCACATATCGATGATTTGGTTTATCAACTCAAGGGGGCCTAGTATTTTTCACAGATTGACTTGAGGTTGAGGTACAATTAGTTGAATGTAAAGGAATTAGACATTCCAAAGACCTTATTTCTTACTAAATATGGTCATTATGAATTTGTAGTTATGACTTTTGGTTTAACCAATTCACCTACTGTATTCTTGGATCTTATGAATAGAATTTCCCATGAGTTCTTGGATAAGATTTCGGTTGTGTTCATTGATGATATTTTGGTTTTTTATAAAAGTAATAGAATCGTTAAAGTCATTTAAGGGTTTTCTTTAAAACCATAAAAGAAAAGAAACTATTTGGAAAGTTCAGAAAGTGTGAATTTTGGTAACAACATATTTCTTTCCTTGGTAACATTGTTTCAAAAAATTTCATAGCTGTTGATCCTGCTAAAATAAAAGTTGTTTAAGAATGTCCACAAACCACCAATATAACTGAGATTCATAGTTTTCTTTGATTGGAAAGTTATTACTGGAGGTTTGTTGAAATTTCTTTCACAGTTTTCTAGTACAATGACTAAGATAACTCGAAAAGGTGTTATATTCATTTTGAAAAAGAATGTGATGATTGTTTTCAAGAATTTAATAGAGGATTGGTGAATTCTACAGTTTTGGAACTACCTTCCAGAAATGGTGAGTTTTTTATTTACAATGATGATTTTTTGAAAGGATATGGTTGTGTACTTACGCAGAATGATCAGGTAATTGCTTATGCATCACGTCAGTTGAAACCTCATGAGTTAAATTACCCTACACATGATTTTTAATTTCCTGCTGTTGTTTTTGCTTTAAAAATTTAGAGGCATCATTTGTATGGAGTAAAATGTGAAATATATACTGACCAAAAAAGTTTGAAGTATATATTCACTCAAGAAGAATTGAACATGAGAAGGAGGAGATGGTTGGAATTAATCAAGGATTATGATTGCACAGTCATTTACCATCAATGAAAATAAAATGAAGTGGTTTGTGCTTTGATTCTAAAAACTAATGATTCATTAACCATGCTATGTTTGGAAATAGATCCTTTGATTTCTAATTTGATAAACCTTGGCATCAATGTTGTCGGTGCAGAAAATTACTCAGTTTTTTAAGGTGTCAATGAAATCATCTCTATCAAATAGAATAATGAAAGCATAGAAGAAAGAATGTGAGTTACAGAAAAAGCTACAGTTGGATGATAATGGTAAGTTTCTTTAAATTAAAGTTGATAATGATTGTGTTTTGGGGTTAAATAAGAGATTATGTGTGCCTTGTGATTCACAATTGATGAATGAGTTGTTATGTGAAGCTCATAGTTCTCCATTTTCAATTTATCCTTGCATTACAAAGATGTATAGAGATCTTCGTGAGTATTACAGGTGGGATGGAATGTAAATAGATATTGATGATTTTTCTACAATATGTTTGACATGTTAGTAGGATAATGTGGAGTGGTAGTTACCGAAAGGGATGCTTCAGTCTTTACTGATGCCAGAGTGGAAATGGGAAAGTATATCCATGGACTTCGTTGTGGGATTACTGAATATATCTCTAGGTAATAATGTAATATGGGATATTGTTGATCGGTTGATTAAAATATACTCATTTCCTTTCTATTCAAGATACTTTGTAACCAGCTAAACTTTCTGGTTGTATGTTGAAGGGATAGTCAGGTTGCATATAGTTCCCCTCTCCATTGTATCTGATCGTGATCCTAGCTTTACTTCTAACTTTTGGAAAGGCCTATAGAAGTCGTTGTGTAATGAATTAAATTTTATTACATCTTTTACTCCTCAATCAGATGAGCATTCAGAATGAATAATTAAGAAATTGGAGAATATACTACGTTCTTATTCAGCAGATTACATGGGAATCTAGGACCAACATATTTCTTTGGTTGAATTTTCATATAATAATTTTTTTCCATTATAGTATACTAATTGTTTTATTTGAGGCATTATATGGAAAGAGGTGTCAAACTTCATATTTTCAGGATGAATTAGTTGAAAAGAAGCAGATGGGACTTGAATTCATAGAAGATATGGTTGAAAATGTTCAGTTGATTCATAAGCACAAGAGAACAACTCAGTGCAGTCAGAAAAGTTATGCAGAAAATCCAAGGAAGGATATCTCTTTTGAGGTAGGTGATGATGTCTTTCTCAAAGTTTCTCTATAGGAAAGTGTAATAAGTTTTGGTAAGAAGGGAATTTTGAGCCTGAGGTTCATTGGACATTATGAAATCCATGAGAAATTTGGATCAGTTTCATAAAGAGTGTCTTTACCTTCAACTTTATCCAAGGTACACAATGTTTTTCAGGTTTCATTGTTATGAAAGTATATTCTAGATCTATCTCTTTTTTATGTCCATAGGTAGTTTGGTTGGAAGAGAATCTCTCGTTTGAGGAACAACCAGTCTAGATTATTGACCATAGAGAGAAAGTGTTGCAGAATAAGGTAATTCACCAGGTAAAGGTTTTGTGGAAAAACCATATGGTTTAAGAGGCAATGTTGGAATCTAAAAATGCTATGACTGATAAATACCCCCACTTATTTGATATGTGAATTAAATTACAAGGAAAAAATTCCCAAAAGGGGGAAGGATGTAATATCCCAGGTAAATAAAGAATAAGAAATTTTCTATAATTATAAATATTTGTGAATTAAATATTATCTTTACTTTAAAATGGGTTGCTATGTTCGATGGAGTACCCGATACGCAACAACGGGTTTCTTTGAAATCTTAGGTTGCACACTAATAATATAATATTATTATTTTAAATTATAGTTAACTCCTAGCTGTTGTGTTATAAATAATGAATATAACTAACTACAACATGATTATACATATTTTTTAATTTTTTTTACATTTATTGAATAAAAATTAGAGGCTTAATATATTAATGAATCTAATATCAAGCATAATTTACCTTAAAAGGTTGATTTACCACCTTTTGATGGAGGAACCTCCTTATATATAAGTATATTAACATATATATGTTCTCTTTGACTAAATAAAACTCTTTTTTAGATTTGGGGCATCAAAATTTACTTTGGGTAATTTTTTGGTATTTTTCTGATAAAATTATTTTTTTTATGAATAATGAAAAATGCTGTATTTTTAATTCTAATGTAAATTTTAATAAAATATATTTATATTAACCTATTTTTTTATTTGGTTTTAAAGTGTAATTATTTTATGTTTTTACTATATAATCCAATTTTGGTCATTGAAATTAAATTCACTTTGAAATTTGACATGAACAAGTATCAATCATTTGATAGTTATTATTTCTTAAAAACACGCTATTTGTTTTGATAATGTGAATTAATTTTAAATTAATTAATCAAACTGATATGTTTTTAATTTGATAAAATAATCATCATTATTGAATTAGGGATATCTAATATATATTAGGCTGAATTTTTGGCAGTTTTCAGAAAAACATCAATTTTTTATGAATAGTGAAACCACGAAGTAGTTGTTAAAAACTGAAATTTTCATTTAAAAGAAATTATACCGCTTCAGTGGATTGAATTTCAAAATTCCTACATACATGGTTTTTATTTTTAAGTAAAATTTGGTTTAATAAGATAAAATATTTTTTGGTGAATAGTAACTTTTGACCTTTATTTACCTTGAATAAAGGTAAATAGGGTAATTCAAGGTAAAAAGAATATCATAAAAATACAAAATTATATTAACATTTGTCATAGCCTTATTTTTTGAGTCATTTACGACCATGGTCATATTTGGGTTGCTTTTTGGACCCCATGTAGCCACTTAAGTGTGATAATGACACTTTATTTTAATTAAATTAAAGTAAAGACAAAAATGACAAAAACAAATATCTTTTAGTAAATTAATTTTTACAATGGGTTATATAAGTTATAGTTTCAACTATAAATATTCATTGTAAATATAATAAAATTTCCAACAATATAGTATTTATTTTATAATTTGTAGACATCATGTAACACCCCAAGATTTCATAGTGTGTTATTTCTTCAAAATAATTCAATAACTTGCGGTACACGCAACACCGAGTTCAAGCGCACCATGACTTACCAAAAAAGCCGTTAAAAATAGGTTACAAATAGTATTAACTAAATTTTAAATAATCCTTATAATTTTAGAATCCATATTATGAGTTTCTTATACATAATTAAAGAACAAATTCATTTACAGTATTGCACTTTTACCAACTTTTAATTGTGAACCCTTTTAAAATCCAATAATTTAAACTTTTATATATTCAATTTGACTAAAAAATTTACTTTTTAGAATGGGGACATCAAAAATTTACAATGAAACATCCCAAGCTTCCACGATACGCTTTCCTTTGAATAATATAGTAGCGTGTGTTGTATGCAACTTCGAGTTCTAACACACACCACAACCAATCAAACTAGTCGTTATGAATAGTAATACCTACTTTTTGAAATTATATATATATTTTATTTCAAAATGGACTTCATTTTTGGATACGGAATATCGAAATTATCCTAATTTGAATTTTTTGTATTTTTCGGACAACTTCCAATTTTTATCAATAGTGAAAAATAATTAAAAAAAAAATTTAATCAAAATAATTTACAGTGATAAATTATATAATTGAGTGGTTTTAATGTATAATTAGAATATATTTTTACCATTTTATCCAATGGTGTTCGTTATAATTAATTTCAGTTTGAAATTGGACCTAAACAATTTTCAATCTTTTGATATATATTGTTTCTTAAAAACACGCTATTTGTTATGAAACTGGGAATTAATTATAAAATTAAATAATTCAAGTTATATTTTTTGAATTTTTTAAAATAGACATCATTTTTTAATTCAGAATATCAATTATAGCTTAGGGTGAAATTTTGGCATTGTTCTGAAAAACTTCAATTTTTGATGAATAGTGAAACTACTAAGTGGTAGTTAAAAAACTGAATTTTTCATAAAACATAATTTTACCGCTTATGTGAATGGAATTTCAAAAATCCGAGAGACACGGTTAATATCAAGAAGTAAAATGTGGTTCAATAAGATGAAAATAATCTTGGTGAATAGTAACTTTTTACTTTTATTTACCACGATTAAAAGTAAATAAGGTAATTAAGGGTTAAGAGGATATTAATATTACCATCACACATGTCCTAATTCTATTGGACAAGTTTATCTTGACCAAAAACAACCTTAGGAATAAAATATTATCATTTTGGTCCACTTGGAATAGATTAGGACATTTATTATTATTTAATTCAAAGAAGAGTTAAAACAGTTAAAATCAAAGTTTATTTACTAAAACATTTTTAATATAGGGTAATACAAAAGATAAATTAGATTTTAAATATTCATTAGAAATATAATAATATTTCCTAAATAATTATATTTTATTTATAATTTTTAGACATTATATAATTTTATTTATTTATGACACAATGATGATGCAGTAATTACAATAATTGTGAAAAAGTAAAATAATTGATATTATAAATACCAAAATAAATATAATTTGAAACTTTTAATGAATTAAACTAATTTTATAGGATAATATGACATATTAGGATATATTTAATTGACGTTTTTCGAAGTAATCAATATGTTATGAGTGTCACAAAAATCAACTATTGAATAGTGTCAAAATTGACATAAAAGAGTTTTTAAAACAAATATTATATTATTAATTGATATTAAATTCCTAAAAATCTAAGGTTCGGCCAAGAGAATTATATCATGATATTTGTATCATTAATGGACCACTTGGGGGTCTCTTAGATGTATATAGTAAGTTTATTAACTATATAATATAACAATATAAAGTGACATGGTAAATGTCAAACTAATTAACTAAGAGTTAAAACTAAACGATAAGGTTAATATAATGACCCAAACCTATATAAATTCTATTGGTTGAATGTTTTTAGACCTATAACCACCGTAAACTTTAAATTATACACTTTGGAGCCATTATAAACTGAATATGAATTTATTATAAATTAATATTTCGAGCTTTTCCAAAGGTTCCCCTCACCCCTCTTATAAAAGGGCACTCCTCCTTCTCATTTCTTCACACCTTTAAAGCGTTTTGGTTTGGCCAAAATCTGCCCAAATACTCTCCCAACTTCCCTCAATACAACCTAGAGGCCTTAGTTTGATCAGAAAGTCATCCTAAGGATCTCTTTTTATCAAATCAAAAGGAAGAACCCGAAGAAGAGGTAATGATTTCACCACCCTTTTTCAAGTTCCTTTCTTCTTCCACTTCTTCTTCCTTTGTTGTTACCATTCTAAAATAAAAACTCTAGTATCATATATATACTGTAATATTATTATAAATATTTTACAACCATATTCACTATTCTATCCATCCTTTTAATAACATGTCACCATACATGCGTACATACGGCTTACCGTCTCCACATCGTGGTGTAATTGTTATTCAATAAATTATTTTTTGGATGGGTATAATAATGACGTGTAACTCAAGAAAATAATAAATATAACATGATAATTATTATGTATATATGATATACCATCCAATTATATATTATTTTAATAACAAAAAAAATGATATTATCGCTCGTGCGTACGTACGGACTACCGTCTCCACGAACGTGTTAAGATTCATTCTCCATCGTATCCATTCAAGTATAATTCTCATTTGATGATTAATAATAGTATCTAAAGACTTGATATCATTATGGATATGATTAAGATACATCCTATCCATTACAAACATGGATTACATAACAAAAAACATAAAAGAAAACGATTAAGAAACGATAATTCTAAGATATTATTAACAAAGCAATGTTAAAAGATCATATATGATATCATATGAATGTATATAATTCTTGTATAATTTAATAAAAATTATTTCACCATTATAAAGGAGGTTAAAATACCCTTAACCAAGTAAAAGTACAAGGTAAGGGTTATTTCACAATCTCTTCATTATCCGAGGTTGTTTATATATAATTATCTACTGGGATCTCTTTATCATCCACATCCATGTTTGTTAAAAATGTATTTCAAAACATTTTTTACTATTTAAAATAATATGGGTTAAAGTAATTTATACCCTTTTTTGACTTTTTATAATAGTTTTATAAAGGAATCTTTCCGTCGTTTTCCAAACAAGGTGCTTTTTAACCTTTTCGACAGAATTAAGGATAGAATGTTTTTTTATCTTATACAGTGGGTGCGGTTATTCTCTACCGTTATAAAATTGTTGAAGTTTACCTTACAATATTATAAGAATTTTTCAAATAAAATGTTTTATTTTAAAAATATATGACTCTTAAATGATTTGAAAATAAAAAGAGATATTTGTCTAAAAAGAGTTTTGATTTCATCTATGTCAACATCCTTTGATGGATTTTACGCTTATTTGAAGTTGATTTATTAGGATACAAAACTTCTATATTGTATTGAAGGTTTTGTGATATGTTTGACTATGGATGTGATATTTTTATACCATTCATGGTTTATGGTGAAATTATTGACATTTTGTATGCTAGTTTTAATACGAATGTTTAAGTTATGTTTAATCCTTTTCATATGGGAATGCATTGGACTTAATATGTGACGGGTGGAGCTCACTACAGCTCCTCGATGTATCGGTAGGTCTCATGAGACAAACTAGTGTCTTGGGACAAGGCCTTGACAAAATCTTATTTATAGTCTTGGCACGAGGCCTTGGCAATGTGGTTATGATAGTCTGGCATTATGCATTCCATCATTATGAAAGTGGTTATTGATATTGCATGTGATTATTCGATTAGTAGAATATCCATGTGAATAAGTAAATGGAATTATTTCTTTTTATTTATTCCATACTATGTTGAAGTTCAATTTTAGAAGGATTTTGTTTTAGTTATACATTTCCTTAAATGTTTATTCTTATTTATGAAAGTTTCTGCTATATTGTTATCCGTAATGGGCATTTGAGATCACCCCTTTTCTATGTTTTATTTTCCCAGGATGTGAAGAAGTAAATTATGAATGACCTACAGGGATATTATGAGGGGTTAATAGTGTGGAGTATGGGTACAATATGTTGTTGTAGTAGTTTTTCACTTTATGATATAATGTAAAACTTTATGAATATATCTAGTGCTCCCAAGGCTACTAAACCAATCGGTCTTTCGAGATTTGATCTTTCTTGTGATCATGCCAATGTCATGTAATAAAGCACCGACTCTAGGTAACTAGGGTCTGGGTGTTATGTTTGGTATTAGAGGAAGTTTAGTACAAACCTTGGAACCTAGATTTAGATAAACTCTGATTAGAGCACATAGACTTAAGATGGACTTTGAGGATTAGTATAGAAGAACTTCCTTGAATTTTGGTATTGTAGTGATTTTGTGAGTTTTCAGAGAAATACATCCCTGTTTGGGTACGGGCAGGTAGAGGCTGCTCTGGCACAGATGTACCTAGGGGTAAAACCCGAAAAAAACTGCTTTGAGCTAGACTCAAACGGGAACTGGTGCACGACAACGGGCCTTACTGCACTCTTGGTTACGACACTCCTGGTGGATATGCTTAGGATAACTCTCATTTTATTTACAAATCATTATGAAGAGCTCATGAGTATATACTTACTCAAAGAATACATTTTTATGATTATGGATTATATCCATAAACTGTTAAATTTGTGTTAGGTATTTTACAAGTTTGAAATTATTCATTAAAATTCATAAACTGACCTAGTTTATGATATTGTTTAGAAATGGCGCCTAGTAGAATGAATGAGAACTCTAGTAATGAACATGATCCAAAGATAAAGAAGGATCATATCGTTCATGGTCTTAAACCAGAATTTATAAGAGAAATAGTCTCTCATGTGTTATCATCATATGGAGAAATAATATCATGTGTTGATAAGATAAGTAAAGAGTTTACTGAGTCCTATGGCTTTGAAGGGAAGCAATAGAAGTAAAGGAGGGAAGATAGAAAGATGGATAAAGGGAAGAGGGAATCGAAGAATTTTCCAATATGTGATAACTATGGGAAGAAACACCCTGGAACCTGCCTGAAAGGAATGGGAGTTTTTTATAAGTGTGGAAGAAAAGGGCACAAAGTACGTGACTGTAAGGGTAATAAAATGGTTTCAAATGTACAATGCTTCATTTGCAAGGAGTTTGGACACTACGCGAACCTATATCCCAGTCGTCAGACTATGACGCAAATGATGCTATTGGATAATAATAAAGTTATGATACTACCATAGATGAAGAGAAATTATTATAGTTCTTATGTTGATTATGTCATTTGATTGTTGTATCAACAATGTACTTCTTATAATAATTATGGAGCATATAGGGATTGTATTGCAATACTATTTCATTAAGGACTTGAGATTGTGTAGAACAAAGTAATGTGACTCAATAGCAGGTTATATTTTTGGAAAATATATGGTTGAGAGAATGATAAACCATAATATAGTTCTGATACCGAGGTAGTGATTTTGGAATCAAAGATGGTTGATTTTGGTAATTCAGGATGTTGCGGTGTTGTAAAAGAATATATGAGGAAGGAATTCACATGTTATTACCTGGAAAAAAGGATCCTCATTATGTTTAACTTCCTTGTAAATTTTGGACTATGAGTTTGGATAATAGTATTTTGGAAAAGTCTAAAGGTTGGAATGGATTAAGTTTGAAAGGTTATTTTTGGATTTTTATAAAAGGACAACACGCAGACCGTGTGACGACGCGTCATGTCAGACAAAGCTGCGAGAATCGAACCCAAAACCATGTTGCAATTGGGATTTATCACGTAACATTTTGCTACATGAAGTTCATGGATAGTATAATGTAGTTTCTTTTCATAAAGGATCTAATATGTGAATTATAAATTCATTATATTTGGAACCCTATACGCTTAGGATAAATAGAGTATTTTTGAGTTATATTATGTTTTGGGGTGAAAGATGAGTTAGTGGTAGAAATTTATTAATGGATAAAAATCTAATTATAAAGTAAGTAAATCTCTTTATGATCTTAGCCAATACCATAAATAAATTCCTCAACATTAAGAAAAGGAACTTAGAACAAAATTTTTTCCCTAGATGGTACCTTAGATCATCACTAATTTATGGCATTGGGATTGTTGGCCTTTTTATAGCCATGTTCTCTACCACTCTCCATCAGATAATTTATGGTTATATTTCTATTCCATATCCATATTTTCCTACATGGAACCCTAATATGTGTTATTTTCAGTAATCTTCATACTTACCACTCTTTATGTTAAATAGAGGCCTCATTAATTCATTTTTCGATGTGGGATTTCAACTAAGATATTTTGAAACGTCAAAAATGTGTTATCTTAATACCTTATGTTTTGTTGAACCAATGGTATTTTAAATCATCATAGATTGATGAATTTAAGGACCACAATTTTACACTTGTTTGTGATTGATGACCTCAATCACTACCGATAAATATTTACATTTTCCTCCAATTATATGTCTCTAATTGACACCAATGTTCTTCGAATAGAGATCATAATTTTGTGGTGACCCTTTAATTTCTCTTTTCCTCTTATTAAGACTAAACTTTATCAACCCAATTTCTAATGTGTGTTTTCCCACAATGATATTTTCTATATTCAACCTTTTATTTTCTAAGAAAATTTTCAAATTGCGAGGACACAATTTATTGAAGGAGGGGAGAATGTAACACCCCAAGATTTCATAGTGTGTTATTTCATCAAAATAATTCAATAACTTGCACTACACGCAATACCAAGTTCAAGCGCACCATGACTTACCAAACAAGCCGTTGAAAAGAGGTTACAAATAGTATTAAATAAATTTTAAATAATACTTATAATTTTAGAATCCATATTATGAGTTTCTTAGACATAATTAAAGAACAAATTCATTTTCAGTATTTCACTTTTACCAACTTTTAATAGTGAACCCTTTTTAAATCCAATATTTTAAACTTTTATATATTCAATTTGACTAAAAAATTTACTTTTTAGAATGGGGACATCAAAAATTTACAATGAAACATCCCAAGCTTCCACGATACGCTTTCCTTTGAATAATATAGTAGCGTGTGTTGTACGCAACTTCGAGTTCTAACACACACCACAACCAATCAAACTAGTCGTTATGAATAGTAATACCTAATTTTTGAAATTATATATATATTATATTTCAAAATGGACTTCATTTTTGGATACGGAATATCTAAATTATCCTAAGTTGAATTTTTGGTATTTTTCTGACAACTTCCAATTTTTATGAATAGTGATAAATACTTAAAAACAAATTTTCTAATCAAAATAATTTATAGTGATAAATTATATTATTGAGTGGTTTTAAAGTATAATTAGAATATATTTTTACCATTTTATGCAATGGTGTTCGTTAGAATTAATTTCACTTTGAAATTGGACCTAAACAATTGTCAATCTTTTGATATATATTATTTCTTAAAAACATGCTATTTGTTGTGACAACGGGAATTAATTATAAAATTAATTAATGCATCTTATATGTTTGGAATTTTTTAAAATATACATGATTTTTGAATTCAGAATATCATTTATAGCTTAGGGTGAAATTTTTTCATTGTTCTGAAAAACTTCAATTTTTGATGAATAGTGAAACTACTAAGTGGTAGTTAAAAAACTGAATATTTCATTAAACATAATTTTACCTCTTATGTGAATGGAATTTCAAAAATCTGAGAGAGACGGTTAATATCAAGAAGTAAAATTTGGTTTAATAAGATGAAAATAATTTTTAGTGAATAGTAACTTTTTTACTTTTATTCACCACAGTTAAAAGTAAATAGGGTAATTAAGGGTAAAAGGGATATTAATATTACCCTAACACATGTAATAATTCAATTGGACAAGTGTATCTCGACCAAAAACAACCTTAGGAATAAAATATTAACATTTAGGTCCACTTGGAATAGATTAGGAAATTTATTATTATTTAATTCAAAGAAGATTTAAAAGAGTTAAAATCAAAGTTTATTTTCTGAAACATTTTTAATATAGAGTTATACATGAGATAAATTCGATTTTAAATATTAATTAGAAAGATAATAATATTTCCTACATAATTATATTTTATATATAATTTTTAGAAATTAAATAATTTAATTTATTTATGACACAATGATGATGCAGTAATTACTATAATAGTGAAAAATTAAAATAATTGATATTATAAATACCCATATAAATATAATTTGAAACTTTTAATGAATTAAACTAATTTTATAGGATAATATGACATATTAGGATTGATTTAATTGACTTTTTTTTGAAGTAATCAATCTGTTATGAGTTTCAAAAAAATCAACTATTGAATAGTGTCAAAATTGACATATAAGAGTTTTAAAAACAAATATTATATTATTAATTGATATTAAATTCCTACAAATCTAAGTTTCGGCCAAGAGACTTATATCATGATAGGTGTATCATTAATGGACCACTTGGGAGTAGCTTGGATATATATATTATGTTTATTAACTATATAATATAAAAATACAAAGTGACATGGTAAATGTCAAACTAATTAACTAAGAGTTAAAACTAAAAGATAAGGTTAATATAATGACCCAAAAATGTCTAAATTCTATTGGTTTAATGGTTTCCGACCTATCCCCACCTTAACTTTTAAATAATAAACTTTGGAGCCATTAGAAACTGAATATGAATTTATTATACATTAATATTTCAAGCTTTTCCAAAGGTGATCCTCACCCCTCTTATAAAAGGGCACTCCTCCTTCTCATTTATTCACACCTTCAAAGCCTTTTGGTTCGGCCAAACTCTGCCCAAATACTCTCACATATTTTCTCAGTACAACCTAGAGGCCTTAGTTTGATCATAAAGCCAACCTAAGGATCCCTTTTGATCAAATCAAAAGGAAGAACCCGAAGAAGAGGTAATGATTTCACCACCCTTTTTCAAGTTCCTTTCTTCTTCCACTTCTTCTTCCTTTGTTGTTACCATTCTAAAAGAAAAACTCCAGTATTATATACATACTATGTTGTTATTATAAATATGTTACAACCATATTCACTATTCTATCCATCCTCTGAATAACATGTCACCATACGTGCGTACGTACGGCTTACCGTCTCCATGTCGTGGTGTAATTGTTATTCAATAAATCATTATTTGGTTGGGTATAATAATGATGTGTAACTCATGAAAATAATAAATATAACATGATAATGATTCTGTATATATGATATACCATCCAATTATATATTATTTTAATATCAAAATAATGATATTATTGCTCGTGCGTACGTACGGACTACCGTCTCCATGAACGCGGTAAGATTCATTCTCCATCATATCCATTCAAGTATAATTCTCATTTGATGATTAATAATAGTATCTAAGGACTTTATATCATTCTGGATATGATTAAGATACTACCTATCCATTACAAACATGGCTTACATAACAAAAAATATAAAAGAAAACGAGTAAGAAACGATAATTCGAAGATATTATTAACAAAGCAATGTTAAAAGATCATATATGATATCATATGAATTTATATGATTCTTTTATAATTTAATAACAATTATTTCACCATTATACAGGAGGTTAACCTACCCTCAACCAAGTAAAAGTACAAAGTAAGGGTTATTTCACAATCTCTTCATTATCCAAGGTTGTTTATACGTAATTATCTACTGGGATCTCTTTATCATCCACATCCATGTTTCTTAAAAATGTATTTCAAAACATTTTTACTATTTAAAAAAGTATGGGTTAAAGTCATTTATACCCTTGTTTGACTTTTTATAAGAGTTTTATAAAGGAATATTTCTGTCATTTTCCAAACAAGGCGGTTTTTAACCTTTTCTACAGAATTAAGGTAAGAAAGTTTTTTTAACTTATACGGTGGGTGCAGTTTTTTTCCGCCATTATAAAATTGTCGAAGTTTCCCTTACAGTCTTATAAGAATTTTTCAAAGAAAGTGTTTTATTTTATAAATTTATGTCTCTTAAATTATTTCAAAATAAAAAGAGATATTTCTCTAAAAATAGTTTTGATTTCATCTATGTCAACATCCTTTGATGGATTTTACGCTTATTTGAAGTTGATTTATTAAGATACAAAACTTATATATTATATTATAGGTTTTGTGATATGTTTTACTGTGGATGTGCTGTTTTTATACCATTCATGGTTTATGGTGAAAGTATTGACATTTCATATGCTAGTTTTAATACGAATGTTTATGTTATGTTTAAACCTTTTAATATGGGAATGAATTGGACTTAATATGTGATGGGTGGAGCCCACTATAGCTCCTCGATGCATCGGTAGCTCTCATGAGACAAAATAGTGTCTTGTAACAAGGCCTTGACAAAATCTTATTTTTAGTCTTATCATGAGGCCTTGGCTTTGTGGTTATGATAGTCTGGAATTATGCATTCCATCATTATAAAAGTGGTTATTGTTATTCCATATGATTATTCGATTAGTAGAATATCCATGTGAATAAGTAAATGAAATTATTTCATTTTATTTATGCCATACTATATTGAAGTTCAAGTTTAAAAGGCTTTTGTTTTAGTTATACACTGTCTTAAATGTTTATTCTTATTTATGAAAGTTTTCTATATTGTTATCCTTACTGGGCATTCGAGCTCACCCCTTTTCTATGTTTTATTTTCCCTGGATGTGAAGAAGTAAATTATGAATGACCTGCAGGGATATTATGAGGGGTTAATAGTGTGGACTATGGAGATAATATGTTGTTTTAGTAGTTTTTCACTTTATGGTGTAATGTAAAACTTTATGAATATGTTTAGTGTTTCCAAGGCTACTAAAACAATAGGTCTTTTGAGATTTGATCTCTCTTGTGATCATGCCAATGTCATGTAATAATGCACCAGCTCTCGGTAACTAGGGTCGGGGCATTACACATCAAATATATTAAATTATTTATGACATAATAATGACGAAGTATTTACCTCATTAAAAAATGATTTAAATAAATAAGATTATAAATATTTAAAAAATATCCAAAACATATCCAATTATTATTGGATTATTTTAATTCAACCATTATTCATCTTATATTTATATTTAATGAGTTATTTATCTTTAGAAACCTAAGATAGGTTTATAATAAAATAATATTTGCAGACTTTCTTAAAGAGACCCTCCTCCCCCTTATAAAAATCCCTCAATTATAACTCCTTCCTCACACCTATCAAGCATTTTGAATCATCCAAACTCTGACCAAATAAGCTATTAATATCCCTCTCATCTTCCTATAATCCTTACCTTAGGAATAAGTCACTTAAAGAAGTGATTTTGGTTCAAACCAAAGGTAGTTACCCAAATTAAAGGTAACAGTTTCTGCTAACTTCGTTTCTTTTATTTTACTTCTACAACCCCTAAATATTTATATTACTTTATTTTATAACAAAACCAGTATTCTAAATATACTAGGATGTTTTTATGGTATTTATTCTAACTAAACTTACACACATCTCCATCTAATGGGTGAAGAACATACTGTTTCTGTGGATAACAAACTAATGCCTCACGAAACTATGATTGTTTGATTATCTCCTACTGCCTTTCATGGTGGCCGTTAATATGACACTATATTTATATATGATATATATTATGTTTATGTTTTTTTATTCTTCTGTATTTTTCTTTTATAGCATACCTTTATGGTTTCCATTATGGGTAAACGCGATAATTGCATTTGAGGAAGTGCGGACTATCGCCCCCTCAAAGTGATATGACTCGTTAATGACATATGTGGGATGTTTAAAGGAAGGTTTTAAAGATATTGTATATGATATTATACTGGAATTAAAATATATGTATTTATCATTTTTTTATAATTACTTTAAAATATGAAATATAAATGAACGTAGCGTTCATGTGTACGTATGACTAACCATCTCCAAGAATGATGCATTTCATTTCATACCTCCAAATGATATGTCATATTATAAAAACATGTATATACTAGATATATATAATATATATGATATCTAAATCATGAATATTATTTTTAATATAATGAACTCTTGACCATGTGAACAATTTGCAATTATAAGAAGTCCATTTTTGACTCAAGTACAAAATATCAACAAAACAAACATTATTAACTTAAATGATTACATAATGTTTATATCATGGTAATAAGTGATATAAAGGGAATAATAAACTTTAAAAAGGTTCTTAATCAAGTAGAAATTAACATTGGTTTATTATTTAGGAGATTAAAGAATGAACAGCTCAAATTGGATATGAGGAAAGTGACTTCATCTCAATCTCCTTTCATTATGGCATATTTTGTTTTAATACATCATTTTCTTTTATACGCTATATAAACACCTTTGAATTTTACTTTTATTCAAAAGGAATCTATTCCCTATGAATAGTTTTACTAAACAACAAAAAAATAATGTTTCTTTTTAGCGTACGTAGTGATAATGACCTTTCCAACGCCGTGAGTATTATTTGATGTTTTCGCTTCCTTAACAAGCTGTAATGTTTTTAAAAGAAAAATAATTAGCATATACACTTTTTACATATTTTGGTATTGAAAATGGTTTTGATAATATATTTTTTATGTTAATATATTTAAATGATATATTTTGATTTAAATGTGGAAATGTTATTTTTAATTTATGTTTATTTATGTGTTAGGAATATGTTATGGTTCTTGGGAATTGTTAAGTATACAGGTGGTTTCGTGATAATCCTAGGGTGAGTGCACCCGAGATAGCTCTCCAATGCATTGGGTAATGTGATGGAGGTAAATGTGAATGTTTCTCCTATGAGATTTAGGGAATATACTTTGATCGGTATACCAAATTAACTCTTTATGTAGGTGTGATAGCTAAAATGTAAGTATGTTATGTATGCCATAATTTACCTTTATGGTTTATGTTTTATCTATGTTATTCATAAATCTTATGATTTAATGTGGTATGTTAAAGTGATTATGTTATATATGAAATGATGAACTAATGTTTTCTTTCAATGTTTTATAACCCTTACTGATCTTTTTATGCTCATCCTATGTTTTTTAAATGTTTTTCACATGACATAATGATAAATTGGGATAAGGATGATATCAAGGAAATTTCATGTTGTCTAAAACATAGAACTAGATATGCCTCTTTTTTTTCAAGAGTTTTTAGTTTATGAAAAATGGAAACTAAGTAGAAGAGTCTACCTTTTAATTTTTGAGATGTAATGTAATATTTATGTCTTAATTCTCTGAAACTGTATAACTAAAAAGATACACAATGTGAAATATTCATTTAATTCAATATTATATAATGATTAAGTTCAGGTCATTATACACTTTTTCATGAATTATTTCCATGAGGATATTTCATAATTCCATTCCTTCATATCTCCTTCATGAATACTACATATGAGGATCCTCATAAATTAATTCCTATACCAATATTTTGGGGATGTATTTTCATGTAAATCCATTCTTGAACTAGAATCCATAAATTACATCCCTTTTTAGTCTATATTAAATTTAATAACACAAAAATTCTATGTTAAAATCATTTTCCAGCAAAACATTTAGGCCTCCATCTAATTGTCTCAGCCCATAAAAGATTAGTCTCGTTGATGGACACAAAAATAAATAATGAAATTATGTGTAATTGGGACTCTTTTATTTAATTCCTTCAACCCATTTCATCTACCTGTGTTAAACTATCCCAAATTACATTGTTGTATTTTTTTCCGCAATGTCAAATCCCCCCAATCCCCATTCAAGTGAAATCATTTTTTACATTGATAATAGAACTTACACGTAAATAAATAGGATCCTCATGGTAATTAAAATAAGGAATTTCTATGATAATGAGGGTTATTTTCATGATAATACTGGTGAATCCTCCCATGGATCAAGATACTCATCCTAGGTAGCCCATATCATGAATCCTCTAAACCATAATATATAAGTGAATTATTTATTACAATAAATTATGTAGAAATATTTCATGGTCACCCTACTATGTTTAATCCCCAAAAACTACCTTTACAGGAGTTTTTAACTAGTTCAGGCACCTTTGAAGAAGCATATACATATGCCATACTCGTATCCTTCCTACATAAATATTTTTCAAGGAATCCTACTATGTGTAAGCCCAAAATTATACCTCATCAGAACATTTCTATAACAACCAAGTCTAAATGTACATAGAAATTACACTACATTTGTGGATTACTTAAAACATGCCAAAAACAGACACCCAATGGTTTCCTTAGTTTAGTGCCTTTGGAATCATTGAAACAACAACATCGGTACATGAAAGACATACATTTCCTCCCACTATATTCTCCAATACAATCACCTATATTAGACATATAATACAAAAAATACCTCATCATATCCAAGGGAATGAAGAATAAAAATGGTTGAGCTTGGATTCTCCATAAGGATAATCGAGGGAGACATGAAAGTACAAACATGATCATAATGGTTTGAGAACAAGATCATAACATTATATGATCATAACTTGTATAACAAATATATTAAAAAAAAAATTTCATAATGATTAGTAGTTCATAACACATGAATCCTAAGGGAATGAAAATCATAAACCATGAAAGCATAACATAGGTATAAGACATTGGATTGTGGCATACACATAAATATGTTAAATATTTCTTTATAAGTTAAGATGCATTGATAGAAATTATGAGGGAAATTCATGGGTACTACATCTACTGGGAAAGAAACACCACCATCCGAAGTAGTAATCATTTCCTTGTAAGGGACTAGTTTCTCCATCATCCCATAGTGGAACAGGTTTTCCCATATTCCTATAGTGGTTCACATTTCCCCATATTCCATCATCATGATGACTACACCTATTGTGCGGGACACACCACCACCCCCAATCACAATCCTTTCCATGTTAGGTATCGAGTTTCTCCATCTTCCCATTGGAAATCAATCCCATTGATTTGATTCCCATAATTATATATTTAGATATAAATCTTTACCCAATACAATGGATGGAGATATATTTCACATCCATCTCATAATAAAATAATTAATAAATGTGAGATAATCTAATAAAACATTGATCATATCATGACACATAAAAAGAATGGATTTTATAAAAATAGAATCATAACCCATGAGATAAAATGTGTATCATAAACATGTGATCATATCTTAACCTGTGAAAAAATAGATAGGTTTAATAGTCATTTAATTGAAGAATAACCTGTGAAAATAAGTGTGTTTCATTCGCATAAAAACTATGGAAGTGTAACGAGATTCATAAACACATACCCCATGAATGAAAAATGGGTCCCATAAACATCATCCCAACGAAACATAAACCATTCAAAGAAATAATATGAAAGGATATATTGTATAATCTCCCATAAATACATGAGTATCACAAATTAATTTAATCTCAGATGAAAAATAATTTGGATTTACACTTTTAAAATCATTTCTTGAGGAAAATATAATTTCTCCTTTAAAAAATGTTTTTAATATATAATTTCTATTTGAAAACCTTTTTATTTTAAAATAGATTGATAACATGGAAAGATTGCTTGAAGAAATTTTGAAAAAATTTTCCATTGAAATTAAATTGAATAAATTTAAAAGAATCTTTAAAATCACTAAAATCCAATTCTTTGAATACAAAATTTTTAAAAAATATAATAGAATTTTGGAATGTCATTTAAAACACATTTTAAACATAAAACATTTCTGAAAAAATTTATCCTTGAGAACAACTTTGAAATAATTAATTACAAATATATTATGAAAAATTTTAATTTAAAAATATTAAATTTGTAATATTATAATGGAATCCTCAATGGAATGACAATAATGATGGCCAGTAAATCAGTACATTCCAAACAATACTTTTTCTCCATAAAAAGATTATAAAAGTTCTTGGACCACAAAATTATATAAAGATTCCTTTTTAAAACCCCTTTTTTTAAAAAGTTAAGAAAATGAAGACAATGTATTTTAATGATCATAAGAGAATAATATAATATTTTTGGAAACAGTTTTAGAAAACCTGGATTTGAAAGAACACATATTTCTGATCAAATAGATATGTAAAGTCAATATTTCCTAAAAATTATTTCTTGATCATCTTATGTACCAAAGAGTAAAAAATTTGTCACAATACATGAATATATCATAAATAACTAGATGTTAAGAAATTTCAAGATAGTTGTTGATATATGGATCATATTATTTCATTAAATTAATCATAATAATAAACAATCTAAATAAACAATTATATTTTCTCTATAAACTCCTACTAGTTGGTAACATTGAATCATGATCCCTATATATGAAAATAAAATTATTTGAATCATACAATATAATTAAAATAATTAGATTCATGAGGTAACATGTCAAATGGAATTATATACACCTATTAAAATAAAATTATGAATAAAAAATCATGTGTCTAAAAGAAGGAAAATCTAGATAATATTATCTTATAGATATTGTAACTTTTGAACAGTAAAACCCCATAAAATATAGATCATTAATTGGATATGTAAATAAAAATAAATGTAATTATAATACTATTATAATTAATTCATGGGATGCATATAATCTACATAAAATAATTGAGTGTTTAATATGGCATGTATCATATATAAATATAATGTTTTATGAAATTCCATCACCTTATATCTTAACATTAATTATACTTCTTCAATCCTCCTGTTATTTGGGTAAAACCTTTTGGTTTTTACCAAAGGGATTCTTTGTTTGGATTTATTCACAAATAGAGTCTTTAAAGAGGAATATTCAAATGCTTCCCAATAAATTTTGAAGATCTTGGCCAAGAATAAGTGGATTGAGAGGTGTCATGAAGGGGGGGGAGGTGAGTTTGTGGACTTCAATAAAGGAGGGAGGGGACACCCATGGAATTTTTTAAAACATGTTTGTTGGACCCATGTTTTTACATAAAAAAGTCTTAAAAAACAAATAAAACTCAAGAATATAATGTTTATGGATGAAATATGGCAAGATAATGGGTTTGGAATTAGTGGATAGATCATTTTTACCCTTATATTTAAGGTTTAGTCCATTATTAAGCTTAATTTTACCTTGAACACTGTAATTAATTTTAATCTCTTTTTTTTCAATTTTTTTGGTCAAAAAAAATATTTTTATTATTAAACAATAAATATTATACTGATTATAACCATGTATATATATTTTTAAAATTAAATTCATATAAGATAAAAAATTATATTTAATTCTAATCCCACAGACATGAGGAGAAATCTAGTTTTTAAAGTGAGAATTTTCAAAATGTTATTAAAATTTTGTATCTAAATTGATTATAAAAATGATTATAATGACCTAAATTGGATTAATAAATGTAATATATATATATATATATTGTGTCTTTAAAACCAACATGAAATGAAATTTAACTATATAAATGAATTAGATGAAAAACATTCTGAATTATAATCCATTATTTTTCACTATTTATCCAAAAATGAAGATTCTTAGAAAAATGATAAAAATTCACCCGAAGATATTTTTTACATTATGAATTCAAAAATTATGTTTATTTTGTCAAATTAAATTCACAAAAATTTCTATAATTAAATTTATTGTTATTCTCATAAGGGCATAATTGTAGTTCATTTGAGTAAATTGTTTTTCCAAATATAAAGTCTTCACTAATATTACATGTTTTATTAAAAATATGTTTTATTTATATTAAAACATAATAAATATTATTTTCAAATTAGTTATTTCTATTCATATTACTATGTTTAATTTATAGTTTATAAGTTCCTCATTTAAATAATTACAATAATAAAATGTTGTTTCATAGAAACCCGGTGTTTTGTGTAATGAATGCAACATCGGTATTGCATGTAACACAAACTTATATTGGCGTAGCATATAATGAATGTTAGTCTTAATATAGCGTGAAATTCTTAAAATTTAAGGAAATTAATTTATTTGAAAAAATGTTTCAAAAAAACTTGTGGTGTTACATTTTACCCCTTAAAGTGAATTTTTCCCTCAAAATTCATCTGTGTTATTAAAGTATTAATACTTTAAAGTTACATTCACAGAAACACACATCATAAAAACTAATAATAAAAATTTCATTAAAATGTTAATGTTAGAGTCATTATAGTTACCCATAGTAACTCACAACTATATTTCATTATGATAGAACATTTATGGAAAGTGAAATTACGAACTTAGAGGTAAGGAATAAATATTTATAAGAATTTGTTGAGTTCATAAATCACAAAAAATTTAATTATTAATGTAATGTTGAGATTCTCAAAATCAATAAATCTGTGATTATTTAAATAAACATTAGTTAAATAAAAATTAAGTTATTAGGGAATAATTTTATTTCTAGATTATTTTCCTAAAGTTAAAGAATTTTCATGATGGATATAGTTGCATAAGATTAGGAAAACCTCACCCTTTTTTGTTCCATATTCTATTACCACTTCATTGATTTCTTAAAAAAGAATGGTATGTTTTTTTATTCCTAAAGCATTAATTGATATTGAGATCCATGATAATACATCTCATATTTCATTAGTTAGAATCAACACAAAATTATTAGAACATGTTATCCAAATTGCATAAATAGTCATACGGTGAGATAATACTTTAATTTCAAAAAAATCATCTGATGTTTAACTTAAACTTTCGATAAATAGTTAAATTCAAAACCCTTCAGAAAGATAAAAATCAAAATCTATATAAATAAGGTCACTGTATTTCTTAAAATTATTTCATCATTTATCCCCCATATATTATATGTGACTTTTATATGTCACATACCAAAAATGTTAATACCTTTATAAAGTGTTATCTTGAAACATGTTAATGACTAGAATTACTATATATCATTATTGAAAACTTGAATGTTTCCTTATTCCAAATTATATTGGATCTATTCCTTAAATCCAAAACTGTTTTAAACTTCATTAGTGATAGAATAAACCACCTGTCAATAAGTAATATTTTAGATCATACGTAATTATTACTGTACAATTTACTTATTCTTAACCAAAATATCTTTATCCAAATAACATTATCATAACATAAGAAACATGTTAAAGACTATCTTCCTTAAGTTAAAATTTCACCTTTTCATTAACTCAATTTTCCTATCCACCAGAAACATTCAACAAAACCTTGCTAATCCTTATAGAAAAACATAAAATGGAAATCCATTGTGTATTTCACCATTCATATAACAAAATTATTGAATCCAAATACATAAAAACATTGATTATTTAGCATCATCCATAATCTATAAGAATGATACCTCATCCTATTAATTAATACATATTTCCTTTCACCATTCAGTTTTAGTCTCATCATCAGGAGTAATATAAAAATTACAGGTACCACCTTGGTAATTATTTTTAAGATTATTCAATTATAGATGTAGATTTGTATAGTGAAAATTCATTACACACTTAAAGAATTTATCATATGTTGATATATTTGGGAGACCTATATTTTCATCCATTTTGTTAATTGATCCCTTCATTATTCCCTTGTTATTACATCCTTTTTGTAATGATTTTTTTGTAGTAAAAACATCTTCTTGTTCCTCTAATACATTCCCTTGGGTTATTCTTTCCACATTTTTAATGCAAAGATAATCATATATTCTTTATTCCATGGTATCCATTAATCAAAATCTCATTTAACTACATCCTTATCTTCATTTGTGAGTCTTAGTTTTTGTTAAGGTACACATTATTGATCATTTATTGTGAAAAATTACTAATCATGATCACAACATCTTTCACTCTAGTGACCAGCCCATATGACTTCTCGTTATCCAATTGTTTATCACATTCAATGTTAACCATGATCCGTATAATTCCTACAATTTTCTATAACAAGAAATAATTTTGTAAGAAACTAATATCATATTGAGGAACCACATAATCATGAAAAACCCACTTATACTGTGTCTAATTTATAAAACATTCCTTAATTTATGATACATTGGCTTTATCCTAGGGGTTTCATGGAAAAAATATTTTTAAATCTGTTAGGATGAATCATGATTTTATTTTGATTTTCCCAATTCATATCCACTGGGAGTGTCAAACCATGTGTGTTATAAGGCTCATTGTCATGTTCCATGTAATGCCCGAGTAAGGCCCAACACAACTTGTCAAGGTTGTTACTCTTATATAGATATGTGTCAGAATAACATCCACTTGTATTATCAAGACAAGGATATATTTCTAGGATACAAATCTCTCTATTAATTAACAAAATACCAATATATTTTCCTACACTTTTACTCATACGTAATATTATCCATAGATACATTCTAGAAATATCCGTAGAAATATTCCTAGGTATATCAGTATATTTTTGACATCCAAGTTTTGAAAGGATAAGTAAATCTTTTCTCTGATACAAAATTTAACAACCCAATCTAAACATACATAGACATTTCATCACTTTTTTATAATAATTAAAACATTAAAAAAACATATGCATGAGTACTTCATTAGTCTCGTGCCTTTGGAAACATAGAAACTTGAATACGGGTTCATTAGTGAGATACATTATCTCCCACTGTGGTATCTTAGACTTGAACCCCTCTTGGACATATCATACTTAAAAATATTTCTTCATCACGTGGGGAAGAAAACATAAATATGGGTGATCTCCAATGCTCATTTTGGGTAAACAAGGGAGATATATAAACAAAAACATGATCATAAGGGTATAAAAATGAGATCATAACATTATAAGATCATACCTTTCATATTATAGATCATAAAGGTAAATCATTGAATAATGATTAGAAGTTCAAAAGACATGAATCATAATAGAATAATGATCATAATCCATGATATTAAACATTGGAATAATACATGGACTTTTGGAATATATAGAAACATGTTATATCATCCCATATAAGTTAAGACACATTGCTAGAACTTATCATGGCACTTCAGGGTGATTACACTTATTTGGCCAGACAAACCACCATCCCCAATAGTACTCCATTCTTTATAAGGGATCACATTTCCCAATATTCTTATAGTGTATAGAGTTCCCCATCTTCCCATATTGGGTTTTACCCCATAATTCATCTTTATTCTAAATACACCTACTGGTCAAGAAACAACACCATCCCCAATCACTGTCTTTTACATATAAGGGATCAGGTTTCCCCATCTTCCCATAGTGGATCAAGCACTT
Source organism: Viscum album (assembly GCA_963277665.1). Taxonomy (NCBI): domain Eukaryota; kingdom Viridiplantae; phylum Streptophyta; class Magnoliopsida; order Santalales; family Viscaceae; genus Viscum; species Viscum album. Next base: position 711,101,044 of record OY728159.1, read on the forward strand.
CAACTTGATTCAAGTCATTATAAATTGTATATAAATATTTACATAGTTAATTATATGGACATATAGGCCCCTATCACTTCATAAAAATATCATTCAAACGTGTTCCACCATATAATAAAAAATTCATCATATCTTGACCCATAAAAAGAGATGTGTTTTATAAACAAACTATCATAACATGTGAGATGAAATGGTTTTCACAAACATTTAATCATATCTCAACCTATGAAAAAAATAAATGTTTTATAATCATTTCTTCAAAACATTAGAATTGGGTTTAATAAGAAAAATACCCCAAGGAAGTGGAATATGTTTCACCGACATATAACCCGTGAAAGAGAAATGGGTCTCATAATCATCATTCCATAAAAACATAAACCATTAATATAAAGAATTTGGAATGAACTATTAGATCTTTTCTAATAAATTCATGAGTGAAACCAATATATTTCATCTTGGAAGTAAAATAATTTTGAAATATCCTTTTAAATAGTTTTCATGATGAAAATATATTTTCTTATTTAAAAAAAATGAATTTATAACATAAATCCTTTTAAATACCATTTTCATTGAAAATATTTTGACACCCTAAAAAAGAATGATTTAACTCATTTTTAAATCCTTTTCCTTTGAAAATACATTTAAAAAACTAAAAATAATATTCAATATAATTGAAATTATTTTATTTGAAAAGTCTTTTTGAAAACATATAAAGGATGTTTTTATAATCTTTTCAAATGATATTAAACCTAAAATATTATTGAAATACCTTTTCATTGAAAAAAACATTTTAAAAATCCATTTAAAGAATATATGGATTTTTTTTTCAAAAAAATTACATTTTAATCTAGTAGTTTATACCTCATGGGAATGATATTCATGATGGTGGGTAAATACGTAAATGCAGAACATTACATTTTCACTATAAATTTTATAGAAAAGTTCCTCTATTGGAAAACGACAAGAATATTAATTTTTAAATACTCATTTTAAAAAATTTATAACATGGGTAACAAATATTTTAAATATCTTTATAGAATAGAATAATATGTTTGCAATTTTTTTTGGAAACACAAATTTAAAGGAACAAATATTTCAAACTAAACAGAGTGGTAATGTCAAACATTCTTAAAAAACATTCTTGATCATCTTATATACCAAAGAGTAGAAAAATGGAACCAATACATGTTGATATCATATATAACTATATTAAAATAAATATCATGTGATTTATTGACATAAGGATTATAATATTTCATTCATGGAATCATAATCATAAAAAATATCGATAAACAAATAGATCATGTCAATAAACTCTTACCTCTTGGTAAGTTTGAATCATGACCCCCATGTAAGAAAATGAAATTTTTTAAATCTTATACTATCTTGGAAAGAAGAATATTCATGAGATAACATGACAACTGGAATTATATAAACCTCATTGTATAATATGATGTATAAAAAAATGTGTCTATAATAAAAAAAAATTAGATAAAATCATCTTTTTGATATGGTTACTTTAAACTATAACCCCCCCCCCCAAAAAAAGAGAGATTATCTGTTGGATATGTAAATAACTAAAAATTTAAATATAAATATCATAGAATACATTCATGGAATGTATATACCCTAAAAATAATAATAATATTGTTAATATGAAATTTATATCATTGAAATTAAAATAGATATGAAATTCCCTTTCCTTATGTATTTAATTTCATTGTACATGTTCAGCATCCTTTTCTTTTTATAAATCCTTTTGGTTTTCACCAAAGTGTTTTCTGGTTGTATTTCATCCCAAAGAGAGAATTCAAGGATAAATGGAGTGATTTTGGAAATTGAATTTAGAAAATCAAGGCCGAATGTATGTGGCTTTAAATGTGTCAAGAAAAGGGTGAGGTGGTGGCCTTTTAATAGTGAGGGATGCTGCATAGTTGGTATTTATTAAAACAAGTTAGGTATACCCAAATTTTTACCTTGGAAAGGTCATCCAAAACCAATAAAAATTAACTAGTATAAGGTGTATGGATGAAATATTGACAGACAATTTTTTTTTGGAAAAGTGGATAAGTCATTTTGGCCCTTTTGTTTACGGTATAGTCCCTTATTAAGATTAATTTTACCTTAATCATAATAATTAATTTTGATCACTTTAACAAATATTAATGGTAAAAAAAAGTTTAACTTTTTAGAATATAAATTGTATAATGATTAAAAGTATGTATATATGTTTTTAAAAATTCATTTCATAGAAGTGGAAAAATGATATTTAATTCTCACATAATAAATGTGGTAAAAATATGGGTTTTAAAGAGAGAATGTTCAAAAGATAATTATGGTTTTGTATTTAACATCAATATAAAAATTATAAAAATGACCTACATTGGAATAATAAATTTAAAATTTATCTATTGGGAATTTATAAAAAAATAAAATATAATTTAACTATATAAAAAATTTCAAATAGAAAGTAGTTTTAAATAAAATGTCAATATTTTCAATATTCATCTGAAAAATAAGTTTCTAGAAAAAATACCAAAAATTCATGCTTAATAATTTTTAAAATTTTTATTTCAAAAATGAATTTAATTTTAACAAAATGAATTCATAAAATAATGAACAAGTTATTTAATTATTAATTACAAAAGGATATAAAAGTAGTTAATTTGATAAAATAACATTTTTAAATATAAACATTTTTCAAATATTACATCTTTTATTATCAATTTGTTCTATTAATATACTAACATTATAAATAATACCAAAAAATTAGTTATTACTATTGGTATAAGTATTTTTAATGTCTATGTTATAGCTATCATGTTTAAAAAATTATAACTATAAAATAATATTTTAAAGAATCTCAGAGTAACGTGTAACACAATCCAAGTCGATGTTTCTTATAATGAAATATTACCTTGGTGTATCTTATAAGGAATGTTTTAATTAGTTTAGCATGTAATTGATGAAATAAAATAAAATTCATTTATCGAAAAAAATGTTTCAAAAAGACTTGGGGTGTTACAATATACTCCATGACTCCAATCAAAATTCATTATGTAGTCATAAGAAGACTATTGATATACACAAATATTGGTCACTCAATAATAATACCCAATCAATACATTTTTTATTTTCTTTAATTAAAATAAATTCCTCAATAAGGAACATTAAAAAACATGGAATAGTCTTTCAATAATACACTAAATTTTGAAAAACTAACTATATGGGGTTTGATTCTAGAAAACTAGGATACATAAGACTCATCAATAAGGTTCAAACCCAACATTAAAAACTATATTTTCAAATGGATATATTCCATGTGAAATTCATCATCTTTATACCATATTCATTATAATACCTATCCTTATAGGTATATATTCCCCACGAGACCAATACCACATTCTCTTATAAAATTACAAAAAAATATAATCTAAAAGGGTCTCCCTTTAGTAATTCCCACAAAAAGCATTTCTAAGAACATATCACTTAGTAGTCTGAGCAACATGATATTAAATTTTATAGCCCATTTTTATTCCAAATTATTTCAATATTCTCAATATATGTCTTAGAAATAATCCTATAAAAGGAAATTCACTTTTTTAGGGATTCATAACCTTAAATAGAACCAAATTGGTCAATGTAAAATTAAATAAAATGTAATGATTATTCACAATAAGTGGAACTGAACAATTTAATTTCTAATTACCTTTATAGGGATACATATAAAATTAATTTCACGGAACTAATCCCATGTTCACAACACCTATTTCATCCATGAATGGATATATTTTTTGGAGGGCCCAAATATGTGTATTTAAACCATATTATAATCAATTATTAAACAAATTTATAGAAAATTTAATACACAAAGATGTTCACATTAATGTATGGTTTTGATCGATCATTTGCATAGACATAACCAAACACATATTGTGAATTAATAGGGATTCATAAATAATACATAAATCATTTTTAGAGTTTAGGATTGAGTAATAATTCCCCCCAAAAAGGTTACATGATCCCAACATCCCATCCTCTCAACCAATGTGAAAAAAAATTATCTCTGATAAAATCCCAACAACCACATACATTTTGAAATTATGTCCACATTGATAAATCAATAAAATCCATTGGTGTGTTTCATATACATCATTTTAAATGAAGGTTTTGATATTGTATGTTATCTCTAGACTAGATAAATAAAAAAACACTTTTTCATTAGTGGAATGTCCTGTAAATTCTTTTGGGAAGACATATATATTTATTTACATAATTTTGATATCTACCAACTTTATTCTTTCATTCTACTCCATTATTTGGTAAATAAATTCATACCCATACAATTCTAGTATACTTAACTTGTAATAATACTACATTAAATATTTATTTTCATTTCACATATTATAGTTTAATAAAAATCTGGGTTGGTTTAAGTGGTTACAGGTGAACACTTTATCTTAGTAGTTTATAGTGTCCCTTCATGATGAGACGAAGTCCATACCTAGAACAGTATCAACATAAACTAAGGTAAAAAGTAATAGATTAATATTTTAGAAATATCAATAAATCATAATATGGATGTATCTTAAAATATAGGTAGAAATCAATACTCTATTCATAATTACTATATATATGTTGGAATAATGCCTTTAACTTGATTGAATCATATGATAATTTTAAAGATATAATTGAATGAGTTGACTAAGAATAAAAAAAGTTATTTTAAAAAAAATGGATATAGTAACATGATAAAATCATTTGGTTTCACAAATTCACTATAGTTGAAAAAATATTTTTTTTACCTTCAGGATTTGGGGATTGAGGGAATTGATTCCATTTGTTCATTATATTCTTCAAAAACTGAATCACAACATTCCCCAACTCATTAAAATTGATGTTTTAAACAATAAGTTAGGGATTCTATAAAACCATTGTTTATTCTTGATTGGTCTCATTATAACCACCCAAATAATATTTAATAATTCATTTTTTATATTCATTGTCTTAATTTTTACTTTATCGGATACATCATGACATGATGGCTCCCTACTCCCCCAAACCCCCACCCACTCTTTTATCATCTAGGGGTTCTCTCAAACCCCTCCTTTCTCTTAGGTATGGAGGCGCTTTTGAGTGCCTTTTCCAATCCTTCCATTCCACTATTCATTCCTTCCATTATTACTCTCACATATTCCAACCTTTTCTTGATTACATTTTTCATACACTGATTCTGTCTAGCGGTGTGGTTTTTTTCTACTGTATCATATATGTTATAAATCTTGATTACAGTGTTTGTTGTATCCTATAACCACTGAATACCCTCTATGACCTCACGTTCCATCACTCCTACAAATTTCCAATCTTGAGAGTTGGTTAATCAATGGTTTTGGGATAATTTTCATGGTGTTCGAGGAATTTATAGGCTCTCTAGTGTCACCATGATCATGGTTTTGGCTTCTGAATTTAGTTCTGTTGGGATACCATTTCGTGGAGGCACCAACTTCTCTTATCCTTTCCCAAATTCCAAGGACCTATTCTCTTTTATCATTTAGAAATGGAATTATGGTTTCTCAAAGGTTTTATGAGGTTGAATTTGGTTGAAATTGATGCTTCTCATGTGACTCTTTTCTATTAGTTATGTTGAATATTTTTGTGTTCCTTTTACAATAGTAGATTTTTATGTGGTTTGTTCGGTGATATTTTTGACATCTGCATATAGTAATTTTTTTTTCTGGATTAGTAATTCTTAGATAATGGTGTTTATTTAGGAAAGGATGAATATGTTGGTTTAGTTATTTGTGTGATGTTTAGTGATTCGAGTATGGCAGATAAGTTGATACTTTTTTCAATAGCGATGGAAGATGCTAGTGAATCTAGCTGGAGATATGGTTTGATGGAGAATGGTTAGATGTGGAATTTAGTGTGTGACTCAAGGTTGGGTGTGAGACTATAAGAAATATGTGACGAGATGACTTTCTTATCGTGATGAATGGCAAGGCCTTGATTTTTTATTTTTTATTTTCTAGATTTTTGGATGGCTGCAGTGGAGGTAGGGTTTTCCTAGTGTGTATTTTGAATTTTGAATCTTTTATGTTGTTTTCTATCATCTATTTGGGATATGTGTTAGTAATATTTGGAGGTTTTTTATAGTTCCCACTTTTTAAAAAATTGGATTCCTAAAAAATAAAACAAAATGAATTATGGTGTAATTACAACTCGATCGATATTTAGAACACTTATTTATTCCCCATACACAATTTAATTGGACTTTTCATACATGTTTTTTACATTAATATTCTTATATATTCATTTATATATCTATATTATATTATATTCTAGTAATATGATCCCATTTATTATTATTATAAAATAATCCATGTGAAAACTTTGTATTGTAGTATTTTTTTTCAAACATTATAGTATAGTAGAAAATTTCATCTTAACTTTCAAACCCCTGGAATTCAAATTTTTTTTAATGATATTGATTTTATAAATTATAAAATTTATCAATATTAATTTTAGTTAAATAAAAATATATATTATAATTTCATGACTCTATAAATGTATCTTGATATATCACAATGGATTCATTATTCATAAGCTTTATTTCAAATAATTATCACTCTTTCTTTAATCTTATAATTTCAGTGAAAAAATTCTCTTGGAATAACCTCATGAAATTACCCAATTATATATATTAGATATCATATTCCTTTTTTATACCTTATCAATTCCCACCATTGATTTGGATATCCTTTAAGATGACAAATTTATTAAATAATGTTTTATTATTGAAATAATTTCACCATAGAAAATATCTTTTCTAATTTTGATACCTAATATTCGATAACATGTGTATCTATGAACTCAAAAAATTAATGAGGCCATTTAATCATGAATTTATCAATTATTTAAGGTTCATGTTATTTTGGTGTTATCCATTATATATGTTTTTGGTCATTAGTTATAAGATGGGAATTTTTTGTATAATATAAACATGATGTTTTCAACATTTTTCCCAATGAAGTTTGGATAAATTTTGGTACAATCATCAAATTGAACATTATACCCATATTTTTTATTCCTATTATCCTAACCATTCTCTAACCATTATATAAATTAAATAAAAAATTTTGGAAAATTTCAATATAAATAAATTTCAATATGAATGTTTAATAATATGTACTTATGTAATTTTCCTTAACTATTGGTTTAATACTAGGTTATTCATCCTAATTTCAAAAAATAAATATAAATTTATTTTATGTTAAATAATATTATCAAGACCTGAACTCTTAGATCTTCTTCTTTATATATATATATATATATTCATTTTAAATATCAAAACATTATTACATTGAAATACTTCCTCGAATCGTTATGTTCTGTTTCTTTTGGAACTAAGGTCTAATACATAAAAAATAACGCACCAAAATTTACATTTTCATCTCTTGGATGTATAATATTTTTAATATGATATTTATATTCTGAAATAATCATGACTTAGTGGGGATTTATGAATGATAAGAAAGTGTGATCTTATAACCTTAAAAGTGTAACAAAATAAATATTTGTGTATCGAGTTATATACATTTTAATAAAATTAATAAAATAGAAAATTATAAGATGTGTGATACATATAGAATAAAATGACACATTAGCATGCCATGTCTAGTAGTATATTAGAAAATATGGTTTCAACAACCACTTAGTAAAAGGCCAAAAACAATAGTTATTATATCGAAATGGATCTGATAGAAGGAATACCCTCCAAAACCATGGTTTCAATATAAGTACATGTATATAGTTTCACAAGAGTTGGAACATTACTTAATTAATTGTTGTGATATATAATTGTTCTTATCCATAAGATAAAATTTCCACTGTATAATTCATAACATAAAATACACATTCATTAGAGTATGAACATATTTAATTTTTAATGTATATCCGTATTTATTGTTAACCCTGGAGTTAGAAATGTGTGTTTTTATGTTGTAAACCCCCATTAAAGGAATGATAATATTTTCTAGTTTAATACACATCAATCAACATATACTAGTAAAATAGTTCTCATAGTTTAGGGTATATACTAAATGTAAACTTGAATATTAACTTTCTAGTATATCATATAAATAGATTACCAATATAATAATGATATGTATAACCATAGATGAAGAAGTTAAAAAATGGTTCCATCAAAAGATCGGTGAATAATTAATAATATAGGTGATATTTCATTGAAAATACAAATATTATATGTGGACCACCCCCCATTTTTTAGGAATTAACATTTCAATCTATATACCCACTGCATTCCTTCATAGTGATACAAGAAAATTTTGATAGAAAGGGTTTTTATTATTATCAATCTATATGGAAAGGTAATGGTTTAAAACATCAAATTATAAATGGTTTATATGAAGAAAAGAAAAAATTAAGTGATAGATTAATATATTATATTGGACTTCGTTTTTGTATCATCAAGGATATATTGGAAAATCGGTAATATAAATTTGTTTTTTGGACCATTTTTGGAAATGTAATGGATTATGAAAAAGTCGTAATGTAAAAAATTGAAAATAAAAAAATTATTATATCCAATGGATTATGATATAACCTATGTAAATTTTTATACACGTATAAAATTAATGATTTAAAAGGTTTATAAAAAATTAACAAAAAAATATTGATGGGAAATCAATAGTAATGTTTTTCTTTTACAAGGTGTAGCCTTTGAATAGTATAATGGTGTTGAATGGATGATACCTCATAGAAACAAATTGTGGGGATTATTATAAAATGGAATAATATTCATGGAATCATGGGATCATATATTTTAAAATGGTTTTAATCAAATAAAAAAAATTAAATAAAATAATAGGATTATGAATTCTACACTTCAGCATGGAACTGACATTGTAAAAGGGAATAATGATAATGAATTAATAATATCTCATAAAAATAAATTAATAGGATAATAATATAAAAGGATATAATGATTTAATCATATGAAATTGTAATTGAATAAAAATTTAACATAAAAATCCTTATAGGAAAAAGAAGATATAAGAATAGGAATATTGACCTTATTTAATTTTATAGAATTATAACCGAGATTTTGAACTACCAAAAATGATAAATATAGATGATATCTAGATATAGTATCCTTGATAGATCTATGAATGTATAATTTTATCATTTTATAATGAAATGAGAATGGATAGTGGCAATTTATAGGTGCGAGGAGTTTAGTTAAATGAAATTAATTATTTCATAATTTATTATTCCTCAATCTCAATAGATCTAGGGAACCCATAGTGCCCTATATTTTCCAATAATAACACACTAATATTCATAATGAAATTTTATTCCAGGAGAACTAAATTGGTCAAAAAAATTCCCGATTTTATATATATGTTTTCATATTTACTATATACTACCATATTTTACAATTTTTACCATATTTTAATATTTTTAAAGAATTACAAAAAATCACCAGATAGTTAATTATTTTACACCTAGATTCAAAATATGTAATTCATTTTAATAAATTAATCTTTTAATCAATGATGAAAATTATATTATAAAAATTATTGATCTTATACAAAATAGAGTCAAGATAAAATTCTTTATATTATTAAATGGTTTAACACACGAATAACACTATATACCTAAGATTAATAACCCATTATTACAATACCATAAATACTAAAGATATGGTTTTTAATGGTGTTACTTTCATGGTGTTATTTGGATAAAATATTTTCAGTGGATATATCTACTAACTTGAACATTCCTCATAGATTATTTCACTCAACCCACAGTTGTTGATGTTCATCTTGAACTTGGTACAAGGAATAACCTATTGATTTTTTCCCTGCTAGATATCAGATGAATGTACCCCAAATTGGATATTATTGCTCATATAATCTATTGGTGTTTAATTCTTCAATAAATAACTTAAAAATCTACCATCATAATAAAAAGTAATCCAAACTATCACATGACTGATAATATTTTATTAATGGGTATGATACATAAATTATATAATATCAAAAAGTCGTAATCTCCAATGGTCATAATAATTTCATATAAAACCATTCCCTCAAATCGTAATTTTTATTTAGAAACATAATTTTTTTATATTATCTATTTTTGCCTTGTATTTTTTTTATTTTGTAATATACTAGATGTAACATTGATATTTATTAGATATTATTATCCATGATATATTAAATTATAATAAAATTATTTTTTATTGGTCATTATTATACATAAAATTATTAATTAGTATGTTTCTTTGATTTTAATTGTATAATTAATAATAATGATTTTTTTCAAAAATATTTTTCCTATATTAGAAATGACCTATATTATTCAATGCCACCATGAATATTAGGTATAAAGATAAATATAATAATTTTAAAAAAACATTTATAAGATGACTTTTCAGGGTATTTCAAAAAAATTCATAGTTGTCTCACAATGTGGCTGTTAACTACTTATGTTTTCATGAATTCCAACATGGTTATAAATAGTCCATAAGAAGAATGAATCTAGTGTATCAAATTAAGGTGAAAGATAAAGATGACAAAATAATGAAGGAAAATTTCATTTTGGATGTCAGATATCCAAACCGTATTCCTAAAAATTTCCTTTTTATGAAGAATTATGTGTCGATTATATTCTGCATTGAATTAAAGGATTTGAATAATTAATCTCCAAAATAATAATTCATTGTTATAATAACTAATTTTATAATATATTTAATAGACAATTTTTAGGATCATTAATTAATAGAATAGTTTTTTTGATATAGTAATAACTAAATAGATCATGAAGTTCTAGAGCCCATTGGATTAGGGAACCCTTGGAGGGGTATTTCTCTTTGGTGGTTTTTGTTATCCTAAAGAATATTGTTCCACCTAATATCAGGTTATATTCCAAATATTAAATTCCCTCATTGGGAAGATGGTCTACTATTATGAGGATGGCCTGGTTATCAAATCCTAGAAGCATCCCGATCACATCACCAACCCTAAGGTGGTTTTCACAAAACTGTAACAACATAGCCTAGAGATGAACCAACTTTTTATTGATAGTTACATCCATGATGATACTTGTATTTTTAATTCCTTATAATGGAATCAAATATTATCTCATGAATAGAAATTAATTACTTAAAATCTCCCCTCATTTAAAACTATAAGAGTTAATATAACTCTAGGGGTGCCTCAATTTTTCAAGAATTTTTTTCATACATCACTAGAATGTGTATATCCTTCGAAAAACTATTTAAGAAAGGATATGTATACTAATTGGATAATTATTATAAGGGTGTTTTGAACTCTCATGAAATATCCTTTTCATCGACCGAATTTAATTCAATCATTTGAAGTGAAATCCCTTATTATCTATGTAGAAGGAATAGAATAAAAACCTTCATCCATCCATTCCCATAATAATTATATAGGAAATAGTAAAAACATCATCTAAATCAACAAAACAATATAAAAACCAAAATATGATACACTGTTATAATTAAACTCATTTCACAAACATGTGTGCTGTAGAATCTTCAACATTATCTATAGTTTCATACTATCAACATGATTTCTCAAATAGATCCACTTAAATACATAATTAGTCATACTTTTTTTATTGGGATTTTTAACTTATTTTTTTTTATTCTCGACAAATTTTATATCCATTAGGTTTATAATAAATCAATCATAGTTAAATCATTGGTAGTTTTATTGGTAGAACATCCATCCCCATAGGTGTTTCTAGTGGGGAAAAATCCCCAATAAATATTTTTTATCTATATGAAAAACATCTTTGAAATGATAAATATACATATATAGAACTTATCAAATTCCAAATGGGATGAAGACGGAAAAATTAATATCAATACGGTAGGTTTGTGGATAGTGTTCATTTTACAAAAAATGCACATCAACTATACAGAATCTACTATTCATATGGTTTCACTAATAATGAAGAATAATACTAGGACCTCATTATAATATTTGAAAAACTAATATAAATCAAATTTATCCTAATGAAAAATAAAGTTTACTCAAATCTAGTTATCAAACATATAAATACATAATTTTCAATCAAAATGATCATGTTAATACAACTACATAATTATATATAAGATTTTATGTCACAACTCTTCTTCAAGATAGTGTTTTTCCACATATTATGTTCTCATAATGCTAATTTGGATGCATTGGATAATTTTCTATGGATCTAATGGATCTAGACAATGATGATAAAGTAATCCAAATTGTGCAGTAAATATTTATTTCTCTATCATTGAAAATGTGTGGAAGAAAAAAATAATGTGAAAACAACATTATCTTTGGGATATTTATTATTCTCATAGACTAATCTAAACAAATAGATGCATCTAATAATATTGTACAATTAAAAAGGTATTTTTTGAATACATGTGACAAATTAAGGGGTGTATTGGTCGATGAATAGTGAACTTCATTCATTATGATGGACCAAATTCCCATAAATATCTTTATAAGTCGTATTTTTGTGATACCAAATCATATGTGTTTACAGAAAAGGTAACCCTGTCATTATATTGTATGTTCATGATGGTATACCAATTAGGGATAGAACTCATAAAATATGGACAATAATTATTCACTAAATTAGGATACATGAATATTCTATGTCATCTATGAAACATGAGTGGATGGAATTAAAAAATACGTGTCATGCATGTCAGATACATTCTAACATCATCCATAATACCATTGAGTTATTCCAGAATATCCAATACATACTAAAACATACTGAAGCGGGAATATATTTCATGGGGTTATGTACTAAATCCACTTTCAATTAATTGAATTTCATCTTTTCTACAATTGATATATTTTAAAAACATGTTACAATTGTACCATTAATGGATTTTTGATCAACAATTTTGATTTATTTTTTAATGTCAAATATCATCACAATATTTTGAGGGCCTTATTAAATATTTTCAAATTATGGTATCAAATTCCTTGAAACTATGCTCAAAGACACTATATCTAGAGTTCAAATTCTAATAAAATCACTCGTACCACTATTATATAGTGGTAAATGAAAAAATATAATGATTATAAAAAAATTTACTAAAGGTTAATAACAATAATGGTAAATGTTAATATTTCTAGGAATAATAATCTCTTCAATACCTTATTGTATTATAACACCAACACATAAAATTATATTTAAGTAACCACATATGTTTTTGGGTAGATGTAATGGAAAATATTTCACATTAAAATTCAGGTTAATTCAACATAGAAAGACATTTTTCATTGGTTTATCAAATATGTGTGATTTTAAATCCCTTTAGAGGAATTGGATTGTATTGATGATAAAATGATATATTCATTTCCTAAACATGAATTCCATTATAATTTATAATTATAAGAATTTATCAATATGGTTATCCTATCCATATTCATCCATTTCGAATTGGTGTTCGGTGTAATTACACCAATGATTCCTTTAGAGAAGTTGCTAAAGATAGATCCCAAATGGGAATGTCCTTATATCATTTATATAGTCTAACTCAACAGTGTATACTCTATTATTATACATGTTGGTGATGGAATCATTCCTCTAAAAAATTTCACATTTATTAGGAAATGATTTTTTAATTTTTTGTGTGGTTTTATACGATCCCCATCACATGACCATAATCTATAGGAAATAAATTTTCTCATAATAAGACTATAAAATGTATGAAATTAATGTATTTCTTGCATAACCCTAAACATATCAAATTATTTCATTCCATATAATCTGTTCTCCTTATAAAATCCTACTATATACTTGATTCCATACATTATTGGATTACAACTTATTGAAGGGGTTTACTAACATTCTATATACTTGAAAATCATAAATTACCCTTTATTTGAACAATGTGGTATTGTATTTATATTCTCATAGGATAAGTAGTAACTCTTGAATCTCTTATCACCGAACATTCCATAAAATTAATTTCTATAACATTCAACCCTTTTTAACTGATTAAATGACACTATTAAATTTTTTAGGTATCAAATGATATGTTATCTCACTAGGGTTTTCTGTTATACGAATTTTCCATCCCTCATGAATGAGGATGATTTATTAGTAGACCATCACAAAGGAACTATGCGTTGATTTTTTTAAATCATAGTATATGTAGTTATATCTATATCATATGTCTCAGAACCAAATTCATTCATGGTTTTTCACCTCATCCTTATATTAACCCTAATTTTAGGATTATTCAAAAAATCACAGTGGGTTTCATTCATTATTTTATTACCATAAAACACATTCATTCAATTCTATTTTCCTTGACACATAATCCATATAAGCATAGAGACCCCCACATCATAGAACTAAGTATAGATTTAAATCTATTTTCATAGGATATTATGTGGTGACTAGATCACATAGATCTTACATAATCATAAATACTCACTCTACCCACCATCCTAGTGTTGCATTTATTATTCATTTCTTGTTTCCCACATTTCACCATGTTTGAGGGGAGAACCCACTTTTCCATATTACATATTATAAAAATGTACATAAAGAATTATTAATAACGAACTATTTGAATTTTTATTATTGTTCTCATAGGACATAGGGTGATGTATGAATAAAAAATATCAAACATGGACAAAATATATTATTGAATTATACCCCTATTCACTATGTTAAAAATAAAAAAATATATCTAATTTTTATTTAGGATATATCCTCATGATTTGAACATTACCCTTTCATAAATTGTAATTTTTTGATTGAGCGTCTTTATTAATATAAATCATTCATAATTATAGGTAATTTTTATATATAATTTCAATGGAACCCCTCAGTATTGTGATAATACATCCACTATAAATATATCTAACCTACAACTATAAAAGGTAATGTATTTTTTCTATAGGGAAAGATCATATTACTCCATATATCTCGAATAACATTATGGTGGAACCCATCATTAAAATATGTTAAAAAATCATCCTCTGTATATCTCTTTAGAAGTTCAACAATGCATCTACCATTTGAATTTGGTTAATTACATCATAATAAATTTTTATCATCTCTCCATACCTTTATTCAAATTCTTCAACCAATTATTTTCCTTAACGATCATACCACATTTAATGTTATTTAAATATATTGAATCTTAGATAATTTTTTATTTTGTGGAATCACTCTCTGAAAGGTTTCGTATACTATGTATTAGTGTAACTATTCATGTTGGGAAAATAATTCCCTTAAGTATACATGTGTAACCTCACCACTAGTCCAAACTACATTATATTAAATTATTATTTTTATCATCCCTAGAAGTATGACCTCAAACATGCTTTCAATAATTCATGAAGATTATATATAATATAATTACATCAATTAAGATCAGTTTTATTATGAACCCATCATTAGATATACATCCACACTTTTGGTCAATGTCTTATGTTCATAAACATCATCCAACCATTCAGTGAAAATATATATTTCATTGATCCTTTTTCACCTTTGGTCTACTTTTCAATAATCTAAATTGTAAATGAAAAATACATTGTTCTCTTTATGATAAAGACCCATAAAGAGAGGTCTAATAAAAATTAATGCCTTATCTCACTCAACCTTTCAATCAAATATATTCTAAAATATATAAATATTATTTTTATTCTTCACATATGTTGGTTCTTATAATTTCAGTGAAATGAAAAATGTTTTATTTTTATGGAACATGCACTATTCATGAGAATAAACATATTGATACAAAACCATCTTCATGATTTTGATCATTCCAATTCATTAACTTTCTTATATAAAAGTAGAATAACCTCATATTACGTTTATAGAAGATATTATGGGTATTAATCCTACTTATATTTTTCTAATTGTGTATTTTTTTATTTATTCCAACACCATAAACCTTTTAAATTATAGTTAAAACTAAGCCTATGGGTAAGGAACACGTGATTTGTGTCAATATAGGGAATACTATTCTGATGGAATATTCTGTAAATGATAATTCAATGATTAGATATTTTTATAACTAACTCTAGTATTTTAGATTATTATTTAAAAGAATTATACATCATCTAAATATCACATGGATAAAAAAAATTTGTTTTTAATATTTGTATGTTTTCAAAAGTTTTTAAATATTATTAGAAAATAATGAGCTTACATAAATTAGGAATAAACTAATAATGAATTACATTATTATTAATAGATAATGGAGGGAGTGAAATTCACAACATGGATTCTATATATGATGACGATTTTGATAAAGGGTAATTATTACACGTGCTTTTTGATTATTTCCAATTCCATGTTATCGACTATTGAAATATTTCTCGACTTTAGCTATTTTCGTATTAATATCATCATATTCGTAACATGGTATTTTGAAATGGTTAGTAGAATTATTCTCCCCCCAACTATCCTCTTTAATGATTTTTATGCTCTATTATATTCTCCGTGATTCTAATAAGATCTTAATTAAAGAGGATTATTAACATATTTCACTCATCCATAAAATTTTCCTGATCCACTATAACTATTTTATGAAATGATTTTCATTGTAATGAAATATATTGACATATAAAAAGAAGTATATGTATTCATCCCTAAAGATTTTTTTTATTTTAGAATGCTAACTTTATCTAGCTCATGAACTATTTTCATTATAGTATCATGCATTTTTTGATATTATAACTTACCATATTATAGAGTAATTAACCTATGACTATGTTTGAAAAGTATATTGAATTGTTATTCCATAATAATTTTATAAATCATCTTCTATATTTTCAAGAACACAAATTTACTCAATGTATGTTAATGAAGATGGAAATAATGATCGGAACAGTAGTCCACTTGTGAGACAGAGATGTAATTTTTTAGTAAATCACTAAGTTTAATCATTGTGTCAATATTTCGACAGCCTATTGATTTGTCTTTTATTTGGGGAACTAGTGTGGTAACATCATGTATTATTATATCTGTTGAATCTAGTGGAATAACTAGATTTTATCTAATAAATATATATTAGTCTATAAATGAAAAGGTATGTTGTGAACACCAATATTATTTACTCCACCATAATGTTTCTTATCTTTTCACACATCCATTTATCCAATGATGTGTGTAATGATAGTGTGTTCCCCAACCATTTCTACATTAGGAATTATCTCATAGATTTGATGATGGGGATTATTTTTTTCATTTCATTAGTTTGAATGATTAAGGTATCCTTATAAGGTAATTTCATCTCAAATTCATTAATAATTTTTTATTAGGATCATTGTATGTTTAATCAGAAAACAAAGTCATGATTTTTATAAAAGAAAACTTATAAAGGAATGAGATATATAAATTATTTTTAATGTTTCCATTTAAAATTTTTTATAATAAATAGAGATGTACATGACTGAAATAAAAGTCAACATGTAATGTGAGAATACGACATATGAATCATTGATGAAAAATAGTTTACATTATACCATCTATTTGATAAAGTCACCAAACTATTTAATATATGATGATATATCTCAATTTATGGAATCTTGGATTTCATAAATCTATTTCTCCTACACTACAAGACCTATAATTTCAGTGAAATATACTATTGAAATAGGATTAGATTTATTTTCATTATATTGCAAAACATACTAAAAAAGTATACAACCCAATTAATAGAGTCATCGGGATATTCCTCTATTGACATATCATCAACTACATTTGAATACCCCAAATGATTCTCAAGAATTTTAAAAATTATAATTTAAGAATTTATAATTTTTCTTTGTTCATTATATTTAGCTATTAGGACTATTTGTCAATAAATTAGGAATCAAATTGAGATACCAGTCTTATGAATAATTATGGAAGGCTCATCATGGGATACTAAGATATTCCATCCAACATCTTAGGTCCCAGCTTCATCATCATTTATAGTCACATCATCTTGTTGATCCTTTTCTTTAACTTATCCACTTTATATAGAAGTCCCTCTATGAAAAATAAATATGTAGTGTCAAGACCATCATAAGAAATTCAATAGGGTATTTCAAGTTGGATCAAGGTCGAGGTTAAAAAAGAAGGGTTTATTTCCAAATTGTATATATTACATCACATATTTATCCCTTGATCTCATATTATTTGGTTCCTTACATGAAAAGCTAGAAATTTCTTTCCAAAAGAGTCTTTATATTAGTGTTTGATAAAGAATTGAAAAAATGAAATACAAAACCATTCATTTTTTCCACTAGGATATATTTTTCTACTATAATAGTATGCTTACATTTTGTATAAACATTTGGTGAGATATCAAGTTTTCTCTGAAAAAATATACCTAAAATTGGAAAGATAAATATTTTTCATTACAAAAATGATTTTCTATTTTACGTGTGTTGGAGTGATAAGACCTTATTACCCATAGGGAGTCCCCAATTTTTGACAGCACAAATTGAGGTGGCTATGAATGTATACTAGGTTTTGATGTTGTAATACTTGTGGTTTCACCTAAAATATATAAAGAGAATATTTTATAAAATAAGTTTCATTTTGAATAATAGAAAGAACAATTCTATAGGAAATGTATTATATATATATATCATGATGGGTATGTCATTAAATTCCTAATCCATTAGTTAATTGGTGAACCCTTTAGAGCATTCATCCTATAAAATTTCTGATATTCATTTTTTGATGGAGAGAAAATCATCAGTAACATGAAATATCATATCGATCTCCCTGAGATATATGTAATACTTCATTGGGTTGTTTTCAAGGATGATTGTAATGTAAAACATAAAATTTATAATATTCATGAAGAATACACCACATCTATAGGTACCCAGGAAATCTTTAATTATGTTTAGCAATACCAAAAATGTATTTCCTCAGCATATTGATTTTAAAATGGTATAATTGGATATTCCTCATCATTCCTAAATAAGTACTATGGTTTTTTATGTTAATAAATATATCCAAACTCTCATATTATTTCATAGGAATGCCAAATTACCATTGACTAGAATATATTGTCTTAATATCATGATATATTGTTACATCAATTATGAATTCTCAATAGGTGCATGGATTCTATAGGTTAGGGTGATTTCATGTTTGATTCATGGTTCTATTCATTCAAGTATTTATAATGACATGATTTTTATTCTTAAATGTAGAGTTAATTCCACATTTTTATAACCTCTATTATATACTTTCATGATATTGGAAAGAGATAAAATCATGAGAATATTGTAATTTCAATCATGTACTAACATCAAAATAAGGACATTTTAATTTAATATTTTATTCACTAAACTCATTATTACAAAAATAGTTAGGCCACTATGGGATGTTTTATTATTCTCATATATTTTAATGATGCTAAAAGTTGGAATTATATCCACCAAATTTGAATGTGAATCAATATAGTTCCTAAGATTAACAACAAATGTTTTAGTTTATTAATGTGGATAAAATTAAATCTCTCATAAATATATAGTATTATAGCTTATTATACCTCCCATTTTTTTTTCCATAATTGTTCATGTATGATTATATTCATATGTAATAATATTATACTCTTAATAAAACATTAGATATTTTAGGGTCATTTCATTCATCATTAGAAGCGGTCAAACATTGAAGATTGTTTGGTTTTATAGAATATACTTACAACATGGGGTTTCAAAAATATTTTTTCAACTTTTATGTTTTAATATTTTTAATTAATCACCCCATTAAATTTAAAATAATATTGAAATAATAACTAATGATTTATCAGGAAATATATGCAATATGAAACTCTTCATATTTTCAATAATCAATATAACCAAGAATAAATGCTTTACTTCTACCAACATTTACATTTTTATGAAAGTAAATTCCATTGTACCAATATAATAATAACATGTGTGAAATATGTATTTTTTATACCTATATCAAATAATATTGAAATAAATACTCAAGGGTCCAAGGGGAGGCTGAGTTTGTAAACCCCCCACATATACAGATTTTTTTTTTCAAATCAAGATATTTAGTTTATAGGCCCCAATATTTTGAATAGTTGGAATCCCATTGGGAATTGTAAAGATATACCCTCACCATGTTGGTTATGATAATGTTCCTCTATGTTTCAATAACTACATCTATATATTTATGTATCATCTTCCCCATGGTATTTTTTATTTCACTTTGCAATTCATATTCTTATGGTGGTGTCTATAGAATGTATCCCTAAATATATTTGGGATATAATATTTCATTAAACACCATCACAAGGAACATCAAACCAATTATTATTTTTCATGTCGCAAAGGATGCCTCCCACCTATCAATTTGAGAAGTCGAATTTGTTTATCGAGACTCCAATTACTCAAAATCTTATTGTTGAAATTTGATTTTTTACATACATATACAACATCCAAATGGGTTTTCATATTTCATTCCATTTGAAATGATATTAAAACATATGCATCCCTAGTTGGACTAGTATTCCCACATATAATTAGGCTTAAGGAATAGATCCTAGTTTAGTTCTATCATTGAAGTTGGTCAGTGGAAGATAGAAAATAAAGGCAGGTGTAATAATATATATGAGGATCAAAATAATTTGGATGATTGTGTAGGGTTAATTTTGTATGCCACATACTATATAATGATTTTAAAAGAACTTCCATGATATATGCACATTTTGATGATAACTCTGTTATTTCAATGATCATACAGTTAGTGAATAAAGAAACCAAAAAAGTTATGATCTAATCATCTGATGATATAATTAGTCTTTTTACATATCCATATAGAGGAATGAATTTTGAAAACAGATATCTTTAGTGATTCATGGGGCGAATTTGAATAATATAAGATATGTAAGGTAGGTACTACAAAACATGTATTGTCCGAACATCCATAATCTGGTTGTTGATATGACATGACACAACATAATAGTGAATGGTGTTTGAATATATGGAATTTATATATAAATAATTTGGAATATTATCTTTCTTACTGTTAAATATATATAAAAAAGTATAATAAAAGGCATAAAACAAGGTGTGAAAATGATAAAGATAAAATTTCAAAAAGTATGAATTCTTTTCTCATCAATACCATCCTATGTACTTTCACCCATTTCTACTAACCATGTATTTTTCACCCATTATTATTGGGATAAATATATATGACCTACTAGGAACCTAACATAACACACTCGGTATTAGAAGAAAATGGTGCCCATATTTATATATTTTGTGTGTTGGACTAAGGTGAAAATAGATGGATTATTTTTTAGGATTCTATATATTCAGTATGTATTTTAATGACGGGTAACCCTAATATTATTAAATGGGTACCACACTACATTAATGAAGTAATCACCATAAATGTGTATGTTTCATCCTCTCAAACTACACTACAATCTATTATGAAACACTGTATTTATTCAAAATTCTTGTATTTCATTGAATTTGGTCTTCTTTATCTTGATCGGGTCCTATTATTATTGTGGGGTATTAGATGGATCTCAAATTTAATTAATAAAAAAAATACCATGATGCATTTGAAAGAATAAAAAATTATGAGAAGAAAATTGTGATATCTAGAACCTTACCCTTTTTAGAAACGTTGAATTCATGTTCATCACAACATACAAAAAACTTCCCTCAAAAACGTCATTCCATCAATAACTCAATTCCCAACATTTCTCACACCCATATACCATGTATCCTCATACATGTGTTCCCCATGATACTATATATATATATATATATTTATATATATCAATTCCACTACACAACCTAACACCCCCATGCCATCATGATACCTACACCATACCTCAATGAAACCAATACTTACATGTCCCATTCCCTATGCACCTAGAAACATTACATGGGTTCCCCAAAGGTTGTAGGTAGGTATAATTATAACTATAGAATCATTTCCTCTATTTTCTTATAAAATAATCCCATGCCTCACATTTCACCAAAAAATTATGTATATTCAATACCATTCTCCATTTATGAATAAGTCAATAACTATGTTCTCAAGGATCCCAATTATCACTAAAGTGCCTTTTTAAGTATTAACCTAGTAGAATAATAGGAAAAAAAAGTATATGATTCCACCAAAGGTGTTCCCAAAAAATATCAATGTAAACATCCACATCATCTAGACCGTGTTAAGGATAGAGTGATGGACCATCCATAAAGATATTCCTAACAAGGAAAGTGCACGACCAGTGTGACAAGACAATCAATCATCCTATTTGTGGATACACCAAGTGTTTAACCCATGACACTGATGACTATTCAAAATAGAATCATTCCATTCTTTCAATAATATTTGTGGAAATACCATTTTACCATGTAAACAACTTAGTATAAATTAAATATTTTTATTATAGTGGAATAAAAAACATTCATGGAACCCTTTCACCCTAGATAATCCCATAAAATATCTCTTTTTAATAGGTCTCAAAAATGGAATCTTGATATATATAAATATTTTGTTATGTAAATTTATGTTCCAAAATTATATCACGTACTCCATTGATAGTAATAATCCCTCGAATTATTCTCCAAAACATTTAGAGTCCTTGAAATACAATTAATCATATATTCCCTTGATAACGTGGAACTCTAGTATTAAGAAACTTGAAGACCCTTTCATGGATCAAGACACTCATCTTGGATCTTCTATACTAGTTTCAATATATATTAAGAATTTGGTAAACATTTTTGGGTAAAACATATATTCCATATGTAAAATTAGGATACATATTTAGCATAGTCTTGAACCATTATTCAACAATTTTACACCTCCCATGAATTTAGTTATCCTTCCTATCTTTTTGGTTATCTCCATGAATTGGATAACCCATAAATGGACCTCAACTATGTTTTATAACCCATCTATAAGGGCTTTATCATGTGTAATTATCACACAAATCTCTTTGTAAGTAAATTAATCTAGGTATTATTGTAAATTTTCTATAAATTTCATACTATAATTGTCTATTAAAAATGAATCTAAACTACTTTAAACGAGTATTTCATGCATGAAATTAAAAATCACATAATTGGTCATGGTTTCATGACCTTTAAAGGAACTGAAATTTTTATTTTTACATAATATAAAAAGTATTGAAGTGAATTGTTAAACGACCACAAAATAGCTGGGTTCTGATTCCCTTTATAATTATATGTTTAAAACCCCTTTTATGTGCTCATTCCAAATATCACAACACCTAACACCTTCTTGGATTGTAAATAATTCTTTATTTACCAAATTATATTGATTTAAATAAAAGGATAATAACACAATTAGTTAAAATATGTTTAAACTCTCACATATATAGTGTTTCTCACAAATTCATGCTTTTAATCATTCATCTTCTTGATAAGGTTAACTTATATTGATTATGAGTATGATTTCATAAACATGTATCAAATATATCAGATAATTTTGGACATTGAAAAAATATATTTTGTGACATGAGTTGACCTCAATTTCTATAATCCTATAAAAGGTGTCATTTTCACCACCCTAAGTTAGAGAGAGGCTACCCACCTTTAGAAATATAGAGATGGACTCGAATGATTCAACAACTAGTAAAAATGGGATAAAGAACATCAAAAACAATCATGATAATGTTTGGAAATTTAAAATTAATAGAACATAGGATTTATTCTATGATATGTGATCCAGGAATAACTATGTATACTAAAAAAATAAGAATAATGTTTTCTGTCAGTATAGAATTTAAAATGAGGATATATGATCTAGATAACAATAAAACAATCTCATTCTATAAAAAATAGTCTTGTGAATATAATGTTTTCAGTATAAATATCTAACATAACCTAAAGTCATATATTGTGGATCCTTCTATGTTGTTTAATATTATATGATGTGGAAATTGAACCATGATATAAACAGACATCATATGATTATTTATTTATTTTTTAAAAAATATTACAACACTATAACCATAACTCATTGATTGTAGAAATATAATGATAACCATAATCATTTTTACACTTTTATTTAATGATTTAACATTTTTATATAATTTTAAATATCAATATATGGGATAAATCCCATGATTTTTTTCTAATTCTACACTCCATAGTTTATTTTCCTTAATTAGAATTATAAAATTTTTATTTAAAATTTTACTTTCATTGATCTATACTTATTTTAATTTGAGTAGGCAATGAATTGAAATTTTTATTATGTTTACTTTTATAATATTTAATTATGATAAGTTCTTTACCTATTTATATACAGATTAAGGTCATGTGATTTTTACTAAATATGAATTTATAATGATTATGGTCTTTATATTTTACCAATATAATTTTTCATTATAGACGCAATCATTGATAACCAAACCTAAATGATAAAAACCGACACATACACACAAAAATTTTAATGTGGTGTGTGTTATTCTTGTAGTTGAGGGTTATAAATCATTGAGTGTATTTGGTGCATGATATTTAAGTCCATTTACCATAAATAAAAAGGTTTTATATGTTTAATATCAAATAACATTTACCAAGATGGTGTATTATGTTTTACATATACAGAACTTAGACCAAGTTATCAAATAGTTTATAATCATGAGACAAGAATATGAAGACCTCAACCCTATTATTCTAGAATTGGTTCATTACTTTGTTAAATTTTTATTATGTAGAATTGGTCACATAAAACTGGTCCAAATAGTTTATTTTCATCATAAAAACTATATTTAAAAGACTTTTTTACATTACAACATGAAATAGAAAACAAAATAGAAACACTATTAGAAATATCCCCATTCTCCAAGATTTTACATGTATTTCAATCATAATATACATCATGGAATATTGAAGGAAAATAAACCTTATGAAATGGGTGCTGTTAGATACTCAACAAGGGTAAGAATACATCATTAGCTATCATAAATAAACATAAATGATAAGGAATATTTAATAACTATAAATTAATTCTATTAAAATAAAATATTTAGCAAAATATTATAGGAATAAAATATTATCAAATAATTCCATATAAATAATCAAAGGAGAATGATATTTAATCAGAGACAATATACTATTAGAATAGTTATATAGATTTTCGATATGTAATATCATGATGTGGGAATTCATAATACATGAAATTTATAACATACTATCAATCCCTCAACCAAGAAGTGTAAATAAATGTGTCCTCCCTTGGCCAAAGCCCAGTATATTTTTTTCATGAGACCTACTAATTCACGTCGGGGCTATAATGGGAAACTCTAATCACCTGATAATTCTAATATAATCATAATATTATTGGGGAGAATCAAAATCTATATATTCAACCATATCTAAATTAGAATATGAAATGTATATAATTTCATTAATCAATAAACATTATCATAAACTATCCATAGTAATATAGTCGATGGTGTCAAAATAGTACATCCCATATTAAAATGACCATAAACCATTTAATAAAATATGTTATATGGTATCATAATATATCAATTTAAATTTAGAAAAATATCTAAAAAATATTTTATATATAAATGAAAATACTCTATTAAAATCATTGATAAATTCTCGAGAGAAGCACCTCTTCAATTTGAAATATGAATTGAAAATAAGAAACATTATAAAATAAAACATTTTCCTAAAAAAAATTGAATACATATATAAGATTTTGAAATACATTAAAGAGTTAAGAAATTTAAAAGTTACACTCATTTCATATATGTTAAAAAGAATTTCTTTTAATAATTATACAAAAGAACATTCAAAATAGTATTTTTTTAAAGAAAGTTTGAGTGTTATCAAAATGAATAGATTATGGGTATTAGATTTAAAACCTATAAAGAAAATAGAAATACAAAATAATATATAAAATATTATTTTCACAAATAATCATGTCAATAAATAATAATTGGAGTATAATTTTAACCCAACAAATGGAAATGGGATTTAGAATTCTTTAACCACTTGAGAATCAATCAAACCATATGACCCCTGAACGTAATAATTATGAAATGAAACATTAAATACCATTAATATAGAGGTAAAATTTATATGATATATCAATGGGTAGTATACACACAAAAAACACGAAAAATAAGTTATTAATAATGAATATTTCAATGAAATAGAAGTGAGATGAGAAAACCTTTACCAAATATCCTAAATAATTATCCACTTCTACTTAATATCCTAGAAAATAAAATTAGATTCCTTAATTACATAATACTGAAATTTTTCAAAATATATTTGATTAATTATTATTTTATTATGTTAATTTATGGCCATTTATATTAATTTTAATGTTTAATTTCCTCATTTTGGGAGAATTCGTTTCATGTTTTTATTATTGGTTCCCTTGTGTATAATTATAGGACTTATTTGAAAATTAATGAGAAACTCCATAAGTTTAGTATAATAATAATAATACACATACATGATTTTAAATGTTCATCTTATATTATTTAGTTATGTGGTATGAGGATGATTCATTAGATAAAACATTAATGAAGATTATTAGTTTATTTTGATGGGTTTTTATGACCATCATGAACTAATATTATATTATTTAATAATATAATTATTTATAGGTTTAATACCATTAAATAGGTTTTTTAGAAAATATTATTATATACATTAATCATAACAAATGTAATTTATGAATATCCTTTGTTGGTTGTAATGAAAATGGAAAACTTGTCATCCATGAAGGTGGTGAATCCACACCTCAGGGAAAATGATTCATTTTTTTGAAAAAAAAAGGAAATAAGGAGATATTTGATGATGAATATTAAATTAACACAACAAAAAAATAGTATATATATTATAGTATAGTTATAAGGTTTCTTTTGATATGGGAGGTTAGGGAAGGATAAGAAAATAAAATAAACTAAAAGAGAAAGAGGGATGATTTTACTTCATGAGTGTTGTCTCATTGAGAACCGCTTTAAGGCATTGAAATGGTCTATTGATGAGACCAATAATACCATAACATGGGGAAGAGTTTTGGGAAAAAATTGGTTAGAATATAAACAATCTACAAGGCTTATAATGTATGAGTAGGCGGTGGTGATGGGTTGTATTTTTAGTGGTTAAGAGGGGTGTTTTTTATTGTCATATTCTTTTGTTCATTATTTCAGATAATGATTATCAATAGTGTATGTATTGTGGATATGTATAGTAATTAGTTCACATTAGTTATAAATAATTGTTCATACATAACCCATGACTCAGAAATTCATGTATTTGGCTTATAATTTTAAATATCGTAAAATAATATATTTCACTATTCATAAAAAATTCAACAATTTTCGAAAGATACAAAAACTTCACCCTTAAAATTTATCAATATTTATATTCCAAAAATTTACTCCATTTTATGAACATAAATTTTTAGATATGTGAAATTTAAAATTTTAATTAAAATCATCATTTATTCAGAAAATACAAATTTTAATATTATAACTGATTTTATGACATTTTAATATAAATTAATGTCTCGTAAAATTATATAATAATTTTAAGATAGAACAATATTAATTTATGGTTGTTTTTTATATAAATAAACATTCTTTTAAACCATTACAATAATAATCAAATTATAAATAATCATTTACGTCCAATAAAAATGTCCATATTTAATTTATCATTTCAAAAAAAAATTATCTACTTATTGCAGGATATATATATATTGTTTTCATTCATAAGATGCCAACATTTTATTTATAATTTCATAGTTGAGGTTATAATTCTAATGTCCAGATTACAATCATGATGTTCACATTACAATACCAACGGTAATGTTAATTTTTAATTGTATATCGTGGTTTGTTTATGCATGGTGTTGCATGAAACATAAGCTATCAAGCATATTAAATTTAAAAGAGATATACATTAAAATAGAGGGTTGTTTCATTTTCTCCTCAATCTAATATTTCATCCTCAAAATTTCTATAATGGAACTTCATAAAATTATTTATGTAGTTCACCATCATAATTTTATACGGTTCCCACATCAACTATTAAATTTTAGTAATTTTTTTAAATTACCTTTACCAATGCAGTTTTCCAATTCCACAACACCTTTTCTATATTGTCTAGAATCTGAATAGGCTATTAATAATCAAATAAATTAGGTTCAATTTTTATTTCTTTAGATGCGATAGCATGTGAAGGTTATGGAAATTGATTCTTTAACAAAGATATACAAAACACATCATGAACTTTGAAGAGACATGGTTGCATTACTAATTGGGAATCTAAGTCTCCAATTCCTTCCATAATATCAAAATTTTGAGGTTATTGGTGCTCAATTTTTATTTTTAATGTATTATTACACCATTAAAAGGAGATATCTTTAATAAAATGTGATCTCCCACTTGAAACTCCAAATCCTTCCTACAGTTATCATCATAGATATTTATCATATTCTTGGTTTCTTTGATATGATTTTGAATTGCCTCTACCTTTGTTTTGGTTTCCTTTAAAGGTTCTAGGCCTAAAATCATACTTTCACCAACTTCATCCCAAAAATTTGATGTATGAAATATCTTTACATAAAACACTTCAAACGATGGAATTTGAAGACTTGATTAAATACTATTGCTATAGAAAAAGTCTACAAAAGGTAAATAATGACCTCATATTCCATGGATTTCATGTGAGAATAACCTCAACATGTATTATAATGTTTTAATAGTCCTTTTATATTTTCCATCAGTTTGAGGGTGATAAGAAGTACTCAGAAGAAGCCCAATATCAAAATCTATTTGAAGAATTATCCAAAAATATCAATGTAAATCTTTGATCATGATCAAACACAATTAATAGAAGTGCACTGTGAAGTACTGATACTTCATAAATATAGAATCATTAAAGGATCTCCAATTGAAAATCCTCACTTATAGCATGTAAATGTGAATATTTTGTATGTCGATTGATAATTACCCATATTACATCATTTTTTGTTGGAGTATTTGGAAATCCAGGGACCAAATCCATAGTATTGTCATCCCATTTGCATATCAAAATATATTTAGGATGCATGACTCATATAGGATGTTTTCTTTTAACCTTAACCTCTTGAAAAAAAAACAACCTAACAGATAATAAGCAATTTACCCTCTTCATATTACCCAGCCAAAAATGTTCAGTGAAATCAATATACATCATTGTTCTACCATGATGTATTGATAAATTCAACCTATAATCATTATCCAATAATTCTCATTTTAGCTCGGGTATAGAGGGAACATAGATACTCCTCCCAAATTTTGAAATTCCATCTTCATATAATAATTATTCCAATTTACCATCTTTTATATAATTAATTTTATATTAAAAATACTAATCATGAGAATGAGAAATTTTATCCTCTTCAATAAATTTGGTTTAATTTTTTTTGAAAATGTAGTGATCTTTTGCCATCCTTGATAATTCCCATATCAATATTTCTAGATCTATGCACATAGGATACCTATCAATAATCATTTTCTCTTAACTCCGTGATCCTTCCTGATCAATGCATCTACTAATGTATTTTCCTTTCCCTAAGCGGTAGTGTATTGAAAAATAAAAATCATTGAGTCATAGTGCCATTATATTTTTCTCATGTGGATTTCATTCTATTAGATGATATATTTTAAACTTTTTGAATTCTTATATGTCTCATAACATTCACTATAGATATAGTGTCTCCATATCTTTGGAGAAAATTTTACAACTTCTAACAGATGGTTAGGAGTTTGATAGTTCTGCTCATGAGTTCTTAACTTCCTTGATTCATAAGATATAACTATATCATTCTTAATAAAGACGAAACCAATTATTTTTTATGATGAATCACAATAAATCAAAAATCCACCATTTATTTATGGTAGAGTCAAGATCATATCATTCACTGATATCCCTATAAATTCATCAAAGTAGTCTTCACATTAATTTTTTCAAGTAAAAATAACCCATTTATGTGTAATCTTGGTATACGGGATATCTAATCAGGTATGATCCTGAATTAAACAACATTATTAAAAATTTTAAACAATGAAACTATGTACCACATTTAAGTTCATTTCTGTATACCTTTACTAGACATCCATTGTATTTACATTATCAACTATGATTCAATCCTTTGAGAAAATATTTCAATGAAAAGAAATGGTTTAAGTCCAAATTCACACTTTTAAAACATAACATATAATTATTTTCGTCTAATAGTCTCTTGAATAATCCACAAGTGGTTCCCATGGTCCATTAATATTTTTTATTACACTAATATATCTTCAATAAATACCACAAAAAAACTCTCAAGATATTCCTTTAATGATATCTTCATTAGATCCAAAAAAGGGTGAATTAGTAAGTCCAAATGGAATTATTATAAAGTCATAATATCCATAGTTTTTTCAAATTACTATCTTGGGAATATATTAAATTTTTACACACTATCTATGATACCCAAAACAAAGATAAATTTATAAAAACTATTGTTCTCCGTAAATTTGATCAAATAAATATTCAATGTGAGGAAGAAGATACTGGTCTTTTAATGTAATAGCCTTGATCTCCCTATAGTAAATTATTATCCTAAAAAATCCATCTATACATTTAACTGAAGGAAAATGATGTCTCAAAGGTGAAACACTATAATTTATAAATATCGTATCGTTTAATTCCTATAGTTGATTCATTAACTCTATTGACTCCACTATTGCTATTCGATAGAGAGTCTTTTCTGTAGGTATTTCATCATAGATTAAATCAATAGTGAACTAAAATTCCCACTATAGTGAATGTACATGTAATTCCTTTGTAAATATATCAATTTATTCCTCTACAATAGGTATATCCCCAATTTTATGATCACCTTTTCTGTCATTAGGTTTTATATTATCTTCTTTTTCCATGAATCTCATTTAGAAGAGATTCTATAGGTTAATACATATATGACTCATATTGAAAGCTCCTGACCCTTTATGGAGTTTTATCAGGCTTGTATAATGGTAGTATTTTGTTTCTTTTTGAGTAATTTTTTATTTTCTCATTATATTGGGGTGTGTTTGGGTGAATTGTGAGAAAAAATAAAGAAAGGTCAGTTATGCACAGTTGGGGCATGATTATATAAAACTATATGTCCAACCTAGTAAACCATGTAACCCTAGATTGTGGGGTTTCTCACTACTAGTGAATTGTTTTTGAAACTATTCACCAAAAAAATAGAAACAATGCAGCTCGAAAGTAATAACTGCACAGTTAGCACATGGTAAGGGAAAACCATGGGTTCCTGTGCTAGAAACCATGGGCCTAAATTAATTAAGCTCAAAAAGTATTGCATAAATTCATCAAACCCCAAAACCCACTTATTTGGACCATAATACAACCTTAGGATGAAATGAATGTGTTTTTTCTGCCCAAATAAACTCCATGCCCTCCTTCCCATCATTCACCATGTTCCAAATTCAGGATAAAAAATCTTCTCTCCTCCATGTAAGTGGATCCAATAATTTTTCATTCCCATTAATCCTCCTTCACTATATTATTATTTTAGTCCATGAAATATTTTATTTTTCTAGATTTAAACTTATATTTGGTGAGTATAGATCTAAGATTGTGGATTTTGTTTTAGAAATAATAAATCTCATTTTCATTAAGAATGATTTTGGGTTTTTATATTCAGATATATATATATATATATATATATATATATATGTCATTGCGCTGCTCAATCTTTGGGGATTTATATTAGATGATACTTCATAACAAATTTGAGGTAGGTTGTATAATATTCAATCCATGTAGTCCGGAATTTGATATATGTATGAAAATTTTCTAATTTCTATAATTCTCTAGCAATTTTAATTCCAAAATTGGATTAATTAATGTGGCCAATTAATTAATTATTGTATTATTGAAATAGATGATGAATTGAGGAATTAATTATTAGATTATGGGGTTTAAAATTTAGATAATTAATTGGGGAATTAATTATAATATTTAGGGATTTTTATTTGGATAATTAATTAGGGGGTTAATTGTGATATATTGAAATTGTTGAATTGATACAATTTATTGTTGAATTAATTATGTGATTTCAATATTATTAACTAAGGTGATTACTTGTGGGATTAATTATATAGATATGAGATTTGTAAGGAGGTGATTAATTTGTAAAATAAATTATGGGATTTGAGTTTTGAATATTGATTAATTAGTTGTTAAAAATTATTCAATGGGTTTTATAACTAAATTAATTTTTAAATTAATTAAAAGATATTATGTGATTAATTAATTATTTAACTATTAATTAATTTTTTTGGATAATTAATTGTTAAATTAATTATGTTTTAAATAATGGAAACATTTTCATTCTAATGTGTGAGTGTGAATAGGAAAATGGTCATCAATAAGTGTTAAATAACGGGAACATGGTCTTTTTAATGTGTGATGTATGAATAGTATAATGGTCATTAAATTATGTGAAAAATAATGCGAACATTTTCATTCTATTGTTTGTATTAAGATTGGTAACATGGCATTCAAGTATAAATTAGTTAATGGTAAAAAGTTACTCCAATATATGAAAACACTTCAGAATACATTGGACTCTTTCATAATCCAAAATAGGTATTGATATATGAAATAACTATTAAATACATCAAGATTTGGCAAGATCCAAAGTAGGTATTAAGATATGATATTACCCAGGACCACATCAGGCTCTGACAAGAGTCAAATCAACCATTGAGGTATGTTTTTTCCCAAGAACCCTAAATTTAATTTATTTATGTAATGAATAAATGATAATGTGATAACTATTTACTTATTCATTTTGCTTCTTTCTTTATGAAACAGTATACAATATTATCTAACTAAATTTGTTCTATATATCAATAGTGGTGGCCTAAAATTTTGTACTCACACTGTACTTAGTTTTCCTAGTCAATACATGGATAGAATTTATTTTTAAAGGACATTCTAAGAGAAAAGGCCTTGGTTTAGATCAATGATTTGGGGATGGACATTGTATGAGGGAACTAGACGTGCTTTGAAACCATGTTGGGAGTTGGCAGTGTCATCATTTTCAATATTCATTTTAGACACCTGACACTTACTTTATCATGTATGGATTTATTCTTGAGTTTATATTGTATTTCCTAAATTAATTATCTTCAGGTATTGGTGTTGTTTACGGTTACATATATTCTTCCATTATGGTTTATTTTTTTATTTATGTGTATTAATCTGATAAAATATTGTATAGTCTCCCCACGATCAACTTATTAGACCCTCAGTTCTAGTCGGAAGCCTCTGGAGTATGGGGAGGCATTCTGAGTTTAGGTGACTGAATGGCTTGGGGGACCAGGGTGTGGTACATGGCTCAAGAATTACAAAGTGGTATCAGAGCCCAGTTTTCATTTATTTTTATTTTGTCTTACTATTTTCGAAAGTTAGATGTGTGAATAAGAAGAGTTGGGCCCTGGTAATGAAATCATTCATACGAGTTTCAAAACCATGTATGATGGAAAACTAAGTACCTAAGGTGGGATTATTATCATCGACGTTCGCTGTTATAGTTGAATATTATTACACCTTGGGTGACACACTTGTTGTGTGAGGTGATTTTTTGATATTTTTTGAGAATTAACTTGTGACCAGGAATGGGATAACAAATTAGTCTACATGAATCATTCATGGAACTCAAGATTATTTCATGATAGAAATCATTTTAGGAACACATGGGAAAATGGGTCTGTGGTTTGTAATTGAACTTAAACTATTTTACTTAATTGTTAAATTTAATTGAAAATGGTGCCTAATATGAAATATAAAACGGTAAAATGATGTAATAATGTGAATAAATGGGGTACAAAATGAGATCATTTATATTATAATTCTTATATAAAAGAAAAACCTATGTGTAGGATGGTTAAGGGTAGTGATAATGCCTCATTTATGACCATTTATAGAGGTTTTGTGAGATATAATTGTTTTGTTTTTTATTCCTCTTACAGAAAAGTTGTTATGTTTTATTATGAGTCCTAAGGCATGTGTTTGGAATTGTATAGTTTTGACTCCCTAATGATGATTTTTGAGAGGATTACCAAAATAAATGGATGGTAATGATCTACCAGAATTGGAACCTGAGGCAATGATAGTGTCAGGAGAGGAAGCAGTAGAGTAATTCCAAGAGAAAATATCATGCTTTATGATTCTTTTGGGAATCGACTCGGGGTGGGTGGATAAGATAATTTCATAACTAAAAAGGGAATTTTGGTGGAATAACCATTTTAAATTTAAACGATAGGGTGGACGTGAGGGTGTTTAGATCTGGGTTGAGTCCATCGAGACATTACTGGACCATCTGGAGACTCCTTCTCAGATGTGGATCAAGTTGGCTTCTTATATTCTATGAGGATTTGTGAAGCGTTGGGGAAAACTACTAGTGAGGACATGTCATAATAAAGGTATGCTATGGAAGGACTTATAAGAGAGGTTCTTGGATAACTTATATAGAGAGAAGCTGTGGTATGAGGAATCATTAGAGTTCATGTGGCCTAGTCAGGGGAGAATGGCCATGATGGACAATACTAGAAACTTCACAAACCTACAAAACTTTGTTCTAAAATTTATAGGAGATGATATAATTATTGAAATGTGTTTTCAAGATAGGATTATTTGTGAGATTATGTCCCAAGTTAACCTATTTTTCTTAAATATGTTTGTTGAGGTGATGGATGAAGCTCTGATAGCTAATTAGAACCTAGAAGAAGCTTCCAATACAGGACATGTTGTTGCTATTGCACGATCATAAGGTGTGACTTCTGAGAGCCGGAAACTCCATTAGGAGAACTTTTTATAAGGAAGTGGAAAGATGAGTGGTCATACATGAGGGTTGGTATCATAGGACCTTATTGGAGTGATATTTTATAGCTATGGTAGGTTAATACATTATCATAGGATTTTTCCAAAACCACCAATATCATGAGGGTATTAAAGAATGGTGTGACATCTACGGAAGTTCTATAAGACACAGTGAATGACGATCAGTGACGGTGCAACTAGAAAGAGTCAGAGAGTGTGAATGGGGTCTTCTAAAACATATCATACGAGCATTAGGAGTTTTACTATCCAAGGAGGTATAGGCAGTGGATCTGGTGATTTTTGGAAAGAGCGCCCATATCATCAGAGTGATAAAACTCAAGGTAATTGGACTATATGATTGGGAATAGGGGAAGAAAAATACATGCGGTGTATCCTACACTTTTTTATAGCTAGGATAGACCATTGAAAGTTAGAGATAGTTTTTTTTTAGATTCTATATTATCTAGTGCCTTATTTGATACTGGTTCCTGTCGTTACATTATATCTAAATATTTTTATTGGTTAGAGCCTCGTGGTTGAGATTTCAAGCAAGGTATTAACTATAAATACACCATAGGAAGTATAATCTGGAGACATCTGTTTTTGCGAAGGATGATCACTCGAGATTTGGGAATACTTCTTTCTCTAATATCTCTATATTTTTGACATGATAGGATTCGACCTAATTATGGGTATGGTATGGCTAGTCATATACCAAGTCCACATTGATTGTTATCACAAGTAAGTAATGTTCATGTCTCATAAGTGTGACCATTACATTCATCATTATGAGTGGGATATCTAGGGAAAAAAGAAGGGATAATAACTCTGCAACAAGGAGAGACCACAACCCATATTTATAGTATTTTTCTGGATAAAATTGGTTTGAATCCGGATGTTTTTTCACAGGTAGTGAAACTATTTTTGGAATTGATTACTAAAGATTTTTCAATGATCCCACTTAAGATAGATGTGGAATTCACTACTGAGGTCATTCATGGGAATAATCCAGTATTTATTTTACCATATATATTAGTAGTGACATATCATTAAGATATTAAGACTCTGTATGTGTAGTGGGAGGATAAAGGGTTTATCCATCTATGTACATGGCCATGGGGATCACCGATGTTGTTTTCAAAGAATGATGAAGGGACTATACACTTGTGTGTTGACTACCAAAAGTTGAAAAAGGTAACAATGAAGAAATGGTATGCCCTTGAATTTATTAATGATCATTTTTACTACTTGAAAAATATTTTATGTTATTAAAGAAAAAATTGAGATCATGTTATCAATAAGAGAGATTTCGAACATTTGATATAATTAGGGATGCTTTAAGAAGAAGGTATAACCTATATGAGTTCATCATGATGCCTTTTTGGTTGAAAAATGAACTAGATGTTTTTTTGGTATTAATAAACATAATATTCCATCTATAGCCAAATCCTTTTTTGGTGGGGTTTGTGGATGACATCTTGATGTACTCCAAGAATCATGAAGGTCATACCCAATGCCTTTACATTTTCTTGATTACATTGAGAGAGAGTATATTATATTCCATTCTATATAAGTGTTAGTTTTGGAATGACTAGGTATAACTTTTAGGACACATAATCTCAGAGGAAGGTGTGTCAGTGGACCCATAAAAGATACATGTAGTGGTTTATTAGGAGAATCCAAATAATGTTTTCGATATCTATATATTTTTGGGGTTAGCAGGATACTATTAGAGATTCATGTAGGACATTTACTATTTGGAATAACCTCTCTTGGTCATGGACAAAAGAGGATTAATTGAAAATGGTTGGAATCAAGTGAGAATGCCTTCAAAGAGATAAAGAAGCATCTGACATCAGTATTGATCTTGATCCAACCTAAGCCTCATTATGAGTACATTGTGTATTGTGACGATTTTGAGATCGGTCATGGAGTAGTGTCGATGTACGGAGATCAATTCATAGAATATGGGTATCAGTAGCTAAAGCCACATGAACGGAACTACCCTACTCATAATCTTGAGCTAATGATAATGGTTTATGCTTTAGAGTGTTGACAATATTATCTGTTGGGAGAAACGTTTACAGCACATAGTGATCACAAAAGCTTCAAATACATCCTTTCTTAGTGAGATTTGAATATTCGACATCCAAGATTTATAGATTATATTAAATCATTCAATTTTGAGGTATCAAATATGCCTGGGAATGGAAATAGTGTTGATGATGATTTGAGATGAAAAAATAAGACTCATAGAGTTCATGAGTCTATTATTGAGGGGAAGATGATGACATTGATAGATGAAATGCGTGTTTTGGTGTAAGAGATTCAGTAAAAGATGACTCTGATATCAATTTCAGTGGATTCAACACATTTTATATGGATCAACAAAAAAAATATGATGATACAAAAATTTTATCGTTGAGGGAAAGAATTGAAGATGGAGAGTCACCTACAGATTAGGGCCCAGGGAGAGGAGAGATCATCTATGTTGAGAATCGATTTTTTATGACTAAGAGAATGTGAGAGGAGATAATATAAGATTTTCATTCCATAAAATGGGTGGTATGGCTAGGTGAACCCAAAATGTATCATGCCTGACGACAATCATTTCGATGGTTGGTCATGAAAAAGGATATAGCGGGGTTCGTGACAAGATGTTACACTTGTCAGGAGGTGAATGTTGAGAATCTATAATCTAGAGGTTTTCTATAGATGTTGTCCATTATAGAATGTTAATAGAATAAAATGAATATGGAATTTGTGGTGGGTATTAAGAATATTTCATTGAATATTGACAATATTAGGGTTATTGTGTATCGAATAATGAATGTGGCATATTTATTTCCTCTATGGAAAACGTTATCAGTAGATATGTTGAGAGTTTTGTATATTTCAAATACATTTAATCTTAATAGGGTTCCAAAGAAAATATATTCATATCGTGACTCACATTTCACTTCACGCTTCTGGTATGACTTGAAGAAGGCACTCAGTACACATATATTATTGAGTACGACCTTCCCCCATATACATATGGGCAGTAGAATCATAAAATACATGTTCTTGAAGATATGATGTGTGGATGTGTTAATGTCATCAACGGGAATTGGGTAAAGCACTTTTATTTAGTGTATTTTGTCAAAAATATAGTTATCATGAAACAATAAAGGTAGAATGATATGATTCTCTTTATGGTGGGCTGTTTATATCATCACTTTCTTGGAAGGAGGCTGGTGAGTGGGAGTTATTGGAATCAAGTATCACATAGTAGAGGTCATAATAGGTACATCTAATTCAAAACCATATGGCTATAGGTCAGAGCACGTATAAGTTCTATGATGATAGATGGAGATGACCCATAGAGTATACAATGGGTGATCATGTAGTCATTCATGTGTCACCTAGTTTGGGTCACCATAGGATACAAAGATAGGGAAAATTGGCACCCATGTTTTTTGGACATTTTGAAGTTGTATAGAGAATAAGGCCAGTGGTGTATCATTTGGTCATTCCATATAAATAAAATGATATGCATGATGTTATCTATAAATCACAACTATAGTGGTGCAATCCTGATCATTCTCAAGTGATCGAGGTAGATTACGTTGACCTAGAGGTAGATGCATCCTTTGAGGATCATATGATAAATCTATTGGATCATGGTGAGAATGCAAAATGGGGGAATATTGTGATGATAGATCATGTGTTATGGAAACAAGGGCTTGTGTAGGAGACATGGGAAAGGGAAGAAGATATGTGAGCATAGTTTCCCAATATTGTTTTTCTCTCAAAATCTTTGGGAATCTTAGGAGTGAACTTGAGAATGATATATTATATGGTTGGGAGTTTTTTTAGGTCCCGACCATTTTTGGAGACTTCTTAAGATTTTTTTCATGCACTCTTTTGTTTAGTTTTGAGTACTTTTAGTTTTTGTTTTATCTTTTGGTGTGTTTTGGTGAATTTTGAGAAAAATTGAAGGATATAGGGATGTGCATGTTTGGACCATATTTATAGAAAACTGTTTACCCAGTCTAGTAATCCATGACCCCTTGGAAAATGGGATTTAGCATGGTTGGCACATGGATTGTAACACCATGTTCCATAAAAATAGAAACTTTACACTACAAAAAATAACAAGTGCATGGTTGGCACACATTTCTAGAAAACAATTAACTCAAGTGCATGAAACCATGCACGAGAATTAATTAAGCCCAAAAAATTATTTCTTAAACATTATAAACCGATATAAGTCGTCAATTTTTCCTTCATTCGACCCAATGAGGTCCTTCACATTATTAGAGATCCCTGGAAGAATTATAACCCCAACCCACCATATTTCATTATGATTCAGAGCCTAGATCAAAGCTATTTTCCTCTCCTAGTAAGTTGATCCCATCCAGTTTCATTTCTATTCATTCTCCTTCCATCTGCCATTATTTTTTTGATGTAATATTTTATTTTTCTAGATCATGATCTTGATATGTAGAATCTAGATATAGGCTTGGGAATATGGATTTAGAATTAATAGATCTCATTTCCTTTAATCTTTCTTTATAGTTTTTATATTACTATATAAATCTATGTCATTCTATTTCTCAATCCATGGTGATTTCCATTGGATTATCCTTGACATAGGTGGTCTAATATTACGTTCCCATATTTGTTAATTTGAATTTATATGAAAATTGTAGAATTTTTAGCATTCATTAGAAATTTTAATTCCTAAATTGTGTTAATTAATGTGGAAAATTTATTAATTAATGTATTTTTGACATATATGATTAATTGAAAAATTAATTATTATAGTAATATGATTTACAATTATGAAATTAATTGGGGAATTAATTATGAGATTTTTAGATTTTGATTTATATAATTAATTGAGGTATTAATTATGATATATCGATTTTTTTTGAATTGATATATTTAATTTTTGAATTAATTAGGTGTCTTTGATATTATGAATTAAGATAATTAATTGTGATAATAACTATTATGAGATAAAAATGAGAATAAGATGATTAATAATGAAAATCAATTATGGGATGTGAGTTGTGAATATTGATTAATTAGTTTTAAAAATTTATTAATGGGTTTGATAACATAATTAATTACAGAATTAATTCACAGTAATTATGTGATTAACTAATTATTTAATTATTAATAGTATTTTTAGTTAAGAATTAATTTTTGAATCAATTATGTTTAAAAAATGGGAACATGGTCATTCTAATGTGTAATATGTGAATGGTAAAATGGTCATGAAAATTTGTTAAATAGTGGGATCATGATCATTCTAATGTGTGATGTGTGAATGGGAACATGGTCATCAAAATTTTTTAAATAGTGGGAACATGGTAATTATAATGTGTGATGTATGAATGGTAACATGGAAATTCATGTATGTATACTAGAATGGGAACATGGTCATTCTATTGTGTTTAGTTAAAATGGTGACATGGAATTCAAATATGAATCAATGAATGGTAAAAGGGTACTCTTATATATGACCTCACATGAGAATACTTAGGCCACTAGAATAATGTGAAACATGTATTGAAATATGATATCACCTTGGAATACATTGTGATCTGGCCTAAGCCGAAGTAGGTATTAATATCTAATATTACATAGGAACACTTTGTGATCTAACATGAGCTAAATTTGGCATTGATTTATGAGTTCCATAAGGAACCCTTGAGTTAATGTGGTTATGTAAAGAATTAATTATAATGTGATAGATATTTACTTATGCACGGTACATATTTATTTATGTAACTACATACCCTATTTTCTGACTGGATTTATTTTATACATTGTTTTCAGTTCCCTATATAGTTATTCTCACACCCTACTCAGGATGCCTTATCGTTACCCAATTTTTTTTATTATGGGAATGGTTAAGAGAAAAGGACTTGGGTGAGATTGTTGATTTTGGGATTGAACATAGATGAGGGAACCATATGTGGTTTTGGACTCCCTTTATAGTCCTAAATGTCTTTATTTTTAGTTTATCAACTTTGAAATGTGACACTTACATTAGTAGGACATGTTTTCTTCTTTAGATCAGTATTTTTTTTATTTATTTTATTATCATAAGTTATTGGTATTGATTATGGTTATATATATTATTGCTCTATAGTTTACATGTTTATGATGATGTATTACTATGATAAAAGATTTTATAGTCTCACCATGATAGAATTATTAGACCCTCACTGCTAGTTGTCAGCCTCTGGCATACAGGAAGGCACACTAGAGGTCATGTGATGAACTGTCTCGGGGAACAGTTGTATAGAACCCAGGTTAGAATGTTACACAAATGATGATTCCCCCCTCTAATGTTAATAAATTTTATATATTCATCATGAATCATTACTTCTTTCTCTTTTCAATTTGTTTTTCATAATATATTTTAAGAAATTACATACAAATTACTATAACAAAATTAACCGTCGTTATGAAAATAAAATCTGCAATTAAATCATGATTATGTTTCAACATCAACTTTTGTGACTAAATAACCATGGACTGGTTCCCTTAGAATTTTTGGGCCATGTTTCCTTGAATTCTAGGATATTCATGTGCATAGTGTCCCCTATTCTGATAGTTGAATCAGTGCATATTTTCAACTTCTTTTATTCCATTACAATCACAGGACTAAAGATCTTTTTAATTAATTTGTAACAACCCCCCATTTTTAAAAGGCATATTCCATGATATTTCCATCCACATTTATTTCTAGTTCGATGATATATTATTCCCCTCTTACTTTTTTATGTATTTCCTTTTAGAAGTTACTGAATATTCTTATTATTATCATAATTCCATAAAAATTGATATGGGTAGAAAAATCATTTCACTATTCGGATACAACTTGATACTATATCATTGTATGGTGAGAATGTTTTGGACACTAGTTCCCTTCATTAAATTGGTTTAACACCATCAAATAAGTGATCAATCATTCCCCATTGATTACATATGTAGTTCGTGATATTCCTTCCTAACCCTGTAAAGGAAAGGTTTATAATTATAAAGGTTTTCGTCATCTATATATCTCAGACAAAAGAATTTTCCCTCCATATCTACTTACACTTCAAGAGAGAAATATTTTCTAAGAAAAATTCTCTAAATGATCCAATTACATATTTTCAATTTCTTTCTTTTTCTTTGTGTTTTTAATAAATTACCACCAATAATCTTCATCTCTCGAGTGACAATAAATTACCATGATAAAATTACCCCTTTAATAACATCCCAAAGTGAGAAAAATATTTACTAAAAAACATATCCATTGCTAAGTTGAAAATGGGGTTGGAGTCCCATTCAATTATGAAGGTTGTTGTCCCATGAATACATATAACATTGTTACACCACATTGTGGATCAGGCTACTCTGTTCTTGTAATGTGATTACTCATAACCTATGTCAATTTCCAAATTATTAATATATGTTGTTCAACTCGATTTGTATCTCCAATTGCAACATAATTATTGTACATAGGAAAAAAAATCCCTACATGGAATATGTGCATCGATATGGTTTTCATTCCTTCCACTAGGTAGAATATTTAAACAATGGAATATACTTCATTAGATTATGAAATTTTAAAAATAGTTAAACATTTAAGGTGTCACTAACATAAAATTCATGTTCTTGGTTACCTTTGGAATATTCTCAAAAGTTAGTAATAGGGTTATATTTTCATAATACATGTTTTCCCAAATCATGTTTGTAACAACCCAATATTTTATGATAAGTATTCTTTTTAATTTATTTTATGTCATGTGTTTTATGCTACAACAAGATTAGCTTGTACTATACGCAACACCACATTAGCTTGTAGTATATGCAACCCTGACTTGGCTTGCATTACACGCAATCACGACCTTTCTCGATAGCGTGTGTTGTACGCAATACTGGGTTTTACTAAACAATGATATATTATTATAATATTATTATGAACTAGCCGTTATGAATTGTATTAACTATATTTTTTATTTTATAACATTATTATTCATCTTATACATTTTATATAACATGGTATAAGAAAAAAATAAATTTTTCGGGTAAAATATGTATTTCTCAAAACATGCAGTTTTGCAACATTTTGATGGCGCACCCACTTTAAATGTAGTTTTGACATGTTTATAAGTACAATTTGACAAAATAAAAATCTTATTTTGAATCAGGATATAAAAATTTACTTTGGATAAATTTTTCATAGTATTCTTATAACTTTCATATTTTAATGAATAGTAAAAACATGTTATATTTTAATTAAGAACAACTTTTTTCATCGCAATACTTTATTTGGTTAAATTATAATATTGTATGGTTTTAAAGTATAAATAGAATATATTTTTACCATGTAATATAATATATGTCATTAGCATTAATTTTACATTGAATTCAAAGGTAAAAACATTTCAATCTTTGGCAATGTTTTAACTTTTAAAACCCGTTTGCTTAATAATAGGATTAATTTTAAATTAATTACTACAACTTCCATGTTTTTAATTTTGAAGAATGGATTCAATATTTGGAATCAATGGGTCCAAATTATGTTAATAGGTTACTTTTATTTTTTTTGATATTATGAATAGTAACTACGATATATTTTATTTACTACGGTTAAAGGTAAATAGGGTAATTAAAGGTTAAAAGAATATTATAATAATTAGAAAATACCTTGAAACTTGTTATAACCTTATTGGATGAGTGGTGTCCGACCATGGGAATCATTGGGTCGATTTTGGGACCCCATTGAGCCACTTGGTAGTGACAATGACAATTTGGATTAATTAATTTAACGTAAAGACAAAATTGTCATTAACAAAAAACATTTAGTAATTAATAAGTGGTTATATAAATAATATTTTCGAGAATAAATATTCATTAGAAAGATAAAAAAAATTTCCTACATAATGGTATTTTATTTTTAATTTTTAGACATTAAATAATTTAATTTATATATGACACAAAGATGATGCAGTAATTATTTTATTCATGAAATGTTGACATAATTGATGTTATAAATACCCAAATAAATGTAATTTGATACTTTTTATGAATTCCACTAATTTTATAGGTTAATATGACATGTTATTATTGATTTAAATAACTTGGTTCGAACTAATCATTCTGTTATTATTTTCACAAAAATCAATTACCAAATAGTGTCAAAATTGACATAAAATAGTTTTTAAAAAAATATTATATTATTAATTAATATTTTAATCATAAAAATATAAGGTTCGGCCAAATGACTTATATAAGGTTATATATATTAATAATAAACAACTTGGGGTTCTTTTGGCTTGTTATAGTATGTTTATTAACATTATAGTATAAGAAAACAAGAAGACATGGTAAGAGTAAAATTATTTAACTTAAAGTTAAATCTCAATGATAATGTTAAAATATAACCTAAACTTGTCCAAATTCTATTGGATTAAGGGATTTAGACCCATCCCCACCTTATCTTTGAAATAAATCAAATTGGATCTATTTAAAACTGAATGAGAATTTATAATAAAATAATTTATTTTGTTTTTCCAAAGGTGCCCCTATCCTCCCTTATAAAAGGGAACCTCCTCCCTCTCTTCCTCACACCAATTTGATCCTTCAAGCTCGGACAAACCCTGCAAAATTCTCTTCCCCACTTCCCTAGAAATATCCTAGAGGTCCTGGTCTTCTTCAAAGACAAATTTTAGTGCCCTAAGAGGAGGTCCCAATGAGGCGCTTCAAAGAATAGGTAA
Organism: Viscum album; assembly: GCA_963277665.1. Classification (NCBI taxonomy): domain Eukaryota; kingdom Viridiplantae; phylum Streptophyta; class Magnoliopsida; order Santalales; family Viscaceae; genus Viscum; species Viscum album. Next base: position 711,145,751 of record OY728159.1, read on the forward strand.
TGTCCGTTACCGATTCTTTCTACTTTATTTCTTCTTCTACTTCTTCTTATTCAGTTGTTTCATTATGAAGTAATATCATCAGTATAACTCATATAATTATATGTTATTATAAGTATGAAACAACCCTATTTCACCATCTATCCATCCTACGAAAAACAAAATCACCACGCGTGCGTACGTACGGAATACCGTCTCCACGCCGTGGTGCAATCTGTTTTTCCAACACCAACCTTACTTGGATGGGTATAATGGTGTAAATAAATAACTATATATGATTATTGTAAAGTAATATTGATTCTGAAATATTATACATACAATTCAATACAACTCCACGATCATGGGAATGATATCATCGCTCGTGCGTACGTACGGACTACCGTCTCCACGACGCGATGAGATTCATTCTCCATGTTAACCATTCATGAATGATTATAAAGTATATATACTGAATAATAATGAAATATATTACATAATAATGATACCTGGTTTATGTATATATGTATGTCATCTACTTAATTCCATTCAATTCAATAAGGAAACCAAAACAGCGTTCATGCATAAGTATGGCCTACCGTCTCCATGAACGGTGTATTTCCTTCAATTTATCGATCTATTATATATATGTATATTCTGAATATATATTATATATAAATAATTTTTTATATTCTGAAATTATGTAATCATGATCTAAGTAATCATATGAATAATTACAAGTCAAAACACAGACGACAAAAGAAACAATTTTACCCAAAATGCTCATTAACATGGAATTTACAAAAGAACGGGTAATATAAAGTCATAACTGAATCATATATGATATCAAAACAATGAATATGATTCTGTAATAAGTCAATGACATTATTTAAATCATTATACAGGAGGTTCAGATACGTATGAATCATATCAGACCTAACGTATGGGATAATTTTTCAAATCTCGTTTTTTATCCGAGATTGCTTATTCGTAAGTATTTATTAGGGTAATTGCTATCATCCATGTCCATGTTTTATAAAAGTGTTTTCATGTATTTTTAAAGTCCTTTTTACAAATTTTTGAATTTTACTACATGTTATGAATGGAATCTTATTTTTTTTACCATACGAGGTACTTTTTGACTTTTCTGACAAAATTACGAGAAAAATGTTATTTTTTACTTATACGGAACGAAAAGACTTTTACAGTTTTATAAAGACTTATTTTTATGAATCTTCCTCCAAAATATTTCATGACTATTTTCAACAGAATCTCTTTATTTTAAAATTTCATGACGTTTTGTGAGAAGAAATTGATTTTGAAGAAGAAAGGATATTTTCCTCAAGAATTCATTTCAAGTGTTTTATCAAAACCATTTTTCCATCTAAGATGAAATTATTTCATATGTGTATGTGTCAAGTATAATGTCTCTATGATTTACATGGTTTCAATTTTCTTATTCTGAAATGATATCCATTTATTTTATATGGATTATGTCATGATGGGATGATGTTTTTTGAAACCCATTTTATTCATTGGGTTATTATGAAAGATGTATGTTGATTTTGTGGCACAAGTAAGAATGATTTCAATATGAGATGGGTGGGACCTATATCTCCCTCTAATGCATTGGGTAAATATTTATATATCATGAGATAGACATTTCTAGAATGGTAAGTTAATCTGGTTCAGTGTTACAGTACTGAAACGAGGAGTGAACTTGATTCCGAAAGGGACGTTGTCCACTAAGATGGTCATGGCAGGAATGCCTTGGCTACTATGGAAATCATTACATGTGATTAATGGATTCCACAATTACATGCTTTATTTCTATGCTATTTTATCATGATTGATGATTCATTATGATATATGCCTTACGTACATCCATGTTTTTTGTCATTACTCAAGCTTTTGAGGTTGAAACATTATGTTCATGTTTTTAAGCTCAAATGTATATGATTTGTTTTATTTTATCCATGCATACACTTACTGAGAATTTGAGCTCACCCTTTATATGTTTTCATTTCCCCAGGATATAAAGAAAGGTTTTAGGTATGGAAACAAAAAGGGGAAGATCATTATAGGAGTTGTTGAATATATTTCAATATGATTAGAAGTTTATATTTCGAGTTTCCAAAGTCTCTAAACTATTAAGATCCTTGTGTGTCTGTTTTTGTTATGTATTAAGTATTCCACAAATGTAATGTAATATCCATATACGTCAGGATTTGGGTCTCTACAGTTGGTATCAGAGGACAGGTTTAGCCAACCTTTAGAAACTAGGATGTGAAAACGTTAGTGAGATCCCTAGAGGTATTTCTAAGGTATGTCTAGTGATGTCCCTAAGGATAAGTATACGTATAGGATATAGTCCTTGAACTATGGTAATGATATTAGTATTTAACCTAAGATGTTAGATATTGATTGAACTCCCCTTTACTATGTTGTTTTCCTTAGCATGATTTTTTCCTCTCACACTATTCTTTTTGGGTTTTATAAAATGGATAGAAACTGGACGAATCAAGATAATGGAGGATATGATAGACAATGGAATGATATTCTTCACGAGCAACCAAATGAAAAGGGATCTAGAAGTCCAAATTTTGTTATTATGCCTAATCAGCAATCTCATAATATGATCAATAATCTCAAATTTGGTAAGTTTCCCGACTCAGATAATAAGAGAAAGACGAAGTTTCATGATGATCATAGAGGAAAGAAAGTTCAATTTCCCTCATGTAAATCATGTGGGAAGAGGAATCCGGGAGATTGTTTCAAAGGAACTGGAAGATGCTTTGGGTGTGGAAAAGAAGGACACAAAGCCAGTAATTGCAAAGGAAAAGGTTCAGTTAACACCATGGACAAGGATAATGGTATTTCTACGACATCAACAATGATTAGATGTTTTAAATGTGGAATGTACGGGCATTATGCAAACCAATTCCCTAAGGGAAAATATCATGAATAGAATCAACATGGTCATATGGGTAGTATTTATGTGGATGATGATGAGGAGACTAAAAATGATATATGAGATGAAAGACGTGTTGAAGCTCAGTCATTTGTTTACGAAGTTAGTGGAATGATTGTATGTTTATAAAGATTAATGTATGGTACTATAGAATAAAGAATCATCTACGTATTATTACATTATTGTTTTTCCTGAAGTATTTGAAAGTATATGTTGAATGGTATCGATGACAATGGAAGGTTATTCAGATATTTTTGGAAAGTAGATGATATGCGCATAATGATGGGATAATAAGATAATGATATGTTTGATGGTATTCATGAGATCATGACTGATATAAGGACTAAGTGATATCATGGTTTGAGAATTTAGAAATTTTGGGATTTTGGTATGTGGAAAGAGTTAACTTTTGACAGCATTCATGTTTTCACTAAGGTTAAATGGGTATAAAGTGCATTGTGTTTCATTTGTTGTCAATGAGGTATGTTGTTGTCAAGGAATGAATGGATGGATGTCAAGGAGTCAAGATGTGAATGTCAAAGGATGTGATGGTGATGGTGATGAATGGAGAATGGCCATGGAACATAAAGATGCATGTCACTTAGGAGATTCACTAAGTGACATAGGATGTTGTGGTTGAAACATTCTCATACTAAATCAGATGATTGTTGATCTGATCATTAGGTTCATAGAACTTGTATCCTGATGATACAAAGTCACAACAATGATAGAAGACCATGCATTGTTAAGACAATGCATGAGGAAGTGAAAGGAGATCCATCCACAATCACTAAGTGGATGAAGTGGATTAATGAAGTCCATGCACTATCACTAAGTGCATGTGAACATGAAGAAGATCCAACTTGATCTCTTATTGGATCATAGAAGCATGTTGAAGAATTATTTGATTCAGGAGCTTCGGTTGAAGATGAAGAACCTTCGGGAATTCCACATTCTATGTATTGAATAAATGTTGAAGAGAATTGGAGGAATTCTAATGAAGAAGAAGAAATAAAGAAGAGGAGATGAGAAGAAGAAGAGTTGTGGCATTTGGAATTTTCACTTGGTTACTTTGTTTTTATACAAAGTCCTAAGTGTTTTACTTAGCAAAAAATAGCCACCAAGGAAGGCCAGCCGAGGGTCATCACCCAAGGCTCATGTGGGACTCAAGGTCACCACGCCCATGGGGAACCCTCAAGGCCAGGGCAGCATCCTTGAGGTAGGGGCGCACCTGTAGGACACCGCATGGGCGCCTGGGGCATGCCCGGAGGAGCGCGGCAGGGGCCGTGTATAAGCCCCTGAGGGCACGCGGTGGTGAAGCCCGTGCACCCGAGGAAGCATAGTGGGCGCCAGTAGCGCGCCCGCAGGGAGCAGAGGTGGGCGCAAGAGCGCTCCCGCTAAGAGAACACGGTGCGAGGCGGCACCGTGGAGGGAGGAAGTTCAATTGAGCGGTGGAAGGGAGCGCATCTTTGATAAGCCATGGAAAAACCGCGCTTCGTTTCGATGTGGGACGCGGGATTTTCCCGCGGAAGTGATCCTGGCCGCCCATCCAATCGCGCGGCTGATCACAGCCGCTCATCGCATCCCGCGCGAGATCTTCTGATTGCGGCCGTCCGATGTATTTCAAATGCCGCATCTGATGGCTCCGAGGCATCTCCTTCCTCGAGCTTGAGCCAAGGACACCCCGTGCCACCCAACGTCTCCCGCTGAACCAGTGGCTCCCCGAGCATGGATTTTGAGATTCCGGCCACCTCCGATCAAGACGAAGGCTCTATTGAGCTCGTCTGGACCTACTGAACAGATCCATGCCTAAAAATTGTCTTGCATGCAATGAGAGGAGAATTCGAAGTTCGGACGAAGCAACCGAAGGTGCGAGGCCATTCGGTGTTGTTAATTTGCATGGATTATAAAAGAGAGGCCATGCACATGTTCGAATGTGCATACATGTGAAGAAGGCCGAGGAAAAATAAAAGAAGGAAGAAGCCCGCGAGAACCGAGGATAGAAACCAGATTTGAAAGATTTTTAAAGATCCGAAATCTTCAGTGATTCAAAAGTTTATCCACGCGGATTGAACAGAGGCCCTCTGCCCATAAAAAGAGAGCCCATGCTCTCATTATGCTTGCTGATTATTTGAATATTTGAAGTCCCGTGGAGCACTTTGTGCCTCGCGAAGCTGAAGCCCCACGCAACCCACTTGCGCGGCTGAAGTTCTAGAGCCACCCGAGGCTCCGAAGGAGGTCCCTGCCCGCGTACTCGCGCGGAAGAAGGACTGTCCGCAACTTTGCGCGGCAGGAGGAGCTTGTGCGGCCAGCTTGTGCCTAGCACTTGCGCGACCTGAGGCCGCATCGCTTGTGCGCCCCGCGGCTTGGTGCCTTGCGTGGCTGCGGCTAAAGAATGTGCACGGCTGTCCGAGGACTGGCGCGACCCTTGTGCACCTTGAAGACTTGCGCGAGGCATTTGAAGACAGTAGAGGCCACACTCTTGCAACCTTTCATGGAGAAGAAGTGGAGAAGAACCCGAGCGCATACCTTTGGGTGAGCCAAGTGAAGAGAAGAACTCACTACGGGCAGTAGGTGTTCAAAGTGGAAGGCCAAGGCTTAGCCCTTGTGTGTGCACCAAGTGAAGACAAACACCTAAGCCTACATGTGTGCAAAAAGAAAACAAAGAGGCCGTAGCCCTTGTGTGTACAAAATGGAGAACCTAGTGTGTGAATAAGTGAAGTGCACACTTTGAAGAACAAATTAAAAGAACAAATTGTGTGTGCAAATTAAAGAAGTGGCCGAAGGCTATGTGTGTGCACAAGAAGTGTGTGCTCACTTAGAAGAAGAGGAGAAGACCCACACAGAGTATAACACACATTTAAGTGTGTAAACACATTGAACAAAGTGTGAAGTTCAAGTGAGAAGGTGTGTGATATAGTTGACTACACCCTCTGAGGGTTTACTGCACCAAGAAGAGAAAGAGGGAAGTGCATGCTTGCATGCATGCACATGCACACGTGAACAAAGATAAATTAGTGGTGTGCATTTGAGAAGACCAAGACCAGGAGTTCTTGAAGAAATTGAGAAGGCCATGCAGTCAGTGCATGAGGAAGCAGAGTTGCCATGCACTAAGTGCATGAAGTAGAAGTGAACTGAGACTGGACCAGACTGAAGTTAAAGATGTCAGTTGTCTGAGTATTCAGTAGTTGGAGAGAAGCCAGGTCATCCTGAGACGAAGGAGATAATTCCTGAGAAAGATGAGAAGACCTGATCAACTCAAGTGATCAGAGGTACAGAGCAAGGCCAGCAGTCTTTATCCCAGGCTACTGAAGATACTTGAAGAGCTGAATAAGAATAAGAGCTACTCGTGTGACTCGAGAAGCCAGGAGAAGACCCCTGTGAGACTCAGGGTGGAGGAAGTCTCTAGTGGGATTCTGGAGCAGGCCAGTGGGACTCTGGTAACACTGTGGGACGCAGTATAAAGACCCTCCTGTGGGACTCAGGAGAGATACAGTGGGACTCTGTATCGACCATTGTAATTTTAACAGGTTATAATGGAGAATCCATGCTGGGAGAGCATGGCAAGGATGTAGGCCTTTGGTGACAAACCTTGTAAATCCTTATGTCCTGTGCCTTTTCATTACTGCATTATCCGGGAAAGGTTGAGAGACATAAGAAGAGTGGATCGAGGCCTTAACAAGACATACAGGTTTAATTGATTAAGAATCAATTAGTAAAAAAGTTTTAAAGGATCACTGATTCACCCCCTCCCCCTCTCAGTGATTCACACTGATCTGGGAACTTCAATTGGTATCAGAGGGAAGGTTACCTCTAAAAGATCCAAGGGAGTCTTTATGAAGTGCAGATTTGAGGAAATGAGCAACCAGCCTCAAATGGAGATATCTGCCAAGACTCAGAAAAATAGAAAGAAGAAACAGGCCAAGAAGATGAAGAAAGCATGTCCTAGCTGTGATGAAGTTGGAATAATGAATGATCTTCAAAATGCAATCGAATATCTTCAGAAGACAGTCCCCAAGGAAGTGGCAATGTGTATAGCTACAGGCATCCTTGATCTTCAAGAAGAAAAATCACAGTTAGAAGAAGAATCCAATGCAATGGAAGATCAATTGGCAAAAAGGGTTGGCATAACCAACACTCTCAGAAAGCTGGTGAAGGCTAAAGATGAAACCATTTCCCTTTGCAATGAAAGATATGAAGAAACTACTGAAGAATTGCAAAGAAGACTTTATGAGAAAGAATTATTTATGATATTGGTCAAAGATGTTTTCCATGCACTGGAAAAGAGGCATAATGTGTCAATGAATGTCAGAGATGCTCAACTCGAAGATAAAGTCAAAATGGTGAAGGAGCTTGACAACTCATTGCATGAAATAAAGAAGGTTCATGATGACCAGATGGAACAGCTGAAACAGAATTGGGAAGGTAAGCTAAGATTGGTTGAGGATGAGAAGAACTCCCTCAACATGAAATGCTTTGAACTGGAGGTGATATTGAAAAATCTGCAATCACCAAAAGCTGAAGCCTCCCAGTCAGCTGAAAGGAGAAATGTTGCTACACAAGTGTGCTTTGAAGGGGATGATTCTAAAATAAAGACATCCTCTAATAAAAGGGCAACATCTTCTAGAAAGAAGGTACCATCCATACCATCTTGTACTGATGCTTCTATTTGTGTTTCCACAAAAAGTGCAGGATGGAAAAATAATTCCAAACAAGTATGGATGAAGAAAGTGAAGAAGCAGAGCTCTCCTGAAACAACACAGTAGCTCCAGAAAATTACCCTAAAATCAGAAGAACTGAAGAGGTCAAGATTTGTGGGTCAATGTTGGTGTTGTAATAAGTATGGGCATTGTGCAAAGTATTGTTGGTACCATCCACTGAATGTCAAAGCACAAAGGAAGCCCATGCCTAGGGGGAGCAAGCCAGAAGAAAAGAAGCAGCATCCACAGGTCCAGAGACATCTGTTTACTGCAAATAGATTTGGATTACTTGACAACATCTGGGATGATTGCAAAAGTGGTCAAAAAGATACATGTCAGTCTCCAACTGTATCCAGAGCTCAAAAGAAGAAAAGATCACAGAACCTGGCTCAGAAAGAATCCTTGGGAAGAAAGAAGAAAGTTGAAGATGCTCCCAAGAAGATTATGAAAAAGGAAGAGAAGACCTTGGAGTCTAAATCCAAGAAGGGTGATGCATCCAGAAGGACCACCAAGAAAACATGATTCTACTGTGGAAAGAAAGGACACATCATGGACCTTTGTAAAGAAGCCATGAAACTAAATAGAAGCAGACTGAACTCCAAAAGACAATCAATCCAGAAGAAGAAGGGATTGATTGAAAATAAGTTGCCTAAGAGAGGTAGCTTAGCAGCATCCAAAGAACCATGTGGAACTTCCAAAACTGAGGCCACTCTTCCAAATGATTTACTAGTCATATGGCCAAATCAGTTGCAACTTGCCAAAGATCTGCAAAAAGCTGAAGATAAAGTTCTGGCAATTGCTAAGGAAAAAGGGAAGAAGAAGATTTCACATGAAGATGTATTGAGATCCACACCAGCACAAACATCATTGAAGATCAAATGTGCAAGTGTAAAGAATGGTGAAAATGGGGCATCTCGGTTGAGAGAATCTTCTCAACCTTGTTGTTCACATTGATGAACCAAGGAGGTTCCATCTTATTCCCTAATCACTTGTATTTACATGTGCTAACATTGCAGGGAATTGAAGATGATGATCATTCTCAAATGGAGGATGGTTTGGACAGAATGGAGTGCACCCCTTGAGGGGGAGCCAATCTGGAGAAGATGATGTTCTGAAAATAATATCATCTTGAGAAAGTAGATGAAAGGGGGAGCTTTATCTTTGCACCTGAACATTCTAATGTGTTTTGTGAAGTATGTGCAGGATTCAGCAATTCATTGAATATCTGAAAAAATTCAACCCCTAAGAATGATCTCACATGTTTACAGTGAATGTGGACAACATTGAGTTCCTTGGTTACATCACTCTTGTTTTCTGCACCGGGTTAGCCCAAGTAGACTTAGAGTTGATTTACTAAAGGTTCTTTGCTAAAGAGAACATGTGGCATCATCCCTCTCTTAGTGATTTTTGAAGAAGATGCTATTCGAAGGGAGGAAGAGATTTTTTTTAAAGAAAACCACACCACACCTTTGCATTTGATTGCCAATAAGGGGGAGAAATATTGGCACACATATTGACCCATTCATATGTGCTCTAGTGTATTGCCAACAAATACAAAGGGGGAGATTGAAGTGCATTGTGTTGCATTTGTTTTCAATGAGGTATGTTGTTGTCAAGGAATGAATGGATGGATGTCAAGGAGTCAAGATGTGAATGTCAAAGGATGTGATGGTGATGGTGATGAATGGAGAATGGCCATGGAACATAAAGATGCATGTCACTTAGGAGATTCACTAAGTGACATAGGATGTTGTGGTTGAAACATTCTCATACTAAATCAGACGATTGTTGAGCTGATCTTTAAGTTCATAGAACTTGTATCCTGATGATACAAAGTCACAACAATGATAGAAGACCATGCATTGTTAAGACAATGCATGAGGAAGTGAAAGGAGATCCATCCACAATCACTGAGTGGATGAAGTGGATTAATGAAGTCCATGCACTATCACTAAGTGCATGTGAACATGAAGAAGATCCAACTTGATCTATTATTGGATCATAGAAGCATGTTGAAGAATTATTTGATTCAGGAGCTTCGGTTGAAGATGAAGAACCTTCGGGAATTCCACATTCTATGTATTGAATAAATGTTGAAGAGAATTGGAGGAATTCTAATGAAGAAGAAGAAATAAAGAAGAGGAGATGAGAAGAAGAAGAGTTGTGGAATTTGGCATTTTCACTTGGTTACTTTGTTTTTATACAAAGTCCTAAGTGTTTTACTTAGCAAAAAATAGCCACCAAGGAAGGCCAGCCGAGGGTCATCCCCCAAGGCTCATGTGGGACTCAAGGTCACCACGCCCATGGGGAACCCTCAAGGCTAGGGCAGCATCCTTGAGGCAGGGGCACACCCGTAGGACACCGCATGGGCGCCTGGGGCACGCCCGGAGGAGCGCGGCAGGGGCCGTGTATAAGCCCCCGAGGGCACGCGGTGGTGAAGCCCGCGCACCCGAGGAAGCATAGTGGGCGCCAGTAGCGCGCCCGCAGGGAGCAGAGGTGGGCGCAAGAGCGCGCCCGCTAAGAGAACACGGTGTGGGGCGGCACCGTGGAGGGAGGAAGTTCAATTGTGCGGTGGAAGGGAGTGCATATTTGATAAGCCGCGGAAAAACCTCGATTCGTTTCGATGTGGGATGCGGGATTTTCCCGCGGAAGAGATCCTGGCCGCCCATCCAATCGTGCGGCTGATCACAGCCGCTCATCGCATCCCGCGCGAGATCTTCTGATCGCGGCCGTCCGATGTATTTCAAATGCCGCATCTGACGGCTCCGAGGCATCTCCTTCCTCGAGCTTGAGCCGAGGACACCCCGTGCCACCCGACGTCTCCCGCTGAACCAGTGGCTCCCCGAGCATGGATTTTGAGATTCCGGCCACCTCCGATCAAGACGAAGGCTCCATTGAGCTCGTCTGGACCTACTGAACAGATCCATGCCTAAAAATTGTCTTGCATGCAATGAGAGGAGAATTCGAAGTTCGACCGAAGAAACCGAAGGTGCGAGGCCATTCGGTGTTGTTAATTTTCATGGATTATAAAAGAGAGTCCATGCACATGTTCGAATGTGCATGCATGTGAAGAAGGCCGATGAAAAATAAAAGAAGGAAGAAGCCCGCGAGAACTGAGGATAGAAACTAGATTTGAAAGATTTTTAAAGATCCGAAATCTTCGGTGATTGAAAAGTTTATCCCCGCGGATTGAACAGAGGCCCTCTGCCTATAAAAAGAGACCACATGCTCTCATTATGCTTGCTGATTCTTTGGATATTTGAAGTCCTGCGGAGCACTTTGTGCCTCGCGAAGCTGAAGCCCCGCGCAACCCACTTGCGCGGCTGAAGTTCCAGAGCCACCTGAGGCTCTGAAGGAGGTCCCTGCCCGCGTACTCGCGCGGCAGAAGGAGCCCTCACTGGCCGCAACTTTGCGCGGAAGGAGGAGCTTGTGCGGCCAGCTTGTGCCTAGCACTTGCGCGACCCGAGGCCGCATCGCTTGTGTGCCCCGCGGCTTGGTGCCTTGCGCGGCTGCGGCTAAAGAACGTGCGCGGCTGTCCGAGGACTGGCGCGACCCTTGTGCACCTTGAGGACTTGCGCGAGGCATTTGAAGACAGTAGAGGTCACACTCTTTCAACCTTGCATGGAGAAGAAGTGGAGAAGAACCCAAGCGCATACCTTTGTGTGAGCCAAGTGAATAGAAGAACTCACTACGGGCAGTAGGTGTTCAAAGTGGAAGGCCAAGGCTTAGCCCTTGTGTGTGCACCAAGTGAAGACAAACACCTAAGCCTACATGTGTGCAAAAAGAAAACAAAGAGGCCGTAGCCCTTGTGTGTACAAAATGGAGAACCTAGTGTGTGCATAAGTGAAGTGCACACTTTGAAGAACAAATTAAAAGAACAAATTGTGTGTGAAAATTAATGAAGTGGCCGAAGGCTATGTGTGTGCACAAGAAGTGTGTGCTCACTTAGAAGAAGAGGAGAAGACCCACACAAAGTATAACACACATTTAAGTGTGTAAACACATTGAACAAAGTGTGAAGTTAAAGTGAGAAGGTGTGTGCTATAGTTGAGTACACCCTCTGAGGGTTTACTGCACCAAGAAGAGAAAGAGGGAAGTGCATGCTTGAATGCATGCACATGCACACGTGAACAAAGATAAATTAGTGGTGTGAATTTGAGAAGACCAAGACCAGGAGTTCTTGAAGAAATTGAGAAGGCCATGCAGTCAGTGCATGAGGAAGCAGAGTTACCATGCACTAAGTGCATGAAGTAGAAGTGAACTGAGACGGGACCATACTGAAGTTAAAGATGTCAGTTATCTGAGTATTCAGTAGTTGGAGAGAAGCCAGGTCATCCTGAGAAGAAGGAGATAAATCCTGGGCAAGACGAGAAGACCTGATCAACTCAAGTTATCATAGGTACAGAGAAAGGCCAGCAGTCTTTATCCCAGGCTGCTGAAGATACTTGAAGAGCTGAACAAGATGAAGAGCTACTTGTGTGACTCGAGCAGCCAGGAGAAGACCCCTGTGAGACTCAGGGTGGAGGAAGTCTCCAGTGGGATTCTGGAGCAGGCCAGTGGGACTCTGGTAACACTATGGGACGCAGTATAAAGACCCTCCTGTGGGACTCAGGAGAGATACAGTGGGACTCTGTATCGACCATTGTAATTTTAACAGGCTATAATGGATAATCCATGCTGGGAGAGCATGGCAAGGATGTAGGCCTTTGGTGCCGAACCTTGTAAATCCTTGTGTCCTGTGCCTTTTCATTACTGCATTATCCGGGAAAGGTTGAGAGACATAAGAAGAGTGGATCGAGGCCTTAACAAGCCATAGAGGTTTAATTGATTAAGAATCAATTAGTAAAAAAGTTTTAAAGGATCACTGATTCACCCCCTCCCCCTCTCAGTGATTCACACTGATCTGGGCACTTCAGGGTATTCATTTTTCCAAGAGAATACATGATTAAGGTATTCACATGATTGGAATGTAATCAACAAGATAAATCGGGGACAAATGAAGGAATTCACATGCTCGGTAAATGAAATTTCTAGTAATTGTTTTCTTTATACTATAAGCATGGACATATGTATTTTGGATAACCCTAAAGATTTGAAATGGATTATGATGGATATAATTTAGTATTGTTTAGGGCTATAACATTTTTCTATATTATTGATGGGATGTTATAGTAATGTAGTTTTAGAAAAAGGACAACTTGCAGGATGGGAGATAGCCCATCGCATCCGACAAGGCTGTGGAAATCGTACCCACAACCAAAGTGCGACAGGCCTTTATCGCCTACCAATAGCCTACAGGAAGTCCCTGGTTAGTGGAAAGTAGTTTTATTTTATTAAGCGTTATGATAAATAATGTATAAGTCCATTTTTGGATCCATATAAGATTAATCTAACCATAAGATGGACTTATAACTTTTGCTAACCTTTTGTTTGGAATAGATGGAATGACACATTATTCTATCACATGATCTGCTAACACAACACGAATAACAAATTCAACTTCATTTCTTTAAGGGATGAAGTGTAAATTGTTCAATTCATGAAAAACAGTGAGATTGTACCTAAATCATGTAAGTATTTCTTTTAATTCATCAACTTTAGGGAAATGATCTTGAAAACCAAAAATGTTGCCCTAGTGCTCTTATATCAGATGAATCAGATGGTACCTTAGATCATCACAAATTTATGGCTTTTTGATATTTGGATTTTTCATAGCCATGTTCTATACCACTGACCATCAGAACTTTATGGTTAGATTTTTCTTCCATATCCATATCTTCACCTATGTACTCTTATATGGAAACCCAGTGATGAGTTACATTGTGTAATCGTTACATTTCATACTCTAGTTTTAAAAGTTAAGTTTTGGTATTTCATTTTACGATGTGTGTTTCAATTAAAGAAACATTCAAGTAGAAAACCATGTATAACCCCGATGAATTTCGAGGGAGAAATTCATTTTAAAGGGGGTAGAATGTAACAACCCAGTATTTTATGATAAGTATTATTTTTAATTTATTTTATGTCATGTGTTTTATGATACAACAAGATTAGATTTTACTATACTCAACACCGCATTAGCTTGTAGTATACGCAACCCTGACTTGTCTAGCATTACATGCAATCGCGACCTTCCTCGATAGCATGTGTTGTACACAAAACCGGGTTTTACTAAACAACGATATATTATTATAATATTATTATGAACTAGATGTTATGAATAGTATTAACTAAATTTTGAATTTTATAACATTATTATTCATCTTATACATTTTATAGAACATGGTATAAGAACAAAATAAATTTTTCGGGTAAAATAAGTATTTTTAAAAAAATGTAGTTTTGCCGCCTTTTGATGGAGCACCCACATTAAATCTAGTTTTTGACAAGTTTATAAGTTCAATTTGACAAAATAAAATTCTTCTTTTGAATCAGGATATAAAAATTTTCTTTGGATAAATTTTTTATATTATTATGATAACTTACATATTTTAATGAATAGTAAAAACACGCTATATTTTAATTAAAAACAACTTATTTCATCGCAATACTTTATTTGGTTAAATTATAATATTGAAAGTTTTTGATGTATAAATAGAATATATTTTTACCATTCAATATAATGTATGTCATTAGCATTAATTTTACATCGAATTCATAGGGAAAAACATTTCAATCTTTGGAAAAGTTTTAACTTTTAAAACCTGTTTGCTTAACAACGGGATTAATTTTAAATTAATTATTGCAACTTCCATGTTTTGAATTTTGAAAAATGAATTCCATATATGGAATCAATGTGTCCAAACTATGTTAATAGGTTAGTTTTATTTTTTTTGATATTATGAATAATAACTACGATAATTTTTATTTAATACGGTTAAAGCTAAATAGGGTAATTCAAGGTTAAAAGAATATTATAATAATTCAAAAATACCTTTACACTTGTCCTAACCTTATTGGATGAGTAGTGGCAAAAAATGGGCATCCTTGGGTCGATTTTGGGACCCCATTGAGCCACGTGGTAGTGACAATGATAATTTTGATTAATTAATTTAATGTAAAGACAAAATTGACATTAACAAAAATCTTTTAGTAATTAATATGGGGTTATATAAATTATATTTTCGATTATTAAGTATTAATTAGAAATATAAAACGATTTACTACATAATGGTATTTTGTTTGTAATTTTTAGACATTAAATAATTTAATTTATTTATGACACAAAGATGATGCAGTAATTATTTTTTTGATGAAATATTGATATAATTGATGTTATAAATACCCAAATAAATGTAATTTATACTTTTTATGAATTACAAAAATTTTACAGGTTAATATGACATGTTAATATTGATTTAATTAACTTGGTTCAAATTAATCATTCTGTTATTATTTTCACAAAAATCAATTACCAAATAGTCTCAAAATTAACCTAAAATAGTTTTTTAAAAAATATTATATTATTAGTTGATATTTTTTTCCTAAAAATATATGGTTCAGCCATATTGCTTAGATAAGGTTATATATATTAATAATAAACAACTTGGGGTTCTTTTGGATTATTATTGTATGTTTATTAACCTTATAGTGTAAGAAAAAATGAAGACACGGTAAAAGTAAAATTATTTAACTTAAAGTTAAATCTAAATGATAAGGTTACAATAGTTACCTAAACTTGTCCAAATTATATTGGATGAATGGATTTCGACCCATCCATAACTTGTCTTCGAAATAAATTAATTTAGGGATATTTAAAACCGAATGTGACTTTATAATAAAATAATATTTTTAGTTTTTCCAAAGGTGCCCCTCTCCTCCCTTATAAAAGGGCACCTCCTCCCTCTCTTCCTCACAACAATTTCAGCCTTAATGATCTGAAAACCCCTGAAAAATTCTCTTCCCCACTTCCCTAGAAACATCCTATAGGTCCTTGTCTTCTTCAAAGACCAATTTTAGTGCCCTAAGAGGAGGTCTCAAAGAAGCGCTTCAAAGAAGAGGTAATGTCCATTACCGATTCTTTCTACTTTATTTCTTCTTCTACTTCTTCTTCATTAGTTGTTTCTTTATGAAGTAATATCATAAGTATCAATAATATACTTATATGTTATTATAAGTATGAAACAATCCTATTTCACCATCTATCCATCCTACAAAAAACGAAATCACCATGTGTGCGTACGTACGGAATATCGTCTACACGCCGTGGTGCAATCTGTTTTTCCAACACCACCCCTACTTGGATGGGTATAATGGTGTAAATAAATAACTATATATGAATATTTTAAAGTAATATTGATTCTGAAATATTATACATACAATTCGATACAACTCCACGATCATGGTAATGATATCATCGCTCGTGCGTACGTACAGACTACTGGATCCACGATGCGATGAGATTCATTCTCCATGTTAACCATTCATGAATGATTATAAAGTATATATAATGAATAATAATGAAATATATTACATAATAATGATACTGGATTTATGTATAAATGTATGTCTTCTACTTAATTCCATTCAATTCAATAAGGAAACGAAAACAGCGTTCATGCATACGTATGGCCTACCATCTCCATGAACGGTGTATTTCTTTCAATTTATCGATCTATTATATATATGTATATTCTGAATATATATTATATATAAATAATGTTTTATATTCTAGAATTATGTAATCATTATCTAAGTAATCAAATGAATAATTACAAGTCAAAACACAGATGACAAATGAAACAATTTTACCCAAAATTTTCTTTAACATGGAATATACAAAAGAATGGGTAATATAAAGTCATAAGTGAATCATATATGATATCATAACAATGAATATGATTATTTAATAAGTCAATGGAATTATTTAAATCATTATACAGGTGGTTTGGATACGTACGAAGCATATCAGACCTAAGGTAAGGGATAATTTTTCAAATCTCATTTTTTTATCCGAGATTGCTTATCAGTAAGTATTTACTGGGGTTATTGCTATCATCCATGTCCATGTTTTATAAAAGTGTTTTCATGTATGTTTAAATTCCTTTTTTCCCATTTTAAAATTTTACCACATGTTATTAAAGGAATATTATTTTTTTAACCATACGAGTTAATTTTTGACTTTTCTGACAAAAGTACGAGAAAAATGTTATTTTTAACTTATACGACATGAAATGATTTTTACAGTTTTAAAAAGCCTTATTTTCATCAATGTTACTCCAAAATATTTCATGAATATTTTCAACATAATCTCTTTATTTTAAAATTGCATGACATTTTGTGAAAAGAAATTGATTTTGAAGAAGAAAGGATATTTTCCTCAAGAATTAATTTCAAGTGTTTTATCAAAACCATTTTTCCATCTAAGATGAAATTATTTCATATGTTTATGTTTCAAGTATAATGTATCTTTTATTTACATGGTTTCAATTTTCTTATTATAAAATGATATCCATTTATTTTATATGGATTATGTGATGATGGGATGATGTTTTTTGAAACCCATTTTATTCGTTGGGTTATTATGAATGATGTATGTTTATTTTGTGGAACAAGTAAGAATGATTTCATCATGAGAAGGGTGGGACCTATATCTACATCCAATTCATTGGGTAAAGATTTATATCTCATGAGATAGACCTGGCTATAATGGTAAGTTAATCTGGTTCAGTGTTACAGGACTGAAACGAGGAGTGAACTCAATTCAGAAAGGGACATTATCCACTAAGATGGTCATGGCAGTAATGCCTTGGCTACTATGGAAATCATTACATGTGATTAATGGATTCCATAATTACATGCTTTATTCCTATGCTATTTTATCATGATTGATGATCCATTATGATCTTTGCCTTACATACTTCCATGTTTTGTGTCATTATTCAAGCTTTTGATGTTTAAACATTATGTTCATGTTTTTAAGCTCAAATGTATGTGATTTGTTTTATTTTATCCATGCTTACCCTTACTGAGAATTTGACCTCACCCTTTATATGTTTTTATTTACACAGGATATAAAGACTGGTTTTAGGTAAGGAAACAAAAAGGGGAAGATCGTTATAGGAGTTGTTGAAGATATTTCAACATGATTAGAAGTTTATATTCCGAGTTTTCAAAGACACTAAACTATTACGATTCTTGTGTGTCTGTTTTTGTTATGTATTAATTATTCCAAAAATGTAATGTAATATCCATGTACGTCAGGATTTGGGTCTCTACAATGTTTCCAATGTTTATACTAAACATTCATTGATACAAACTATTATGTCCCCAATCCCAATAACATAGAGTCTGTGCCTTACTTTATTACATTATTACAAAGTATAACAATTCACATAAAAAATTATTAAAAAATTTAGTATATTTTGAAAAAATGTATACAAAAATATTTTTACATTATAAATTTAAATGGAAAAGAACATAGAAAATCCATTATAAACATACATGTTCCTGTATATTATCCACTATTTTTAGTCATAATATACAACTTGGAATCCTATGGAAAAATAAATAATCAGAAATGGGTGATATCACATGCTTAGTAAGGGTAATAATATAGAAGAATCTATTATAAATAAACCTAAATTATAAGGAAAATTGAATAACTAATAACAAGTTCCATTAAAAAAATATTGAGCATAATATGAATAGAAAAAACCAGATAAAAAACACCATATAAATAAGCACATGAGACAAATACTTAACCATGTTAATTATAATAGTCAAATTTTCACATGGATTATCAATAACTAATCTTGTAATGAGGGAATGTATAATGTGGTACATCATAAACATACTATCAAAGACTCATCCAAGAATTATACATATATGTGTAAGGCCTCATCCAAAACCTAAAATAGTTTGTCTCATAAGACATTCTGATGCCTAAAGGGACTAAAGTGGGCCCCACTCGACACTAACTAAGTCAAATGAATTTCACACATGAATGGGGTGAAACATATTCATTATATACATTCATATTGAGACACTACAATGAAATATAAATAGTTCCCTAATCATATACGATAATAATAAACTAGCCAATTTAGTATGGATAATGGTATAAAAAATTGTATATCTTTAGTAAAAAAGATCCTAAAATATTAAATAAATTTTGGTATATGGTGTCATAAGCGATCAATTTCACTTAATAAAAATATCCAACAAATAGTATTGGCATAGATTAAAATACTCTAATAAAATAATTGATAAATTCCTGATAGAAATACAACATTAAAATTAAATCATTTATTTTAAAGCTAAGGAATTATAAAAGATAACTTTTTATTTTCAAATAACCTTGTAAACATTTTAAATATTATTAAAAACTTTTTGTCTTTGTGAAATAGGGAAGATCCACTCATGATGTATTATTTAAAAAACATTTCCATTAATATATTTTTAAAAATATCATTTAAAAATTAATATTTTTAAAGAATGTCTTATCAATAAAAAAATGAATATATTATTTTTATCAGCTATAAATAAACATTAAATAACTATAAATACAACATATGATTGTCAAAATGAATTTCAAACAAAATCATAGAAAGATAAAATCATTGGAGAAGAAGTTTAATACCAAAAATATAAATTGGGTTAAGAATTCCCATCCAACTTTATAGTCAATCAAACCTAAGACCAATATAAGTAATAATTATAAAATGAATCATTGAATACCGCATATGTAAATAATTTCATGATACGATATATCGAAGGTAATTATAAAGACAATACACACAAGTAATATGTGTTAAATAAGGAATATCTCAATGAAATAAAACCGTGATGAGAAAACCCTTACTAATTTCAAAAAGCATTCTGCACTTTCTCTTAACATCATGGATAATAAATTTAGATTAATTAATTAATTAATTCAGAAACTCTTGAATATATATTTTATTTATTATAATTTAATTGAGGTTATTTATGTCTATTTTTATGAGTTATACCATTGAATTTCGTTTTTTCAGTACCATGCATTTCATGGGATCTGGTCAATTCTATTATGTATAATTTTAGGATTTCTTGTAATATAGAAGAAAAAAACAGGAAGTGTAATAGAATTATAACAAAACACTTCCTTGAATTTAAATATTCCTCATTTATCATTTGGTTATATGGTATGAGGATGATTCATTTGATAATGCATTAATGGAAATGATTAGTTTATTTTGGTGGGTTTTAAGACCATCATAAACTTGTGTGGTTGTATTTAATAATTTGGTTACTTAATTGTTTCCGAAAATTAAATAATTAGTAATACACATATTATAATACGTTTTAACCATAAAATGGTTTTATAATTGATTAGATGTGTGTTTTTTATTTTTTTATTCATTAGTTTATTATTTCTTTAAAAACTATCAATAGTGTTGATTCTAGTGGCTATGAAAAGTAACTAGTGCATGTGAGTTCAAATAAATGGTTCTTATATAATCCATGACTCAAAAATTCATGTATTAGGATTATAATTTTAAAAACTATAAATTACCATATTTTACTATCTATAAAAAATTATACATTTAAGAAAAATCCCAAAAAAATCAGTATGCTAATTTTTCAACTTGTTGATTTCAAAAACGGACTCCATATTATTAAAATAATTTTCAAAATATGTGGACTTAAATTTTAATTAAATAATAATTTTTTTGAATAATAACAAATTTAAAATTTTAACTGATTTTTATGAAACATTCAAAAATTATTAAAGGTTACATAAAAATATCTTAGGATTACAAGACGATATAAAAGAAATTTATGAATATATTTTATAAAAAGTAATTTTTTTAAATAATATATTAAATAAAAAATGTAAATTAGAATTTACATTTCAAAAAAATACCAATACATGAATTATCATTTTAAAAATATTATTTACATACTCAATTATATATATATTATTTTAACTCATAAGATGCCAAAATTTTGTTTATAATTTCATAGGTGTGGTTGTTATTTTAATTTCAACATTATTATTCATAATGGTCACATTACTATTGTCATGTTAATGTTAATATTTAATAGTATATCATGGTTCATTTCAGCTTGGCGTTTCATGTAACATAAGATATGATAGTTGTTAATTTTAATAGAGACATAACATAAAATCTTGAGGTGTTGAAATGAAGAACTTTTTATGGGTTGTTTCTCTTAACTTGAATGATACAAACCTAACTAGAACATTGTAATTACATTAGAATCTTGGGGGATGAAAGATGTTATGAAAATGACTGGAATTCACTACACCATATTGTAGTTATATCATTTTATTACATTGTTAAACCTAAAAATCATGGATCAATTTTTTCTTGAAAATAATTTTAGTTTCTTCATATCAATGAATATTCTTCTTATATGAATACATTGTAACATTTTTTAAATGCAACATATTGGTTGGTATAGTGGGGGAGTACTCAAATTGTTTCTAATATTCCCTCAATGAATATTTGGAATAATATATCTATCCCACTTTATTTGGAATTTGTTTTAATATAGTTTAATGAAAAATGATTATTGTAGCTTCAAGTCATGTAGTTCAAACCAAAGGTGTGATAAATATTTTATACTCATTTACATTTTACGAAAGTTTCATATTGGTTATGCTCTTATGACATGGAGAACAATTCCATGAGGGAGAGTTGTTAAGCAAGTATACAATAAAATATAACTTATTATGAATGAGGTGTGATAGATTAAACAATGTGATTACCATTCTCAAAATAGATTATATGGATTAACTGATCCCAGATTTTGGATTTAATGTGAAAAATGAGACTTATCATGTTTTATATTCAATGATACTTTATTAGAGTGTGTGATAAAAAAAATATAATATAAAAATATATTTTAAATCTATTTAAACAAAGGGATATTGTATAATGTAAATCAGGGATTCATATGTCTAATTCCAAAAGAATGGAATGATTACAAGGTAGAATTGGTCCACCATTGTTAATAAAGATATGATTACATCACCATCAGAATATGGGATATAAAATTTTGGAAATCTCATATGAGACCATGAAAATACATTGGGTGGTTAGTTTGAGTCATGTAGTATATTATCCATTTCACCAGACCAAGGGGTTCTATTCAAATGAGTTGATGGTCCCATGAAATGTTTATATATAATATCTATAGTGATTTTAATATTTAAAATATATTATATGTTGGATATAAATATAAATGATAATTTTTTCAGATATATCTAATGTTATGTTGTTGAGTGTTAGGTGAGGTACATTGAAAAAAATTACATAGATCACAAATAATATTTCTGAATCGATTAGTCCCTGATGTATGAAAGGTGTAACTTAAAAAATACATGTATATTAACAAGGATCCTTGTTGTAACAAGAATAATAATCCAATATATGTGAAAACATGGGTTAGAGTATTGCTGATATGGCTAAATCCAATGTGAATTTGAAAAGTGTAATGTACCAATGTGTTATGATATATGGGAAATATAAGTAATCATAGGTTATGAAATTTGGTCATCAATATATATTTTTTGGGATTGGAATCAAAATTCACATATATTTAGGAAGTGATCTCATAGAGATATGGAAAAAAATAAATCATAAAAAGGATAAGACTGTATAAACCCATGACGAATGAGTTGAAGTCTAGTGATACATATGGTGTGAGACGTTGAGAGAATTACGACTTGTTTTTATGAATGGTGATCATATTTACCAATACTTATCCAATAGATACTGAAATAAACACATACATTATTCTAAGAATAGTGTCATATTTTTCAATAGTTGGGTGATCATTGAATTAGGTAAAGGTAGGTTCATATAATGACATGGATGTGAAAAATATTTAAAGTGACTCTCAAATGTATCATGATCATATGAATGTAGTGGTAAAAAAATATTATGATCACTCAAAATGGAATATTTATCCTAAATCAAATGATTGCGTGAATAAGAAATAAATTTAGTCGATAGTTTAAGGTTTTATTTCTTTAACCAAGGTGTTATATAGTTTCTGCTATTATGAAATTATAATTCCATTTTGGTTAACGTCATATGATGAATATTATGTGATATAAATTTAAATTTAGGTGTTGAAAGTTTTTCTAAATTTTTCTTATGTATAAGAACCAATGGAGTGTTCATTTTCATTTTAGGGCCAGAAATCATTCCATGTACCTTTAGAATAAGCCCTTAAAATATCATACTCAAGAAGTAATTACTAGAATTTTTATTATAATACCAACTCTGGATTCACATCCCTACATGATTTATTTCTCTTTCAAAGATCATAAAATTTGCATCAAATTAAGAGAGGTTCCCGAGAGTATAGGGTCATGTGAATTGGATTGTATTATTTTATAATGATTAGGGTAATAAATAGTGGATTTAATTATGTGTTAATTTATAAATTTAATGTTATATTTGGTTCCCTATATCCCAAAATATTTTTAATTTTTATTACTATAATATTATATAATCAAATTATGATTGTTCTTCTTTATAACACTAATGTTTCAATTTTCAGAAAGTATTTTTCTCATAAAAATTTTATATCAATTCCACGTATAATGAGACAATGTGAAACAATAAAAATGATCTTAAAAATATATAATATAAGAAAGAAAACTTATGACTAACGGGACACAATTGATATAAGACTATTAGATGTTAGTGGAACACAAGACCTTGAGACTTTTTCTCATGAACATCTGACTTAGTAATCCCCATGAAGGGATGTTATGAGGGTAGACCTGCCAACAAGAATTTCACATGATATACTTGTTATTATATATTCTCATCTATGAATGTTTGTATTCATACTAATACCTCAGACTATTAATAATATACATTCTTAATTGTGTACATTGACATATGGATGAAAATTGTGATGGCATATAATTATAGTGAGGTATATTACATTTGGTATTTCATATGTGATATGAAATTAATTAAATAATATATAAAGGATTTATCCCTTAAATGTTAATGTATAATCATATCCCAAGAAAAGTTATTAAAATGGAACTATCTAATTAAATTCATATTCATGATTCTTTTCCGACTAGTTCATCTCATCATGTTAGTAAAATAAAAATCTTGAATATATATTGATAAAACAAATTATGTAAAATGAATGATGACATATAAAGACAAGTAGATTATATTATATTGTAACCATACATTAGATGTAGTTGTATGTGTGACATTAATTGTTTTCTATATGGGTGCCTTGATTTTTTGAAAAACATTTATCTTGGAATTTCGGAAGGCTCCTCGAATGCCACTCAGAAATAGTCTAAGAGGGGTTCACTCTAAGTGTATCCAAAATCATAGTAAAATTAAATTTTAATTTAATATTAAATATATATATTTTTTGTCCTATAAAACAATATTTATTCATGTAACACTCATCATATAAATCAATCATCAGATATATTATATTTTATAATATCTATGTTTAATACTAAATAAATATTTACCTGAGAGTTTAGCGAGTACATTTTTTCTCACTTATTTCTTATTCAAAAATAATAAATAAATATTTAATTATTGACTAGTTTATTGAACCTATACGTAAAATATTTTTTTATATGAATAATTAAATAAATATACTTTTAGTTAATATAATATTTAATTATTTATTTATCGAATAATAGAATGATATTTTATTTAAATAAATACTTACTGTTAAAGGTTCCATAAATTCCTCAGAGGATCGATGGGAAAAGTTAAAGATCCAATGAAAATGAATTTTTTTAATATTAAATAAATAAATATTAATTTAGTTAATTAATAAATGATATTTAAATAACCATTCCTTTATCTCAGTCCATGGAATATAATAATAATAATAATATTATTATTATTATTTTTTAGGATGTTTACAAAAAAAAGATAAATAGCCAAGTAAATAATTTATATTTGTTTAAACCAATGTATATATTTCTGATTATAATATTTTGGACATGGTAGATGGTTGTGAAAAATGGTAATACTTTATCAAATTTTCTCAAAATTGATAAAAAATCACCCTCCCTCCATCTCATGAAAAAAAGACATTTTATAATGATTAATGATTTATGATTAAATAAACTTGGTTACTTTATGCAAGAAACTATTACACATAAGGGTAAAAATTTGATATTTCTAGAAACTGTGTGAATACATCTAGTGGAATTTTTTTTTTGATTCTCTACTAAAACAATAATACAATGAGAGAATAAATTGAATGGAGCATCAATATAAAATAATAATTACTATCAGGACGAAATAATTGTTCTCTAAAATAATTAATTAATTAACTATGAAAGGACTTCTACGGAATAATTTGAGGTTAAAATCATTATTATTTTCATATGTATCCTTTATACTG